>OX387317.1:16611832-17814332 GCA_947562085.1 Eudonia lacustrata
ACCAGATATTTTGTATCTTTTTGAAAAGGTAAGTGTATTTTAGTTCTGTTATTTAATCTACCTAGTACTTACGTACTACACACGCAAGTTATCTAGACACTCCGTTTAAGCGCTTTGTGTATAAATTAGGTAGTAGGTACCTACACTTCACTACTTCATAAATCATAGTTTTTGCCTTGGCTATGTACCTCAAGCTTATTATATCGTTTATTGTTACAGGTTGCACTAATCTTCGGCATAATGGGGGCATGCCGAAGGCAAGAGCTATACAACATCCAGTTCGATGAAGTCTCTAACATAGACGACAGTACAATCATGGTGAAAGTTTCGAAAACAAAAACGAAAATAGATCGTTCTTTCGTTGTGACGGGCAACTGCTATGCCGTATGTAAAAAATACATGGAACTTCGACCCACCCCCTGTCGAAACCCTGCCTTTTTCTTGAGCTATAGATCGGGGAAGTGCGTCGATCAAAGAACTGGTATTAATAAATTTGGTGCTCTGGGAAAAACTATCGCAAGTTTTTTGAATCTGCCTAACCCAGCGTTGTACACGGGGCATTGCTTCCGGCGCACCTCGGCGACCCTTCTCATAGATAGCGGTGGTGATTTGACCGCACTGAAACGACACGGGGGGTGGAAGTCTTCTACTGTAGTCTTCTACTCTGTGTACTTCTACTGTACCTATGCAGTTGCATACACTACTTTATCTTCACTAATGCAATTAGTCAAACAACAAGAGTAAAAGCTGACAATAGTTTATTTATAATAATTGTTTAAATTTTGGATGGTACAATTTTGAAAGTTAATGTTAATTATTGATCCAGCAGCTGTAGCGGTCGCGGGGCAAGCAGTAGAGCTCGTAGACGGAGTTGGAATATTTATAATTACTTCATTCGTCTTGTTTTCTATACTGTTCAAGATCGTATTTGAGACTTGAATTTTATTCATTAAAGACTCATCAATGTAGCTTTCAGCCACCACCAAATTTATTAATACCAGTTTTTGATCGACGCACTTCCCCGATCTATAGCTCAAGAAAAAGGCAGGGTTTCGACAGGGGGTGGGTCGAAGTTCCATGTATTTTTTACATACGGCATAGCAGTTGCCCGTCACAACGAAAGAACGATCTATTTTCGTTTTTGTTTTCGAAACTTTCACCATGATTGTACTGTCGTCTATGTTAGAGACTTCATCGAACTGGATGTTGTATAGCTCTTGCCTTCGGCATGCCCCCATTATGCCGAAGATTAGTGCAACCTGTAACAATAAACGATATAATAAGCTTGAGGTACATAGCCAAGGCAAAAACTATGATTTATGAAGTAGTGAAGTGTAGGTACCTACTACCTAATTTATACACAAAGCGCTTAAACGGAGTGTCTAGATAACTTGCGTGTGTAGTACGTAAGTACTAGGTAGATTAAATAACAGAACTAAAATACACTTACCTTTTCAAAAAGATACAAAATATCTGGTGAATCTTTCAGGAACATCTTTATTTGACCTGATGTAAACGTCAAGGACTTTTTTTCCTTGTGTCCTTCTGAACTGCGTTTCAGGAACGCTATGACTTTTGAATACTTCGTGATATCAATATTGTTGTAGATACTCAGTGTGGACTTGAGCATAGAATATTTAGCCCACATAGAAGATGGCTTGAATTTGTCGGAGAGGTCTTTGAGATACACAAGAAAGACATTTTCAGAAAATGATGTAGTTTTCTTTTCGATCTTCCATGCCAAAAAGTTATTATATTCTTTTTCATATAATTTTCTAGATTTTTCTTTCAAAAGATTGTGAGTTACTTTTGTTGCCAATTCTAGAATATCCGGAGGCGTACAAATATCATCGTCGCTGTCCATATTTAACTTTTAATTTGTATTTTAAAAACAAAACACATTGCGAAACATTAAATTCACGCG
The DNA here is from genome assembly GCA_947562085.1 of Eudonia lacustrata. Taxonomy (NCBI): domain Eukaryota; kingdom Metazoa; phylum Arthropoda; class Insecta; order Lepidoptera; family Crambidae; genus Eudonia; species Eudonia lacustrata. Next base: position 16,613,757 of record OX387317.1, read on the forward strand.
TACGTGTATTGTCACAGTGAACTTGCCGCCATTAAAATCTAACCAATGTGAGCGCAGCTGCGCGCGCAGGGCCAATCAGGAGCGAGCGCGCGCTGTTCTTTTTTTATTTAATTGGCACAAGATCTTACCAAAGAGTTTTGTGTATGTAAGTTTAGTAGTTTCGACGAAGTTTTCACGTATAACCCAACTGTTTTCAAAAGCCAGCCTAATATCAAAATTTTATACAACTTGTATGAGGATTTTGACATAAGGCTCGCCAGGTTAATTGGTCGCGTTTTATTGATGTTATAATGAGATTTTACGATATCGATGTGGATATTATACCATCATGTGAAATTGCTTAAATTTAGTGTTTTGTTGTCTGCGCTATAACAGTAGTAATTATAAGTCAAGTATTGGAAACATAAGTAGAATGTTACAACATTAGTGTAGATAAACTACTATTTTAATTCTGCTTCGAAGATCTAGCTAGATCAATCAGCTAGATACTATTAAATTTTAATCAATTATACATTTTAACGCACGCACATTGTAAACTTACTATTTTCGAAGCAATCTTTTTTTGAGTGGACAGGGCTGAAAAGGATCAATGATATTTATCAATTGATAATAACAAAAAATGTCCTCACTAATTTTAATTGTACTCGTATTCTTTAAACACTTATAATACAAAATACTGATTTTATTTTGTTACAATCAGGGGCTGTAACCGGTATGAATATGAGTATATTATTTTTCTGTATGACGTCATACATTTAATAAGCCTCAAGCGTCATTATAAGTCATAACATAAGCCCACGCCATTTTCATTTCAGTGCTTCTTTGGTTGTTGTGATGTGAAGTGGCGAGTGATGTATGAAATGAAAACTTTCATGTTATAACTAGCTGACCCGGCAAACGTTGTTTTGCCAATTATTTCTAGGGAATTTGTCGGGTAGAAAAACAATTCTAACTTAGTGTAAGTGTGTGAGGATATGGTATATGAGTGAAAGAGGCATGGAGCGCTGTGAACGATGACGGTATATAAAAATAACATAACACTAAACATTTATCTTTTTACTTTATTCTAATTTAATTATTATAATTTGAGGAACTCGGTGGCGCAGTGTTTAACGCGCCCGGTCTGCGAGTGCTGAGATTACGCAACTTTCGCAAAGGCCGGTCATCGGATGGGTGACCAAAAGCTTCGGAAAGCACGTAAAGCCGTTGGTCCCGGTTGCATTAGCAGTCGTTAACAACCACCAATCCGCACTGGGCCCGCGTGGTGGTTTAAAAACCCGTTCTCCCTATCCATCCATAGGGAAAGCTCGTGCCCCAGCAGTGGGGACATAAAATGAGCGGATGATGATTATAATTTATTTCTTTAAATATCATTAATTACGACAATAACACTAACAAACAATATCAATCCATTAATGCTACAGTGTGTATAATATTTTTTGATAGCCCATCTTTAGCTAACACCTTAGCTAACACAAACAAACTGGATGGTTTGCCCACTCGAGAGCATGCCGCGTACAATTTTCCGTGTGAAAAACATACAGTTTATATATTAGATTAGATTAATTTGTACCTCGCGTCCCGCACTCACGCACCGTCATAATATCAGTACAGAAATTTAATAAAATATTTAATTAACTGTAGAAAAGAGAAATATGGGTACAGAAATTCGTCCGGTACCAAATTTATGTTACTCATATTTTTTATTTTTTTTTATTTTTAAATACTAGTACTATACAGATATTTTGTACCGATATGCAGTCCCTGGTTACAATCTCCTGAATTATTAATATGCATTCCCTAATCTATTTGTTACAAAAGTGCAACAAATAATAATGACTAACAAGCTGTGTTATTATCTTGATAATTTCGAACCCTGTGGGTGCGTCATTTTAGGAAAGAGGCATTATAAAACTAATGGATTTAAAAAAAAAAGAGATAATGAACCAGCTGGGATCATCAGTGTCTTCTCATAAATTGTATTGCGTGATGCCGCTATTGTAGTGACCTTTGCTTGCGTCGCTGATATGAAGAGGCAGCTATCTGATGATCTGATTCCGATGTTGGATACTATGATTTTCGTGGCAAACTCGCGTGCCATCCGTATATGTTACAAGCGACGCTATCGCCTGGTGCATACCGGCTTTATAGGCTTACGCCTAAAGATGCTTTAAGTAATGCGTTCTCAAATATATATCTTTCGGCTTTCAAAAATGAAGTTTCCGATGATTCATATTATTATCATAGTGTCTTGTCCATAATCATGACATAACAATTAATAATTTTGACTAAAACTATACAATCGGAAAGTATAAGTTTGTTCATGCATTTGTAAATTTCTTTTTCACATTTGTAAATTTCTTTTTCACACGCCGCTATTTTGCTATGTAGTTAGGTCAGAGTGTGAGTAACTTTCCTCTTTGTATAGTTTATTACTACAGTGGCCGGCAGAGTGAGGGTGACTGACGCTGCGTTGTTTTCACGCTGCACCAGTTGTCTTCGCGAATGGACTCCATTTCCCTTAGCATCCCGGAAGTGCAGTCATTTGCCGTGCAATCTACAAAAACAGGTATTGATGGACGAATGTGAAATTGTGGGCTAAGGCGAAGCCAGGGCACACATAAAATTCGTAAGTCCATCAATACCTAGTCGCGGCCGAGGCTTATATAGTACTTTTCTCAAAATAATGCGCGGAAATCAAAACTAAATGGTAGACACTCATTGAGTCAACGATTTTCATACATACATTGCTGCCCGCTGCTGGCGTGTATTTGACCAGTACAGAAATTTCGATTTATCTTAAAGAAGGTTATCAAAATATTTACCTCATTTCCAAGTATGTTTGAAAAAAATATTATATTGGTTATCAGCTGATGTGACATATGGAGAAGTCAATGCTCGTCATAACATGCTCCCGCCTCCAGGCTTTGCTTACATACATTTCCACGTGTCGCGTGAATTTATCAATTTTCAAAATTCAAAATTCAAAATCATTTATTCAGTTTAGGCTACAAATAGCTCTTATGAACGTCATTTATGCCATCGGTTCGTAAGTCTATAGTCTCTGCCATCTTTTGTAAGTACTAACCCATTAATTAGTTGTAATACCATCAAGTAGGTACCTAGTTATCATAGATGATAATATGTAGCACGCAAATGCGAGTTTTTCAAAACATAAAACCGTGAGATATTTTTATCCGTGCGGAGACGGAGAAATAATACTATTCTTCGCCCCTCTCCTCCGGTGGGTGTCGTAATAGGCGACTAACGGATTTTCGAGCTTCCATATGCTCCACTGCGTGGTAGGGCTTGCCCGTCTGGTTAGTGTCCACCGTACGCATGGTGTAAAAGCCGTCAAGTGACCGCTTGTCGGTCGCGTTTCGGGATCAGCCAGCGTATAACCAGAGCTCGAGTGGATGTTACTGCGATGCACTTGGTCTGTGGAGGCTTCCGTCAAACCAGTGCCAGGAGGACTTCGTTAGCCCGCCGACCAGGGAGACCCGTAGAAACGGCTGTCCCGCTGGCCGCCCGTGGCACAGTACAGGGGCCCAAGCGAGCCTAACCAGCTCGTGAGGCTGCCTCACCATGCCACGCATAATCTCGGGGTGGTCCGTCGTGCCGGTTGGTGACCGGAAGGTGGGGTCCCGGCGGCCATTCCCGGGGGGGTTCGGGGGCCCTTCCGTTCGGCGGGTTAATTATACTCATCTGTAGGCAGATCCCTGGTGAAACAGGCCGCTGCACTTTGACTATTTGCATCGCGGTAGCATTTCCTCGATTCACGCCTCCCTCCTTTTCTCCACCATGACAGCGCCTCACAATAAAACTGGTCCTACAGCGGTGTACACCCCCACCACAACTATACCGTTTGAGGTCGAGTTCGCTAACATCCGCGGACTCCATGCAAACCTCAATGCCGTCCACCACCATCTTGAGGCGGCACGGCCAGCAATGTTGTTTTTGACGGAGACGCAAATAATCTGTCCGGCCGACACCAGCTACCTGCACTATCCGGGCTTTGTGCTTGAAGAATCCTTCAAAGCCAAAGCCAGAGTTTGCTTGTTCGTTCGGACGGATGTTTGCTGTCGCCGTCTGCGCTGTCTGGAGGACCCTTCCTATTCCCTCCTTGTGGTACACGTCGACTTGGACTCACATAGCCGTGTCTACGTCTGCGTCTACCGATCCCATAATGGCGACATGGAGACAACTCGACTTATGGACCATCTTAGTCGGGTAGCAGATGATGCGCAGGAGCGGTTTCCATCGGCGGAATTGGTGTTTTTGGGGGACTTCAATGCTCACCACGAGTTGTGGTTAAGTTCCTCCAAAACTGACCATGCTGGTAGAACTGCCCATGCTTTCGCTCTCACGCACGACCTGACTCAACTGGTGAACCAGCCCACCAGGATCCCAGACGTAGTCGGTCACGCGCCCTCTTTGTTGGACCTTCTGCTGACGAGTCGCCCAGCTGGCTACCGAGTGGAGGTTCGAGCTCCTTTGGGATCTTCGGATCACTGCTTGGTATCCAGTAAAGTGCCTCTGGCTCCGCTACCGCCTTCAGCGGTATCGAAACGCCAGATTTAACACTACTCGTCGGCAGATTGGGATGGTATGCGGGACTATTTCGCATCCGTTCCTTGGGGGTAGCGCTGCTTCAGTGGGAAGGACCCGTCAGCTAGTGCGACTGCAGTTGCTGATGAGATAGTTTTAGGGATGGAATACTATATTCCGCACTCCTATCTCATCAGCAAAGGCAGGCGCAACCGATGGTTCAACCGCGAGTGTGCCAACGCTGCTGATAACAAGCAGGCGGCATACCGCGCTTGGATCAGGGGTAAAGCTCTTGGGGATCCCGAAACCCGCTCGCTGAAAGCAGCCTATAATAATGCCACCAAGTCCTGCAAAAGAGCTTACATTAGAGCGGATGCCCAGCGCGTTGCACGAGTCGGCCAAGAACTACTGACGCATCCTACGGGCAGCCGTAGCTACTGGCGTCTGGCCAAAGCCGTGCAATCGAACTTCTGCCAACCCTCGCTGCCACCATTGAGATGTCCTGACGGAACTTTAGCTCACAAGCCGCAGGAGAAAGTCGATCTCCTGGCCAAACTCTTTGCGGCTAACTCCCGAGTCGATGACTGCAATGCACAGCCACCTACAATTTCTCACTGTGGTTACACAATGCCCGATTTTAAAATCAGGCAGCGTGACGTCCGTGCGGAGCTGCAGTCAATCGATGTCCGGAAAGCTAATGGTCCTGATGGCATCCCTCCAATAGTCCTAAAAATGTGTGCAGCGGAGTTGTCCCCCGTGTTAACGCGCCTTTACCGTCTCTCGCTCTCTTCAGGTTGTGTGCCGGAATCTTGGAGAGAAGCTAATGTGCAACCGGTCCCCAAAAAAGGAGATCGGTCAGATCCATCGAATTACCGCCCCATAGCCGTAACTTCAGTTTTGTGCAAAGTAATGGAGCGCATTTTAAATAAACAACTTGTCCACTACCTAGAAGAACACTCCATAATTCACGATCGCCAATACGGGTTTCGGCCGAAACGGTCAACGGGTGATCTTCTAGCGTACGTTGCACATCTTTGGGGTGAGGCTATTGACAAGCGTGGTGAGTCGGTGGCTGTTAGCCTTGACATAGCCAAGGCTTTTGATCGGGTCTGGCACAAAGCTCTTCTCTCCAAGCTCCCGGCATACGGTCTGCCTGCTCAGTTCTGCAACTGGGTCGCTGGCTTCCTGCATGAGCGCAAAATCCGTGTTATTTCTGATGGATGCGCTTCGCGGCTCATGTCAGTGAACGCTGGTGTCCCTCAGGGGTCCGTTCTATCCCCCACGCTGTTCCTTCTGCATATCAATGATATGCTTCCACTTGGAAATATTCATTGCTATGCAGATGATAGTACGGTTCATGGAGGATATAACGGTCACCCAGCGGCTGGGCGGGTCGAAACCGAAGTGAATCGAGTTAATCTTGTCATTGAGCTCAATCGGGTATTGGACCTCATATCTAATTGGGGCACCAATAATCTGGTTGAGTTCAATGCCAAGAAAACACAGGTGTGCGCGTTCACGGCAAAAAAGTCACCATTCCTTCCCCTTCCATCTCTTCAGGGTACATCTCTACGTCTGCAGAGCAGTATCAACATGCTCGGTATGACGATACGCTGCGATCTGAACCAAAGGGACTACATCGAAGCCGTGATCAAAACAGCCTCACGAAAACTCGGAATTCTGAACAGAGTGCGGCGATTCTTTACGCCGGACCAGTTGTGCCTTTTGTACAAGACACAGGTACGGTCTTGCGTGGAGTATTGCTCGCACATCTGGGACGGTTCCGCTAAGTACCTTCTCGATGCCTTGGACAGATTGCAGCGTCGCGCTGAACGCATTATCGGCAATGCAGAAGTGGTAAATACTCTCGAATCTCTGCAATTGCGTAGAGATGTTGCGTCACTCAGCGTGTTTTACCGCTTATACCATGGCGAGTGCTCTGAAGAGCTCTTTGACCTTATCCCACCTTCTCCCTTTCTTCATAGGAGTACACGTGCTGCTCTTTGGAGTCACCGATTCACTGTCTCAAATATCCCATCGCGCACAAAGAAATTTAGTGACTCGTTTCTTTGTCGCACCTCCAAAAGATGGAATAGTCTACCAGCACACGTTTTCCCTCCTTCCTATGATATGGGGTCCTTCAAGAGAGGCGTGAAGAAGCACCTTGTGGGCCGGCAGAGTGAAGTTAACTGATGCTACGTTTGTTTCCACGCTGCACCAGTTGTCTTCGCGTCTGGACTTCATTTCCACTTAACATCAGGTGGGATGGAGTCATTTGCCGAGCTAAGTATAAAAAAAAAAGAAAAGATAAATTACGATTTGATGTCTCGATTCTCAGCTTAGACAACAAATCTCTACTAAAGTCTAATCATTAATTCACTGGAGTAAACTGACAGATGCTAATGTCACATTGTAAAATTATGTTGCCACATTTATTGTACTAGTGATGCGTTTCGTTCATTGTCATTCAGATCACTCACACAAGTCAGTAGGAACGTTTATTATAAAAAGGCACATAATTAATTATAATATAGGTAGGTATATGAATGTCTTTTTGTACCGAGAAATTTCACCTGACAGTTTAGTTGTCAGTGTTTGTTTAGCTTTTGGAGCTGTTATTATTCGAAAATTTTGAAAGTAAAAATACTTTTAAAAATATATTGCAATTTTTACATCATTCATCTTTTTGAAAGAAAAATACAAATTAAACCACTGTATAGGAGTACCATTTACTGAATAACAATTAAGACGCCTATCACATCTCGACTGTGATTTTTGCGTAAAAGGCCCATTTTCGCATTTTGTAGTAATTTTTCAGTTGTATTTATCGTTGTTATCGAAATAGGATAATAAATTCATGCTTAGTACATCGATTTAGAATACCTAGATACACCAACAACGCCTCACACGCGGCTTCAATCAATTGTGCTAAAAACGCGTTCTAGCACAATTGCACTCGTAGTAGCGCGCCGATCACCGTCAAGTCAACATGCCTAAGTGCTCCGTGAATAAGTGCAAAAATAATACTTCAAATAGCTTAAAAAAGGATGGGGTTTCGTATTTTTGCTAAGTATTCATTCAAGGTTTCATAATCTAATGAATTTGTGGCTAAATTTACCTTCTACCTAAGTAAAAACATTATTTTTCTAAAATAGTTTGAATAAAACGCTTACGCGGTTGTCCCTTTCCCTCGTGTGACGCTATTCACGTGTTAAAAGGGACGAAAGATTCATAAAAGAAGAACATAGTTAAAAACATTGTATTAAATTGTAATGCATGTATGTATGTAAGTATGTACGTAAGTATGTTTGTATGTATGAATGTATGTTTGTTCGGGTCAAATCTTGCAAATGAATTTAAAGCAGTTATCCTCCTCAACCGATTGAGCTTTTTTGCAAACATATAAAGTCCGTTGAAAATGTAATATGATGGTACCATCTAGCTGGTCTGATGATGGAGACAGAAGGTGACCATAGGTAATGACGTAGGCGGACAGATTATTGTGAAAACAACGATCGTTGGCTTATGTAGTAGTAAACAAGTTCGGTGACCGCATTAGGTGAACGAAATGATGTAATTGCCATTTTGGCCATGTTGGCGGTTTGTGTTATGCGTCTAATGATTTATACCTAATTTGCAATGAATCTGAAAAGATCATCAGGCACTATATAAAAATAAGTGGCGGAAGTACACTGATAAGGCGGTATAATGGTAAATTTTTTAACGATGCAAATACTGCGATGTCTGATGCACATGAAGCTATTTAAAAATACAATGCTCATTCATACAAGTGATCAATTTCACCATATTTATAAACTGACAAAATCAGCAGTTCAGAAATATGTGGATGTGCGTCTGCATTATATTTATGTAAAAAAGAAAACTTTAAAAAAAATTACTTCGAAACGACAAGTTAACAATATATTAAATTTTGTTTCAGGGTACATAAACATATATGTTTTAATAAAAAGTTATTTGCTTTATTTTTACTACAATTTATAAAAAAAAATTGTGCAACTAGCATTACACCAATTTTACAAATAGTACATGAAAATAATTTTGTTGAACACGACTCCACTTATTCTGTTCCTACAAGAGGCGGAGGTCATTAAATTTTACGACTTTCGCGATGATCGCATTTTGCAATGTCACAACCGCCTAACGCGTGCAATACAAATAAAACCTTATCTGTGGGGAATAAAGTTGTATTTAATTTTTATAAATATGGTCTTAGCACGTTATACGTTTTTAAATTGTCTACTATACACGTATACTTACAACTAAGCGAGTCGGGACACTTTTTCGACGTGAATTTGTAGGTGACGGTGTATCTAGGTATTCTAAATCGATGGCTTAGTATTACAAATTTCCACTCTGCCAGAAAAAGCTGAGTTCGGACGGCCGGCGCATCGCACTTTGTAGTAATTTTGCAGTTGTATTTATCGTTTTTATCGAAATAGGATAATAAATTCATTATAAAATATTTATTCCTCATGAAGTAACAATTATTCTGGTATAAATTTTGCTCAATAATATTATCATAGATAGGAGAAATTCACAGCGATCTAAAAGCGATTTTCGAAGTTTTTTGGTTTAGAATAAGATTTTTTTCTATGTAAAATCAATGATATCTAAAAATTCCGAGGCCGCTACGAACTATTCGACTAAATAAGAGATAACATTCTATTTTTTTTATTTCATTTGTTTAGAACAGTAGTTCAATCTAGGAGTTCAAAAAAGTGCCTTCGCGCATTTTATGAAAATCTTTCTCTGCAATTTTAGGTTTCATCAAAAAGTTAAGCAAAATTTACAAAAAGCGAGGCCGCTACGAACTATGCCAATAGCTATTCTACACTATTCAATAAGTCAAAATTGTTAATGTATTTTCGTTTCTGAGATTGAGAACGCCAAAATTGGCCATTTTACGCAAAAATCACAGTCAAGATGTAATAGGGCCCTTAAGACAAAACAGAATACTATAAATTAATAACGTTTTACGTCAATAATCACTCGATCCCGTTCCAAAATGAAAAATCACTCTGATCCGTTCTAAAAACATTTTTTATCACTTTCTCACATAGCAATTTCTCTGTCTCCGAGTGAATTTTCACATGGGTTACTTTTACGACAACTAAAACATCAACATCAAGCATCGTCAAACAGTACAATTATTAAAACTAATTAATGTTATTGTCGCATGCAGCATGGATCGCGCTCATACCTATTTTGACGCAGACTAGAATAATAGACAACAAAATCAAATTTCAAAACGTAAACAAATTACGCCGTCAACTAATAATCAAGTAGATTTCTACTTGATTATTAAAAAAAAGCCGTAAAAATAATAATGTTTCATACCGTAAGACGTCAAATTGAGTGCGGGCAGACTCCGACTCCGACCGGTGCAACTGTCTCGTTTCCGCACGTGCTGTTCGTAATCTATCTGTTTGCTTTACTCTCCTTCAGTGAAGTGTGAACTAAGTGATATAGGTACTTGCTAAGTGGACTAGTCCAATTGAAGGATTCATTCATGAACGACTCATCTCTATGTCTGTCTGACGACGACGAATAAAAATATATCCATTGCATTTTTGTTTAATTTTATATAATTCGAGTAATTCGCTTTTTCAAAGTTATCATTTCTTGGGCTTTAAAGGTACCAATGCTAATATTTTTATATCAATTAAACAAAACTGGCCTAGGAGATTTCTTAATAAAGTAAATAAAATAAGTAATGTGATTTGATTCAGAACGTTATGAGAATGAATGAGTGAGTAATTGATGTCAATCTTCTTGTCACAACACTATTTTCTGTTCATCAGAAACTGGGAACACCGTAAACGTCAGATTACTCCAGTGAATTAGTTATTAGACTTTAGGAATCGTATCGGGATCTACTGTATAATTATCAGGGATAGCTTGTATTATACAACATATTACTTCGGTAAGTAAATAAAGCTGGCGTGGGTTCATTGTATTGGAAAGTTATGGAAATACGTGGTTGACGGAGAAGGCAAGCACACCATTGCAAGGTGCATGTAAACGTCACCCAACCCTCTTTATGGTTTAGTAGTGTGATCACCGGTTAGACCTAAAGTTCCCGAGTTCAATTCCCTGGGTTGCATATTATAATCCGTTTGGTTGTAGGGCTTGTTTTGCAAATGCAAACTACAATTTTATCTTAATCTGTTAAAGTCTAAAGAACAATGTTAGTAGCTTATTGGTGTTTCGGGGGAAATGCTTTTCATCTTCTTCTTTCATGCATCTTCGGCTTTATCATCCACTTACTGTCAGGAGAGACGAAGGAAAAGAGCTTCCCCGTTTTGGAAGTAAAAAAAAATACTACAAGGTCACTCGCGCTCGTGAACTGCAAGATATGTGCTAACTTGCTTCGAAATGTTAAGGCCAAGGTTAAAGCCATAGTGTGTGTGTACTTTTATTGCATTTTTTTCTATTTCCAAAGACATAGTGATATTTTCGCACGTTTTTGTATGGGTCTGTTTAAGGTTCTGAACTAATGCAAGTTAGTTCAAAGCATTTATTTCAGACAGTAGTTTATATAATTGTTATATGTAAAATAAGTATATCGAAAAAACAATTAGAAGAAATCCGAAAAAATTTCAGGAAGGCGATTTTTTAATCATGTGACATGAAATATATTATGAAATTTTTAAAACGCGAACCACGATAGCTCAATTGGAAGAGCACCTGACCCGGTATGTCAGAAGGGTGCAGGTTCAAACCCTGCTCGTGGAAATTTTTTCAACATTTGTGTTTTTGTAATTTGTTCGCAACAAAATTTGCGTTATAAATTATATAAACATTTATAAATAGCTTGCCTACTTCTTAACTGATCTTTAGTATTTGTAAAAATATTATGATCGGATGTTAATGACGGTAGTTGTTAACATTGAATGGGCGCCTTTGGCTTTCAAAGTAAAAAGTAAATAGTGTTGAATAATTTCGGCGGGCTGGTTAGAACCACGATAGCTCAATTGGAAGAGCACCTGACCCGGTATGTCAGAAGGGTGCAGGTTCAAACCCTGCTCGTGGAAATTTTTTCAACATTTGTGTTAATGTTACTATTATTTTTAACATTTATGATATACATTTATGATATGATTATAGTCAAATTAAATTAAATCTAAATATTTTATTTATTATTTTGATATATAAACGTTCGGAATCTTTGGGTGTCAAGAGTTAGTTACCAGTGACTTCGAATAAGAGTGCGAAAGAGCCCTCGTAATTGATATTATAGCGTAAGAATTAGTCACTGTTTATAAAATCGCCTTCCGGACTACAAATCAAAAAGCCCGAGCTAAATGTTGCCTAGAAAGCTATGTATTCATTAGGCAACAGTTGAGGCGCGAAATGACGCTCAACCTATTTAGCAACGCTGCAGTACGCTATGTTGCGCGACAATTTTCGTTCATTTGTTGTTGCACGTTATTGTGAGCTATTGCTACATACATACACGTGTTATAGTGGATACATGGCTTTAGGTGTGACATAGTCATTAAATAAAGGTCTTCAAATACAGGCACAAAACAAGCAATTGAACGAAATGCAATTGGCGACAATGGTGAGGCAAGCGGCCACCCCGCCCGACGAACGTAAACGTAAAATAGAAGAGGTGATAAAGAACGTAAGTACGAAATTCTCTTTCAATATGAATATTAGATCTTATTGTAAAAAATTATAACTCTGAAAAGGGTTGAGTGTAGTATTTTTTTTCACTTAAAAATTAAACTTTTAGTATTTAAGGCCAGTGTCACCATTACATCTAAACTAAAGATATTAGATGTCTATGAAGAAGTTATTGCTATTGAATAGGGCTTACTTTTCAAGTACGATAGATAATGTTAAAATAGTAATTTTTGGAAAAATCAATTGACTTGCCTGGCCCGTTTTGCAAGGTTAGATGGAAAGCCTTTCGTTTAAAAAGTATAACTTGATTTAACTCTTATAATTATTTACATTATTTTGAATTTTGCATTCAGAATGCTATGTAGTTACAAGCTCAAGTAGCTCAGCGGTCAGGGCATTGGACCGGTTATCCAAAGATCGTGGGTTCGATTCCCACTTCGCTTCCTCAGGCTGGTTGATTTTTTTCTAATAAAATTTTATTCTTCTAATTATATTGTTAAACATCGAAACCATTATTTTAATTGATTAATATTATTATTATTTTTTTAAATTAACATTTTATAAAACATGTCAGTGAACATAAAGCCTTGCCCGTTACTATCACATTTTTACCGTGCTTACAATTTTCAGATGAACTATTCTAGCAGCAAGACCTTCGCAAACTTTGGCCTGAAGATTTCCAATGAATTTTTCCCGGTGAAGGCCAAAGTGTTGATGCCGCCGAAGTTGGACATTGGTGGCGGCCAGACCCTCGAACCCAGGTTGGTAATCCTACTAATTTAAATTTCAGAGCTTTCAAACTATTTCGAAAGTTTTCAAACCAAATGAGCCGATTTCAATGCAATTTTATGCTCATAAATGTACAGAGATCTATATATATATAGAAGGCCTTATCTACTTTGCATGATCAACAATATTTACAGTGTTGGCAAAAGCAAACTCTAATTTCACATCTTTATGGTTTATTTGATTTTATCAATTTCTTGCTCTCTTGGTAAATTTTTTGCTGACTGCTTCACATTCTTCATCACCGCCATAATAGCAATGCAATGCAATACATTTCTGCACTTTTATTTTAACCTTTTCACCGCCCAACTATCCTGCACGCGATGTCCCGCTGTACGCCGACGTATAAATGTATTTTAATAAAGTAGGTACAAAGAAGAACTATAGAAGTGCTGGCGTGGGCGGCACGAAAATCTCGAACTTCTATAGAAGTTGTTGGCGGTAAAAAGGGTAAGGCACTTGTCCCACCGCTAACGATGTACGAAAAGCGAGTAGAAACTAGAAACGAGTTCACGAACCGCGAAAAGCGAGTGTGTTGTTCCGTTAGTTTTGTCGCTAAGCTATAAGCGAGTGTGCGAGTGCGACGGAGAAGAAAGACCGCTAGTATGCGTGTTACCAAGCGAAAGTCTCGGCGAGTGATTTGACCGCTAAGCGAGCATCGCTGAGCGAGTTTTACATTTGATAGCTCTTGTCGCTGCGACAAACTAGTAGAGAGACAGTTCTCGCCGGCATCGGCAGTATGAACCGTCAGCGATCAACTAATAATATATGAATCTCTATTTATCATGTGCGAAATTTCGCACATGATAAATAGTAGATAGTAGCTTTCTCGTCGGCGGCGGTAGGACAACTGCCTTCGATTCGACAGTCGATGTATTTTCAATAATATAAAATGTAATTTGTAGGAAGGGTTCGTGGCAAGCCAACCGCGTCTATCGTCCAGAAGCTCTCCAGTCATGGGGCTTCATTGCGATCGAGTGCGATCCGAACCGATGTGACTTCGACAACGTCATCAACATTGTAAGTTACAATATAATATCAAAATTCAAAATTATTTTTTTAAAATTCAAAATTAACTTTTAGACTTTTTTTTTGAACGTCAATTCAAAGCCATGACTTCGTAAACCCTACGGTATCATATTTAATAACATCTTTGATTTCCGATTCCAACCTAGCTTTTATTTTGCTTACAAAAGGCATGAAGTGAAGAAAAATCTTTGTATTATTGCAAGCACTCCTTGCTGTATGAGTGTAAGATTTGGCATAATTAAAATTCATATGGAGAAGGAGTACAGAATAGTAGATTGTACAACAAGAGCATAAAACGAGCCATTTTACCCGAGTCGTGCATATAGCTGGTACGGCGAGGATGGATAGTCACGTCGAGGGTAAAATGACTTTTATACTCGAGTTTTACACTCTGCTTTTCACTTCGATTGCAAGGAAATAAAACAAGAATTAAAGCATATACAAGAAAATTTAATAAATTTTTATAATGTAGCTTCCTGTCACACAATTTTTCTTATTTTTTAAAAATTTTCAACGTGACGTGACGTTCGACTATGGTCTGAGCCGCAATGCCAAGTTAAAAAAAATATTTCCGTTATATTTTTTTACGTAAATGCAAGCCCGTATTAATCGTAAATTTGTATTTAGATAGTAATACATATGTCGTAATTAAATTAAGATATACCCTAAATCTCATAAAAATATATCAATTAAATGAAGGTGTATTGTGTTTGTGTATGTGGCTGTAAGGCCTAATTGCCTTAGTCTGAGAAGAAGAAATTACTTTATGCACAAGAGCATAAAAACTTATTTTATGCAGCGTTCTCTCGACATAAAGACCAACTTTACGAGCATGAGAAGTGAAAATAGTAGATTGTACAACAAGAGCATAAAACGAACCATTTTACCCGAGTCGTGCATATAGCCACCCGAGCCGGTACGGCGAAGGTGGATAGTCACGACTCGGGTAAAATGGGTTTTATACTCGAGTTTTACACTCTACTTTTCACTTCGATTGCAAGAAAATAAAACAAACCGCAACACAACAAAAGCTAGTTTCTAGTTTTGTTTGACGAATAAGAATAAGAATAAGAAACATTTATTGACCTGCACAAAAACAAATACAAACAGATGAGAAAAATAAAAATAAAATAAAACAGAAGAACATCTTAAAACAATTAACACAATCACAAAAAAAAAAAAAAAATAGAAATAAAATAAAAGAGAAAGAACACTATAAATAACTATGATATGTGCAAGGCCAACGGGTAGCTGTCTCAGCAATGCTTTTGTGGCAATACACATAGTGCCACAGAAGCGCTGGTTTTCAGACAGCTCCCTGAAAGTGAAGTGGCGACGAATGACGAATAATACAATTAGCTTCCCGCCACACAATTTTTCTTTTTTTTTTAAATTTTCATCTATGTGACGTTTGACTATGGTCTGTCTGAGCCGTAATGCCAAGTTGTTATAAATATTTGCGTTATATTTTTTTTATATAAATGCACGCCCGTATTATTCGTATATTTGTATTTAGATAGTAATACATAATTATGTCGTAATTAAATTAAGATATAACCTAAATCTCATAAAAATATATCAATTAAATGAAGGTGTATTTAATTGTGTATGTGGCTGTAAGGCCTAATTGCCTTAGTCTTAAAAGAAGAAATTACTTTATGCACAAGAGCATAAAAACACATTTTATGCCGCCTTCTCTCGACATAAAGAACAACTTTACGAGCATGAGAAGTGAAAAGTAATTTTTGTGGGTATAATACGTAAATTTTACTTTTTTTTTAAATTAATATTTAGGTATAATAAGTGTTACATTTACATTGATTGTAAACAAATTAAATATTTAAAATTTTGAATTTCGGTCAATTTTGGACCACTCAGCGACCCTAGGGGTCGCTAGGGGTGTCAAGTAAACGCTTTTATTCCCATCGTGCAAAAATATTTTATGTCATGTAGTTTGTAAGTATCTCTATATGGGCCTATGTAGCCTGGAAATAAATGTCAACGCAAAGACTCGTGGCAGACGGTGCAATAAAACGTGCGAATGAGACAGCGCACATCATGTGCTCTCTCGCACTTACACTGTTTATGGGTGACGTCACAAAGACGTAGTGATACGCGTTGTTTGTATACTATGTTTATCGATGACAATAAGTTTTAAGTGTCGTAAAAAAGCCTTTAAAATATTTTTTTTTACCTGGCTCGGCAAATGACTCCACTCCACCTGATGTTAAGTGGAAACGGAGTCCAGACGCAAGGACAACTGGTGCAGCGTGAAAACAACGCAGCATCAGTCACCCTCACCCTACCGGGTACCGGCTTACAAGGTGCTTCTTCACGCCTAATTTGAAGGACCTCATGTCATAGGAAGGAGGGAATACGTGTGCTGGTAGACTATTCCATCTTTTGGAAATGCGACAATCAAACGAGTCTCCAAATGTCTTTGTGCGCGATGGAATGTTCGAGACAGTACAGCGGTGACTCCGGAGAGCAGCACGCGTACTCCTATGGAGGAGGAGAGATAAGGTTAAAGAGCTCTTCAGACAGGGTGCGAGGATATCAATGGATATATATCATGATATATATCAATGGATTTTTTGATAAAAATCATTGATATATATCCATTTTTATAAGTTTCAGAAAACTTTACTATTTTCTTAAGACAAAGTTTGAATGGGCTAGATTCCTTTGCCTTATACCTAAATAAAAAAGTTAGACTGAAGGAATTTGAGGAAAAATAAAGGAAATTGAAGAAATTAATTATTGATTTTAGATTTATACTGTCCCTGTTACCTTACTAGTTAGGTAAAGATTTAGAGTATATATTAATAAAGGATAGTAATTAAAAAACCGGCCAAGTTCGAGTCGAACTCGCGCGCGAAGGGGCCGTACCATTTCTATAAGAATATTCAAAGTTTCTACCTGTTATCGTTATTAAAACCGAGAAAAAAAATGAAAAAAAATCACGTTTGTTGTATGGGAGCCCCCTTAAATATTTGTTTTATTTTATTTTTTATTATTTATTTTTAAAGTGTAAATATATAACTTAATATTCTGTGAATATTTCAAGCGTCTACCTGTTGCCGTTATAAATATCGGGCAAAAACGAGCAAAAAATCACGTTTGCTGTGTAGGAGCCCCCTTAAATATTTATTTTATTCTATTTTTTAGTATTTGTTGTTATAGCGGCACATCATCTGTGAAAATTTCAAGTGTCTAACTATCACGATTCATAAGATACAGACTGGTGACAGCCGGACAGACATACAGACATACAGACGGACGGACGGCGGCGGAGTCTTAGTAATAGGGTCCCGTTTTACCCTTTGGGTACGGAACCCTAAAAACAACTGTCTAAGAAATGTAAGAACTGCATTTATAGACTGAAAAGATGAACCAACCGATTCAAAACAGAGTGTTCTCAGTTAATATAATTTAGACTAAGAAAAGATTTTTTAAATAATAGTTATAAATAATTAATGAAAATCATTAAGGATGTTTTGTGATGTGCCAACTTTTTATTTCTTTTTGAGTGATAAGATAATTATTATAAGTATGTTGTATTTTTTTGATTATTGTAAGAGTAATAATTACAAACTTAAGAAAAAAACGGCCTAATTCAGCCTTGTTTTACCTTCTTAAACAAAAGGAATGCCTAATATGTAATCAATATTAAAATAAAAACTATTATAGTAGTGAAAGGCTTGCAAAATGGTTTCTTTCTGCACACAAATTAAAAATAATTATTTTGATATATATCTGATATATATCCGATATATATCAAAAATCCGATTTTTTGATTTTTATTATCGGATCGGATTTTTTCGCACCCTGTAGAGCACTCGCCGTGGTAGAAGAGCGGTAGAAGACGCTGAGCGACGCTATATCTCTACGCAATTGCAGGGGTTCGAGAGTATTAGTGGCCTCTGCTGCCGATAATGCGTATAGCGCGCCGCTGTAATCTGTCCAAGGCATCGAGAAGGTACTTTGTGGAACCGTCTCAGAGGTGCAAACATCCCCGCAAGACCGCACCTGCGTCTTATACAAAAGATACAACTGATCTGGCGTGAAGAATCGCCGCACCCTATTCAGGACACCGATTTTACGTGACGCTGTTTTTATCACGGCTTCAATAGTCCCTCTGGTTCAGATCGCAGTGAATCTCCATACCGAGCATGTTAATACTGCTCTGCAGGCCGAGTGATGTGCCTTGGAGAGAGGGAGGGGTAGGAATGGCGATTTTTTTTGCTATGAACGCGCATACCCGTGTTTTCTTGGCATTGAACTTAACAAAATTATTGGAGCCCCATTTAGATATGAGGTCCAATACCCGATTGAGCTCAATGACAAGATTTACTCGTTTCTCTTCAGTCTCGACTCTTCCAACCGCAGGGTGACCGTTATACCCACCGAGCATTGTACTATCATCTGCATAGCAATAAATATTTCCATGTAGAAGCATATTATTAATGTGCAGAAGGAACAGCGTGGGGGATGGAATAGACCCCTGAGGGACACCCGCGTTCACTGACATCCGTCCGTCGACGATCCGTCGGAGAGTACTCTGATTCTACGCTCATGTAGGTACCCAGTACAGAACTCAGCAGGCAGACCGTATGCCGAGAGCTTGGAGAGAAGAGCTTTGTGCCAGACCCGATCAAAAGCCTTGGCTATGTCAAGGCTAACAGCCACTGACTCGCCACGCTTATCAATAGCCCAGAGATGTGTAATATACGCTAGAAGATCACCCGTTGACCGTTTCGGCCGAAACCCGTATTGGCGATCGTGAATTAAGGGGTGTTTTTCTAGGTAGCGGATAAGCTGCCTGTTCTTTGTCTACGTGCAATACATTAGACTTATTATTGCATTGCCGTTTACGTGTCTTATCTCGTTTTCGCGCATTTTGGTGAATTTTACGTAAAAGCTTGAATTGCTTGTACGCGTTAAAACCCTTTTTATAGGGTTAGCCTCAACAGGGTTTTTGGATGCGGTTAGTGCTTACCCTAATTAACTGTATCAATTTGGTTAGCCTTTCGATGCAGTAAGTGACGAAATGCTTACCGTATTGATAGGGTTTCCCTAACAATGGGCTTAATCAAAAAAAGGGGTTTTCCGGTCTCTGGTCGGATCTGACCGATCTCCTTTTTTCGGAACCGGTTGCACATTAGCATCTCTCCAAGATTCCGGCACACAACCCGAAGAGAGCGAGATACGGTAAAGACGAGTTAACACGGGGTAACACTGGGATGCCATCGGGTCATTAGCTTTCCGAACATCGATTGACTGCAGTTCCGCAAATACATCACGCTGTCTGATTTTATTATCGGGCATTGTATGGCCATAATGAAGAATTGTGCATTGCGGTCATCGTTTCGGGAGTTAGCTTCAAAGAGTCCGGCCAGGAGATCGACTTTCTCCTGCGGCTTGTGAGCTAAAGATCCGTCAGGACATCTTAGAGGTGGCAGCGAGGGTTGGCAGAAGGTAGATTGCACGGCTTTGGCAAGACGCCAGTCTACGCCAGCCTACGGTTGCCCGTAGGATGCGTCAGTAATTCTTGCCCAACCTGTGCAACGCGCTGGGCATCCGCTCTAATGTAAGCCTTTTTGCAGGACTTTGTGGCATTGTTATAGGCTGCTTTCAGTGTGCTGGTTTCAGGATCTCCTTGGGCTGTACCTCTGATCCAAGCGCGGTATGCCGCCTGCCTGTTGACAACAGCGTTGGCACACTCGCACTCGCTCACATTTACTGCTAATGCCAACATCCTTATTACTTATTGAAATGAAACAACTTTTACGGATCTACTCGCGTTTATTTTACACATTACTTTTAATTAATGTTTATCTTGACGTATCGAACCCTTTGCAGGGTCCGTGGTCACAGGGAGACTGAGGTGTTAATCGTCACACAATTAGTTAGTAGCTTGTATACCCACATAAATTTATTACTTATTTACAATTCGTATTTCAGATGATGAAAATGGGCATGCAACTGGGAATGAACGTGTCCAAGCCAATAATGGCCCGCTACAACGTGACCATGCGGGAACTACAAAATGTGCTGCTCACTGCGTTGGAAAAAGAAATTAGATTTCTGTTCATAATCGTTTCGACTAGAGGCCGAGATTATTATCACAGGGTAAGAAACAATAAAAAACTTTCATAATGAATGGTATAAAAATGTTTTTATTTTAAACATTTTTCTGTAATATACCTACTGTTTAGACTCTTCTCTTAACCACCCCCTAAAACTTAACTTGTGATTTTATAACACTCTGTATACAAATAACTCTTACCTCTTTTTGAGTAAAACTCAGCTCGTCTATATCGATTTAAAAATAAAGATATGATTAAATTAACTAGTAACGTAGCAAGACATATAACAAAAACGTAATTTTTGTGTGCACTTTTGTACGGACGGACGGACGCCTGAACATCAACCTATGTAAAAATATCAAATATCTTCATTAAATGTTCAACCATATGCCATGTACATAAAGTTTAAAGTCTATTGAGTAAAGGACATCATTCACCGTCCATACATTTTTGGGCTAATTCTGTAAGTGCCGGCCAATCAAAAATATTTTTATATATTTTATTAACTTATATTATTCTATTCATTTGTTACTATGGAACCCAACCTGTTGGATCATTTTTTGTATTGTTAAATGAAGTTCAAAAATAATATTTTTACATAGTTTATAAAAATATTTAAATGCGTTATTCAGATGTTTGTTTTGTCACTTTCGAACGCCAAAAATAAATTATTTTTAATTAAAAAATAATTTAATTTTGGCTGAATCTGTAACACGCAAAGAAGACACTCAAAGAAGCTGTAACACGCGCTGCTGAAAAAAAAAATAGTACATAATTTTTATTACACTGACAGAATATTAATTAATTAGCGGTTGAATAATAATTCAAAGACTGGACTTACAACTTTGGTGTCATAATAAAAAATGTTCATTATGTTATGGTCTAATAAAATATTAAGTTTTTTTGTTGGCTGGTACCTTTGAAAATAGCCCAACTTGGATGATCTCCTTTGAGAGTTTCTTGTAGTCTGATGTGCAGGTGTGTAGTCAAAAATGAAATTGCTTTACCACTTTAGAAGTGAATTGTGTTTGTATATAATAAAACAACAATTTCTATTTTTGTTTTAAAAGACCAAGTGACAGATACGTTGTCATCATTGCCATCATTGTCAGGTTCATGCCTTAGCGAAGTTTATTTTGTAATGGAAGTTTTTGTCAAAAGGATAAAGCAATTTCATGGTCGACTATACATTGTTATCTTTAAGATTATTTTAATTTTAATAACTAGCGGCCTGTCCCGGCTTCGCACGGGTGGACATTTTCTTTTTTAATGTAGCCTATCTTACTCAGCGCTAATGTAGCATTCTAACGGTGAAATATTTTTTTTGAATCGGTCCAGTAGTATTTGAGTTTAATTGTTGCAAACATACAAAAATACAAAGCTTTCCTCTTTATAATATTGGTATGATTAATTGTATAAGACATTTTATACACGGTGTTACAAAATACCCCGTAAAAAATAAAATAAATTATCAAAGCCAAAAATATTGTTAACCCTAGTAAGCTGTCATGTCAGGGAACTGGAGTTAGCATAGATTTTTTTCTTTTTCTTTAGATGATGTCTTCGTGCGGATAGCACATTTAGCCAGTGTCAAAGTAATTTTTCTTACAAGTAATATATAAATAAACAATATTTCTTTCTTGTATAGATGATGATGAATGATAATAAAAATGAGAAGTGAGAAATGATATACCCCTAACCCCTCGAGTATCTCAGTAAAGATGTGGGGCTTTACTAAGTCCTCGGGCAGACTTCTTGAGAGAATTTGAAAAGTGAAGTTGCACTGTTTTGTTTCATTTGCCAACACTCATGCACACTCACGAACACTTAACGGTTAATAATCCACCATTATTTCACATAAATTTTCGACATAACACAAATTTTAGAAAATAAAACAAAATCGCAGAAATGACTCTTCACTTTCCCGCCAAGAAGTCCTAGCATAGATTATTTAACAGAGAGGCCTACCTACCAATTTTAATAATTGTCAACTTTAATGGTTTTTCTGTTTTTCATCCACAAAGGTTCAATACTATGATGTCATTATGCTTAAGTACTGGCTTCAAAAGTCGTCTGACGTCTGACGTCAAGACGGAAAAAATGTAATGTGCTCAATTTCAAATCTTCTAATCGATGTTCTACAATTGTTTCGTGTTTTTTCCATTTTTTTCCAAAGTGATGATGTTTTCTGACTCAGAATATTACGATATGATGTTAAGCCATGAAGATAGCAATTTAAATCGTGCTTGCGAACTGTATCGGCAACGATTTATCGATGCAAGACCACCCGCTGAAAAGCGACGCCGACGGCTACCTTCGTACCAGTGTTTTCTCAACATGTCCAGACGCCTACATTCCATAGGCTCCTTTCATCGGTCTACTGGAAGTGGACGTCCAAGCACAGTCGATGCCAGCCACGCTGAATTAGTGTTAGAGCATTTTGAATAAGAGCCAACCACGAGTACGAGACTAGCCGGAGCAAGATTCGGTATGAACCATGTTGCAGTTTGGCGAATTCTTCGTGACGACAACCGTCACCCCTATCACTATCGCCGTACACAGGAGCTGATACCCTCCGATCATGCACTCAAGAGGAACTTCTGCGAGTGGTAAGGCAGCTAACTGCCTGAGGTGCCTGAGAACCCTAATTTCTTAGGTCTTTTAAAATCTTCCAAAACTCGACTTGTAATATCTATCTAATCGAATTCTGTACATATTATTTGTATGTCTCTTTATCGTTTCACGAATTAGGTAAAAATGTACATAACATTCTGCGTTGTTTACTCTTTAATTTTATTGAAATAAGGTTTGCACATCAATGAATGAAATCCTTTCGTATCGGAAGGACATTTAAGTAAAACGTCCTATGAGCACAATGTCCTAAAAGCAAAAAGACCTGAGAGCAGCTCGTGCTATTAGCAACATGACCTAATAGCAAATGGTCCTAATATCATAAGAACATGATAGCTAAACGTCCTTAAATAGGCAAGTACACTTGATAACACAAATAAATCAATTATTGAAAATAATATGTCACTCTAATATATTCTACTAATATTATAAACGCAAAAGTTTGTAAGTATGGATGGATGGATCTTTGTTACTCTTTCACGTAAAACCTACTGAATGGATTTGGATGAAATTCGACATAGAGATAGTTTGTAACCTGGATTAACACATAGGATAGTTTTTAACCCGATATTCCCACGGGAATTAATGGAAACTGTCAAAGCGGTACGAAGTCCGCCGGGTCCACTAGTAAACATAGTAAAAATTTATTGAAAACTAGCTGTACCCCGCTATTTCACCCGCGTTAATTAGCGAACAATCTATTAAAAAACTATTTTAAGAACATCACGTTATGATCACTAAGAGTAAATAGTAAAAAACGGAAGAATAAAGGAACGCTTGGAAAATATATCAGTAAGATCCCCGATCTTATAAAATATGGATATAAAGTACTTCTGTATACACGATACAGCTATCGACACAGTCGGCTATACTATTGTCAATAAGACTCAATTTCAAATGAACCGAGTCTCATTGAAACTTATTCCCAAAACGTCTCATTCCCAAAATACACTAAAATATATACATATGGAAATATCAAAACACACGATTCTCTTATTGACTAATTTCCAAAATGTCCTAGGCACAAAATACACTAAATGTTTGATTCAGCAGGTAGTAAGTAAACAATGCTAAGACAAGTCCAATATATAAATATTTTAGTACAGTTTATAACTTTAATAACTTTTCCTGTTCACTTGTGTTTGTATAGGTACCTATTATAAATGTTGCTATCATGTCCTTATGATATTAGGACCATTTGCTATTAAGTCATGTTGCTAATAGGACGAGCTGCTCTCAGGTCTTTTTGCTTTTAGGACATTGTGCTCATAGGACGTTTTACTTAAATGTCCTTCCGATACGAAAGGAATAAAATAATGGTTTTATTTTTTTTGGCGGTAAGTCATACAGTGTGTCGTACTATCGTACGGTTCTCAAATATTGTAAATGGACTGGTTATATAGCACAATTTAACCATCTTTCGGCTTTACGGGTATTTTTGTAACACCCTGTATATCTTTTTACTATTTATTTGTTTTTAATATATTAAATTGTTATACTTATAATATTATAACTATAATTATACGTTCATAGGTGAAACAGCTGGCCGAACGCGAAGTAGGGATTCTTACTCAGTGCATCAAAGAACAGACTGCTGCCCAGAAAATGAATTTGCAGACGGCAAAGAATATCCTTTTAAAGGTAAGCATTGATTTTTTGGGGCATAAAATAGTCATCACCAGATGATGGATTTTTTTTGGTTATTATTTTGTGTTTCGAACAGAGTTTAATGCTGTGTGTTGTGCCTCATTTTGTTTCTATTTCCGTTTGTTAACAAAAATCAAAATATATTTTTTCTGAGACCAAAGACATTAGCAGTCTTTAACAACCATCATCCGCACTGGGCCCGCGTGGTGGTTTGTGCCACATTCTCCCTATCCATCCATAGGGAAGTCTCGTGCCCCAGCAGTGGGGACATAAAAATGAGCTGGGGATGTAGCGATGGCTTGATTTCAGTGATGGGAGGTTTTTGCCGTTTTATATTGCAGTAGTATTTCATTTTAATTGTTTAATGCATTTAGATTTAAGCCATACCATTAATTCTTCTTTTAACAATGTAATAGTGTACTCAAATGTTGGTAAGTCTTTTAACAATAAAATAAAATTCAGTACATCCGTGATCATGGCGCATGCAACTTTGCCGAAATATCGTATACTCACAAAAAACATGGTAATAATCCCGTTAAGAACAGTTATTCTAATGTAAGTGACCATTTTAGTTTAAAGTTATAAATAAAATAAATATGCTAAAACAATATTTTTTTTTGTTTACATAGGTGAATTCTAAGTTGATGGGTATCAACCAAGTGTTGGACAATCGCTGCATGCCCAAGTGTTTGAGAGACGGCGGAGTTATGGTAGTTGGGGCTGACGTCACTCACCCTTCACCTGAACAGGTAATTATTACTCAAATATAAAGAAAAGCTATAAAATATATAATTAGAAAGGAGGAGCTCGATGGCGCAGTGGTAAACGCTCATGGCCTGCGATTGTTAAATTAACCAACTTTAGTAAAGGCTGGTCATCGGATGGGTGACCAAATATGTATCATCTCGAACTCCTGTTCATCCGACATCCGATGACCAGCAGTTGGTTGGTTGGTTATTTCGTACTTTGGGAGGCACGCGAGGCCGTTGGTTGTGTTTCCATCTATAAGGGAGGCTCGTGTCCCAGCAGTGGGGACATAAAAATGAGCTGATGATGATTACAAACAGTGATCGGAATGAATAAGGCTGAAAAAAAAGAAAATACCTAAAGTTACCGACAAGACACGACTAAGAGTGGTTCATCATCATAATTATCATCATCATCTCAGCCAAAAGACGTCCACTGCTGGACAAAGGCCTCCCCCAAGGATCTCCACAACGGCCGGTTTTTATAAGAGTGGTTAAAACCACCAAATTATTATTAATTTATTTTTATCGAATCGAGGATCCCGGAAATAGTTTTTCTTCTTAGTACTCTACATGAAATTACTCGTATTGCTGTATTTTATAGCAACTAAAAAGTCGACATAAAAATGATTTTGAATTTAAAACTTACATCATTCATAATAAAATAGTTTTAGTTAGTAACTAAAGAAATTTCTAATTAATAAAAAGGTATCATACCTTCTTTATACCCGGCGTTTCATTGTTTAAATTTGTTTAACTATGGAACGCGAAAGTTTAAAAGTGTATAAAGAAATTTCAGTATTTAGAATCAGCGAGTATGTATGAAGACGTTAAGAGCGTTTACGCCGTTTTGCTCAAAAACTGTACTTTTCAAACCTCTTAATATCTATGAATATTTACTTTACAAATATGTTAATTACTTATATCATTAGGCGATCTTGTCATCAAAATAGTTTGTTGAAAACATTTTTAGATTTATGGATATTTTGGAATTTATAACAAGATAATTGAACAGAGGTTGTCATAATTTGACTTTCCGCGTCAACTTCGAAGCTTAAAAATGTGTTTAAATTACTGACAAACCTAAGAACAAAAATTTTATTTCAATTTGAAAGATCTTCAGCAAAATATTAAAAACATTTTTAGATTTTGGTTACTAACAAAAACTATAAAAATCCAAACATTGTGAATTTTTAAAGAAATTATAGGTGATAAAATAATTGTTTTCTCTAATATACTTACTATATAAATATAAGATAAAAGCTTTTTACTATAGAAAAAAGTGTTCTTTAAATTATGCGCAAAATTCTTTTTACTAAACTAGCTCTATAATTTTTTTAAAACTGCTCTAAAACTACTATAAAACTCTGCGTTCTATTAGTATCAAACCAGTCCGCCGCGAGGCCTCTGAGAGAGTGGTCACGTCGCTCGACGCTCTACCCGACGATTGTCGAACAATTGCCGTAATTTCGAACATAGTTCAAATTTATAGCGCGCTAGGCAAATCTTAGTACTTTAGTGAATAAATTATTTTATGTTACTTTTGATGTTTTTGTCACGACTGCTCCGCACCTGTGCCAGTGTGGGCTATGGCCCAATCTCCTCGCCATATCCTAGCAGTGCGAGTTTTGTAGACTAATTATTTATTTTGTTAATAAGTGTATTCCTTTTTAATTTTTTTAAGTATTCTTAGCTATTATTATGTTTTTTAGAATCCTATTTATTTAAGTTTTTCTTCCAATGTATTACAAAGAAATGATTAATTGTATGGGCAGTCAAATAACTTGACCGAGTTTTGACAGCACCTATTTTATTGCTGCATGATGCGCTTTGTGCTTATGTGGCTCATATTTTCCCAGTAGTTTTTATACAAAATTTATTTTAAAAGGAGATTAGCAAAATTGGGCTTGGTAATAGACAACATATTATTATTGATATATTCTAAAAAATCGGTCAATTTATTTGACTGCCCATACAATTAATCATTTCTTTGTAAAATATTGGAAGAAAAACTTAAATAAGAAGGATTCTTAAATGTTTCGTATCTCAAACCTTCAACAAACTGTCAACTGTCAACGTCATGCAGGGAACAACAGGGACTCCATTTCCACTTAACATCAGGTGGAGTGGAGACATTTGCCGAGCTATGAATAAAATAAAATAAATGTGTCGTCGTCAAAAAAATTCGTCCAAAATAAATCGTTGAGGAACAGATAGGTATTGATTATAATTTTGTGATATAAGATTAATTACAACATTAATAAAAATACATACAATATAATATTATACTTAGGTACTTATTTCATGTATCCGCAGTTTAGTCATCTGCTTACGCCCATAGTTAAAAATAAAAAAAACGACGGGTTGCACTCCGGGAGTGCCGGCAGAAGTGAAAACTTGAATATTAACTTTGTGCATTTTTGATATTTTGGAATGGTTAGGGAATAATTTTGCACGAATTGCTTCAATTATCAGTATAAAAATACTATCATTTATGTGGTAGAATACAATATTTATTTATTGTGCTATCGTACACAAACATGACAATTTATTCGCGCAAGCGCCCTGCGCCGCCTAAACGAAACAGCAGGCATACATTTTCGCCGCGCTGTAGAAAGAGAGGGGGATACTTCCTCTCCTACGCCGCGCCGGCTGTCTACTCTCCATCCGTCTTACGATTTTACGTCTTACATTTTCGATCAAGTCACGTGTCCTAACGCGAATTTAACATTTTTTACCCATTACAAAAAAAGTGTACAACGCCGCTAAAGAAGTTTTCACTTCAATAATTTCTAAGTATACCGAAAAACGAAATTCAAACGGATCAAAGTAGTGAGTTTGACTATAGTGAGCAGAACTAGCCTACTCTACGCACACACTCGCGCGCGCTCACAGCCCGCTTCTGTGTGCGTGATATTTGGACTTAAAAACCTAAACTTAAGGTCTCGCGCTCGGCGTAAACGCTCTTAATGAGAGAATATGAAGCGAATAAAGTATGTAAGGATCGTAGCAAGAAGAAAGAAGTGATCTCTGCCTATGGCTTTGAGAGATAGGCGTGACTGTATGTATTTATGTAAATATGTATGTATTTAAACGTCAACTTTTTTTACAGCATTCTATACCGAGTATTGCGGCTGTAACAGCATCAATGGATCCAAAGTGTTTCAGTTACAATATCGAGTTGAGCATCCAAACTCCGAAGGTACGTTAAAACGATTTTTATATACACTTTTAAACATGCACATTAATTTTATTATTATTCTAAGTAGTTTGCGTTCAAGCACGATTACCTACTTACATTAGTAGCTCAGGCCATAAAGCAAATTAATATATATATTAAAAAAAAATAACAAGTAATAAAGTATGAACAATATTAAATTATAAAATAAAATAAAAGTTACAGCTTACTTTGCAACTATCATGTAGGCCATATTCAAGATAAAGTGCCAAACCCACTTCTAGTCTTATATCTAATTTGTGAATACAACGGATGCCTGAAAGAGATAATCTTTTGTGATAAGGCCTTCGTTGTACGCCGACTGTTTAAGTTTCTTTGTCAAATTTTTACATTTTTATTTTATTTTTTAATTTTTAAATGTGTTTTATGATGTAAAATAAATATATTTCGCCTGCCATACCTGGCCCCAATGTATGCTTTAGACAGCATTTACCCTACTTATTTTTATTTATTTTATTGTAATTACTGGTAATCAGGCACCGCAGGCCTATATAGATACATAATAACTTAATATTATACATAAACGCATATAAAACTTTTTTGTTACTATATTAACACTTAATTACGAAGTCAGTAAGAACTAAAGTAATTTACAAAAACAGGGGTTAACCTTATCTTACAGAAAATTAAAAGAATATTTTTACTTTGTTTAGATATCAGTAAAATGTAAGTAAATAAAACTTATTGATTAGTTATTATCGTTCAACAGAAAGAAATGATCGTCGAGTTCGAGGATATGATGGTTGACCACCTAAAGATCTATCGTCAGCATCAGAAATGTCTTCCCAAGAAGATCTTTGTGTTCCGTGACGGCGTCTCTGAGGGGCAATTTGCTCAGGTATCTTTAATTTATTGAATTTTTTCTCAAACATGCTTGGAAAGGAGGTCACTATTTTGACAACTTTCTTTGAGGTACAACGAAATTGCTGTAGTACAGTAGTGAACTATATTTTATTAAATCTCCGCATCTGTGGTCCTGTTGTTAGACCATCGGTCACAGACGCAGGGGTCCAGGGTTCGGTTCCCAGCAGGGGGATACTTATTATTGTACTTGGTATTGGTATACCGACAATGTTATGTATTCCATCTGACAGTTAGGAATTAAATATTTCAACAATTTAGAATTTCGGGTGGAGTGCGCAACTTCGACCTTATTGTCCTTATAAATTAAGGTTCTCAGTTTTTATAAAAATCAATGCTCGTATAATTGTCTTAATTAAAACGACCTTTTTAATTATGAATTTCTAAAGACTAAGTTAAAGATTATGACTGTACCAGTTAAGCAACTTCCGCCGTCACAAGCTTCTGATGTGTGTCTAAATTTTTTCAGTAAGCTGCCACTATTTCTTTGGTTTTTGTTCAATAATAGGTCATGAACAGCGAACTGCAAGCTGTCCACAACGCTTATAGGACTTTGGCGGGACCAAACGCCAGGCCGGAGGTATTGTTCCTGCTCGTACAGAAGCGGCATCACACGAGGTAACGACAAACTAATTATTCAAAGCGGATACGTATACCATCCAACTAACATTGAAAGAATTAGAGCTAAGAATGAGGTGTATGGGATATCCAAATGTTAAAAAACTCTTTACCATTATAGCCTTGGTAGCCGAGTGGCAAAACGCTCGACTCGATACCCGAAAGACCCGGGTTCAATTCCCAGTTCAGTCACAAGTGTGTTTCAGATTTTTCCGATGCATAGCCCGAGTTTGTGATCACCGACCTGCATTTGGCAAGCCTGGTGATTAAGCCAATAATGGATTGTAGGATTTCAATGACCTGATGGAGGCCTTTGTCCAGCTGTGGGACAGTTGTATAGGCTATTTGCTTACTCACTTTACTTATATTTTCTATTTAGGTTGTTCATACCGAACTCTTCGTCCAACGTGGACCCCGGCACTGTAGTGGACACGGACATAGTGCACGCGAGCGAACTCGACTTCTACTTGGTAAGGAGATTTTGGTCCAGTCAATTAGCATTATAAATATGATCCAACCTTTTGAGCCAGTACAAAGTTAACCTTATCTCAATATTATACAAACAAAATAATAAGTTGCTCTTAAGATGGTTTGATGTTTGTTTTTGTATAGTTTTAATTGGAAAAGGAGAATATGGATATTGTATTGAAAAAAACGGTGGTCACTTCGAACACCTACTAAAATAAATTAAAGTATGTGAAAAAAATGCATTTTATTAATTTTAGACATCATGTTTCATAGAGCCATTTACTGCTTAAGACCTACACAATCGATATCTAAATAGAAATAGTGTATGTTTATTTTTTTCAAAACAACCGGGTTCGATTCCCGAGCTGAGTACAGGTTTTTTTTTAAATGTATGAATGCAGTTTTTCTTCTTATTAAAATCGATGACATGGTTCCTAAGAACAGATCTTCGTATGTCTTATAGTTTCAGACTTTCCCATACTGACCGATTTAAATGAGACACCTGTATACTTAATATATTTTCATCGCACAAAATGACCCCTTACTATGTTAACACCTTAAACGACATTTGACCGACAAACAATTGAATTTCCATTGTGTCTGGGCCCGGTGGCGGTCAACCTGTTAAGAGGGAAATGAGATATTGAAAAGAAAAAGACCACTATAGCTAGACCTGGAGATGCTGGATGCGTCAAGCTGAGGACAGGGCGCTATGGCGCTCATTAGGGGAGGCCTATGTCCAGCAGTGGACTAAGATAGGCCGAAGATGATGATGATGATGATAGCTAGACCGCTTAAATGAGTCCTTGCCTGCGGTAGGTACGCGGGGCGGGAGGTACGTAGGGCCTATGTCACGAGTACGAGTGTTTTGCGACGCGGCGAACGGATTTATAGTTCATTGCGCGTTATACTACGGCAGACATAGTCAGCAGTGATAGAAAAAACGCAATGAACTATAAATCCGTTCGCCGCGTCGCAAGACTCGCAAGTCGCTCGTGTTCGTGGCTCTGCCACTACGTACTTCCCGCCCCGCGTACCTACCGCAGGCGAGGACTAAGTTAAGTGGTCTTGCTATAGTATATATTATTGTTAATGTTACAAAATTAGTTCCAATATTTTCAACATTTCTATTTGCTTCCACCAAGGTATCCCACCAAGCTATAAAGGGCACGGCGCGTCCCACCCGCTACCACGCGGTGTGCAACGACGGCTGCATCCCGCACGACGAGGTGGAACAGTTGACCTACTACCTGTGCCATCTGTACTCCCGCTGTATGCGCGCGGTCTCATACCCAACGCCGACTTACTACGCGCATTTGGCGTGTCTGCGGGCGCGATCGCTCACATTGTAAGTGCTTTTAAGATTATGTACACTTTTTGGTTGGGTTTTGACTGGTTGCCTGCCCCCCCACCGCCTAACCGATCGCTTTGACTACGCGTATAGTTTATGACGTCATCTTGCCACCTGGCATGCCTATGAAAGCAATATCAAAAGCTAAAGGCTATAGCTTTCGATATTGCTTTCATAGGCGGCACGAAATAACAAGATAACGTCATAAACCACACACAAAGTCAAAGCGGTCGGTTAGGCGGTCGGGCCCCTGTGCTATCTGTACTCTCGCTGTATGCGCGCGGTCTCATACCCAACGCCGACTTACTACGCGCATTTGGCGTGTCTGCGGGCGCGATCGCTCACACAGTAAGTGCTTTTGATATTATGAACACTTTTTTGGTTGGGTTTTGACTGGTTACCTGTGCCATCTGTACTCCCGCTGTATGCGCGTAGGCTCATACCCAACGCCAAATTACTACGCGCATTTGGCGTATCTGCGGGCGCGATCTCGCTCACACAGTAAGTGCTTTTGATATTATGTAGTATACTTTTTGGTTGGATATTGACTGGTTTATATGTCTTTAGCCCTTCATATTTTTTTGAGAGTTTACTGATGGCATCAAACGCTCTTTTCAGCGTCACTGGACGCAAACTTCACATATATTTTATTTGGGTGCCTGTTGTTTGTCTAAAGTATTTTTTATGTGCACGTACTGTTTGACCAAGTAACGTTTTCCCTAATTTAATTGAGCCGAATAATTGATTGACCGAAATGTCACGTCTATTTATTATATTTTTAGAGGTGAACATTTATTTTGCCGATGTATTGTTGGTCCGTTTAACGTTTTACCTAATTTTGTTGCGCCAAATTTGGATGCAGATCATTTAATTGATGTGTGACCAATTGAAACAATTGGTCACACAGCAATTAAAGTGCTTTGACAATAACTACAGAAGAAAAGTGATATTTTTTGTAAAAAAAAGTACTGACAAGTTAGCAAAATACATCTGTAAATGCTGTTGACTCCTAACACAGTGGCCTACAAAGTGGTCGATGTAGACGTAACAAGTAGCAAAGATAAGATAAGATTAGATAAGATTAGATAAGATTAGCTACGATAAGATAGTCTTTTTTATATACATGTCGTTATGGCGATCTTTGGCCTTTGTCCAGCAGTGGACGTCTTTTGGCTGAAATGATGATGATGAAATTGTTTAAATACATAAAAATTAATAAGGGAACTTAATCCTTCTGCAATTTAACAAGTATGCTAATTTATAAGTGGCGAAACATTTTCGTCCAGATGAGAAATTTTCGCATTCTGATACAGAACCTTTTTTATACACATATATTTACATGGTTTTTCTTATGCCTTCCATTTCTTTGTTTAACAGCGGTGAGCGATTCGACAACAAGGATTTGGAGAGGCAGCCCAAACGTCTGCGCGTAATGGACAAAATCCTGAAGTTTAGCCGAATGTTCTTTGTATAAGTTAAAATTAATACATTCCATGTACGAGAATGTGTGACACTGTAAGTTGCACATTTCCAATTGTAATAGTTATAAAGTGTGTTTATAATAACTTTTTGATGTCTACGCATATAACTTCTAGATTTCCGTGCTGCTTGCACGAAAAATACATATTAAAACAGTTTAAAGCGAATAAATAGGTAGCGTAAAAAAAAAACTACATTCTATTTGTAAACAAAAAAATCAATGTTGTAGGTTAAGTTTTGTAGTGTTGCTTTTTTGTACTTAATTCTTTATATTGGGTGCGATTTTTGAAGTTAAATTATATAACATAAAATCAACTTAGGAATGTAATCTGATTTACGTCATTTACAATTTGCTTATTTAGGTTTATAACGTTCGAGTATTTTCAGTGACAAAATGATCTTTGAATATGAGAAATAATGTAACGAAGTTCGTACATCGCACCGCTGTGACTTACACCCGTATTTATAAACAAGCTATTACTTAGCAATTACTTTGTTCTTAGAAATGTCACTAAGATCTAATTTCATTTTATAAATAAGTAACGTTTATATTAGAACAGAAGTTTTCTAAATCAATTAAATAAAAATATTATAATTATTTATCAAAATCATACATTTTATATTATTTTAGGCAAAACACAAACTTTCACACGAAATATAACCTCAAAACTAGCTTGTCACTATGAATTCTTTGAGAAATCTAAGCTTGTCACAAGCTTGTCACTATGAATTCTTTGAGAAATCTAACTAGATTGCTTGAGTAAAGATATTGGTGACAATTGCTTGGCTAAGAATGCTAGTCTTTTGACCTTTATAACTTCATCGGTTTACTAAAGAATACATTTTTTTTTACTTAAGCAATTACTTATGCTTCAATATGAGCTTTTACTCGTTTATAAATACGGATGTAGGAGTGGAACATTAACGAATATGTTTCCACTTTAAGATTCAATGATGGTCAATGTGTAGAAAATCATTACTTTTAATTATTTTTAAAGTCGATGTACACACGCCAGCACATCAACCTACCACAAACTGTCAAATTTCCTCAATAGACTTTGAACTTTGTGACAAAGCTGTATGGTTGAAATTGCAGGCGTCTGTACCCTAAGCTAAAAAAAATAATCAATAAAAGTTTTTCGATATTTTCATAATAAAAATATGTAGTTATTACCATACAGTGTTTGTAGTTCCAGATTATGTGTATATTTACATATCTCATATATTACGTAAACCTTACTATTTATAACTAGATTTTATGTAGCTTGCACGCGTCTTTGCTTGGATTTTGTGTCTCGCTTCCCTCTTTTTCCACTGATCCAATTGCGCTTATATAACGTACGTTTTCTTGAAACGTTCAGTCGACGTTTAACCGTCGTGCGCTACGTGAGCAACGGGTCAATGGCGTTGTGTTTACTTATGTCTAGGCCAGCCCTAACAGTATAGTTTGGATCAATTTCATTATAGATAACCAATTAAATTGTAAAACTTTTAGTACTTATACCATTGAAGGAGCCATTTAGAAAATATTTGACAAAATTATTGTAAGTGGAAGACTGATTACGAGATCTCGTTATAGTTTGAATGAATAGGGTATTTGACATCGATCATTTTTAATACCTAATTGCGGGTTTGACGCACCTTGGCGGTATACTCTTTAGGCTGACCTTGACGTTACTACTTTTTGTTAAATATATCGCTTACCCTAATTTTATGTATGACAATAGATCTAAAGTTTGCTTTCACTGCACTTTAACCTTTTTACCGCCAACAACTTCTATAGATGTTCGAGATTTTCGTGCCGTCCACGCCAGCACTTCTATAGAAGTTCCTCTTTGTACCTACTTTATTAAAATACATTTATAAGTTGGCGTACAGCGGGACATCGCGTGCAGGATAGTTGGGCGGTGAAAAGGTTAAATATAATTGTATGCTTATCAATTGTTAGGAGGTGAGGTGTTTTATATATTACCTATTTAATAATAATGTATAAAACAACTGTAATCATCCTAATCGTGATTTTGTGAGTTGGTGAAACCATCTTAGACCTATTGTTAAGTAAATAGGCTATGTGATATTTAGGGTGTCAACTAGAACATAAGTGTTGGCTCGCGTGTTTCTTTTGAGAAATCGAAGAGAGCACGCAAGTGTTCGCGGACTTTTTTTAGAACCGCGCTCGACCAAAGCGGAGATGCTGAGAAGAGACCAGATGTGACATGATAAGGTTTTGTTTATGTTTAGTGGAGTCCGGGTCTAATCCAAAAAAAATACGTCAGTATCAGCTTATACGTCCCACTGTCTGCAGTGATCTTCATAAGCTCGCATTAGCATTCCAATACGAGCTTACGGCGATGGATAGCGGTACGCAAGGAGAACTATAGGAGTTTTAGAGGGGCGGGGGAGAGTCTTACTCAGCCTAATCACATGAGTAAATACCCGAACAGAGTCCAAGCTTTCTGATAGCGCGCAAAATTTATACCTATTTTGGTAGGATTGTCACATGACGTTATCACGTTATCCTCCAGTGTCGTGGAAAAAACGAACAATTGTCGAGTGCTTTACGCGTGTCGCCGCGCGTCATTAAAATGACTATATCTTAAGAATTATGTATTGTATAGATGTAAAACTTCGTCGTAGGAATCGTTATTAACTAAGCTAAAAATTTATCTATACAGTTTTACCTTCACTAGATTAAAAATAGATTAAAATGAAACAACATTTTTTTTCTTCATAAATTTATATATACCTAGTTACTCTTAACATTTTCTTTTTATTATTTTTGTTTTTCATTAACTTGTTTTTATTTTATTTTTCAGATTTAGATAAATTCTAATCTGACATAGTCTTTTTTAAAGACTGAATTGGAAAACACTCACATGACAGATCAAATGTACAGTCATTATACACGTTCTAAAATTTCAGTGCCAGTATTTATAATGTTTTTAAGATCAAATGAACCGGTCGTCGTCGTCGTCGGTGAGAAGTCACGCACACATAAGCCGTGCTATGTAGTAGTGTACCTGTGACAGCGCGCTCTAAGGAAATTTGGACTCTGTTCGGGTATTTACTCATGTGGTCTAGTCATACATAACCAATGAACCATCCATTGGGCGCATTGGTATATGTCTAATGCATTTACTCCTGTATAAAAGAAGGACCAATACGTGCTACTGTGTGTGATAGATAACGACTGCGATTCCTCGATAACAACTGGGATTAACGGCTTAACACTTATTAATAATACTGATAGGTCAAATAGTATTATCCTATCATTGTTTAATGTCAAAGGCCAAGTCTCTATGAACGCGCTTTGATATAGCTAATACTATTGTTTTTGGAAATCTTTCCTTTAAAAGTTTGACTTTGATTTGAAGCCATGGCAACTGTCAAAACAAAAACTATGTCATTGACATGTCATAATGACATAGTTTTTTGTTTTGACAGCAGGCTGCTAAGACTCGGGCAAATGTTAATATCCTATCTTATTTAGATTGTCTTAAATTATCAGGGTAACTTAAGCGATTGTATGTACTAATAAAAATATAATCTTAAAATTGAGTCCGTTAGGTATATTGTCAATGAAAGAAATAATCTAAATTTACCAATTTATGGTAGGTATAGTTCACGATACCTCGTAAACTATACCTACCATACACTTGTGCACTTCTTTTTTTATAACTATAATTATGTGTGTAAGCTTTATAATCAATTGTGTCTTTGTTTTTATTATTAATGTACTATTTGTAATGAGTTTTATTTACCTAACAATAAACTTAATGGGCACTAACATGCGTTTTTTTAAACTCCACCTAAATTTACATTTAGGCTTCCTGACAGTCCAGGTTATTTTGGCTCTATTTAGAATAAGCGTTTATTTGACATCCTTTTGCGCGGCGGACGCTGTGAACTTTGTTAAAAAATTTACACACCGCTGCATGCGATTCTTCATTTTCATTTTCACGTGCAGCAAAAGTACCGTGACGGTGCGTGTCCATCTGTTGCAGGCCTTACTTTAACATAAAACTCCTAACTTACTTGAAACCCTGGGTGCCTATCGTGAGTTTTGTTTACTATCTGTATTCGATTACGTTTACGAAAACGAAAATTAGCATGGCATTGAAGCAGCGCCGAGCGCCTCCTGGCGACATACGAGAAGAGTTAACATTTTGCCATACAAATTCTCGTTTTCGTTAACGTGATCGAATGGCGAATGAAACTCGCACTTGGCACCCTGAACTCATTCTGGGTGCCTTGTGCGAGTTTTTCTTGATACTCACAAAACGAGAATAATAATAATAATAACTAATACTAATATATATATTAGTACAGGACTATTTTAGCTAATAGGTCTGATATCGTGCTGATAGATCGATCGCAACGCCGGGCAGTGCTTGTCGATGTCACCATCCCACATGACGAGAACCTTGTAAAGGCCGAGAAGGACAAGGTCAGCAAGTACCTTGACTTGGCTCACGAGGTAACCGCCATGTGGGATATTGACTCGACAATCATTGTGCCGATAGTCGTGTCTGCGAACGGTCTGGTAGCGAAGAGTCTCGACCAACACCTTAAGAAACTCTCGCTCAATGGTTGGATCAAGGGTCAGATACAAAAGGCGGTACTCTTGGACACGGCGCGAATAGTCCGAAGGTTCCTGTCTCTGCAGCCCTAACCACCGGCAGCATGAGCCCTGCCCTGTTGCCGGCGGTACCCTAGGCTAGGTTTTTTATAATATTTTTATGTTTTGTATGTGCTTTTGTATTTTACTTATAAATTAATATTATAACAAACCTAGGCTAAGAAAAAAAAGAAATAAAGAGATAATAATAATATTGTCAGGAGGTTCCTCACTCTGCAGCCCTGACCACCGGTAGCTTGGGCGCTGCCCCGCTGCTGGCGGTACTCTAGGATTAGGTTTTTATAATGTTTTATTGTTTTTATATTAAAATATTGTAAAAATCTAGTTTTAAGAAGGAAAATAAATAAAGAGTATAATAACAAAACACTTTATTTGCACACTAAGAAATAAGCAGTTACAAAACAGGACAATAGACAAAGAAGAGAGTATAAGTAGGCGGCCTTATTGCTTTATAGCAATCTCTTCCAGGCAACCTTGAGTGTTCGTCACCAGGAGGCGCTGCTTCAATGCCATACAAATTTCTGTTTTCGTTAACGTGACAAAATGTCAAGAAAAACTCGCACTGGGCAGCTAGGCACCCAGGTAGTTTTTAATTTAGATTTTCCCTTAGAATAATTTAGTTTTGTGTCTATTGTATTTTAATATCTCGTCGTCGTAAGCGTTTTTATTCTTACGGTATTACCCGTTACGTGTTTATAAATTGTTTTTTCATAAAAATAGCTTGCATGATAGCAGTGATAAATCAATATACCGTTAGATGGAAATTGTTTCGCCTTGACATCGTCTGACAAAGTTGGTGCATATTAGATAATTACCCAATATTTAAGAGAGGTCGCACGAAATGCCTGTTGCATGACAATAATTGTCATGCAGTCTACTATCTGATTATAATTAACTAAAGGTAGGGTCGGATGAGTGCTAGTTTGGTGTGTCGAGTTTCCTTTGAAAATAATTAATTCGGCCTTTGCTGTTGACTGTACTACATTTTTTTTGTTATTGTCTGCATATAGCCTTTGCTACCAGATTTATGGACAGACAATCTTAAAACTAAGCACTAGTTTATTTTCAGCGCGTCAAATTTGGACTTGTTACATTCAAGCCGCAGTGAGCAGTTTAAGCAGCGGATATGACGTCGTCGATAACGCTATGCTGACATAATATCTACTGTCTGTTCTATAACTGAAGAGCCACGCTCTTGTCAGCGATGTAGCCTTTTCTATTACTACTAATTATTTTACTTCCTTATAAGTCATGGCTTTCCAACTTTTACAGATCTACTCGATCTAGGTACTCGCGTTTCTTTTACACTTAAGGGTTATTTTAATTTTAGCAAAAGGTAAGTGTGTACCATATGAACGCTTTAAAAAACGTGCCTAAGGAGCAACCGTATGTTAAGAGCGTTTATTTGTGCAAGGTTTAGGTAAGTCTAACCTGTGGCTGTAGTTTTTCTAATGAATTGAACAAACCATTTTTTTTGTTACATTAACAAGTTCAGTGAACTCGCAAGTTGTTAGAAGTGAAATATAATTTGATTGTTAAATATAAATATCTACTAAGTGACATAAATTGATTATGTACTGTACAATAGTAAATTATCACACATAGGTACTATATTTTTTGCAAACTATATTAGAACTGCAACTCCAACATTTCCGTAGTAGTTAGACAATAATTAATGGGTTCGTTATGGTAATAGGTACATGAGGAAGTGTCTATCTATCGTGATTACTCCTTACCATAAAGATAATAATTTTAACGCTTCATTTCCTATGAGATAGACCACGATATAAAGTTAATACTGTCCTTCATCTTACGGGATTGCGTAGACGACGGCCCTTTGTCAGCAGACTTGTTCATCAAAATAATTCTCTAAAGTTAAATTGGTACCAGTAAGGTAACGATAACTAGTAAAGTATCGTTACTTTTTTCGTTACCCAATGCGCATAAGCCAACCCGCGAAGAGCGGTTAGTTAATTTACCGGTAAAAATGCTACTAGGTATGGATACCAAGCAGAACGTTACCTTTGATTTTAATTTCAATTGGTGCCTCACGGAACTTAATAGGGAATTTGCAAAATCGCTTCCCGAACGCTCAAACCTCTGCGCCAACTAGCTCCCTGGGCTTATTTAGATTACAAATACCTAGAAGAGAAAATAACTGCTAAGTAGATACCTATTTTAATACTTACCATTATACGGAATTTTGTTTGGATACCTACCTAATTTTGCAGTACCTAGTTTACGAAACTTATGGTCAGCGAGTTTGTGGTTTCCCTTTTAGCCACTCGTAAATACGTAAACAACTAACAACGTCAACTATATTAGGATCCATGTGAAGCAATAATGTGTCATCCCTAAAATCCCTAACCGTAAGCAATATTAATGTTAATGGCATATTGCAGCTACAAAAAATACTTACCTATTTTATTGTGGCTATGTCAGTAGATATATATCTACCTATCGCAGATTATTTTTTAATAGTAACATAAAATAGAGTGACTGTAATAAAATTACATATTTTAATTAGTTAATATAATATTTATATTCATAGGGTTAAATTATTGTACAGTCACTAGCATTAACATGTAAACAATTTAACTCTTAATACAATGAAATAACCATAACCTATAACAAAGTTTACTCTTTAAATTAATTACTAGCTTCCGCCCGCGGGTTTGGCCGTATGAATTTGTTGGTCTGATCCAATTCTGCACCCATCGTCCATTTCCCCGTTCGTCTAATATGCCACAAGAAGCAGTGCAAAAATAACTAAGTACGTTCGTCGTCATATTAAAATTCCGTTCGTGTTTTTTTAAATTAGTTGGTATTTGTTAAAAAATTAAAAAAAGATACAAACATAAAGGTGAAAGAAGGCCCAGCGTTTCACCGATATGGTTAACAAAAAAAATATATACTTATAGACGTCGCGGTGTGGATGACGCGCTCTGACCAATGTCACCAATAGCCAAGTAGTTAGTTAGTTAGTTGTAAGTAATTGGAAAATCACAATGACGTTGCCGAGCAATCAAATACCTAGGTATTTAGAAAATGCTCAAATTTTTCACTAAAAGATAGAGCGTGTAATGTAAACATTTACACAACGTTTTTTTATTTTACAAGGAAACGCTTAATTGGCTCTCATTAAGTCTTACTTACCATGTTAAGTGACGATTTAAGTGAAGTTTCACCTTCATTTTGTGCACTTCACCCGAAATCATCAACTAACAAGGAACTGGCTTTCATCTATAACTCCTGTCGAAACAACAACGCCACTAATTTTTGTTATGCCGTCAGGCGTTGATAATACTGGCGAATTGATATGATATGACAGATGGACTTAAAACAAACCCTGTTCTACCCAGCTGGGAATCGAACTCTCTTAGCCTGGCATAAGTAACTTAACCACTAGACCACACAGTTAAATCGTTAATTTTTTTTTTGCGATAA
Organism: Eudonia lacustrata; assembly: GCA_947562085.1. Lineage (NCBI taxonomy): Eukaryota > Metazoa > Arthropoda > Insecta > Lepidoptera > Crambidae > Eudonia > Eudonia lacustrata. Next base: position 16,654,984 of record OX387317.1, read on the forward strand.
TTATTGGGATCTTAACGGTTAAGATTTAGCTGTGATTTACCAACATATTTTATAAATTACTAGCTGTGCTCGCGACTTCGTCCGCGTGGAATAGTGACTTTCGGCAGCATTTTTAATTTTTTAGGCTCTTTTCCCGTTTTCGCAACATTTTTCACTGATGCTTCGCTCCTATTGGTCGCAGCGTGATGTTATATAGCCTAAAGCCTTCCTCGATAAATGGACTATCCAACACAAAAAGAATTATTCAATTCGAACCAGTAGTTCCTGAGATTAGCGCGTTCAAACAAACAAACAAACAAACAAACAAACTCTTCAGCTTTATATATTAGTATAGATTTAAGTGAGTAAGTAAGACACTAATTGCTTCTCTTAAACAAAAAAATACATAGGTACATTATAATTATAATATTTGATACATAAAGCAAGCAATTGGAAATGGCTCAGCATGTGCTGACCTAGGAATAAGATCCCAGGTAGCGCTGGTTTTCAGCCACTCTCACTTTACAACTTCAACATTTGGATGATAACACTTTTGAAAATTAAGTACCTACCTACTTAGCTACGGTCTATCGGTAGTTTATTAATCTATGTATAATGTTAATAACATTAAGCAATAAATATCTTTACTTGTAAACCTACTTCCTATTAAATATATTTAAAAAAGGAATGTTTGCCTTGAAATATTTAAAAAAGTTTATAAACGCATTTTTGTTACCGGGAGATCGTTTTACAGTACATATTAAAAATTCAATATTTCCGATGTAAACGATACCATGGCACTATAAATATTGAAAGGGATACGTAAGCTGGTCTTTAGATTACGATAACCGTTACCGGAAGGTGGGACGACGGAACCTTGCAACCACTTCCGGCCGCTAATCGGAACTCGTGTCGTGGGTTCAATCCTCGGCCTTGTTATAAATGGACTAATGAACTGAATAAAGATAGGTATGCGTTAAGTTTTAGTGTTAGTCTCCAGGGTGCCTATAGTGCAAGTTTTATTTGCCTCTCGATCACGTTAGCGAAAAAAGGAATTTGTAATCTATACTTACCTAGATAGAAGCAGCGCCTACTGGGTGCCTTGTGCGAGCCATTCGATCTCGTTAACGAAAACGAGACATTGTCTGGGAAAATTTAAACCCTTATCGTATGTCGCCAGCAGGCGCTGCTTCAAAGCCATACTAATTTTCTAACGATACCGTCATTGAATGTCAAATGAAAATTACGTACATTAGGCACCCAGGTGACAAACGAAGAGATTTAAAATTCTGCCATACGAAATCTCGTTTTCGTTACTGTCACGTTAGTGATAAAATGGCACATAATACTCGCACTAGGCCCCTAATAATACAGTGCTCAGGGTCCTGTTAGAGCGGTAGAAGGGTGTACTGAGGTTTTAGTAGGTCGGCAAGAACATCGGCTAACACCTCGCAAAGTTGGAGCCCCGCGAGATAATTTGGATAGCGAATTTCCTCAGTATAAAAAAAGACACCTTGTAATGAAAACAGCTCGATGGCAACTTACTCTATATAGATGTCGACCTGCTTCGTTGCAAACGAAGAGGGAGAAGTAGGCGTCAGTTTTTAGATATTATTCTGATAGTTGGCTAGCCTCCCCTACCCGCCATGGAGACTACCTAATATTAACCTTTGACAACCTCCTTTATCATATTGTTTTAGGTAAAGTAAAAAAAAACTTTGTTTATAAAAGCAGCCCAGTGGCGATCTTGCAAGTTAAGCAACGTCCGCCAGGCCGGGTCACCGGATGCATTATCAAAATAAAATTGTGTTGTGCTTCGAAGTGCTTTTCTAAAACTTTATTATTTAGTGGACCCGGCGGACTTCGTACCGCTTTGACAGGTTCCATCAAGTGATTAAATTCTCTTTGGTTTCCTTATTAAATTGGCGTTTTTAGTATATTTATAGTGTGATTCCCGTGGGAATAACTGAATGAAAAGTATCCTATGTGTTATTCCATGTTATAAAGTATCTGTATGCCGAATTTCATCCAAATCCATCCATCCGTTGCAGCGTGAAGAAGTAACAAATATACGAACATACATACACACAACTTTCGCATTTATAATATTAGTAGGATGTATGTAGGGTAGCGACGCCAGTGTTCGACCGGAACCAGTGATTGTCAATTTTACTACTTTAATCATTATAAAGCCGTCGCGGGAAGCCGCTGGATGCGAGCAGAACAAAACCGGTCGTTGTGGAGATCCTTAGGGGAGGCCTTTGTCCAGCAGTGGACGTCTTTTTGCTGATTTGGATGATGATGTTGATGATTAATCATCAAAAATAGGAATCAGCAACTGATTTTAGTCTTTAGCAAACATTATATAGACCACCTGCTTTCTTGCTGTCATCATGTAGTCTTCTTCTATTTATATAAAACTAGCGGCTGCTCGCGGTTCCATCCATGCATTGAAGCGTGAAGAAGCAACAAATATACACTTATACGTACACACAAACTTTCGCATTTATAATATTAGTGTGATTCTCGTGTCACAGTGTTAATTGCCATACTCCTCCGAAACGGCTCGATCGATTTTTATGAAATTTATATGTATAGTCGGTAGTTCTGACAATCGGTCGTAATCTATTTTTATACCCCTAAGTGATAAGGGTGATCCCACCCCAAACATTTTTTTTTACAATTTAATTTTCCAATACAAAATGTTCCATGATTTGTTTGTTTTGTTGTCATGGAAACTGTCAAAGCGGTACGAAGTCCACCGGGTCAGCTTAGTATTTCTATAAAAATCTGTGTTAAGTAGTTTTTTTTTTAAATATTTTACGGCCTTGATCTCGCCTGATGATAAGGCCAATGATGGAAGCGCATATTTAGATAAGATGGTGGTAGCTAGCTAGGCGGACTAACAAAGCCCTTAACACCAACCAAACCGAGTACTTACACAAACATATACCCACGGGGACAATCATCAACCAAGCAGCAGCAGTGGCTAGCTCAATTAAATCCGCACTCTCTTTGGTTGGTGATTGTCCCCGCCTGCAACAACTATCAATGGTTATTCAATGTAATTAGAAATATTTCACGTTGCATTCAACATTGCTCAAATAAAATTTTGAGAGCTTGTTTCTTTCTTTTCAGTTTTTTCTCTTTGCAGTTAGTTTTTAGTATTTATTGTTATAGTGGCAACAGATACACATCATCTGTGAAAATTTTAACTGTCTAACTATCATGGTTCATGAGATACAGCATGGTCACAGACGGACAGACAGACAGACAGGCAGACAGACGGACGGACAGACGGACGGACGGACGGACGGACGGACGGACGGACGGACGGATGGACGGACGGATGGACGGACGGATATGGTCCCGATTTACCCTTTGGGTACCGAACCCTAAAAAGAGGTTAGGTCATCTGAAACGAGTATACAATACAAGTGAAGTGTTTTACGAAGTGGTGCGCGCAACGATCTGCAAACGAATGACCTCTCATTTATAAGGCCAATCAATGCGGACAGAAAGCTTCGACTGTTGAAACAGATACTTCAATTATACAAATCCTATTCACCAAACAGTAGTAGCCGATACATTATAATGTTGGTTCTAACATTCCACCTACTCATTAAACATTGACTAACACAAGATCGACATTGAACGCCTAAGGATAATAAGAATTGGCTAAAATACTCACGTGAATAATTCATGTACGGTTTCATTGAATCAAAACTTAAAACTATTTTCTTATCTTGAAGTGATTCCTTGATTTACACATGTATACATCCTGTTTAATGTAGGAAACTATGTTTAAAAAAAAATACGGTACGGATTAATATAGTGCGTAAAAAAGGCCAATGGTGGAAGCGCATTTCACTCGGAATTCTCAACTACTGAGATTATCTTATCTTCAGCTGCTGGAACACAACAATGCTGCAAACATTGATGTTAAGGCGACATTTTAGACAAATGGTGGTACCCATAGTATAATAAAACTCAGTGATAAGTGACACAAGCCTACGTCATTACCGCTATCGATTCCTTGAATTTGTTTGTTCTGCTATACTGGCTGTACGGGTGATGACGTAGGCTTGTGTCATTTGTTACTGGGAATGCCATACCAGGCGTAGTATTTTATTAGACCAGGGTGTTACCTAGCCAGGCGGACAAATAACACCTACCATCAACTAAACCGAGTGCACAAACATGTACCCCCGCTGGGAATCGAACCCGGGATCTCTGGGTCTGATACCGTTGCTATAGCCACTATTTCAAATATCCTACAATTACGGATTTAACGTAGAAAGAGCAATTAGGGAGGAACATAGTTTACCTCATTGGTATCGGGTCGAACCCTTTGCCACTCGACCACCGAGGCGTCCCTTTTTAGGGTTCCGTACCCAAAGGGTAAAACGGAACCCTATTACTAAGATTCCGCTGTCCGTCCGTCTGTCCGTCGGTAACCAGGCTGTATCTCATGAACCGTGTTATTTAGACAGTTGAAATTATCACAGGTGATGAATTTCTGTTGCCGTTATAACAACAAATATTAGATCATTACCTATAAAATGACGTTTTGTATGAAGGTTTCTTATAAAATTATATTTTTCATACTAACGTTTTTTTTAATTTTCTTAGCATCTTTTTATGTTAACACTATAAAAATTGCAGATTAGTGTGTTTGTTTCACTAGCTAAATATAGCAGACATTAAAAAGAAAAAAAATCAAGTCCCTTCAAAGCTACAATGAAACAAAAGGTCAATTCCGTCAAAAAAAGAAGTCAATTTAAAAAAAATATTGGTCGATAAAGACACCAAATTAATAATCATTGTTATCAGTTTACTGAAACCTAAGTAACATAGTCCTAATTAAATGTGTATAATAATATTGACAACCGGTATTGACTTCTAGAAGTAATACACCTATTAATAAGCGAGAAAAAAAACGTCAATTTTATAGGTAAGGACCTATTATATTGTTTACTTAAGAATTTTAAGAACTTTTTTACTTAAGAATTTTTTAAATTTACTTCAAGTTTATTTTCATTATTTTCTTTGCTGTAGGTATTCATAAAATATTTGATATATTTGCTTGACAACAAATTTTATAAATCTAAAGTTAATGAGATTATCATCACATTGATATAAATTATGTATACGTACTAATTTATTCGCGTTTATTTGCATTGCAATTGATACAAAATCTCAGGCTAAAATAGAATGGAAAAATAAAAGTGAGTACCTACGTGGACCGATATAAAATACCCTATTTCAATAAATGTTGTGTTCCGACAGTTACAGATAAGATATCATTTCCTTATTAGTTCCGGGTAGGGTTGCTAACTTTTTTAGACCAAAATAAGTATTTTTTGATTAAGTACCTATAAAACATAGTAGATAAGGAATTAATTTAAAAAATGTAGTATATTAAAAAATATTTATTTTATTTCTTAAATGAATATTTTTTGCTGCTTTGAGCTTTTATTAATAGGTTTTTATTTTTATAAACGCTTTGTAACTATTATTACAATATAATTTTAAGGTAAAAACACCATTAACTCTGCTTTTATTCATTACAGAAAACGATAGTAAAAAAATAGTAGTTTCGCTAACTATAATATATTTTTAAAATAAAGTAGTTATACACCTAAAATAGTAGGATACTATATTATATAGTAGGGTTGGCAACCCTAGTTCCAGGTGAAGTACGCTTTCATCTTTGATCTTATCATCGGCTACCATCAGTGAGATGAAGGCCACGCGTTTGCCCGCTGTGGATTGAAAAGAAAAGGCATTGTTTAATGTTTCGTAGGTACAACAAAGACATAAAGAATTATTGACGCATCCTACGGGCAGCCGTAGCTACTAGCGTCTTGCCAAAGCCGTGCAATCTAACTTCTGCCAACCCTCGCTGCCACCTCTGAGATGTCCTGACGGATCTTTAGCTCACAAGCCGCAGGAGAAGGCCGATCTCCTGGCCGGACTTTTTGCGGCTAACTCCCGAATCGATGACTGCAATGCAAGGCCACCAACAATTCCTCACTGTGGCCACACAATGCCTGATATTAAAATCAGACAGTGTGATGTACGTGCGGAGCTGCAGTCAATCGATGTTCAGAAAGCTAATGGCCCTGATGGCATCCCAGCAATAGTTTTAAAAATGTGTGCAGCGGAGTTGTCCCCAGTTTTAACTCGTCTTTACCGTCTCTCGCTTTCTTCAGCTTGTGTGCCGGAATCTTGGAGAGATGCTAATGTGCAACCGGTTCCGAAAAAAGGAGATCGGTCAGATCCGACTAATTACCGCCCAATAGCCGTAGTTTTGTGTAAAGTCATGGAGCGGATTCTAAATAAACAGCTTATCCGCTACCTAGAAGAACACTCCCTAATTCACGATCACCAATACGGGTTTCGGCCGAAACGGTCAACGGGTGATCTTCTAGCGTTCGTTACACATCTCTGGGGTGAGGCTATTGACAAGCGTGGTGAGTCAGTGGCTGTTGGCCTTGACATAGCCAAGGCTTTTGATAGGGTCTGGCACAAAGCCCTTCTGTTCAAGCCGGCATACGGTCTGCCTGCTCAGTTCTGCAACTGGGTCGCTGGCTTCCTACATGAGCGTAGAATCCGAGTACTCACAGACGGATGTGCTTCGCGGTTCATGTCAGTGAACGCTGGTGTCCCTCAGGGGTCCGTTTTATCCCCCACGCTGTTCCTTCTGCATATCAATGATATGCTTCTACTTGGAAATATTCATTGCTATGCAGATGATAGTACAGTGCATGGTGGGTATAACGGTCACCCAGCGGCTGGGCAGGTCGAGACTAAAGAGAAGCGAGTAAATCTTGTCATTGAGCTTAATCGGGTATTGGGGCGGGTATATCTAAATGGGGCTCCAATAACCTTGTTGAGTTCAATGCCAAGAAAACACAGGTATGCGCGTTCATGACAAAAAAGTCGCCATTCCTACCCCTTCCCTCTCTTCAAGGCACATCACTCGGCCTGCAGAGCAGTATTAAGATGCTTGGTATAGAGATTCGCTGCGATCTGAACCAGAGGGACTATTGAAGCCGTGATAAAAACAGCGTCACGTAAACTCGGTGTCTTGAATAGGGTGCGGCGGTTCTTCACGCCGGATCAGTTGTGCCTTTTGTACAAGACACAGGTGCGATCTTGCGTGGAGTATTGCTCGCACCTCTGGGACGGTTCCGCAAAGTACCTTCTCGATGCCTTGGACAGATTGCAGCGGCGCGCTATACGCATTATCGGCAGTGCAGAGGTCACTAATGCTCTCGAGCCCCTGCAGTTGCGTAGAGATATAGCGTCACTCAGCGTCTTCTACCGCTTATACCACGGCGAGTGCTCTGAAGAGCTTTTTGACCTCATCCCACCTTCTCCCTTCCTCCATAGGAGTACGCGTGCTGCTCTCCTGAGTCACCGCTGTACTGTCTCGAACATTCCATCGCGCACAAAGAAATTTGGTGACTCGTTTCTTTGTCGCACTTCCAAAAGATGGAATAGTCTACCAGCACACGTTTTCCCTCCTTCCTATGACATGGGGTCCTTCAAACGAGGCGTGAAGAGGCACCTTGCGGGCCGGCAAGGTGAGGGTGACTGATGCTGCGTTGTTTTCTCGCTGCACCAGTTGTCCTTACGTCTGGACTCCATTTCCACTAAACATCAGGTAGAGTGGAGTCATATGCCGAGCTATGTTTAAAAAAAATAAAAAAATAACACACTTCAACAGTTTTGACTCTTATTCCACTTTATTAAGAGTTAAATTGTTTACCTACATGTTGATGTGCATTCAGACTCTGGTACAGACGCCGGCACATTAAAGCTGTCAAATTTCTTCAATAAATGTTCAACTATATTCCTAAAACATAAAGTTGATGGTTTGTGGTAGTCTGATTTGCAGGCGTCTGTATACTACATCCGAAATCTTCTACTACTGAGAAACTAAGTAGCTATCTTTTCCGTAACAGTCGAAACACAACAAAATGCAACAAACATTGTTGTTAGATCGATAGACTTAGATGGTGGTAGCTAGCAATTTTAAATAGATTAGGTATAATCTTAGGTCTCACTGCGTGCTTTGGTTCATTCATCTAAGGGTATAATTAATAATATTCATCATCTCAGTCGAAAGATACAGCTGGACAAAGGCCTTCCTCAAGAATCTCCATAACGGCTGGCTTTGTGCTGCTTGCATCAGCGGTTTCCCGCGACCTTCACCAGATCGTCGGTCCACCTTGTTACAGGCCTGCTTACACTGCGTCTTCCGATGCGCGGTCGCATCTCGAGACCTGGGCCCATAGCCAATGTAACATTAAAAAAGCGATAGCGAAGTTCGAAAATAAGAAAATGTATGGGAATTACATAAGCCGCGCTAAATCACGTGGTCAATCTTAAGTCAATCCCATACATTTTATTTTATTTTTTTTCTTTTCGAACTTCGCTATCGTTTTCTTAATGTTACTTTGGCTACCGCCACTGTTCCGCCCCAGCGGCCATCAGTCTTGCGATCGAAGCAAGCAAGCTCAAGTGGCAGTGGGCATGGCACATCACTCGCAGGACTCGAAGCACAATACACGAAGGAAAGGCCGTCAGCAACTAATAATTACGTTCTTGTTGTGTAGAAACTCCTCAGCAGCCGTATGGCAAAGCGATCGGTCCAATACCCGAAGGTCCTGCGTTCAATTCCCCAGGTTAGGCAAAGTATGTTTCGGATTTTTCGATGCATAGCCCTGGTTTGTGCTCACCAACGCATTTGGCAAGCGTGGTGATTAAGCCAATACCCATCAATTGTAGCGATGACTTGTTCAAAGTCAAAGTCAAAGTCAAAATTTTTTATTCAAATAAACTTTAGAAAAGTGCTTTTGAATCGTCCAAAAATTTATTTAGCTACTACTCATTCAGGACGTCTATTGTTCTATTCTATTGTTTTCAATGATGGTAGCCTTTGCCCAGCAGTGGGACTGTATATAGGCTACTTACTTTACTTTCTTACTTACTTACAATAGTAGGTACACATAAGATGGACAACCTAGTCTACGTGCACAAAATATTTCAAATCAGCGACCGACAGGCCCAACATCAACAATACGCCAATTTGAATGCAAAGTTCTCATTCCATACCAAACAACGAAATGTTCTCCGTTAAATCTCAGACATGATAACGATCATTCGTCACGTAACCACTGCTGATATACCACAAATCCTACACTTCTCAAGATATCCCATTGTCATAGGCGCTAACAATATAGCCGACAATGGTAAGCTCGCCGTCGCGAACTTGACCCCCTTTATTCGGTTAAGTAATAACTGATTTTTTAACGGCACGATACGCTCGAATAGCGAATTGGCGAGACTATAGCAAGGTGAAGGTTTTATCTTATCATTTCGGACATTTAAAATATGCGGAGTAGTTTTTTTTTTAATTCTACGACGAGGATGCGCTTGGCCTTCATACGCCGGATGGTAAGTGAAGATTAGCCCAAAGGTGGAAGCTTCATTCAATAATTATACCAGCTCATTTTATGTCACCACTGCTGTGGCAAGAGGAGAAGAGAAGTGAGTGGGCTTACAACTCCGCCACCAAAGAGGACATTTGGTAGTCGACTTTAGAGTTGATGACCCGAGCAGTGGTATCTGCGAGTTGTATTCTTAGTGCAACGAGAAGTGAGCGAGCTTACAACTCCGGTTACCTATCTGGATATTAGGTAGTAGACTATACGTGTGCACGGGGCAACTAGCTCGAGAAACTACCGTAACGTACCGGCGTGTTCTGATCTGGCGTTATGACCTGACGTAGATGATCCCTTGTGCTTGCGTAAGGATGTCTGACACCTAACTTTATAACCGTAAGGTTGGTTGGGGGTGTCAGTATAAACTTTAAGTAGTGTGTAGCAGGGTGTGCTGTGGCAAGAGCCTTCCCTATGGATAGATAGTGAGAATTGAGCATAAACCACCATGCGGGCCCATTGCGGATTGCACGATCTTAACGATAGCTAATGCAGCCGGATCCAACGGATTTACGTGCTTTCCGAAGCACGGAGGAGCTAGAGATGGTACATTTTTGGTCACCCATCCGATGACCGGCCTTTGCGAAAGTTGTTTAGCGTCAGCAATCGCAGACCGCGTAACCACTGCACCAACGACCTCCTCCTAGAATCCTTATTCACTTAAAACCTTCGGAATATGCAGATTTATTTTTTTATTTTCACAATGAGGAAGCGCTTTTTCTTTATCTGGCTGGTAAGTGTCGATAGGACCGAATTTGGAAGCGCACCTGGAATCCTCAGTTATTGCAACTGGCTACCGCATCTGAAGAGTTTTGACCAACCGGCGCCGGCGTCATGTTCCGACGGTTCTAAGGTCGGTTACCAGACATCACGCTACGTCAACTCACGCTCACGCGTCACCGTCCTTATGTGTCATATAGTTTTAAGATTTATATTTGTTATTGTATATTAATAAAAATAAATAAAAAGATATAGATTCGGTCGAATTACAGCAATGCTGTCAACATTGATGTTATGGCGACAAATAACTTTAACGTGCCGGTAAGCCGGTCTTTCAAGCTGGTCTTGGGGCAAGTGTCATGACGAGCATCGCCCAAAACAGTTCACGCTACGTAGTAATAAAGAAATATTCACCTTGCATTTGAGTTTAATCGTGAACATCATTTCATATGATATTATTTCGTTCGTGGTGTTAACGACAATTCTCGGTCCCATTCGAGGACAAAGCATTGTGCAATAGATAGATGATTCGACATAGTCGGCAAACCAGCTTACTTGTCCACCTGATGGAAATCGATAACTGCAGCCGTGCAACAAAAAAGGTAAGTTATTATACCTCGATGCCTATAGTGTTTTTTTTCCTTATCCCTTCCTCTCCCTTCTTTCACAGGACCATACGTGTTGGTCTTCGGTGTCACCGATTTACTGTAATAGACTTACGATGGGTATTGAAAGTCATGAGAGCTCAAAAGTAGCCGTAAATGAATAATGATGACGAGATAAGCTCGTTCGCATACAAATAGGCGTCCCTATAGTTACTTGTCAATTGTTTTACATTGTCAACTAGGTACACCAACAGCACCACAACATTGCAAAGCAGTTAAGTTAGCAACTTTCGCAATGACGTGTCACTCTTGATGGGTGGCTAAATTTCAAATAGCTTATCCGTGTTCCAGAATCCGAATCAGAACTTCCGGAAGGCATTTTAAGCCGATGTTTCTGAGTAATATCGAAAGATGGCAGCCAGTAAACCCATCAATCCAGGGTGTGCCGATTCCCGCTCTTTCAATGGGCCGGTATTCTTGTGGAAAGGCGTAAGTCGTAATAATGAATAGGCGATGCTTAAGTAAGCTTAGCCAAAGCTTTCAAAATCATAGGTAATCCGAAAGCGCTAACCACACGCTACCGAGCGAAGTATAACAATACTGATTAACTGTTTTACCTTGCTAAAGATCAATGCATCATTTAAATTAACCAACGGTGCATCAACGACGCCGAAGGTTGCTCGACTATTGAACCATGCAAGCATGGAAGCGACAATTGGGTCAATGCTGATGATAGCTCAAGTTCAATGTTCTATCCGCGGTTCAGATGGTTTTTATGATTAATGCAAGTCTTTGACATACGTAATAATCGTAATCTATCTTTACTATTAATAAAGAGCTAACGTTTGTGACTTTGTTTGTTTGTTTGTTTGTATGTCGGGGCTAATCTCTGGACCTACAGGTCCAACTCCAAAAATTATTTCACTGATAGAAAGCTACATTCCTAGGTAAACATAGGCTTTATATATAATTTAAAAAATAGTTTTTTTTACTCTAAACCCCACGCGGATGAAGTTGCGAGTAATGTGCTAGTACCTACCTATAATATATAATAATATGAGTAAGAATCACTTGTAGGGATTGTAAGGGTGGCTTATCATGTCCTTTTTTATATTTAAGGGCTGTAACCGAGCAGGCGGGCCGTTCATGAGCGGTCACCGCTCATTGACATCAGCATCATCAAAGGTGTTGCTTTTGTGTTGCCGACCTGAGAAAAACCTCTTTACACCCCTTTTGAAAGAGTCCATGACGTAGCTCAAGGGGAAAACCTCGGATGGCAGCTCATTCCACAGTTTGATGGTGCGTAGAATAAAGCTCTTCTGGAAGCGAAGCGTTCGAGAGAACAGCGGCTCCAGGAAATGTGCTTGTACTTTGTTCCGATGGCGATCGGTGCAATCGATGGTAGAATTAATTAATTATCTTAATTAATGGCTTCGCGTTTAGCATTTAGCCAATTTCAAGTATTTTTTATTATGTAGTAAGTAAGGGTACAATTGTACGGTAGATAGAAATTAAAATGGAGTCCCACAACACGTGTTATTACGGAAAGAACTCGTATGAAACTCCACGCGATGGTAGAAGGAGGAAGTGGGCAGCAAATTGACATGTCAATGTCAAATGGATAATTTAAGCCTTCCTTTGCTAAAATCAGTCTTACGAAAATATCTCAGATGATAGCGCTTGGTCGTCATCTCACCAGATGGCCAGCGCCGAGAAAGGACGAAGACGAACACGCCTTCAAACGAGGACTCTTAAGGCGCTGACAACCGTGAAACGGCGCTCTTAGTTGATCTGCATACAAGCAAAAAGGATGCAAATAGCGCATGATCCACAGGATTCGAGTCAAAAAACATGAAAAAGCTATTTAATTTAAAACTAGATAATTTATTAAAAAATAAAACAATAGGTAGCGTTTTTCTAATAGGTAAATATTACGTCGGTTATGTAATCATAATTTATGTAATTTTATCGACGTATTTTAGAAAATGAAAAAGATAATCATGTAAGTAGATACTGTTTAGATTTGTTATTTTTTTTTGCTTCTTCCTCCAACAGTATCGGAGCCTGTTTTTGCAATTCACTTTCATACTGGTTCTCGCTTTTATTCCTCTCTCACTTTTCACATTCATTCATCGTCTTTTATTCTGGGGCAGTAGGTGTTCTGCCTTTTATTTTTCTAATCTATCTAAGTACTTATTTATTTTACATAATATAGTTTTTTATGGTACTGGGGGATAAATAAGTTTTTCAGATCATCTTTTAATTTCAGTTGGGACGCTTATGACACTTGTTTGGTATACAGTTTTTCGTAACTATATCTTATTACTAATTACAGTTTCCCATTTGGGCAGCTTAAATTTACTTACATTTTGCTTATTTTATCTTATATCTATTAGTAGTTGAAATAAGACATTTTGTACTCGCAGTACCTACAGATGTCTTTTCTATTTTATTAAACTATTTCCTAACATTATACTCTAAGCTTTATTTCTTTTCCTAACTGTTTCAATACTGTTTAGATTAAGATTTCGATGTGACTTTGGATTTTGTTTTTATTAAGCCATTTTTAAAAGTACCTACCTAAATTTCTTTATAAAAACAGGGATTCACGCAAAGTAATTAGTACAGGCATCATACCTACCTTTTTATTATTATAAAAGTGTGTATCTACATCTTTAATATGAGCTTTAGTTTCATTGATTGTCGGTAAGCTAGGGCGTTCACCTTCGGGCCCAGACACACGCGGAAGTACGAAATCTCCGTTGGTCCAGTTTAAAACGATAAAAAGAATATAGCAGCTTATAGCTAAGTGTATTTTGTTAAATATTTTAGGCGCAAGGGCAGTTACCGTGAAAGTTGACGGTATTGGATATAATAATTAAACTTGATTGTCAATAGAATATCGTAGGTATTTTATAAGCAGGTTGAACGCTCTCAGGCGAGACAAGGCGAACTTTACTGTACATTGACTTTTCAATAAGACGACCTCCTTGGTCTCTGAGGTCCCGGGTTCGATCCCCATTCGGGTCAATTTAGAAATTATTGTTTTTCTACATTGCCTCGGGCCTGGATGTTTTCTATGTATAATAAGTATGTATTTAAAGTATGTTTATCCGTTGTCTAGTAACCATTTTAACGAGTTTCATAACAAAGCTTCTCTTGGGCTAGATTCTTTGGTGTGAGTGTAGGAAAGTTTATTTATTTATTTATTTAAATAAGGAATAACGGTGTAAAGTAAGTAAAGAAAAAGCCGGCTCAGTGGTCTACTCGTTGAGGCTACTGGTCTCAGACGCAGACGTCCCGGGTTCGATTCCCATCGAAGGGTTCATGTTTTTACTCGGTTTGGTTTGGTGGTAGGTAGGTCTTGTTTTAAGTCCTCCAGGCTACTTCCACCTTATCTAAATATGTTGCTTTATCATTATATTAGTAACATTGTTGTGTTCAGACAGTTACTAAGATACCCAGTTACTCAGTAGTAAGGATTCCTGGTGAAGTAAGCTTCCACCTATTTATAAATACTAGTGGTCGCCCAGTGGTCGAAATTCAACCGTAATTTTATTAAGGCTGCACGGATTGTATCCTAAACAATAAAAAAATAAAAAGATAGAATGTGAGTTTGGATTGGCATTGACAGATTTCGGCCGCTCCTCATCCATTTTTGAAATTTTTGGAAAGAGTATATATATATACGTGTGTGTCAAATACATATGCGTGTGTGTCAAATACATGGTAGTGTGTGTAATGTTTGTTTTATTAATTTAATGTATTTTTATGCATAATTTAAAAAAAATATTTAACATTCGGATAACCTTCTTTAAATAAACTATAAGTGTGCGAAATTTCGACCTACTCCTCCGTCCGCGCAATTTTCGTAAAAAATAGGTACAAAGTTTTTGCTTCACGTATTAATATATAGATTAGCGTGTCTATAATAGTATGTGAATATTTGCAATTTTATTGCGATTATATGTATTATTATACCGAAGGTATTGAAAATAAATCTTGCCTATTCATAATTTGATCCTTGATCTTTGTAAAAGTTAAGATCGAATGTCTATTACGCATCAGACCTAGCAATAAGTGACGATAAGGCCGAAAATCGCACTTCACTTGGAATTTTCAAACTGATGATCACTATTTACCTCTATCGTAACGTCAACAAAATCAGACTACTATGGAGACGTCCTTGAATTAGCAGACTTAAAGCAGAGTAATTTGCCTACTTTAAAAAAAGAACTGTTTCAGTATATCTTATTCATAGTCATATAGTAAGTAAGTAAGTAAACAGCATAGCACTGTCCCACTGCTGGCCAAAGGCCTTCATCATTGAAATCAAGTCATCGCTACAATTGATGGGTAATAGCTTAATCACCACGCTTGCTAAATGCGGGTTAGTGATCACAAACCCGGGCTATGCATCGAAAAATCCGAAATACATTTTGCCCGACCTGGGAATTGAACCCGGGACCTTCATAGTCATATATATTTATTGTATCATATTGGTATGGTACAATTGGTACATAGATATTACAATTTTGTAAATAGCCCCTTAGCCCTGTAAGAATATTACAATATTCTTACAGGGTTAAGGGGTTATTTACAAACCACATAATAACATAAAGGTGTATTTAAAAGAATATTAAAATATTTTAAAATACACCTTTATGTTAAGGTATTATTTAACAATATATTAAACATTAAAAACAATAAAAGTTTGTGTTTGTTGCGGCTTTTAAATAAAATCCTCTTTCGAGAACTCATGTCACCTAAATCGCCAACCAAATATTATCTCCTATACTTAGCGTTTAGTTAGTGATTGTCAACTTTTTTTGTTTTTTTTTTAATGGCTTTGCTTAAGACAACACAACCTTCGCAATGCCAAGTACCCTGAACAGGGTGCCTAGACTGCCTAGTGTGAGTTCCACTTGAAAACAAAAATTAGTATGGCATTGAAGTAACGCCTCCTGGCGACGACAAGAAGAGTTAAATGATAAATGTTGCCATACAGTTTTCGTAAACGTAATCGAATGAATACGGGTTAAAAAAAACTCACACTAGGCACTCTGAACAAAAAGTCATCCGAAAAGCCGGTAAAAAAAATAAAAATAACATAGAGATACATAATATCAAACTCTAAAGTAAAAATCTAACTAAGCTTATTTAATTATAAGTTTTTTCCTTAATTTTAATTTAATAATAAGTTTTCTTTGTCACGTCCATTGTGCTAGCTTAAAAAGAGACAATGACCAATTGATATGGACGATTGATGCCTTTTTTTGGGCGGCGGTCGAAAAATCAACAAAAAAAGCATTTTTTATTAAGACATAATAATTATCTATCAGCTCAGTCCGAACAGAGTTAAATATTAATTCAAAGATCATAAAATTAATTTAAATTAAATAAATTCTGTAAAACCTGAATTTTCTTATTTTAAAATAGTAAAATAATAATAATGTTAGATAAATGTGTATGTTACCCAATTAACTCAAATTTACAAACAATGTTCGTCAGTAAGGTCTCAAAAATATGATGTCATTTGTCCGTAACATTAAACAATTGTTTTTTTATATTTTTAAATTTCTATTGTAATGAAGCTCTATGGCGCAGTGGTACGTAGCGATTGCTGAAGTTAAGCAATTTTTACTAAGGCCGGACATCGGATGGGAGACTAAAAGTTAATCATCTCGAGCTCCTCCGTACTTCGGAAGACACGTAAAGTTAAAAGTAAAGTTAAAAGGACCAATTTACTTACAGTTATTGAAGTAACTGTTTGTTAACTGCTTTTTATTTCCCGTCTGTGCTTGTCTGTCCCTTGACTGAATCTTCCCCTGTACAGTACAGGCGTAGTGTATTAGAATAGGGGTTATTACTACAAGCACAAAAACAAAAAAACTAACCCTGAAACGTTGGAAATATGATGTAATATTTTTCGTGTTCTTAATTAGTTCGGAGTGATGAGCACTATCATTATAATGTCATATATGTAATTTTATAATAACTACCCGCTTCAGTTGGAGCAGTCCCTTTTACTATAATATGTAACATCAATAAAGCAAAGTAAACAATTGTGACACTTAATTTATGAGCACGTGGTGTTACAATTTCATTGTTTAATTACTTTATTGTACTAATAACGTTTTAATAGTTATTAGCGAGCAGAGACACAAAGAGACACGACCTTCGTTACCTAATTTATTTGAAAGTCACGTGAAACACTTAATGCGTTTTTTTTAGTGTTCAATCGGTGCCTTTATTGTCATTTATAAAAATAAAACCTACTTGACAATTGAGTTATAAATTATCAGTTGCCAGTGATAAAAAATAATTCGGAGATATATTCCACTGTAAAAGTTAATTTTTACTTTTTTATTTACTAGGCGATTATAATTAAATTGCTATGAAGAGTATCAATAGTAAATATCAGTATCAACAGATCTAAAATAAAATTGGATTTATCTCATAGCCGCGTCTATTTATTCTAAGATCGATCACAAATATAAAATTATTACTTGTCTTTTAAAAGTGTTCTTTTAAACGTTTCGTTGTAATCCCATATTATGTAAGAAAAATCATCTTGATATCCTATTCAACGTATCAAATCCTTTTCCTTATTATTCTGTCTACATTGTGTTTCCCAAAAAAAAAACATAAAAAAAACGAAACTGACCCACAATCCATCCATAAACGATTTTTTTTTTAAATAAAAAACCTACACCACCGGGTTGAACCCAGGATTTACCAAGCAGGTATTAACACGGTCGAACCGAACTTCCCGCTGAGTAAGGTCGCCCTGTCCTATATAACGCGAACGTGCGATAGCGCCGCTTACAACCCACCACACGCGCACGCCGCCAGCACCAAAATACCCAGTACGTAAAAAAAAAGAAAAAAGGCAAAAAAAAAAATAACAACGGCCAAGGGCGCGCGGTTTCATAACACATACCAGCTTTTTCACTTTCGTTTCATAAGTTATTAGATACGTGATCTATTAGTAAGCCAGTGCAGTACCACCACACCGTTTGGTTGCAGTATTGGAGTGGTCAGCTGGTTCGCTGCAGTCAGTCTACGCGTGCGTCGCTCAGCCCTTGCGTGCGCAAACAGTGTTTGTGTCAGTGTACGAATATAAATTTGAAACGCAAAATGAAAAGCTACATTAAAATCGTAAGTTTTTTTTTATTTTTATTAATAGTAAACTATCAATAAAGTGTAGGAAGAAATACGTTAATGAGTGAACTTTGTGAAGTTTTATACGAAAGTTGTGTAACAAAAATGCATACTAACTATTAAAGAGATGTGTGCAGTTTAGTTTGCATCTTATCACTGACATGAAATATTTACGTAAATACATTAGGTAGGTAATAAAAACAAAGTTTAAATTACTTTGATAATACTTTTTTATAAATAAGATATATTCTTTAGTTTCCTGCATAAGAACCTTTTTTGTGTTTTAAAAATAATTAATAATTTTTGTGTTAAAAAATGGTCACTTGTCAGTTGTCACACAAAAAAATTATATGTTTCCGAAGGGTGAAGTTAAGATTTTGGTATCTAGTTCATCGACAGAAACTAATTAAAGGATTGAAATTAATTATAACAGTAAAGAGTCAATAACTTAACATCAATTGTGGATTTTTTGAGTCATTAATACCAAGTCGAAATGTCCAGTGTCCCTTTGACAATGGACGCTGCAAAGGATTAGAAACTTTAGGCTATAAAATATATGTAAAATAAAAAAGAGTAGATCCTTATAAAGTATTTGCTGCTGTATTAAGAACTTTAAGAACTTGTATTAAGAACTTACCCCCTTACAAATAAACTAAAAATTGTTTTGTCTCTTTTTCTCAAATTGAGAACGACGTTTGTGTGACGTTGACAAAACAATGATTAACTAAGTAAATGCTTAAATAGTGTTTATTTGTAAGGGGGTTTGTGTTATAAAAAAATAGTAGTAACAGTAACAATCTCTTACAATAACGTTGTTATTACACTTTTCTTCGTATATCAACCATAATAAGAATTACGCTTTAAAAGGTAATAAGAGGTTCTATTAACTTAAAATAACATTGACAAATTACATTAAACTTTGCTAGTTGAAAACAATTATTTGTACAACTCCAAGTTTTTAAAGTTTCATAATACAAACATAGACAATACTTAGGTGCTATCAAATGATGAATTGACCGTTTCATTTTTAATATCATTAGCGGAGTTTCACCCGAGTTCTTTCCGTAATAACACGTGTTGTGAGACTCCATTTTAATTTCTATCTACCATACAATTTAAAAAACACTTGAAATTGGCTAAATGCTAAACGCGAAGCCATTAATTAAGATATAATAATAATAATATCATTAGCAAATCATTAACGGACATTATCTTAAAATGTATCAGTCATTAGTCATGAACAGTACTTTTGAAGAAGTTTAACTTTAACATAGTCATAACACTAATAGGTAATTTAATTCGTGCTCTAATAAATGATCTACATACATAACTACTATGATATACGAAACATATTTATGATGATGAATTCAATATTAATGAAGGCACATTATTGAATGAAGCAAGCTATAATTTATTATGATCCCATCAATATTACGTTAACCTATTTATTGACATTGTATAGTATTATAGACTAATTAATTAAGTCGAATAATTTATGAGAAATCCACCGGACGTCTCGGTGGCCGAGTAGCAGAGCGTGGTCCGATATCCGAAGGTCCCGGGTTCAA
The DNA here is from genome assembly GCA_947562085.1 of Eudonia lacustrata. Taxonomy (NCBI): domain Eukaryota; kingdom Metazoa; phylum Arthropoda; class Insecta; order Lepidoptera; family Crambidae; genus Eudonia; species Eudonia lacustrata. The sequence continues at coordinate 16,674,532 of OX387317.1, forward strand.
TTCGTCAGACAAAGTGTGTTTCAGATTTTATGAATCATAACCCGGGTTTGTGTGATCACAAACCCGGGTCAAATGCGGGTTGGCGATCAACCCACATTTGGCAAGTGTGGTAAATAAGTCAATATCCATCTATTAATAGCTATGACTTGAGTTCAATGGCCTTTGCCCAGCAGTGGGACAGTTACACTCGTAGGCTATTTTTAGATTATTATTTTAATTTATGAAAAACACACGATCACTTAAGTCTAATACGAAATGTTTTATAATGTACAATTTAAAATGGGTTTTGCTTAAAAAATAACCTTTTCTACTGCAATAAATATACAAACTATAAACTATTCCGATCAAAAATAAAATTGAAAATTAATATCATACTAGCTGGTATTATCAAAGTTGGTTCAGTGATTTAGGTGTGATTACTGAACGGACAGACAGATTTACTTACGCATTTAAAATAATATTCGTTAGGATTCCTTATTCCTAACTATACTTAATAAAAAGAGTATAAGTTGTTGAATTATACATTGAAACTTTTGAATAAATTATTGCCAATGTATTAAAAATTGTGTTAAAAATGTCTACCGGGTAATTTAAATTTGCATTAATCTATTTATATGATTAATATATTATGCGGTAGTTAATTATTATGTGGATTTATTTATGTATCCAAAACATGTAGGTATTTGCAACGTTTTATAAGGATAATTAACATAGACAATTCGGTTGATAGGAAATTAAATCGATTGTAATTGAATATACCAGGAAATAGTTTTTAATCAGTATTAAAACAAATGTCAATGTCTCAATTGATGACCATAAATTTCAATATTTTTAAAATATTTAACACATTTTTCTCTACGTTAGTTAACGCGAACACTCTTCTTATGTACAGTCAAGTTCAATAATATGTATAAACTTTTGACAGATGTTGATTCTTATTACAAGGTAAATAAAGGTTGTTATCTGTCAAAAGTGTATACATATTAATGAACTTGACTGTACATAGTTATCCTACTATTTACCTTTATATATATATCCGTGATATTAATGATAGTTTAAACTTTATGACAATCACAAAATACCTCTTACTACTATAAAAAAAGATAACCTAAAAAAAATATTGTAAAGGTTAGGTACCTACCTTCATATTCTTTTTATCTACTTACAATTGTCTTGCGATTCCAATTCTTCATTGCATATCAGCTAACCAATAACAGTCAGCTAAGTACTGGTTATTATGCCACTGTTTATTGCTTATGTTCATAAAGTTAGCAGGTATTTTATACCCAGAGACTTTAAACGTTACAAATGAATTGCACCATTTAGCGAATTCTGTTAGGAGACCTTACCGACTTGATTCATGCTAATGTAAGGGCAATTGATGTTTATGATTGTCTACTGTCTAGCTAATCTTATCAAACACCTGCGCGTGCGATGCGAAATCACTCTGCTCTCTGAATAGACCTGAAATTAGATCTAGATTTGACGTAACCTATGTACTTTTTTTTACTTTTATTAGTGTCATAACTACAAATTGATATAATTTAACATACAATTATGACATATATTAAGTGTGGCATTTAAAGGTTATTTTAAATCAGGCGTTTCGTGTAAAAGCGCGTGCGTTTTTATATTAAACGCCAGTCACACGACAGCCACACTAACGCTAACGCTTAATTAGAAAGAGCCCTAAAAGTGTCTGCGCTCAGTTGATGTCAGGCATCCTAAATTATAGGATAACCTAGGATAAACTGACGCTGGTCTACCGCGAAAACCCAAGTATGGTAGAGTCGGCAACCTACACACAAAAACTACATAAGTAGATTGGAAAATTATATAATAAGCGACACATCAACAAGTGAACACATCAGTCCAGCTCGCCCAGTTGGTTGGTTTAAATTAAAGTCTTATATTTTTTATCATACCTTCTTTGTTTCAAAGCCTGATTACTATAGCTTAGTACCGAACCGCTCGATCTTCGATGCTATTTTATAAACGACCACTTCTGTCATCTACTTAATGTCATGTCTTTCGATTACCACAGGGTGTTGCAACAGCATTAAAACTGGAGACGAAGACCGCCACCGAACACTGACAAAATAATTTACATAACCCTAACTTTCGCTACAACAAAGTCGTCGCTACAAATAATAGGTTTTAGCTTAATTATTTTAGCAAACTAAATGCAGGTTGGTGGTTACAAGCCCGAATTATGCATCGGAAAATTCTAAACCATCTTCGCTCGACCGGGGAGTTGAAAGAAATTGGTCTTGGGGTAGGTTGTCAGGATCTTGGGGAAACTCAAGATCCTGACAACCTGAGCTGAAGTCCTGTAGTAGCCTTTAGAGGAGCCTTCGCTTTGTTCCGCTCTAATAGATCTAATAGAGACGGGGATAGGATTGCATGATGATCACACGACTTTAGGAACCCTTTAATTTCCTCGCCGTCCACAAAACGTTTGGTTACGCTGTAAAGGCAAAATGCAGCCAAAAGCATCTCTCTTCAAAAAAAAAGGGGAATTGAACCGAGGGCCTTCGGATATAGGGCCGAGTTTTTTGCTACTCGTCCACCGAGACGTAACTCTAACTTTCATACAGTGAAATACGCGCAGATGGTTGAAATTCTACACCGATAGAATCTTTGCAGTTCCATAAATTCAATTTTAGAGATATTCTCGCGTGTACTTGCGAGAATTGTTTGTGGCTCGCCGGCTTGTAAGTACTTACTGTAGAATAACGCTACATTTCTGCTAAGTAACAGCCGAGTTCTGATCTAAGTAAATTTCGACATTTTGTCAATTCTATGGGGTATTTTATTTATGTAGGTACACTCAAAGACAGATTTTAGTAAAATTTAAAGAGGGTATTACATGCTATCATCGCAGCCTTTTAAAGTTTTTAACGTCATAAGCATTCTGCTCACCGGTGATCTCGAAATTAGAAGTGACATGAAAATAATAAACCTTAAAATATATTAATTTTTCCATTTTTACAATTCAATTATTAACAGATTGAGAAGGAGCAATTGCAATTGAATCATGCAGTGCGAGAATAGTCACCTATGTTCAAAAATAGCAACCCAGATTCTTAAACCTAAGCCCAGTCACTTTCTATTTATAGATTTTATAAAAATAATCACAAAACAAAATGTATAACCATGATATCAGCAACCATACAAAATACGTATTTTGATAAACCTCTATTCCCATTAATTTTATTGGATCTCGTACCCTTCAAACCGTGCAACATGCGAACACGGTAATGCAGGACGAAGCTATAGAAATACGAGCGGATACCTTACCACCAGTTAAAACGCTGGCACATTTTATGGGCCCAACTGTACCTCCTTGTATATTGCACAGTATTCTGTACAAATTTATAAGAGGCTTTGATTCCGATACAACCAGAGAGAGCCTTAAGGTTATCCGACAGTAAGTGGCGGTTAGTGATAATATTGCGCCCGGCTTATTTTTCAATCCAATTTGAGTTATGGCTTCATCGAAAACTGTAAGCACTTAGCAGGCTTTGGTCATAAAATGTGGTCCAATATATACGAATACAGATAAATATACAACAATTTTGGATTGTTTTGATTAAGCGGTTGATATAATTTTTTTACAAACATTTTTTGAGATCATAACTTCTAGCTATTGGAAATGAATTGATTTACCTACTAAATATCTATTTGACGATGACGATGACTGATGCACATTTTTGTTGTAAGTAGGTACAGTATTTAAGCGGGACGTGTTACGTTACTTTTGACATGTATTGTTTTCTTAAGTTTACGCGAACACTACACATTGAAATGAAAAATTTCATACTTCTCGCGTTAATTTGACAAGTGACTAAGGACTCTTTGGAAGGTTCGAAACGTTAGGACAAAATAATAAGTAAAATAAACATAGGTAACTAGATCCGTATAAGTGTTCAATTACGGACTAAAACATCGTCAATCAACGTATAAATTAATTGAACGTTTATGTAAAGAATCACCAAACAAAATTAGTGATAGTTTCAGTATTCCTAATTAATAAATGAAACTAATTAATTTGTTGGCGGTGTGTATCTAAAGCGTTACATCACTATTGCACGCTGCACTGGTTTCCTAGTTGGGCAATGGCACAACACTTCGGGCAACTAATTAATGGTTTGAGTACGAACAGATGATACTTGTTCTATGTAATGGCTTTTAGCGTAAAAGGCGATAATTGTACTACGTGTATGTTCAAGTGAAGAGGCTTTAAGATTTTCTTGTGCACAAAAATGTCAGCAGTTAGCGCGAAGCCACCATTTCTCATAATGTATTACTTCCTCGACACAAGTATGTAGGCTGTTTGAAAAATATCTTCTTTATACCTCTATGGTCAGGTGGTTAACCACCGGTTTTAGACCCAGAGGTGACACGTTCGATTCCTAGGGTTTCAGAGCAAAGCATACGGACTGTTCGCAGTGTTCTACAAGATTTTATACATTGTATTGTATGAAGACTGACGGATGGTGCAGCATTCTAACGAGCTGTCCATTTTTTTGAGTGTCAAGTTACTTAAGTATTTAACGATTATCGTTATACAAATTAAAAAATATATTTTTATTGTATCGGTAATTATGTATTGTATATTTTCATCAGAGAGGGGAGGATCCAGGGTTAAGTGTATTATCGTCACTGACTACCAGGTGATAAAAAAAAGCGTTTCCTCACTGTGGAATGATAAAAAAAGATTAGTAAAAAATATAAATCGCGCTGATTCAAAAAAGATAAAGATAAAAGATAATCATTACTAAAAAAGATCCTACCCATAATATTTACGTGCGATTATATTAATTCGTATACGGTTAAGTAGGTCAGAGTTACCCATCCAGCCCATATCGTAATCACCTTGCGTATTAATTAAAGAATTTGATTAATTACGGCCAAGGGTGGTCGTGTAACAACGGAATTGTTCTCACGATTGGCATGCAAGATAGAAACAAGCAATTGAACATAACACACTTTTTAATTATTTATTTAAATTACCAACCGGTCTGCGTTTTGATAACTATGTAGGAACAGTGTAGCGTTTCTAAGTAATATCATGTATATCGTGTGGCTAACGAAATTTATAGTCACTCTTTAGACATTATTTTAGTTTATAGACGAATAACTGATTCTACTTCAGCTTGATTTTCAGAATTAAAAACATGGAAACGGTTGTCTTTTGTCTCATCTTTCTTATCTCTCATCTCCCTCTTCTTGTCATCCTACCAAATAGAAGTTGATGATAAGGCAGAAGAAGGAAGTCAACTTTAATTCATAGAATAGAATAGGTATTTATTTGAATAACACTGTACATTCAACATTCATACACAAAAGATTACAATAAAATGTTTTAAAATTCGAAAGAGCGGGTACATTCTCTGTTTATGCATATGCATACGTTGCTGCATCAACACTGTTGAACGGGCTATCTTTCTAAAATACAGTTAGAACACTTTAATGATATCAGTATTGTTGTTTGTTAACATACTTAAATGGTGACATAGTGATATTGTAGGAAACCAGATGGAACTAAAATAAGCTCTGAACTAGGTACCAACCAAGCTGAAAACACACGGATCGAAAGTACGGCGCAACAGATAAGGACAATTCAAACCAATATACAAAGTTCTGATTCACTCACTGACCGATTCATCAACGTCCAACTCCAATTCTTGGATCTAGAAAGCTGAAATTTTGCAAGGAGGTTCACTGTATGATGTAGCCAAGATATAAGACAGGATTTTCCGAAATTCCTTCGGGATTTGAATGTTTGGTAATTCAGGATTATACAATCCCGAATATTGCAGATAGAGTACCGTGCAAAAAGCCCCGGAAAATTGTGAACATTCTTGAAAAGCCTTACATGGGCGAGATTTTGAGATTCAAAGGAACATTGCAAAGTGACGACCCTAATAGGTATAGGTCCAGCTGATACATACATATAATCACGCCTCTTTCCCGTAGGGGTAGGCAGAGACCACTTTTTTCCACTTGCTACGATCCATACATACATTGATACATTGTTCTTACAATTACAGTTAGTAGTTATTACAATTGACCTTACGGTCCAAAAAAACAGAAGTCAAAACATGTTAGGGTTGCAAAAAATAGTGTAATAAGAAAAAGAGTCTTTTTATATGGAAAGTAAATCTACGTAGTTTTGCATATTATATACTTTTATTGCACATAAAGAATACAGATAAAAATAAATCAACACAGAGACAGAGTGAAAAACGCGGTAAGTACATAAACAACGCTTTGTCGTTACATTGTTCCCTCTTGCATAAACTCATAAGTGCAGTAACAAATTCTTGCGGTTTATTTTAATGTTACTTTGCGAGTAACACTGATGATAAACGTACGATCTCGTGACCGACATGTCTATTGACCTTCATCACTGTAGACTGTAGAGGTGAATGACCCAATTACTATAATTTGATGCGAAATTTAATATAAGTTTTTCCTATTCTGACTTTATCACATAATTGGGAACGAGCGAACCAACGTAACAAATGGCGTAATTAAAAGCTTTATGTTAAAACAGCAAAAACTGCACATTAATAATTGAATCAGCAAAAAGTATTTTTTATTGTATACTGAATTAAGTTTTTTGTTGGCATAATTTGATTAAATAAACTTTTTTGTGTTATTTTTTATTATTTTACAGATCACAGTATAACTGTATCGTTTTACCAATAATAGCATTCATCTGTTTCGAAATTATAGCTTTTATCTAGTCGTAAACTGTTTCAACCTCTATGAATTAATTAAACTACATTATCAATCACATAAAATCAACACTTTCGTTAGGTAGCAGAACAGATTCTATTTAATAACAACATTGTTTCTGCATAAATTATTATCAAATATCATGATAACACTGTCATGACAATATATAGTAGGTATTCAAGCCTTTTTATCAATGAAATGTAAATCATTCATCAGGATTTTTTAATACTACTTAGGTACAATCTTTATATTTGAGGATGTTTGCAAGCTCATAGGTACCACCCATAAGTTGCCGACCCTGTAAAAACCGTATCACGCCTTGAACAATCATGCATTACTCGTTTTTAGATTTTATACAAATTTTATATTAGTCAAATATTAAAACGACAGAGATATCACATGGCACATGGTAGTCAATGAAAAAGCCAATAAAACTAGAAATAATAACAATAACATTTAAAAAGTAATTAGACATATAGAGTTTTTGTAATGTTATGATGAGCAAATTTAATTACCGATTCAGTTGTGTGTAAATGTAGAGTCATTAAACATTAACTATAGAACGTACAAATTTAGAACTATCAGCTGTTTGAATAACACACAAAAACAACTTTAATAATATCGAGTCGATCATATATACTGTGGAATTTAACATACCTAAAGATATATGACATATCAAAGCTAACAAACAAAGAAGATTATATATATATATATAGATTTTAATATAATTAATGGGAAACCTTAAAGTAAATCGATTCCTAATTTCCCACAAAAACATGTAAACACAGACACATCATTAACACGATCTGAGCCTAAACACATGATAATGACAAAATAAACACGCAACATAATGACACAAAAGCGAATGGTGACAATTTGGAATCGCCTTCGACGTATGGTGGCTCTATAGCCAAATAATAGTGATATATTTTGAGAGTCATGTTGCACAAATTATGTAATATGGAAAGTGTTTGCCGAATGCTCCACATTATATTTACTGTGAAAAAGCGAAATCCGTAGTCTCGCTATTTATGTTCACTCTTCGGTAACGTATTTGGTTATCGTTAAGTAATACTTGATTAAGTATAATACCAGCCACGGTACCAGTAATAACAATACCATATATTAAAAGAAATGCATTTCATATATGGAAGTGGTGAAGAAAATAAATATGCATATTTTATTGAAACAAAAAATATTAAAACTTACTTAGACTTACACTAATATTAGAAAGATAAACTGTTTGTTTGTATGCTGACAGTAATCTCTGAAACTACTGGATTGACGAATCTATAAACTCTTTCACTAATTGATAGGCTACCTTTTATCCCGGTCATAGACAATGTTCCCGGGAGCATGACAAGACTTTTGCGGCAGACCAAATATCACGACGATGTTGCGAGCGGAAGCTTGTTTAACTATAAATAGATTTCTTCTTAGGAATGTTTACAAAAAAATACATTCGGTCCTCTATAAAAAATGTAACTTGTCACTTTCTACATCACAGTTGCTATATCCGCATTTTTTAATCAGTTTCGTTATGGGTTTTATCAAGTCGCTCGATCGACCTTCAGACTTCGTTATTTTGAATGGCATTTTTCCCATTGTGCGTTAGTTCATTTCCTTCTGTCAATTTTCTGGTTCTCGGCCTCAGAATGCGAGTCAAGGCTATTAATGTACACTTGTTACGACTTTAACGTCTCCACAGGCCTTGTCATTGTGTGTATTTACATAATAACTGACCTCGCGTCCTGTGCATTTTCTACCTAATTGCCGTCAATATTCACTGTTTTGTTTCTTAAAATAAAATTGTTAGCTGACCAGATAATTATTGTGACACCGATAAATGTTATCTTTGATTGAGTAATAAAATTGCAAATTTTGATCCACATAAGTCGACACTACTAACGCGAATGTTAATCATCTTTGTGTTATACGGTCTTAAATTTGTTTTTGACAAATAACAACATGTTAATATGTCGACGTTTGAACTTGAGGTGACCTTATAAAGTCGATTGGAAATTTATTGGTTTGCAAAACTGTTATATATTCAATGATACGTGAAGATGATCACGTATCTATTAAGGTGTCTCAAAATTGGCTACAAAAAAACGAGACAGATATTTAAAACGAATATTCTTCAGCTCGTCTTGGATGATTCTCGAGTTTGGGATGCAAACTAGATCTGGATCCATAGAAGAAGACAGGTCTTTTCCATGTCTCTGTATCTATGAAAGAATTCAAAATAAAAGAGCTCGACAATCTTGCAAATCATAGTTTTTTTTCACCAGAGAGAGAAGAGAGATGTGTAAGTAGATGAACAAATGGGATATCGTTAACGTAAAATTACTGTGGAAACAAAGAATTCAATTGGTGATTGGTAACAGCTAGCTAACTAGCCTTCTCCGCTCTGTTTCTCTTTATGGGGATAGTAACAGTTATATCATAGCCATGCTTCATTATAAAATAGTGAGACGATTATTCTGAAACTCACACCGTCTTTCAGATGTATCATTATTTTGGATGTGTTATGGTTGGTACATACAGATAAAAAGATATAGCAATATGTGTGAATGTAAATATGAAAATGTATGGAGTTCTAGTAACGTAGTCACGGGTAATTAAAATTACCCACCGGGACCACGGGTAATGACTGCTCAATATGAGTTGAAATCCGGCCAAATTTCGGTATTGTTCACCTCGTCGGTCGTGCGTGGCAAGATGGCTTAGTTTCGTTTCGGCATCTTCCCATTTCGGCACCCCAATTTCGTACCTACTTCTTAAAGTACAGTCCTTAGTATTATCTTGTTAGGAAATTCCCTTAGACAAGTAACATAACGCCAATAGAATAGTGGATTAAAATTATTATCGTATGTGATTGCCAACGATACGTTTAAATGACTTTAACTTGGTTTTATGTCATTTCTATACGTGTAACATTCTAATCCGTTTATATTCTACTAGCGTTATGCCACTTGTCTAGGCCTGCAGACCTTACACCTACGTTTGTAGTACGGCGTGTGTGATTCATCTTCATACACGCTGACGAATGCGGTGTCCTAAGCCAATTACGTGAAGGTCGCGCGTGCTGATAAGTATGATGCTAGTTAATTGTGATGAACATTGATGGAAGTGCGGCAGGCGGCAGTCGGAAGGCGGAAGATCCGAGCGAACCGGTCTGGCCAGCCGCGCGCATGTGAGTGCGGTGTTAATGTGGATGACAGGGTTATCGGAATCTTTTTTTCTTAATTAAATGTAACGATATAAACCTTTGCATCGATGCCTCATATCGATTTGTAATTGGAGCTTTCGGGAATCTTTTATTTTTTTATTTTGTTGTGTTGACTTTTTATTTTATTTAGAAAAAAAAACACATTTTTTCATTTTATTGTGAGCTTGAAAGTTATGAAACATTGTTAGCTTTATAGGTAATCTATTAGTTAGATTATTTAAGAACTTTTCTTTCACCTATCGTTCTTAGACTTTATAGATATACTTATAGATATCAGTCACATTAATGCATTAACACAAAAACTGTTTAAAAAAAAGATTTTTTGACAACCCTGCCTCTGATATAGCGTCCCGCCACTAGTGTGCGCACACGCAGCCGCGCAGCGCATATGCGCCCATTCATGGCTCGACGTAACTTTTTACGCACAATTTGTGATGCCGACTTAGAAAGCTTATTTTTATATTTACGTAATACGGTATTTTATTTGAGCTCGATATTATTGCGTAAATATTCAATAAGTATAGCGTATTGGTCCGTAGCGTTGGTTGTGGAATTCGGTCTGTTATAAAAACCTTTGTCGCATGTCCCCGGAAAGTATTCTTCACTAGGATAAAAAATGGCCTAATGGCACTCTCAAGTCCCAACTGTGTCACAATTATGTTACTGTCGCCAAAATTAAAAACCAACAATATCTAGCAGCTACTTGAGCCAGCGTATCGTATAAGCCTAGCTATCCAACGTGGCAAAGCTGCTAGCTTACTGAACACTGCCTGATGGGGGGGATGTTTATTTAGGTGCAAAATTTTTACCTATAGTCAGAAGTTTAATTTACTTGTACTTTTCTTTGTTTGTAAGTAATAAAATACGTAGTGTCTATTGCTTTCTTATATCCAGTGCAAATATCATATATCTACATATATATACATATATATATTTACGAACGATTGCGGATATTCAATTTAGAAGTACTAATTGCCACTACATAATTTCTGCAACCAAGTCGTTAATTGAATTGGCATGTTATTTTTAAGTCGACTCTAGCACTCAAATTAAACATTGATTTACATTTGCACCGTACAATTTTGATCTGGTTCAACTGGCCAAGCACTTGATAAGTAGCTATTTATTGGTCATAACCCAGTTGGAGAATATTGCCGGTTGTCACTTTCGAGTTATTACTACTGATGTGAAATTACAGACATTAGTACCGTTTTGTTACTATAAAAATAAGAATGTGAGTTGGTTTCACGAATGAGCGTGCTTGCTGTCCCGCGTAACCACTGATCGGATTAGGAAAGGTAGGGCATTAAAAAGTTATTAGTACTGGATAAAAAACCTACTACGAAATATTTATAAAATTTATAAAATGTACTATGAAATGTCTTTTTATATAGAGTGTTAAAATTTTACTTTGTGAATAACGTTGTTAATTACAAAATTAGTAATTTTCTGTATTTTTAGCTGCTTGCCATATTTTGTTGCCAGCCAATTGTTTGTTGTGCCAAATAAATAGTGATGAAACATATCTCTTTGATTTAAATTGATTATTTTGTTTAGATTTCTTTAGAAATGCCGGGAAAATGTTCAAATAATACCATTTATGTGAAATATTATTGATAGATATTTCATTCTTCTTTGTAAATATTATTTAACATGTTACGAAAGTATGTTTAAGAAACACTGTTTACAAAAAGACTGTTGAGTTTTCAATTTAACAAATAAGTAGCAACACATCAAACTTTGCAAAACATCTAGCTAACAAAACGTTCGAACTATCAAAAGGTCTAGTTAGTATTCGTTTCACCAGATAATAATATTTACTTGTAGGTAGGCATTTCTTTATATAGCAGACCAATTGTTTAAACATATAACTCTTAAATATAAATAAGAAAGAAACAGCTGTCGATTCATTTGAACGACTATTCAGTATGCATATAACTATGGTTATACTGTATATTTCTTTATGCAAGCCGCGCAAACAATGCAAGGAAATAATACCAGACTATGACGTTAAACAATTAAGTATCAGTAAACAGATCAATGAACTTATTGTGTTGTGCTGTAGATAGGTTGCCGTGGACCGACAAGCAAATCCGGGTGAGCCGATATGTATATAGCGACGGGTGTGTTTTAGTTATCCGGTGTTGCGTGCCTGTTTCGATAGTTTCATTTATTTCCTGATTTTAAATCTAAAATCGCTATAAGAACTCAAAAAGCATTATAAAGCAGTGACAAAATTCAGCGCCCACGTTAGCCTTCCCGGTAGCATAGCGGTCAGTGCAGCCGCCCGGATTGCGGAAGACCCAGGTTCGATTCCTGGCTGGGTCGCGTAGGCGTTTAATTGTTTCACTGTATTTTATAAGTTTTATAAATATTTAAATCTAATTCACGTGTTGTAAATATTGTGTTTAACCATTGAAAATACAAGACTTTGTAAAATTCTACAACGAAGATGAGCTTTACCTTCTCTCATTTCATGATAAGTAGTGTAAAAGTCGTACATTGTGGCAAACTTTACCAGCTCATCATCAGCTGATGATCTTATCTTGGCTTTAACTTTCATCGTGCAACAATACCTACTACGAGTACTATCATTGTTGTTATGACACAAGACTTGGTTAAGATAGTGTTAGCTTTCGAGACTGAACAAGCCCAGCCACTGAACAAGATAAGATATAAAACAACGCTTCCAAATGACGTCTATTCTATTCTCAAAATGCTTATTTGGTAAGTTAACTTGAATAAAGATGTATACTCGTATATCTCATTTCAAAAGATGAAAAACAAAATGAAGCGGACTGGCTGAAATGCCGTTACCTCATCAAAAAAAGAAGTAAAAAAAAATTTCAGCTATGATTATAAGACAGATAATAAAACTTGCTACACACACAATTGTAGCTCTTAACAGATTCGTTGGTGACCTTTACAAACTCTTTTGCAGACTTTCACAGTTCTAAGCCTAATTTAATGTGTTTTAAATAAATAACGTTTCACTTATTGTCGAAATTGCAGAGTTTTTGCATTATATGACAGTGTTGTGACCTCGGCTCGAAATGCTTTAGACGTGGAGCAGTTCTATTATCGAAAGTAACAACAAAATTGCCTTAAATAGGCTTTAAATATGCAGGTGTGGCGTACGGTTAGCTGTAGCAGTTACTTTTTTCTTATTTTTGTTGATTGTGTTTATTTTTAGTAAGACAATTAGAAATAGTTGTCTGTTCTATTTAAAAATAGGCTACGTGTTTTTGCGGGGTATTTAATGTCATGTCTATATTATGTTAATACATGCAGCTAAATCTTCGTGCCCCTTTTAAAGCATATTACGCGCATGATGGAGCTCCAGATTCGGTATAGTAAAACTTCATTCTTCTTATCATTGTAATGTAACATATATTCAACAATATATGTTACATTACATTCTCTAAACATTGTATATTTTGTTAACTGCGGTCGTTGGTGGTTGGTATTGGTAGATTATATCTAAAGTTAACCGTGCGTGTTAGTTCTCTTATAAATCCTGCGCGAGGTCTTAGCCCTACATATTAACTAGCTTTAATGCTTGAATTCATCATACAACAATCATCAGTAATTTTTCTCCAGCCTTCAGTAATGTCCCGAAAAATCTTTTATCATTGTCAAACTTCAAAATCTTAAACACTCTAAATAGGAAAAGAAAATAAAAACAAACATGTATGTATAATGATTATTTACATAAATATATATATATTTATATATATTTTACGCAAATATTGTTGCGAACAAATTACAATTTCAAAAAAGCCAAAGTGTTGAAAAAGTGTTAGAGCCACGATAGAATAGGTAGTTGGTAGCGCACCTGACCCGGCATGTCATGGGGTGCGGGTTCGAATCCTGCTCATGTATGTATAAGTGCAAAACCAAATTTTACAATAAAAAAATAACTGTATCACACAAATTTCGGCAAACTAGTAAAACATTCGATTCTTCCTTGGACCATATACATAAATAAATTCTTTTATACGCAGACTGCTATTAAATGTTAATTTATGAGGTACGATTACAAGACCCGCCTTAAGATTGTTTGCAAAAAATCATTATCTATTCAAATAAACAATTATTCTTATAATGAGTTAGCTCACGTGATGACTGATGAGTGGTTAGGCTAAGATAATTATAGTTATATAGCACCATCTTGAAGGATATCCTTGCCTTATAATGATCACGTAGGTACTGTAATGGCTAACTATGTCGTTAAAATTATATTACATTCAATAAAACGTTACCTACATCCAAAATTTTGTTATGCAAAATGGTTGCGTTGAATATGATGATCAGATCTATTGTGTGTGCAGTACATATGATGGCATTGCAAACGTAGCACTTGCACGGCAAATACGAACTTATGTCTAACAGAATAGAGATGATAGGAAATTTAATAGGTCTTGGGTAATTTGATGAGTTTGCAAATATTTTCTATGACCAATTCGTTAAAGGTTATGTGCAAGATTCTGAAAGTTTTGCAATGATAGTGAGGTTTGTAGCTTTAACTGCTAGCCGAAATTGACGATACGTTATGATGGGGAAAGAAAACGGTCAATAAGATAAGCAAAGTCAATAATACTACTTCTAAAAAAGCTGGCATTCTCCATATTAATCTTTGTTATTTTTGCTGACGATGTGTGGACGTGGATTTGTATAGTATTTCTTTCTAACATGTTTACTTTATTAATTCTTGTTTCTCCATTTGAGTTCATATTTTGCACATTATATTTGCGTAAAACACATTCCACAAATTAATTGTATCAACCTTCAAGATGGTTAGTTTCGTAAGCCTTAGCCCGTGTACCTAAACGTGTCTCAAAGTCCCGAAGACATTCGCAAAGTGATCTAAAATGAATTTTTGCTATTGCAATTTATTGGCCATTTGTTAAGGTAATGCCATTGCGTATTCTAACTAATACTCCTGTTTCTCATAGGCTACTGTCGTGTTGAAATATGGTTATGTATTTTGTGTGATAGACTCTAGTACAGGAATGATGGAGTACAGTAATTTATCGTTATTGTGTTGAAGCTAAAAGTCATTAAAGCAAGAACAAGAAAGTTGTTGGTAGGCTTCGGGAAGCTGGTATGTTAAGTCTCCTTTATCCCCTTTTCTGCCAATAAGAGTTGTAAAGGAAGTGTAAGGCAAATGGCAATTAACTGTATTCAAAGAAATAGAAATGCAAAGCAAAAGGCATATTTTTTGAATATGAAATTTAAAGGGAAGATTCCTAGCCAATTAATGGTAGAACAAAAACAAAAGACAGTTGACAGATTAAATATCCAAAAGTATTTACTACGTAATAAGTGCCTTAACCCATTTTGAGAATGGAGGAATCTTTTTGATTGTCCGTGACGTAAGTACCTTGACATAATATGAATTAAATACTTATATCTTCGTCTACTCGTAATTCTAAAAGTTTTCGAAACAGTTTAAATTCACTAGGTTCAAGTATTTCTACTACCAACATTAGTTATAAATGCTCTGCGTTATCTATAAGTGTTACATTATAAATAAATATCGGTAATTCGTTCTCAAATAGAATTCAATCTAATTTTCTGCCTCCATAATGAAGCTCATTACTTGTAAAGTAGAACTAACAATTACACAAAATTACGCCAACAAAATGGTTTTATTCGACGAATTTTTGTTGTGACTTTTTGTTGGCTTTAAAAACTTCAGTAATTGGTTCTGTGTAGATAACTTTGAAAGGTTATCTAATAAAATATGATAATTATTTACGTCAAGCATTTATTACTGAAATATGAGAATGAGTAACCAAGCATTCCATGCGCCTGATGGGTCACTTTTACTGCTTGTAACACAGTTATAAAAAGTGCATATTGCCAACTTTGATGCATGGGAAGAATAAGAAATAAAAAATAAAAATATTGCCGTGGGTTGGGCAAGGAATAGAAATGGGATGAGTAAGGAATCATTTATTCGTGGGAACAACCCCATTAGTTATATTATACCTTATAAACCAGTAGCTTGACTGAATTATATCAGAAAAATACCTTCGGGGTCTGATTGGTCAATACGATTTGAGGAACCACTTATTTTCCCGCCGCCCAAAAAGTACTCAAAAAGAAAACAGAAAATTCTTAACAAAAAACAAATATACTTCAGTATCTAAGTACTCGTATATAAGTGCTAGTTTTGTTTGCCATTCGATAACGTTACCGAAAATGATATTACGGGTCAAATTACATATGTCAAATTCCGTATGGCATCGACGACGCATCGCCCTCAGATGAAAAACGAGGAGTGTTATAAGTGTGTTTATAAGTCTCATTTAGTTCTCATTTTTGTTAACCTGATAAAACTGGTACTAGGCATTCACAACAAATGGTAAGGCTTTCAATTGTCATTTAAAAGCATAGCCCGATAAAGGAGCGTTAACCAAATGAATAGTTACTTAGCCGTTATCAAGTCGAGATTCGACCAAG
This sequence comes from Eudonia lacustrata, assembly GCA_947562085.1. NCBI lineage: Eukaryota > Metazoa > Arthropoda > Insecta > Lepidoptera > Crambidae > Eudonia > Eudonia lacustrata. The sequence goes on from OX387317.1 coordinate 16,690,979, forward strand.
TAACCCTGCGTTGTTGGTTAGTTCAGTGTTAAATAATACCCGTTATGGATATACGATCGGGACAATAGCCGCTGTCCGTTGCGTCATTCACCTCTGTCGCAAACGTTAGTGCGTTCACGTAGACTTAGATGCAGAAGGACATAGCCCTTCAATATCCTTTTACCTTTTATTTATTATCAATTGTTCTTTTTACATAAACAATTTTGAAAATGGAATTTGTGAATATGAACTTCTTTGATTGGGTGTTTAGATGATGGCTGAAATAAAACCATAGATTCGTTTAACGTCTCTTTTTTAAAATTTACTTCTTGTTTTTAAGTGTACGTATTTCAAATGTTAAAAGTTAAAATTGGAGATAGACCAAAAAATTTGCTTTGTAGCAAGTCATGTACAGCCACTAAACGTTAAAAAAGGTAATGGAAAACGTAAAGATTAATTTATTTAAAGATTTTTGTAATTTCCTTCGGAGATGTCATAACTATGTGTCCACCCAATATTTTGTCTAAAACGCCAATAATCAAGAAAACGAAAGAATCAATTGACGATTGACCAATATTTTAAAAGCATAATAATGATCTGTTCGTTTATCTGCGTTAAGTCTATGGATCATTAGATATGGTTCCACTGCACGCGTACACGCACTTCATATTGTCACGCTTCCAACCTTAACCCAATAAACATAGAGGTCAGATTTCAACAGCGCGTTAGCTATGCGAATGACCACAGTCATGTCGCATACAATGATAAAGCCGTTTTATGCATGTTGATACTAATTAGGGTTGAGTTCAGTTGAAATTGCGTGGCCACTTCACTAATTACCTGAGACGCCTACACGACTTGGCTTACTTTGTTGGATTTTCAAGATAATTTTTGCTTATAGTCTCCGATCCGTTATGTTTATAGAATAAAACATATTCAGTTAGTTAGTCAAGAACAAAGACAATCTGTTTTGTGCAATATACGTACTCTGGTAATTGCGTATGGCTGATTTGGATCACCCTGGCGGTATATAAGTAGACTTCTATGCCTTCTCACAGGAGGTATAGTAACACAACAAGTACAGACTTGGGTGCCTATTGCTTTTACTCCAGAGGAATCTACTCCTTAAAGGGATAGGAATCATTCTAGGAACATCTTTCTTCTCAAAAAACACACAACATGGCGTTTAAATGCTGTTAAAACTAAAATTACACTCACAAAATACTCTATCAGCTGTTTTATCATTTTCTTTGTTGTTATGTGTATAAATCATACTTCTCATCATTAGAAAACCGATGGTGAATGGTGATGGTGGTGGTGGTGAATTGGGAGAGCACCTGACCCGGTATGTCAGAGGGGTGCGGGTTCGAATCCTGCTCGTGGAAATTGCTCTCCCAATTGAGCTATCGTGGTTCTGACCCGGTATGTCAGAAGGGTGCGGGTTCAAATCCTGTTCGTGGAAATTTTTTCAACATTTATGTTTTTGTAATTTGTTCGCAACAAAATTTGCGTTAAAAATTATATAAACATTTTATATTGCAGTAGCTTCCACTCGCAGTTTCATTTATCGATAATTTCCGTAGAAATGAGACGGTTTTTGTAATTAAAAGTATTTGGTAATTTAATTCAGGATATGTTCTGCCTGTGCATCAAATTTTATTTAAATCCGTTCATCCTTTTCGACATGATTTAAAGAACAAACAAACAAGCATCGACAATTTCTCATTTATATTATTAGTATGGTTATCTATGTAAACCAAATTACCATAGATAGGACAAAGCATTGTTTAAATACTTGCTGGGATGGGTCCATTGCAAAATCGTCTGTGAGACGAATAATTTACTCAGAACCTTGCTTTTACTATTTACTTAACATGCAGTTCCTTCATGCATTATTCAAATATCAAAGAAACTAGTTCAGATACGCATTTTTCATAGTAACATTGAATGTAATTAATTCACACGTTTAGATAAGAAACTACGTTTTAAACTTCAAAGGAAACCGGATTATGAAAAATGTTTAAAAAACGTCGTGAGTTTTCTAAATTTAAATAGTTATGTACAGTCAACAGAAAAAGTGTCGAATAAAAACACTATTTATATAAAAAATACCCATACTAATGAAATGAAAAATTCATTTTAAAGTATACATGTATACTTTGCGACTTAATACTTGATAATAATATACGTTAACAAACGTAAATCTTTTGTTTCATTTATATACCAATTCCCACTAGCAATGACTTCAATTCAATGATCGAGCCGTTTGCCCAGTAGTGTGACGGTGTTTAAGCTAATTACTTTCTTTCATGCAATAAAACATTAATTCCCAAACAACAAAGAAGAATTAATAATAATTATTGTAGCTGATTTTGTGCTGTTTGTCTTAATAATATGACTAGGTGAAGGTATCAGTTTCGCCACGAACCAAATCGGGAGTTATGTCAATGGTGAATTTCCAAGGAACTGGCATATTGAGAACGGTTATTTGGCGTTACACTATTTACGTATTTGTCTTGAGGCAATTTCATCATTCCTCTATTACTTCATAAAGTGTACAATGATAGCTTGTTAAACCAAACACTGAGTTAGAATTAGTATAGAATTCCCATTCATAAAAAATAAACAACAGTACAGGCTTATCATTTGAATACTTACTCTATGGAGGAGTAATAAAGAAGTGATGTGATAAAATTTCATCACATCATTTCCCTATTACTCTATTAAGTTCATTAAACAAAACACTAACCACGCGTATGTTATTACAACCAAATAGCCATGCTTTATTACTTTGTGATTTGGAGGGTCGTTTGGTCGTTCATACCGTGGGCAGGTCGTGGTACGATCGACAAAATATGAAAATTTTTAAGATTTTAAACTTAAGTTTACGTAAAACTCTAATTAGGGACCGTAGTCTCAGTGAGATTATGTTCGTAACATTACTACTTACCTATAAAATAATAATCAAAATGGACACAAGCAGATCCGTATAAAGTATTACATTTCAATATGACAAGTCATCTTGAATATGAAACGATAATATTGGAAAGTAGGTAATAATATTCGATTATAAACATGTCGAGATTGCAATCGCAAAGACAGTTAATGTTTCCTGTTAAATTGAAAGGGATATTGCTGTTGTTTTACAACAAATAACAATGTTGTATTTTAGTTTATGATACTCTGGCCTTTATAGGTTCTGGTGAGATACTCCTTTTTGTAGCTAAATGTCAACATTATCATCATCATCAGCTTAAACATAAGAATAGCACATAGAGTGATCAGACCTTAAGCCACCACGCTCTAAGCCCAGTGCGTGTAGGTGGGTTTTGGAAAACTGTCATCTTTTAAGAATCTTAACGCGCCTTCCGAGATACGTAGGAACTTGGGATGTTTCAATTTGGTCACCCATCCGATGAGTATGCATTGTAAAGTTGCTTAACTTTTAAGATCGCAACCCGAATGCGAAAGCTGCTGCGTTTTCAAACTAAATGTATCTACTAATAAAAAGAAATAGTTCAAAACAAATAAAAAATACAATTTTATTAACCACTATTTTCAATTATACACATAATAAAATAAATATTCAAAAGTTCTACAGAAGCCAAGGAATTCAATTCATTCGTTTCGAACTCAACAAAGCGATACAAAATGCAAAGTACACATTGAGTAATGGAGTTTCAGCCTAAAACGTGCACTTATACACTACTGTGACAAATTTAACGAATGCAGATTTGTTAAATTACCACACCTCTCTCAACCTTATCTCATTACCATATCCAGAAAGCTTGCTACAATCTTGAATTAGCTCTGCTCGCATTGCGAAGGCGGTCGGTGCAGACGGGCGTCAAGGCAACTAACACACCCATTTTCGAGGCATAACTTTAAATTAGTCAAATTGTTTTAGTATGAATAAATCACCTCATAAAGTCAGTATCTAGCGTAACACTTAGAACACAGACGTTCGCTCTTAAACTATAGCTTTTTATTTAACTGGGCGATGAAGCAATATCACAGCGGTACTACGAAATGTGTAGGCAGTTCTCAACATATTTCTGAAACTATGATTAATCGTGTTGCCGGGGACATGTCTATGAACGATAAAACGTAAATACGCTTTATGTTAATGATTTATATATTAAGCATAATCAGAATATAGCATTTCATTAAAATGTAGTAGTCATTCGTTCGTCGTAGTAGTTGTTCGTTACGATATTCGTAAATAGGAATAAATAGTTGATTTTAATTTTAAACTTGATCCACATTTCGTTAGATCAAAAAAAAGTCGCAACCGTTTAAGTCGCCCGTCTGCTCATGCAAGCACGTGTTCACAGCCGCATATCACATGTGGTCCGCCTTGCGCAGACCTCAGCTGAGGTCACACGCCAAGTTCACGCCAGTTTTGAACCTAGAACCTGTCTGCGCACATGCGCGTGCGTCGTTACGTAACATTACCGCTGTTTCACTTCCTCGAACTTAAACTTTATTGTTTTGTGAACGGAAGTTTGGAAAATAATTATAAGTTTGCATAAAGTTGTTTGTTGTGAAAGATGTGGTATATCGTGATTTGTCACTTGTTTTTATTAACGGTTCCTCCATTCTTTGTATTATGGATAATTAGATTATGTGCTATTTCTCTGCCCTTTGGCATAATGGTAAGATCCACCGTCTATGATATTGGAAGACTCAGCTTGTGCTTTTTATAAACGGTTAACGAACACAGTCCATGTATGGGAATTGGAGGTCGACTGCTTAGCTCAGCTACACGCGACTAAAAATACTGTTTATGACAATAAAAATGTATCATACTAAAAAGTCCTTAAATGTAGAGATATGCAAATTACATTTAGGAAAATGTAGTTCAGCCATATAAGCAGCTAGATTGTTGCTACAGTGCTCCGTAATAGCCTTTTCCCAATATGTGGCTGATTGTGTTACAGAAACCACAAGTTTTGTCTAATTGTATCATGTGTCTTTGTGACGAGCTAATTAATTCTTATTTCTTACTTCATCACGTGAGTATGTATACATGTCCCCCTTTTTTAAATTCTTCAAATACTTCTTTTTTTGTCTTCTTGCTGTTCGAGTCTGTGTGACTTGGGGAGACGCAAAATGTCATTTTCTTCAACTATATCTGAACAGTCACTCCTTCTTCGTTCGTATCACAATCCATCCATGCTTTCTTGGTCTCCTTATCCCTCTTCATCCATCAATACTCATATTCATCACTCTTTTAGTATCGTGGTGGGTTATAACTCGATTATGCCAGTTGGATTAGGAAATTGAAAAGCTGATAAAGATGATAAATGTCTTAGAAATAGCTGACGTTATTATAAACACACTTTTGCCTTTGCTGACATTAACAGTAATTAAAAACTGTAAGTCCTTTTTAAACGAATTAAAAAATAACACATACGTCAGACGCAACCAGGATAGAAATATCGAAAGTGCACTTACGTTTTAATTGTCAATAAATAATTGAAAGTGCAAGGTCACAGAGGACCGACCGCTGTGCAATTGATAGCTACAATGCCTTGTTAGTGCCTACAGATCGACCAGACGATATGTTATGTATTTCCTAATTGTATTACCTAATTTGTTTGCTCGATGAATTATAGTTGACCATTAATTTTATATTGTTACATGACAATACTGAATATGAATTTCGCATTACATTCTATAATGATAGAGCAGGAATGTTTGCTGTTAAAACGATTGTCAATTATTTTGTGTGTTGGTTTGGAAATGTAAATGTGTGGGTATCCACAATTTATATACGAAAGTGGCTTAGTACACTCATTGTGAATTATATCTATATATATATAAATCAATTGCTGTTCGTTTGTCTCGCTAAAACTCGAGAATGGATTGATTTGGCTAATTTTGATTTTGAAATATTTGTGGAAGTTCAGGGAAGGTTTAACGGTGAGAAACATAAATAATAAGTAACGGCAATTTAATTTTTCAATACAAAATGTTCCTAGCTGTGAAACATTTGATGTCTTTTGTCTAAATTGTCACTTGGTTGTCAAATATTTATAGGTGCGTTCGGAAATTTGTCTGTTTCATAGCTGTAGCATGAGGTCCGATCTCTTTGGTCTGTTTTGTTGGAATATTTTTTGACCATATTTTTCACAAATATTATATGTAGGTGATACGAAGTTTACCGGGTCATCTAGTAATTTAAATATATATAAGAAAATATATGTAAGAAAAATATGTACTTATGAGTTTTCTTCCATAATTTTCTTACATGACGTGTGTTTACACAGAATGTGATGTCATGGTGGTAATACCATTTGATTCATCATTATTCATCACCAGCTCGTTATTCAATCCTACTGCTGAGGTACTAGTAAGCCTTCCCTATGGATAGACAGCGCCACCACGCGGGCCCAGTGCGCAATGGTAGTGGTTAACGATACTAATGTAGCCGGGACCAATGGCTTAACGTGTGTGCCTACCATTCGATTGTTCTAAAATATTTTATTCGAGGGTTTTTCCTATAAATTTAATATTACATTTTTCTTTCAATTAAGCTGCATTTCAATGTCGTCGTATATTAAAGTCAATTTGATAAATTAATGCATACTAAGAACATTTTATTTTTAATTATTGGTCAATATTAACATTCTAGATAGTATACAATGTACGCCTTGAACTTTTCAGTAGCTAATTAAATATTTAAAAACTAAATATTTTTTATTTCAACGTTAGTAATCTGATCTATATATAAATACTGCCAAGGTCTTTTATCAACGATAGTTTTATCTAACTGTACCTTTCGACATGATAAACCAGTTTGGCTTAGTCAACTGACCGGCTAGCTTGGCTTCCGTGTAAAAGTTCCGGGTTTGAATCTTTGTAGGCGTTACATTTAATTTTGTATCGACTTATATGTATTGGTTTGATTGTATTAATGGTCTTTCTTTTATTAAATTGATATTAACTATACAAATTAAATTGGTTTTATGATATCACATTATCGTTGATTCGTGTTAAAATAGTAGGTATACAGAATGTTATTTAATATTTATAAGTCTTTGATTATTATTAATTTATTGTGGCAGCAACCGCATAGTTAAAAAAAAAAAATTAGTTTGATTAAAGATCTGTCTAAGGTCTAAGGTCATCTAAGAACATTAACATGACTGTATAAGATTTGTTACCTGACAATTTAAGTTTGGACATCATGTAGATTTTAATGATTCATTGTTTTAATGGCAGAAACAGATCGGACCAAGGAACAATGTTTAATTTATTGACCCAAGGATACAGTGATTGCGACATAACACTAATTACAACATTACGTGTTAGTTTCTTCAGGAATGAATTAAGTAGTGTGTAATTAAATGGTGTAGAAATGTCTTGTCCGAGCTGAAAGTGCACGCAACGTTTTTTAACCTTTGTATCACTGTAATGGAATAAAAAGCTCTTGAGTTGCGTTAGTTTGCATTTTGAGCACCGAGTTGCTAAAAAATTAAGCTGAATCAAGGTAAATAGCAATCCGTGATATGCCTAATGCAATCTATTTCTTTCGTAAAATTTATCGACGTTAATGATAATAATCATCATAATCATCATCATCAGCCTATACTAGTCCACTGCTGGACATAGGCCTCTCCAAGTGCACGCCACCGAGCACGATCCGCGGCTACGATAATAATATTGACGTCAAATACCTTATACTATCATACACATTATCCAGACTATTGTCTTTTTTTTCTGTTATGTCTGTGTGATCGTCAATAAATAATTTCTTATTCTTATTCTTATTCTTACTAAACGCAATATTAGACGAGAAAAAAAAGCTGTTCTTATAAATTCTATTGATTTATTGTTTTTAAAAGTTGAACGTTAACATAAAATATGAGAGTCAATTACTATCGCGTTTGTATCTAATTATATTAAACTGTTATTTCTAATCCTTTGTCACATTGGAGAGTTTACGGCCTTCATCTTACCACGAGGCCAAGATGGAAACGTACCTACCCCAACAACTGAGGAATTGCTATCTTATCTCTATCTGACGGAACACAACAATGCAGTCACATTGTTGTAGGCGACAGGCTTAGACAAGACGATGTGAGCTAACTAGTACATAACAAGATGTTTTTAGATTTTAATAAATGTTTTATTTGTTTCAGGCGATAGTGCTGTGCGCATGCGTCGCACTTAGCACCGCGCAGTTCGGTTACGGCAACTTCGACGGATTCTTCGACGCCGGGTACAGCTCGCAGGGCTACCTCGGCCTGTCCGCTGCCGCGGCTAGAGATCCTAGAGCGAACACCGGTATGTAATCAAACTAATAAGGTACAGTTGCTTTCTCGGCGCTCGCCACCGCATAGTTAAGCTATGACAGCTTCGAGGGCGGCTACTTATCGCAGGGCTACATCCGCTTATCCGCTGCGGCGGCTAGAGACCCTAGAGCGAACACCGGTATGTAATCAAACTGATTACAGTTACTTTCTTGGCACTCGACACCGCGTAGATCGGCTATGGCAGCTTATAGGACAGATTCAGCTCGCAGGGCTACCTCAACCTGACCGCTGCCGCGGCTAGAGACCCTAGTGCGGATACCGGCAAGTAATCAAACTAATTACGTTTGCTTTCCCGGCGGTCGCTATCGCGTAGTTCGGCTGTGGCAGCTTCTAGGCCAGCTACAGCTCGCAGGGCTACATCGGCTTGTCCACTGCCGCAGTTAGAGACAATACAGCGAACACTGGTATGTAATCAAACCTACATAAAGTTGCTCTTAACCGCGCAGTTCGGCTATAACAGCTACGTTTTCGGCTATGGCTCGCAGGGCTACATCACTTGTCCGCTACCGTGGCTACAGACCACAATATAAAGATTGGTACTGATTGGAACACATGGGTATGAAGAAGCAAGTTCAGATACATTTACTTCTTACTTATGTCACTTGGCTTGATGGCGTAGTGGTTAACGCGCCCAGTCTGCGATTGCTAATGTTAGGCAACTTTCGCAAAGGCTGGTCATCATATGGGTGACCAAAAACTTATCATCTCGAGCTCCTCCGTGCTTAGGAAGGCACGTAAAGCCGTTGGTCCCGGCTACATTAGCAGTCGTTAACAACCACCAATCCGCACTGGGCTTGCGTGATGGTTTATGGCCTGTTCTCCCTAGATCCATTCATAGGGAAGACTCGAGCAGTGCAGCAGTGGGGGCATAAAACGAGCTGGTGATGATAAAATATGTCTTGTACATCATAACTAAGGTACCTACAGAAACGCATCTGGTCGTTTTTCACAATCCCTACGATTCGATCGATTATTTCAGCCGAGTTCTTAATCTTTAGAGGTGAGGTTCTCCTCTCACGATAGTCGGCTCAAACAGGACCATGAACAATACCATCGCAGGTATTTGATCTAACAAGTGGTGAACCCTATTTATCTTGAATAAAACAAATATGGTTCTGTTCTTAGCTGGTTTATTTTCCCTTGAAATTCAAAAGTATATATGATTTGTACAAAACGAAACCATACCACGATGCACGAGTTATGATACAGCGCCATCTCCCCGAATAACTTAGCATAAACACTGGAATTGTTGGGCCCACGAGGTTTGAGGATCTACCAAGATATTCGCCGTCCCTTCCTGTTACGTTATAAAGGTCAAAAGAGGCCAACACCAAGTTCAGATCCCAAAAAAACCCGCAAACTACATAATCAGAGATACTTAAGACAATGAACCATGAGACTATTTCCGATAGCAATTATTTAACCATTACCTAAAACGTGGTATTACCGACACGCAATGGATAGATTTAATTGTTTTGGTCGAAGATGACTCACAAAGGATATTACGCCTGTAAATACAACTAGGTAATCCGATTATTGGCAATTTGTACGTCATTCATGATCATTGATGTGTAGACTATGTTCTCATTGCATTTCCTTGATATTGCAAAGTCTAGTGAAACCTTGAATGGAGTAATTACACATAAGAAGGTTGTGCCACAATGTAAAAATACACCAGTGCTATTAATGTATCGTCATATTCGTCGTTAACGAGTAGTGTCAGTTTTTTGTAACCTATATTTTAATAAAAAAAAAACACAAATGTTGAAAAAATATCCACGAGCAGGATACAAAAACACAAATGTTGAAAAAATTTCCACGAGCAGGATTTGAACCCGCACCCTTCTGACATACAGGGTCAGGGCTCTCCCAATTGAGCTATCGTGGTTCACGATTTTTGTAATTTGTTCGCAACAAAATTTGCGTTAAAAATTATATAAACATTTTTTTCACGAGCAGGATTTGAACCTGCACCCTTCTAATCCTGCTCGTGGAATTTTTTTCAACATTTGTGTTTTTGTAATTTGTTCGCAACAATTTATTTTATTTTATTTTGATATGTAGTTTAAAAATACATTCAACATGTAGAGCCTGATGCCGGGTCAGCGGTTGCTTTGCCAAAGGCGCCAGCGGTTGCCAAATTTAAATATCTTGAACTCTTCCGTTTTTCAGTAACATGTTAAGACGTTGCTCTTATGATAGCAGTCGTTAAAACTATCATAGTACTTACCTATATACACAGAATAAGTAAATGAGGTGACTAAAATCGCCTTAGATTTCACAGCATAGTCAGTTTGAATGGTACTATTGATATTCCTTACGGCAAAATGCTCACATAATACTCTCAGTATTAACTATACTGTGAACTAACCATATGTCCTATATTAACGTACAATTACAATAACAAGTTTATATTAAATTTTACTGTTGCTACTACTACTGAACGAATTCCACTAGTTTAGTGGAATGCACGTGACCTGACTCTAATTGACCACCTTCAGATAAATCGTGTCCTTAAGAATTAGAATACGCGACTAGATTGTATGAGTACTAGTTGCACTGAGAAGTTATTATTATAAAGCTAATTTAAACTAAATAACAAAAAACCATGACATGAAGTGAAAAGTACAAAAGGGAAATTTCCCATAAATTGTATCCCCTTAACCAACTCAGTACGAGTTTATAGTTCCTGGTCCTTCTTCATTAAGTCGATTTAGTGGAAAACAGAGTAGCTTAATGGCGTATTGGCTAACGCGCCCGGTCTGCGAGTGCGGAGATTCAGCAACTTTCACAAAGACCGGTGATTGGATGGGTGACCAAAAATTTATCACCTCGAGCTCTTCTGTGCTTCGGAAAGCACGTAAAGAGGCTGCAACAGCAATCGTTACAACCACCAATCTGTACTGGGCCCGCGTGGTGGTTTATGGCCCTTTCTCCCTATCCATCCATAGAGAAGGCTCGTGCCCCAGCAGTGGGGACATAAAATGAGCTGATATTGATGAGTCGAAAACAGACAATCATGAAACCTTAATTTTTGTCTTAATAGGAAAAGCAATCAAAACTAAACATATTATTTCCCAAATTACCAGTTTTTAGCGTCTTTCTAGCCCGAGATACATAATTACTGTTCTCAGGACTTCATATCTTGACGGCAACTCTAATTTCCACAAAGCCTGGATAAGAAACATGTCTTAAGTTAAGGCTCTCGAATAAAATGTCATAATTATTTCACTGGCCAACTGCATAATACTACAAATATTCACCATCCCTCGTAACAATCCATTTCGAAGTGATACCAACAGGCTCAGCTCACGTAGGCCATAATGAAATCGTCATTGTCGAAACAGCTACTTGCTTTTTAATGTTGCATAACACTTGTAACGTTTCTTAATAACATTTATGAATGACTGTAATTGCTACTTATTTCTAATAACAGTGGGCATGTAATGGCTACTCGGCGTCATTGTTCGCAATCGTTTTAAGTCGAGGCTGCGCACGCGTCAATTCAGGCAAACAGTCAATCATCTGGTTGAATTTCACAATATCGTTCAAAAACGGTTTGGCCGTGAATGTGGAGTTTGATAGTCATCGCGTAAATAAGGCGGGCGTTACGAAAACTGGGACGCTCTGTTTGTGTACGCTTCTGTGCAAACATGGTCTATGCAGATGAGTTGGCCGATTGCGATTACGATTCGGTGATATCGTTTCGACAAATCTTGTAATCGATTATAGATGTTAGACAATAAAATGGAAAAGTTTACTAGGGTGTTTTATGTTACCCTCAAATAATGTTCAGAGGCTACTTAGAAATTTTGAAACATTTTTAATTTCCTGGATTTTTTCAATAAAGTTTTGGTTTTATAAAACATATTGAGGTTACTATATTAACGGTTGTTGTTTCATCGGCAGTGACAAATGAGATAAAGAAGTAAGAAATAATAGGAGATAAGAAATAAAAGGCACTGTTCCCATATAAAGCCCAGTTTCTTTTGAATTGTCACAATTTGTACAATTGCGTACAGCTGTAAAGTAATATCTAGATAATTGTACTTTTCCTAGTGCTGCTGTGTACTGTGTAATGATCTCTATGATCTCGGCAAGAATTTAGGACGAGATACGTCTGGGTTTGGACAAGCCGGCCAATCCTATATTAGAGTTTTTATACAAAAAAATTATGAAAACGTCCATTCATCTCATAGTAGTGTGTAAGTGTAAATGATTGGTTGAAAATGAAGTATATACTCTCTTAGCACTTCCCCGTGTGTAATTTTATTAAATTCTACCAACAAACAAGCGTACGTTTCCTCTAATAGAGAGCGGTCTCATTAACAAAATGATTTGTTTGTAACACCACAGATTTTATGACGCGTTACCTGCTAGCCTTGAGATACTCTTCAAACCGAAACGCACCAACACGTAGAAAACTATGAGTATATTGCTTTGCTTAGAGACAGAATTAGCTGTGAGTGTGATTGCCGTCCGAATTGAAAGTTGTGTAGGAACCATAACAACAACAACATCATTTTCTCTGAATACATTAACAAAATGTTACACAATGGCACTTTAATAACATGTCAATGAAAATAATGCGGTTCTTACTCTAGTTGTGTTTAAAGGGCCCACGCAAGTAGATGACCTTTTTATCGCATTTGAATGGACCATAAATTTTGTAAGAAGCAGATTATGGTATAATCGTGACATTCGTAACAGAAACAGTGGGACAGATAATCTTTCAAAATTAAAATACCATGACATTAAGGTCGTTATAACGACATTAAGTGGCTAATGCAGATTTGATATTATAAAAGCCGCGAAGTATGCTTATTGTTGTGACAGTGTGGTCAATTTGCCAGATGACAGATTAGTAAGTGGACCGAGCTGACAATACTTATGATGATGATAGAAACATCGATAAGGCGCATACCTTTATGTTATCACAGCTACGTGTACAGTATGCCAAAAAACAATCTGAATTGTTTAAAAATAACTGCTGAATATGAAAAACATTGCGAAACAAGCACCAACAATTAATTTCCAAATTTCGAATTCAAACGTTTTCTCTAGAAAATTGTTTGCCGCCCTTGGCTCTTACACCATACCCGAAAGTATGAGTGACGAGAAATTCATGGTTCTAAAAGCCCTATTGACCAAAAAATTCCAGGATGGTTACTAGGTGCCGACATCACGCAAGTATTATCATCATCATTACATTACTAGACTCTTCGGGGCGGTTGGGCGAGTGAAGGAGATTGTATGTTGTTTGTATATACTTAATCCATTTTAATCTCAATGCTATACGCACCAACGTACACTCAACGTTCACCACCAGGTGAACATTGTGATCTCAGTATTATAAAATCAACCAAATCGAAGAATAATTGTAAAGGCCAGATTGTAAGAAATTATTATTCTATTGGTTCATCAATATGTAAGTAATGGGTGAGTACAGATACGGCTGAGAAAGAAGAACAAACTCAAGATTTAGATCTTTGCAATGGTGCAAGTAAAAAGGGACACACGCTTAAAATAAATTTTGCTAGACGGACATAAAAAATATTTCAAACATTTAGCAAAACAAGAATTGCTAAACGGATACTTGATTCTATGAATAAGTTGAGACGACTTAGAAATAAATTACAGAAGCCTGTAGTTTTTGCAGTAGTTACATTAATTATCTTCAGAGTAAATGTGTTGTCAGTGACTTACATTCTTCGAAAAGAAAATGTAGCTTTAAAACAGTCGAATGAGGCCTTTTACTTTTGTTTCCGATGTATTGTTATCATTATTTGCAATTTTTCTTTAAGTAAGCCGTTTGATATACTTGTATAACTTGTATCTTCTATCGCTATGATGCTTTATGATCTCGCCTCTAAATACAAATAAGATTAATGTAAACATTGTTATTTTAGTTAATAAGGTTCTATGTAACGATGACATGTTTTCAAAAACAATAGTTCCTCAAGAAAATAAAGAGAAAAAATCCTTGATTTTAAAAGTCTCAGCTTTAGTCTCTATGTCTCACGGAGACGGAGAGACATCATCATCATCATCATCATCGGCCTATCTTAGTCCACTGCTGGATATAGGCCTCCCCTAATGAGCGCCATAGCGCCCTGGAGAGACATAATGCCGTGATAAAGCAAAAGCGGCAATAATTGTAATATATTAAATTAAATGAAACAACTTTTACGGATCTACTCGCGTTTATTTTACACATTACTTATTTAATGTTTATCCTGACGTTTCAAACCCTTTGCAGGGTCCGTGGTCACAGGGAGACTGAGGTGTTGGTCATCTCATAATTAGTTGGTAGCTTGTATACCCTCATTTAAATTTAATCAGGTGCGTTCTGTTTTACGCAGAAAGAGCTTACAGTATCTTTTGGTCTGGCAGTATGGTGTCGGGGCTGGGATTTAATATTTTGTATGATGGGATCCCAGGCTGGTGGTAGATTCCAACCATCTTCTCTATTAAAATTAGGATGTTTTTTAATTTCAATAGCCTCGCGTATCATCCTAGGGATGAATCGTTGTTCTCTAACGAGTATTTGTGGTTTATCAAATCTAATGTAATGGTTAGGCCCCTCTAGGGAATGTTCGCATACTGCAGACTTATTTTCGCGCCTATGCTTGACGTCGGCTATATGTTCTTTAACACGGGTTCCTACACTTCTCTTTGTTTGCCCGATGTAAGAGAGCCCACAGTCGCAGTCCAGTTTGTACACGCCTGCATCTTGAAGGGATATGTTGCACTTGACAGGTCTTAAAAATTGGTTGATCTTCTTCGGCGGCTTGAAGTAAGTGTTGATTGAAGCTCGCTTTAAGATATGTCCAATCTTGTCAGTGACACCTTTCATATATGGAAGTACAGCAGGTTGGCGCTCGACTGTGGTTGGTTTATTGTATTTTCTGTGACAAAGCCGTGGTACTTTCAGTTTATTATTCTGTAGTACGTGCTTGACATGCTGAAGCTCAGCAGCCAGGTGTTGGGTGTCACAGATGCCGCGTGCTCTCTGAAACAAAGATTTCCCTACAGTAGCCAACTGTCTAGGATGGTGGTGAGAATCACCATTGAGGTACCTATCTGTATGGGTTACTTTACGATACACAGTGTGACTCAAACTATGATCCGGATTCCTGATGATTAAAATATCCAAGAAAGCTAGCTTACTATCTGCCTCTAACTCCATTGTGAATTGTATTTTTGGATGTATGGAGTTAAGATGATCTAGAAAAGCAGATACTTTATCAGTTGGTAGGATAGTGAAAGTGCCATCTACGTACCGCTTGTAGAACCTAGGGGTTACCGGTGCTGTGCTCAGGGCCCTCTCCTCGAAGTCTTCCATAAAGATATCGGCGATGACGGGCGAAACAGGGGAACCCATGGCAATACCCTCTACTTGCAGGTAGTAAATGTCATTCCACAAAAGGTAGCCAGATGTTAGACAATGCTCTAATAGTACTGCATATTCATCAGGCATATCTTGTTCCGCTAGACGTTTTTTGGTAATTTCAATGCCCCGACACCATACTGCCAGACCAAAAGATACTGTAAGCTCTTTCTGCGTAAAACGGAACGCACCTGATTAAATTTAAATGAGGGTATACAAGCTACCAACTAATTATGAGATGACCAACACCTCAGTCTCCCTGTGACCACGGACCCTGCAAAGGGTTCGAAACGTCAGGATAAACATTAAATAAGTAATGTGTAAAATAAACGCGAGTAGATCCGTAAAAGTTGTTTCATTTCAATGTGTAGTGTTCGCGTAAACTTTAGAAAACAATATATATTAAATGATTTTATACCGGCAACCGTCATTTAACATGGCTTAAGAATTACTTTCACTTTGGGGTCGTCTTTAAAAACGGGCATGATTCTTATAAACTTTACAATCGCTATCGCGTCCGCCTATCACTTGCTCGCTATGTTTGCCCACCGGCATGCAAATTGAGCCGTTCTATTTAAACACAAGAATCGAGCAGTTTAATTATACTTAATTCATGTTACTGTGGCCCACATCAATCTAAGGACGACGCTTTGTTTAACCAGCAATAAATTGATTCTACCAGTTCCCCTGTTTGATATTTTAACGGAGATCGAAACGAGT
The DNA here is from genome assembly GCA_947562085.1 of Eudonia lacustrata. NCBI lineage: Eukaryota > Metazoa > Arthropoda > Insecta > Lepidoptera > Crambidae > Eudonia > Eudonia lacustrata. Next base: position 16,707,389 of record OX387317.1, read on the forward strand.
ATTAGACTTTGGCTAATTTAACGGTAGGATCGTTGATTGACAAATAATATAAGTTTAAAACGTGAACATTGCTGATTTTAATTCGACTGTATTGTTATACCAGCTGTGTAGAAGATTATAAGGCTTTCTCAATATGGTTTAGTATTGTCCAAATGGTGGATATAGTCTTCCAAATTAAAGGAATTCACAAGAGAATTTTCACAACCAGCTTTCGTCAAATGTCCACATAAAGACCAACCAGTCGATCCACTAGAATAGAGACCAGTACCTATAATATAAAATTACCAAAGCTGCAGTATTTTAAGAGCACTTTTACAAAAATGTTGATTTATTTACATTGGCCTTTAAAGTAAACCAACTCAGTTAGTTTTAAGCTTTCTCAAAACTTCGTGTGATGCCTGCTTGGCTATCTTATTTCTCATCAGCGCAGGAAGATGGCATAGTAAGTGCTAGGAGTTCAAAACTTTAGAACAGGCGAGACTTCGACGGGCAAGGCTTCATAACCCTGCAAGTTGAGAGAACTTATACTGTACCAGCCATGCCATCATAGTATAGATTACAAACATTTATATAATAAAATTTTGGCCATCTTAAACTAATAAATTAAAAAATAATACGAAGCAAAATGTTGTAATTTTCTTAAAAAGGTTTTTGTTTATTTTCTCTCCTAATAAAACACACAATTATTTCGGGAGTTCACGACTGACCGAATTTAACTTCAACCTCGGGTGGAGGCTAATAAAGTAGACCACAGTATAGCTATAGTTACCAAGTCTAGATACGCGTAAGATTTAATGAACTCAACTTGAAATTGAATATCCCAAGCCCCGCATTTCGAATAATTGCTTTTGTCGCAACTTTGCAATTTCTCTGTGGGTGTGGGTACAGCGCTTGATTTTAATTGATAAACACTTAGAAACGTCAGTGCCACAGATAAATGTTAATTGATATAATTGCAGTGGAGCCAGTTGCTCACACTGTATAAGTTGTGACATGGAAAATGTTATGTTAAAATGACTTCTTAATTTTGCGTGGAGAAAACAATTTTCTTCAATAATTATAATGAAAATTAATTACAAGTATTGTAAATATATAAATACGTATTTTAATTTACTTTGAACCGGTATCAAATATGTCTGTTTATAAATGGCATTGCCATTTTCATTTCATTCGATATTAAATAGTAAATAAATAATGGGAAACTTATATATTATTATTATTCTACAATTTTTCATTAAACGAGTATTATCACGCAATTACATAAACATGACTTCAAACAGTGGCATTGTCTGTCACTGTCCAGTAATTTTACTGGATCTTCTACTAGTACCTATAATTATGTAGAGTAATTTCTAAATACCATAAAACACAACGATCAATCACCACCTAAGTTTTTACTAAATAAAGAGACGCCTTCCACAATTTAGTTTTATTAGTTTTGGGCACAAAGGTCATTTGAGCTCTTCTTTTGTTTTAAAACAAATGAAAGTCCTTTACCGCAAAATGATATCTTTACGACATGCCATGTTAAATAGTGTAATATAAGAAGGGTCCGTGTTTAACTAGAAACCCGCGGCCGAGCAAAAGTTGAGGTCCCCTTGATCAAAATTAATTTTGGAGTCCGTGACAACACGTGTGACTGTTTGGACAGTGTCGATGCTTTGTAATTGCAATCTGTGACATAATGTCTCGTCGAGTTAAATTTATCTTAGCCAAAGGGAAACGCCAACCATGTCAAAATAGGATGGAAGAACTATGATTTAATCCGGTAATAATAAATTTAAATTACAAATAAAATTTGAAAAATGTTGAAATTTTTGTAATTCGCAACAAAATTTACGTTAAAATTAAATTTATTACACTATAATGATACAAATAAACGTTATCAACTTTTTTCTAAGTAAGTAAACATAGATTACCAAAACAACTCTGTTGCTATAGGGACTGGATTCAACAATGATTATAACAATACTAAGATTATCAAATAACTTTAAAATTAAGGCCTTGCACACGCTTTGTGGCTACGCAACTCAAATTACAATAAAGCGTATAACAAAAACATATTAAATCATTTTGCAACCAGACAAGCCGATGTTATCTCCTAATTAATGCAGACATTTAATTTAATTGTTTCACGTGGAAGTTGTAAAACCGACAAATTTTGTTGCACGCTCGCCGCCCGCCTCCGTCGCGTCGCGTCGTCGCTTCGTCTCTCGATACGGTGCTCGGCTCGATTCGTGTTTTCTACGAATTGACACTAACAATATTCAACACTCAGCTTATAATTTTACGCGAACATTACTTATTGAATATTTTGAAGCCTGAGCTTTACAAGGACTAATATATTTAACAAATGAATTATTTCCTTTTGCTGTCGGATGTATAAATGTTATTGGGCATTTATAAATTGTTTAATCAAAATTAACATATACTTAACGCTTAAACTCATTTACTAGTTTATTTGTTGAGTGGAAACAAGTCCGAAATTTCGTATACGTAATTAAGTAGTGAACGCTTATAAAGCTTCGATGAGCCGATGATTACGTACGTCCTTTCTTGTATTTTATTTATGTAAGTATTTTTATAATGCAAAATGTTTGCTCTGGACTTCTATCTGGACAACCCGCTATACACTACTTTAAAGTTTATACTGACACCCCCTACCAACCTTGCGGTTACAAAGTAGGTGTCAGAATAACCTTGCGCAAGCACAAGGGACCATCTACGTCAGGTCATAACGCCAGATCAGAACACGCCGGTACGCATCCTTCATCCAGTACTTTTAAGACTAGTGTCTCAAGCTAGTCGCCCCGTGGACACGTATAGTCCACTACCTAATATCCAGATAGGTCACCGGAGCTGTAAGCTCGCTCACTTCTCGTTGCACTAAGAGCACAACTCGCAGTGTACCACTGCTTGGGCCGTCAGCTCTAAAGCCAACTACCAAATGTCCTCTTTGGTGGCGGAGTTGTAAGCACACTCACTTCTCGGTACCCATCCAGGCACCTGATCAATTCCAAATTCCTACGCGGCTGATTAAACCGGAGGCCTTTGCATCTAGCGGGCACCTCTACTAGTTCTCCAGACTAGTACCGGAGATGTTGGAGTAACTACTCAGTGAAAACCACCGAGCACCACACCAACTAAGGGTAACTCACGTACCCCGCAGATCTATTCGCTTCAGGCCCCCACCGGACCGCTACTAAGACCCGCTCGCTATGCACGAAATGGAAGCCTGGCCAGACCAACCAGGCAGACGAACATTCCCACTTCTATAGCTAACCACATGCCACCACGAGTCCAACCCATGTCCGGGGCCTGCCGGAGACGCCCGCGAAGGCATAACCGGCAGGGGGCCTAGGATCCGGAACTCCCGTGGTACCCTTGAAAAGACAGCCGGACCCGTAGTTCCAGCTGCCATACCCTATCTATCAGGGTCAGTAGATAGGGACCTCTATCTGGACAGCCAGGACAAGAAAATATCTATGATAAAGCGAGTTTGTCGAAAAGATTGATGAAGGTGAATAAAAAAAAATTGCATTGCAGCAGCGCCGCCTAATGATGGACGGGAAGAGTTAAAATTTTGCTATACAAGATCCCGTTTTTGTAAACGTGATACCTAATTTGTTAACAAAAGTCGTACTAGGCGAAAAAACATATCTTTGACTTCCGTTTTAGGACACAGCTGTTCATAATATCACTGTATTTGTGTAAATTACTCGAAATAGACTACTATTTAGATTAAAACGGTGTCATTACCCGACGGCTTACAAGATAAATCTTGATAGTTCAGGTTAAGTGGAGTTCAAAGTGGTACGATTTATTTGTGAATGTGATCTGGAGATACAACCCTCTTGATATTTGACCCTTTGCTGTAGTGACCTCAAATTTGCGGTGTAACAAATTATATCGGGTTTGATCTTACAACGCGGTTTAAAAGTAGGTAATGAAATTGCTGTGACTATTATTATTAGTCTGTAAGGTATTTATTATATGGGCCGCTCTGTATTTTTACCATCTGTTACATTGTTTGTTGCCTGAAATAAAGATTTATTATTATTATTATAATGTAACAGCATTTTCATTACTGATAATCTTAGAAAAAAAAACATGTTATACTTTCTTTTCTATCTGCCTTCTGTTAACATAAACATTGATGTAGCAATGCTAACAAGCTTTTTAAAAACATCATCAATGACTCGGTAGCTTGGTTAAAAGAACCGTGGATTCCACTTCCACTCGAAGTATTTCCTTTTGTCAAGTGCTAGATTCGGTAAAACAAACAAAATAAATACAAATTTTGGTATTGACAAAATTTCATTTGTGGAATTTGTTTGTTTATTCAACATTGTTAAGTAAAATATTTTTGTTTTGTTTATATAATTTTTAACGCAAATTTTATTGCGAACAAATTACAAAAACACAAATAATGATTTCGGCGGGCTGGTGAGAACCACGATAGCTCAATTGGGAGTCAGAACCTGACCTGACCCGGTATGTCAGAAGGGTGCAGGTTCAAATTCTGCTCTTTCAACATTTGTGTTTTTATATTATTATGTATCTTACAAATCCCCAAAATAATCATTCTATACAGACTTAATTTTATCCTTATTATTTCAGAAGTTAGTTCATAAATATTTGAGATGAATGCGCTTCCCGCACACGTGTTTCCCTCCTCTTTCTCTCCCGGGTTATTTAAGCGGGACGTAAAAAAGCATTTATGCAGGCCGCCATAGTGTGAGCGTTCAGCATAGCGTGGTAGCGCTGTGATGAACGCTTTCACTTCTTGGGCTTCACTGGCTGCTTTTCATCAGGCAGGGTGAGGCCATTTTGGCGTGCCACACTAAAAAGAAAAAAAAAAAAAAAAAGGTAATAATATTTACGAACGATTTGCGTTGGAGTATTAATATTAGATTTAGCATTTATCCTGTTTAAACGGCATTGTATCCCTTTCAGTTGTCTGTAACTTTAAGGCTAGATTAAACTAAATCTTGAGAAATATTCTAGCGCATATCATTGAGGTTTACTAAAATCACTTTGTTGTGAAGTACGAACCATTTTGAGGTTTTGGTACTCTTAGTTTATGCGTTAGTTACACGAATACTTTGAATGTCGTTGGTTAGATGCCTAGAGCATAATTGGAAATTGAGTCATAACTTGCAGAGAGCTTTTGTGCTTAGGCATTTGTTAACTGACACTCAATATTTTTGTTGGTTGGTAGTATTTGACGACCTCCTTGGTCGAGTGGTTTGTACACCGGTTTTCATGGTGTCGCCATCTCTGAGGTCCCGGGTCCGATCCCCGGTCGGGTCAATTTAGAAATTATTGTTTTTATAAATTGTCTCGGGTCTAGGTGTTTTCTATGTATAATATGTATTAAAGTATTTTAAGTATGTTTATCCGTTTTCTAGTAACCATTTAACGAGTTTCATAACGAAGCTTCTCTTGAGCTAGATAATTGGTGTGAGTGTAGGAAAGTTTATTTATTTATTTATTAATTAATCCTGTAATCTACATGGATTAGCATGTAAAGTTTTTAAAAGAAAAAAAATATTATTTGCAAAAACCTATAATACATCTGAGTAGTTTTTATTCTTGTAAAATACATTAAGCCCGGAGGCTTGCCAAGGATAATCTTTCTTAAGGCTTAATAAGATTATTTTGTAGTAACCCTTTAGACTTAAGCCCGTCAATAATATAAATTGAAAAATAACTAGTATTTAAAATTATAAACCTACTCGTGAATTCATTACATTTCCTTTTTTATAATAAAGAGTCAATATAGTGCCTTTTTATATTATTAATTTATTTTTTAAAGTAATCGCTGGACATCGCGTAGATATAGTGCTGGTTGCATCATCTTACTTGAACATAACTTTGATTAACGGATCTTTATATTGGTTTCGACATACGAAGATAGATAACTTTTAATGGTTCGACTAGTGCTAACGTTTGTCCACTCAACAAATAAATGTGAACATACATAGATCTCGGTTACAGTGCGTAAGTGTTATGCCATGACATACATCGCCGATATGAGCAAAATTTTAACGTTGATACTTTAATGTTGATGATTTAAAGTTTGCAAATCGATCACGGACTTTCTCGTCCGTCAAAATTGATCGCCTGCAATTTCATCGACCAGCGCACAATAGGGACTAAAAGTAACAAAGCAAGTGGACAAATTCAAATTCAATTCAAAATATTTATTTCCTTCACAAATTAGGTACCTTATGCTAAAGCAAAGTAAGTCAATACAACAATTGAAGTCTAAATGTGAAGGACTGGTGCCTGAAATAGGTTTCAGAAGTGAAACTCGTTGCTACAGATCACCAGGCCCCACCCTCAGACAGCAAAAACAGAATATGACTAACAGAACTGACTTATAGCGTAATAATACAATAAGTAAATAAATAAAACGATAAACAGTGAGCATGCGCAAAGTATGTGTTTATGGTATGTATGTTAATGTGTATGTGTTTTCTGTTGGTGTTTAAGTGAAGTTTGAGTGTTTATATGGAGTATGTGTGTGAAAAAATCTATTATATATATTATATATATATTTATTTATTAATTTTACAATTTTATTTTTATTTAAATATTTATAACGTTAATAATTAATAGGTTGAGTAAGTGGTTAATTTTGTTAATTTAGGGGACGGAGGAGTTTTTCAGTTGCTTCATAGTCTAATTGTTTTAGATGTTTTGTGACAACATGTTTACTGGTTGCTATGGTAAGCGAGTATAAAGCAAGGGAGCCGTTAATTTTATTATAAAGATAGGAGCCTAAACAACGGAAGAAATTTTGTGCTCGGGTTGTTCTTAGGACGGAGTGGTGCAGACTTTGCCTTTCCGACGCCTATCCTTTAGAACGTACGGGTTATAGGGAAGCTGGGAGTTAAGTGCAGTGACAAAAGTCCGTCGTCTGCGCGTTCTTTAAATATTACGCCTACATTAGACATAAGAAAAGCATCACACTATACTGGGCTAAGGCTTTCCCACATGAAAAGCACATGGGGAGATTGGATCATAGCCCTTGCAGCCCTTTTACGGGTTGGAAGGATTTTTCTACTTACGAATAAATAGGACTAATGACTTAAAGTAGCTTTTTGAAACACTGAGGAGCTCGTGGTGTTTTAATTCGGTCATCCACCCGGTGATCCGTCGTTTAAGAAGTTGCTTAGCTTGCCAGATCGCAACTCGAACGCGCAAACCACTATGTCATCGAGCTCATGTACGGTCTCTGAATTATTTTGGTCTTTGGTCTTATATTATTGCTGTTATCAATCTGTGCACATTACTTTTGTGTTTGTTAACGTGGGATTACCACGGTAGCATACAATCTATCTATATGACTATACAGAGCTTTTTGTTTCTTTTATGATGATTTATTTTAATCATACTTAAATTAAAAATATAATAAAATATTTTTTTATTTCTTATTAATATTTTTATTAGAAAACTCAACAGCCTTATTGTAACGATCATGCTTATTAAACTTATACATAACATTTAGCCAATAACAACGTTTCACAACATGGTAAACAATATTCACGACGCGAAGTAACAAAAAGTAATTTGATATAATGAACTTTACATAGTTTGCAAAAAAAAAAGTTTTAAACATTTGGTTTGGATGGGCAGTATGATAAAAATCATAAAATTAAATAATATATAATATATTATATATTATACAATAATATGTCTACTTTATTTACTAATTAAAATAAATCATTAGAAGCTTATACAAGCCGCTTACGTTTAGTCGTATATTTAAAATTTATATTGATCGTAAAAATCTTGGGACAGCTTAATCCGGTTAATTTTATAATGTGAAAGCGATGAGAAATTTGATTTCTTTAACTGAATTATATGTTATTTTATGAACTTGCTTACTCTTTCGTTACAATGGTTCTTATAACATTGTGTCCCTGTAAACCATTGTAAGCTATCATGTTTCTGCATTAAAGTAATTACTATGGGAATGATTACTATGTAATTTTTGATGTATCCGATATTTTGACAAATGAATTTGTTTGTGCGTTGATGTCTTAATATTGAAGAAACAAATGAAAATCTAAGGAAAGATTTCACTTCGCCGTTTTTGTTTCCTGTCGCCTGCTATATTTTGTTTCATGTTTTTTTTTACCATCAGCTTAAGTGTTCATATCGCACTATTTGGGATGTCTACGCATATGGACCGAAATGGCCATAACCAACCGTTATATTTTTTTTTACTATTACTATTGTATGTTTTATTTTGTCTATATATACTGGTTTAATGTATAACTTTATTATTCCAGGCCCAGTGGTGTTCCCTCCCTCTCCTCCCGGTGACCCGTCGCAGACTAGCGGCGTGGTGGTGGGAGCGTCAGGATACGGTTTCGTCCCTGCGGGATCCCAAGGTAAACAATCACCTTATGGACGATGAGTGTAGCCCTGTAGTTAGAACTAATACGGTTCAGTACCTACGATCTGTGTAAAATGGGGGGACTTTTGGTATCCTTCGTCGATACGACCCATCAATGGGATGAGCTGACGATTGTTTAACTTACTGATAGATGCGTATGCTAGTGTATGCCAATGCGCAGTGTCATCAGTATGCATCATGTCTTTCAAATAGTTTATTGTTGCTTGATAACGACTTTAAAAAAAATTCAAAATACTTTTTGTTTTTAAAAATCAGAAGGAATCTTTATCTTTCCATTCATTGTATAGATTCTGAATTGTATATAGAGATGTTCTCTCCATTATTTATATAAAAACAGTTCTATTTAGTAAAACATACTTTTACGATATTAACTTTATAAATGAACTGTGACCTTTTTAGTAAATACTTCACGTCATGTATATAAATTTGAACTTTACCAAATGAGTCGTGAGATCGTAGGTACTGAAGGGTAATTTATTAGAAATTACCAAAATATGATATGCTATTCTATGCCTACTTTGTTATTTGTATATAGGAGATACTATAAAAATATTAATGTAAAATAACGAAAATTTGTCAATGAACATAATGTTGTACATATTTAGGTACCTAAACATTTTTGTTGAACTATCTGCTAATTGAATTTGTTGAAACCATATTATTATGTAAATATTGTACATACTTCAAAAATTGTATATAAAACGAAACATTAAATTTTCCGTTGTAGAATGGCATATTAATAATAATTTATTATAGTTGAAGACTTAGCATGGCAACTTGCATGTGCCCCTTAGATATTTCCTGGAAGTGGTTTTAATAAAACTTTTAGTATAATAATTTAGTTTTGTTATGTACTTATTATTTTGTTATGAAGGTGAAGCGAAGTATAAACATTTGCATTGTATACAGTTATGTGTTATGTGAATGAAGCTGTAAATATAGCTGATGTATTTATACTTAATTTTAATAAACATAGAGAAATTCCTTATGTTTTATTAATTACCCTTTAGTATGTAAGTTGCACTTTTTGCATGAAGCACGTTGCAAGATAAACACATTAAGAGCACATAGATAACAAGTAGATAATGATATAATAACATAGTAAATGGAAATATTAACATAGTTTTTTTAAACACAAAAGATACTGTACGATAAATTATTATTTGCACTGCTGTATTTGTATGGAAACTGCATACGCCTTGCTTGCATAAATCATAGCATAATTCTTTAGAGCACTACCTTAAATCCAAACAGTGGTATCATCGTCCCTTACATTTATTATAATAGTTACTGAAAAGATTATATAAATAAAGTAAGTAAAGTACAGTAGTTATTAGCCTTTATATAATGTCCCATAGCTTGGCAAAACCTTTGAGAACACAAACCCGGGCTATGCATTTAAAAATCCAAAACACTCTTTTCCCGATCTAGAAATTAAACTTACGACCATCGGATATCGGGTGGGTATATAATAATATAAATATATATCCAGTCGACAGCGACGCTGAGGAATTTTTGACGCCATATTTTAGTTTCGTAATAGTTTTAGTTACTTAAGTTTCTTATCAAATTATTTGTAAAATCTTTCTATTAATAATATAATAATATATAATGAAATATAAGACCATGTAAATTAGTAATCACTACAGTCCTATCTCTGATCCGTCGATCACCTCCCGCCCGATCCTCGAAATGCCACTACACATTCATATGATACACTAAAGTTGCAAAACTCGCTTAGTCCCAAGACACGGTTCTCATAGAACAAGGGTAAGATGACCCGGTTCACACGTGCTCTAAACCAGGTCCGGCCATGTGCCTGGGCGCTTCTCCCCACGCCGGCGCCGACGACCCGGTCAATCCGAGCCGACGTCCTAGCTTTTAGAGGCGCCCTCCGGTTTTTCCGTTCCCGCTCCGATCCGAATCCCTCTTAGAAACTAGGACGATGCCATTCCTTTTAACCACTGACGGTGTTTCGTTTCACACGACTTTAGGAACTCTTTCACTCCCAAAAAATCTAATAAGCATTATGCAAAAAAAAAAGTTGATCACCAAAGCATACTTAGTGATTAGAGCATTTATAAACGGCAATAAACCTAGCATTTGCCATTATATTAGAAATAGGTTTGATTACTTTCACAACTTACAGATAGCCTGGTCTAAGTGTTAATAAAATCTTGCACAAATTCACAGACAGACAAAGATAGCTATCTTAAAATTTAAATTAAACACAGCCACTGCCAAACTAATAACCTTTTTAGTTAACACACCAGTGTAATAGGAAATTACGAGTGGTGTTGATTTGAATAACCGATAAGTCCTCTCGACATATCGAGGTTGAAATGTTTAATAATTACTATTCCAAATCAGGAGATGGTGTATACGTGTAGGTATGATTTAATTGACAGTTTGTTGCGTGTATAGACAGATTGAGAGAATCAGACATGATTTGGTTGAAGTCTTTGAATTTTTATTGTTTTTACGTTTTTAGAAACTCTGATTGCCAATAAATATTCCTAAACTAAACTCCTTGATGTGAACATTTGTAAACCACCATGTTTACATCCATAAACATGGTTGAACATCCATGAACATAGGTTCAGGGTGCCTAGTGTGAGTGTTGTTTACTATCCGTATTCATTCGATTACGTTTACGAAAACGAAAATTAGTATGGCATTGAAGCAGCGCCTCCTGGCGACGAACGAGAAGAGTTGAAACTTCGCCATACAGATTCTCATTTTCGTTTACGTGATCGAATGGAAATATAGTAATTAGCTATTCAATCACGTTTATGATATTGATGATGCGTCTTCTGGTGACAAACGAGGTGAGATAAAGTTTTACGATAAAAAATCTCGCTTTGGTAAGCGTGATCGAATAGTTAATAAAACTCTCACTGAGCACTATAAATATAAGAAAAGTTCGTGTGACACTGACCTCTATAAAACCTCCGGGGTTCGAGCGGTCATAAAGGCGTATGTACCCCAAAGTAAGCGGTCGCCTATAAACTAGATTATGCCAGACGACCAACTTTTGATAATATGTGTTAGAAACCATTTATTCATGATTTGTGTAGTAGCAATCGTAGTAATAAATGCTCTTTTCATAAATTCAATTTTAAATTCAGTTAAATAAACTTTTTTTTAAATATTTACACAATCTTTGTAACTACCTTACTTTCCTTAGGTACCCACCCACCCAGACACAATAGAAATTCAATTGTTCTATGGCACTGTGGTTACCTTGGGCGTCCAAGTAGGTATATAGAAAGTTTATTAAGAAGTGGTTTGTTGGTTTGAACAATTGAGCTTTGAAGTTTGTATGGAATATTGAAACGTATCATCATCAGCCTGAATTAGTCCAAAAACGTAATAAAGACTCCAAAAATATGGACTATAAAAAATTAAAACAAAATGTGATTTTACAGCTTTTTTACAGAAGATAACGAAGGAACAAATCACTTTCTTATTATTTTCCGTCAAACGTTATTCTTGAATTAAACAATAATACAAAATTGATTGGCGTTTTTATTGCTATAACCTTATTATTAAAATAGTGTTGTTAGGTAGGTATAATAGCTTCAAATTGCCTTAAACAGTTTTAACATGAGTTATGACACTTAGTTAATTATTATTATTGTTTATCAACTATACCAATTGAGCTTTGTCAACAGGAAGAAACTGGCTTCTGTTCCACAAGTTTACTTTTTTACAGAAGCCAGGGCAATATTAAATTGTAAATTGGTGTTTGTTGTTGTTACATTTTTATTTTCATTCATTTTCATTTTCATGAGAATAGTTTTTTTAATAACTTTTTTAGTTAACGTTCTGAAAACAAATTGATTATTAATGACCAAATGAGGTTTCATAATATTCATACTTTGATGACCTCTGTAGCCGAGTAGCTTGCACGCCGGACTTAGGGCGGTGCAAACTTTGAGTTCCCGGTCGGTTCAATGTCGAAAACGAACTTTTCGATATTGTGTCGGGTCTGGGTGGTTGTGGTACCGTTCGTCGTTGTTTCTGATTTCCATAAAACAAGTGCTTTAGCTACTTACCTTGGGGTCAGAACAAATGTAATAAGTGACGTTGTTTATTTTTTTTAAATGTTTATTTATACTGTTTTGCACGATTATTAAACACATACAATATAGCAAACGGTAGGTAAAGATGGCACAAATTACAATTCACGGGTACGGTGACAGCTATTGTGGGAATTCAAGCAATTTAGTTTTAAGTTGCTTATAGATTTTAAGTTGTATAAAAGTGTAATAATCGCACAAGCTAAGCTGCTTACACAATGGTTGGTACCCAGATCTGTAACAAACTATGGCTTTATTGAGCTCTTGTGCTTCGAAAGACTAGATAAAAAGGACAATCATGTCATAAAACACATACTATTCTATTAATAGTATTAATTGTGTATTGTATTGTAGTTGAGTTTAGACCTCCTAGGTCTATAGCAACAAATCTCAACATACATATATACCCGTTTGCACAACAAATCCTGATAAACAAATTTAAACGAGGATTAACGCAACGGCAGTGGTCACGGGCTGACTGAGTCAGCCCGTGACCACGGTTGTAACTCGGTCGAAACGTCGCGTCGGGTATAAAGAAGGTATGATACCTTTTTACTAATTAGTTAGCGTTAATCCCCGTTTAAATTTGTTTAATTATGGAACGCGAATGTTTAAAAGTGTATAAATCCTGATAAGTCGAAGAGCTACTGCAAGAGAAAAACCTCGGCAAGCCTCACTTAGATAAGATATAAACACTTTAAGATGTATTTAATATGTATTGACGTAGAAAAGTACAGACGCATGCATATCCATCTATCCAAAACGTAAATTTTCTTCAATACATTTTTAACCATATGTTTGAGGTATAAAGGTCAAAGTCTATTGAGGAAATTTGACAATTTGTGGTTGGTTGATGAGCACGCGTGTGTACATAACATGAATACTTCGATCTTCAGGCATATCGCACGATTTAATTTTAAAACTATCACGCTTCTGTGCAAACGTGCCGAAGTCGAGATAATCGAGATACCAGACAAAAGAAATTGTTCACTAAAATACCTAAATAGGAAAATGTTGATCCGGCATCGCGAAGGTCAGTCACTCACGAAGCCGGAACGGTCATTACATTATGACCGGCTGACTCCATCGCTCGGGGCAAGTATGACAGAAAAGGCGAATCGGATAGCTGACGTAGATAACAATGTCGATATTGTACTGTAGGAATTTTACTTGGTACTTACCAGCGGTGAATTGAGGAAGTAATTACTTTTAATATATTCTTATTTATTTTAAATATGTAAAAGGACTGATTGGACTTTTTAAACTGCTATTTTATTGTGGTTTTAACCGCCTCGCCTCTGTGGTCTAGTTGTTCAACCAAGTGTCGCGGACCCGGAGATCCCGTCTTCAATTTTCAGTTGGGGTACACACGGCGGCAGATCAACCTACCTAAAACTGTCAAATTTCTACAATCAATTTTGAACTTTATCGTTTGCTAATAAGGATCAATATTCATTGGAGACATTTGACAGATTTGGGTAGGTTGATCTACCGCCGACTGTAGGTACATATCGTTGTGCTCGGTTCGGTTGATGTACTACGTCTGTCAATGTCTTGTCTAAGCCTGTTTTCTATAACAACGAAATTAGTAGAATTGTTTTGTTCGAGCTAGGGATAAGATAGTGATTTCAGTAGTTGGGGATTCCGGATGCAGTGCATCTCCGTCTTATCATCGCCTTCCATTGGTTAAGATAAAAGCGAAAGGCTTCTAGCATATTTAAAAACTGCAGGGCTATGCTAATTATGGCGTGCAAAACACTAAATGCTAATAGACTATCTACTTTTAGCGTCAGGCCTTGTGGTAGGGCTACAGACAGACCAACGAACGTCATTAATTATTTATAGCTTCTGCAAACAATGGCATTTGGGATTTACGTACTAACAAAACCGCTGTTAGCCACTTTATAGTTTGTTGTATTATATTTACGTACTAACAAAACCGCTGTTAGCCACTTTATAGTTTGTTGTATTATATTTACGTACTAACAAAACCGCTGTTAGCCACTTTATAGTTTGTTGTATTATATTTACGTACTAACAAAACCGCTGTTAGCCACTTTATAGTTTGTTGTATTATATTTACGTACTAACAAAACCGCTGTTAGCCACTTTATAGTTTGTTGTATTATATTTACGTACTAACAAAACCGCTGTTAGCCACTTTATAGTTTGTTGTATTATATTTACGTACTAACAAAACCGCTGTTAGCCACTTTATAGTTTGTTGTATTATATTTACGTACTAACAAAACCGCTGTTAGCCACTTTATAGTTTGTTGTATTATATTTACGTACTAACAAAACCGCTGTTAGCCACTTTATAGTTTGTTGTATTATATTTACGTTCTAACAAAACCGCTGTTAGCCACTTTATAGTTTGTTGTATTATATTTACGTACTAACAAAACCGCTGTTAGCCACTTTATAGTTTGTTGTATTATATTTACGTACTAACAAAACCGCTGTTAGCCACTTTATAGTTTGTTGTATTATATTTACGTACTAACAAAACCGCTGTTAGCCACTTTATAGTTTGTTGTATTATATTTACGTACTAACAAAACCGCTGTTAGCCACTTTATAGTTTGTTGTATTATATTTTGTCACAATACGAATTGACTTATTTTTAGTTGACAATAATTTATTTATTTTATTTGGAAAACCAACAGCTTTATGAAATCTAATACAATCTATACTAATATTATAAAGCTGAAGAGTTTGTTTGTTTGTTTGTTTGTTTGTTTGTTTGAACGCGCTAATCTCAGGAACTACTGGTTCGAATTGAATAATTCTTTTTGTGTTGGATAGTCCATTTATCGAGGAAGGCTTTAGGCTATATAACATCACGCTGCGACCAATAGGAGCGAAGCATCAGTGAAAAATGTTGCAAAAACGGGAAAAGAGCCTAAAAAATTAAAAATGCTGCCGAAAGTCACTATTCCACGCGGACGAAGTCGCGAGCACAGCTAGTAATATTATAAACACTGATAGCCATTAAGAGGTCTTCGCTTATACAAAACTATATATAGATCTAATTTTTAGTGAGAACATTACAAACCCAATCTAGTACTTAGAACAATATAAACACACAGCAACATGTGATGCGCTATAGTCACTATGTTAAAGCTTGCCTTAAAAAGAAAAAAAGAAAGTATTGCTTACTAGTCGCCTCGCTGAGGGTATGCCAGAATGAAATATATCAAAATCGTTCACTTCATTGGTTAACGCTTCTACTAGCTCGCAACATAAATTAATTTTGGCGGTAATTGGACGAAACTAATGGTATATGAATGGGAGTGTAGTGTCTAGGCGATCAGAGTTCAGGACAGTCAATCATATTATTTACAATTTTGAGAAAATAAACAATATCCGCTATCTCACGCCGCTTAAACAAAGGAAGAAAAATAATTAAGATAATTAAGAATCAAGAATTAAGAATTATAATTAAGAATTATTATTAATTCATAATATAATGTCCAAATTGCATGTAAAAATAATGTTGCTCTTTCAAAGTAAAGCAAAGCATTGTCTAAGTTTTAAACCTACCACAAGAGTATATAATGTTAGGTTGAGGAAAAAGTCTTTTCGCATAAAGTATGTATAAACTTGTAATAAAATCTCTTTGGCTATACTATTTGTATCTAGCTGGTTTTGGTATCATTAAAAGTTAAAATTTTAAAGAAGATAAATTCCAAATTCAAATCGGGAAAATGTGTGATTTTCATTTGTTTTTCTTAATGTCAAAATGAGTGAATCTTGAAGAAATTCGATACAATTTAAAATTTTACTACAAAAAAGGTAAAACTGCAACGCAAGCCGCGAAATTTTTTTTCGATGTTTATGGACCTAGTGCAATGTCTGTGAGAGTAGCACAAATTTGGTTTAAGTGTTTTCAATCCGGAAATTTCGATGTCAAAGATACACGTTGCTCTGGTCGCCCTATTACGGATAAAATGGATGCCATATTTGTAAAAATGGAGCAAGATCGGCATATCAGTAGTTACGATGTAGCTGAAAAACTGGGAATTGACTACATAACAGTTTTGGCACATTTGAAAAAAACTGGATACACAAAAAAGCTCGATATTTGGGTGCTTCACGAGCTTACTGAAAGAAACCTAATGAACCGTGTACTCATTTGTGATTCTGTAATATAACGTAATGAAACCGAACCATTTTTGAAGAAGCTGATAACTGGTGATGAAAAGTGGATCACGTACGACAAGAACGTGCAAAAAAGGTCGTGGTCAAAGGCCGGCCAGGCTTCACAGACTGTGACGAAACCCGGATTAACTCGCAACAAGGTGATGCTGTGTGTGTGGTGGGATTGGAAGGCCATTATTCATTATGAGCTGTTATCACCAGGCAAGACTACCGATTCTGAACTCTACTGCAAACAACTGATGAGATTAAAGCAAGAAATTGAGAGATAGCGGCCGGAATTAATCAACAGAAGGGGTGTGGTTTTTCATCAGGATAACGCTAGACCTCACACATCTTTAGCCACTCAGCAAAAATTAAGAGTTTGGCTGGACCTTCAGATTTCCACCTGTTTCGGTCTCTTAAGAATTCTTCAGGCAGTGTCAGGTTAACATCACGAGAGGGCTGCCAAAACCACTTGTCGCGGTATTTTGATCAGAAGCCCCAAAACTTCTATAGCAATGGGATCAAGTCCCTACCTACAAGATGGCAAAAAGTTATCGAACAAAATGGCACCTACATGCTGTCTTTGTGGCGAATGTACAACAACCCAGTTAAATATAAATAAACTATATTAAAATATAGGCCTTTGTCCAGCAGTGGACGTCTTTTGGCTGAGATGATGATGATGATGATGATGGTATTAAAATATATATATGTTATATTATATATTATTTATTATTATATATTTATGTTGGTTGTCCTATTAAATAAAAAAATAAATAAATAAAATAAAAAATGTTTTGAATTTTCTTAAAAAAATGTGAAGAAACTTTTTCTCCAACCTATTGTTTTTTTAAGGTAACGATGCCGTGCGAAAGAATTTTGGTCTCATGTCTCGTTTATCAGTAAAGTCTTATAAAAAATATTTACTTTTACGGATCTACTCGCGTTTATCTCGTTTATCCGTAAAAGTTGTTTCATTCCAATGTGTAGTGTTCGCGTAAATTTTAGAAAACAACTATTAATAACGCACAATAATTTATTTTAACCTCATAAATAAAAGAGGAATATCCGTGCGCACGTATAACTGAAATGAACACAAAGGCGCATTAATATAAATAAAATAATTAACAATACACACTCAAAGTAAAGAGAATTCAATTATTCATAAGTGTACCTTTTTAATTGTGTTCAGTGAAATTTCTAGATGACTTCATTTATATTTTTGGGTCCAGTGTTAACCCGCGCTCGCAAACATTGAATTCGGCCTCTCTTAATCTCGCGGGCCCTACGGCTACGGTCAAACGCATTTTAATTATGAAATTGACATATCGCAATTTCGGTGACGGGAGCGTATTAAGGGATATCTCATCTCTATACGTATAATATCTTAGTGCACACTAAAAATAACCAGGTATGTATATTTATAAGACATCACTACCTAATTCATTAGCCTACATTAGTTTACTGCTGCACCTAGGCCCAAAAGCACAAAACTAATTATGAAATTGATAGGTATTTGCAATTTTGGTAACAAGCATAATATCTAAAGTATACTAAAATAACTGGGTTTCTAATACGCTTTAAGGAAAACTATGCAATGAATTACCTGTCGAAAGCGGATGCGCAATGAATTGTTTTGGCGAAAAACCATGAACGATACATTAAATGTTTAACAGGGTTTTTACGTAAACTCCTCAGTATATATACCATGGGCTGACCGGTCTTATCTTATCTTATCTTAGTGGACCTGTTGAGGTTTCATCAGGATCTTTTGTGCAACCCCATCCTTTCACTCTTCTTCCTCTGCAAAGATAGATGCCATAAGTTTGGAAACGTCTTTAAGAGCGAAGAGCCTCAAGTTCTCTGGTATTGGATAATCTCAGAAGTCCCATTATTTTCCTAGCCAGAGAGTCGCAGATACTTAAAAGGTATGCCTAGGATGTTTTTACTAAAAAGTTTGCCTTTAACAAAAAGTTTTAAATGGA
This sequence comes from Eudonia lacustrata, assembly GCA_947562085.1. Classification (NCBI taxonomy): domain Eukaryota; kingdom Metazoa; phylum Arthropoda; class Insecta; order Lepidoptera; family Crambidae; genus Eudonia; species Eudonia lacustrata. The sequence continues at coordinate 16,726,033 of OX387317.1, forward strand.
ACACAAAGACCACAGTGCATTTGATTGATACAATTGCAACGATAAACTCTATGGGAGTTCTACTTTGCTTCAACTTCAATTGATAACAACTGATGGGCACGATAAGCCCATATATTAGAGATCCCGCTATTTGATAATAAAAGTAATTAATATCACATACATAACACAAGAATGTTAAAAATAATTGATTGATTGATTTCTATTGAAATACAAAAAAAAGAAAAACAGATATTACAATAACGTCATCCTAAAGTTTCTCCTTCCTCAATGTATATAACTGTCCCTTATACAGTGTTGTAATCTCGTATATTAACTCACCCTTAGTACGTCCCTGTAGCGAGTCCGAGTCGTGTTCGCTGGCTCGTGCATTTTATGATTTAATAAAAGAGTTTGGACTTACGAAATTAATTGGAGAGCCATGCCTTGCCCGCCCGTGCCATTTCTAGCCCGTGATATTTATCTAATGCATATTAATACGTTTGCTCGCACAAAAGGAAGGGCCTTCTGTCATGTGCATTTGTTAAATTAATCCGTACTGGAGTTTATTTTTTTTAAACTGTTAAGTAGAGAAGACGAATCCTCTTATTAGTAGACAAACGAAAATAAACGTCATTATAGGTAAAACTGGTCATTACAATCTTTACAGTATACAACTCTTTTTGTTTACTAAGTACAGAGTTCAAGGTTTCACGCATATGATTATTCTATATATACAAGTACGGAATTAAATTGATATTTATACTTTACTGAAAAAGCATTAGTACATATGATATCTTACATAATGTGAGTTATTTAGCTGTCTCTTCCGAGAGACAACTTAGACAATTAGTGTCTAAGCGGACGTCAAACGTTCAGTTCAGTAACCTGGAAGCTCTAAAGCGAGAACACCATATGATAACTCCTTATAATTGTCCGATCTGACCCGAACTCCTCGGAGAATCTAGCAGGGCACGAGGACACGCACTAGTGCGTGATGCCGTTCCCTCCAGAAAACCTCCGAAGGTATCTTTCTATCTATCCGTCTTCAATCTTAACATATGAAAATAAAAACACAGGCGTGTTCTCATACCAATGAAAACGTCTCAAATATATACTTTTCCTTCTCCTCAAAGAGTTAAGTATTATTTGAAACGAAACAATTGCTTTGGAAAGAGGAAAGACGGATACTTACTTCACAAAGTTTCCCAACTTTCTCGGAGCGTGAGTTTCATAAGCTTTTTCCTGACAGACAGGACATGTATTTTATCAAAATAAGCATCTGTTTGTTGTCTGTTGACAAAGGCTGTTATATTTATTGTCGTCTAGAACTAGATACGTCTGTGTAATTCGCTATGTATAAAAGACAATGACCATTATGTATGGGGGTAGCATGCCTTTTTTTTTTCTCGCGGCCAGTAATAAGTAGCTGAATTTCGATTAGGATTTATTATATCTTGTAATTTCCTGTGTGGTGCCGGGGATAAAGAATTGCACCACCCCATCTCTTCCCTTGGGTGTCGTAAAAGCCGACTAAGGGACCATTTCAGAGGATGGGCAGCAGCATCTCTCTGAGGCTACCCTCAACCTACTGCGATCGCCAACCCGCCTGCCAAGCATGGCGATTACGGCAAACACCCCTCATATCCTTGGGGGAGGACTTTGTCCAGCAGTGGACGTCTTTTGGCTGAGATGATGATGATGATGATATCTTGTAAAAATTATTATGCACACATTCTTCTAAACTCAGTCTGTACCGAGATACAGAGGCCTATACTTTTAAAAACTGCAATGTGTTTAGGACTTTAGTACTTGCTCTAATACTACTTGTTGGTCATATAAATTGACTTCTAATGACTTGTTACTTATTTATTTTGATCTGCAATGTGAGAGACTAAGAAATGAGAGGTATCCTATTCTAACACTTACTGTTCATAAAACAAAGGGCCAGGCCAGTTTATTGAATAACAGTACATACATTATAATAGGTTAGAACGACATAACATAATAACATTGACAATTACCTTTAATATGTTTCTATGTCTACATTTTAAAAAGAAGTGGTATTAACTATCTGAACTCATATCACAACTGATACCAAAACTGTGCAGTAGTAGCAAATAATAAATGCGTACCATAAAAATGGCTATTTGTTTTCACTAAGTTCATAGGATTTATTTTCTATATCTTGTCTTATAACTAAGTTATCTAATTCAATGGCTGGTGGGACAAGATTTTCTTGATGACGGCCCCACCCTAAGTACCATAATATTGTCATTATGTGGGAACAATATCCCAGAGTTCGTTTTCCTGTCACGCAGCTGCAGTAATGCCCGACAATGGCATCCCTGCCATGAGCTTCACCATCCAGCATATGTAAGTGTAGTAGATTTTAGCTTGCCTGTGACGAGACTGTATTCTACCTCGCAGTAGCCATGGATTTGTAACAATTATTTTATGCTGACTTAGGTTTTCTAAATTAACTTCACATTTTCTTTATCGTGTTCACCTTAGTAACTACGGGCCTGTTTTATCTGGTATGTACCCAAAGCAAATATAATTAATTGATCCTTCGTCAGCACTGGAAAATCATTTAAATCCAGATCATCAGCTGTTATTGCCCGGAAAATGGGTCTGCGAGAGTTTAAATTTGAAAAAGATTTTCAGTTAGTGAACGCCCATTTATCTCATGAAGAACTTCATTTACTAATCTGTTCAGTAAGTGGGCGTCCAAAAGCGTTAAGAAGGGCTCCTGCAATTTTTATTTCATTAAATAAATGACTTAAAGCTCTATTATTGGCCGTGTGTCTCAAAAGTTTGAATTGATTTTTAAAACGGCCATTGTTTGCCTCTGATGTCTCTACTACCCATCGACACATCATCACTTTTCTCAACTTATTCGCTTCTTGCGTAGTAAGTTGCGTATTATCTCTACGGGTTTGAGTTATAGGCATTTTTACAGTACATCTTGAAGATTCTAATTCTCCAACAGCATCTCCAAAGCCACGATCCAGAATTAAAATGTCGTTGGGCATAAAATACCAATAAAATGGATCGTTACGATCGTTTAAGATACGCTTTAAAATAGTAGCGTCAGATGGCGTAGCATCGTATGCGCCGTATTCGTATCGTATTTAATGTAAAAACCCCACCCGACTTCAATAGACATTTTTTTAAACTGACATGCGTATCTAGGTATATAATAATATGATTTCAATATTATTTATTGCTTTTTAGAGTTGTTTTTACTTTTTTAAGTTTCCTGTTTTTTGAAGTCGGTTTTTTTTTGTTATATATTATGTTCCTGTCATGTAGATGTTATTTGAAGTTAGAGTAAAAGAGACAAAACACGAAATAACAATTCGAACGTTATTCTTTGTATATTTGTAAGACACTAAAAGTACAATTACGTTTCAGCTAGATATAACTAACAAATATTACCGTGATAAGTAAGTAAATTCTTTATACTCTCCCACTGCTGGGCAAAGGCCTGCATCATTAAAATCAAGTCAACGCTACAAATTGACGGGTATCGGTTAAAGGCCGGCAACGCATCTGCGATTCCTCTGGTTTTGCGGGTGTCCATGGGCGGCGGTGATTGCTTCCCATCAGGCGACACGCCTGCTCGTTTGTCTCCTTCTAATATAAAAAAAAACACCACGCTTGCCAAAATGCGGATTGGTGATCACAAACCCGGGCTATGATTAAAAAAATCCGAAACCCAATTTACCTGGGAACTGAACTCAGGACCTTCGGGTCTCGGGCCGAGCGCATTGCCACTCGGCCATCGAGGCGTTTATTATTATCTTAATATTACTCGTCCACTAAAATAAAAGAACCTAGAATAGTTTAAAATAAAGATGAACTGATTTTATTAAAACAATGTTAACGTTGGGGTTTAATAAAGTTTGAAGTAATAATAATAATAATAATAATAATAATAATAATAATAATAATAATAATAATAATAATAATAATAATAATGCATTTATTTCTCATCACAAACTTACACAGCATAATTACACACATTAAACATTCATACGAGTTAAGTTTGTGTGAGACTGATGCCTGAGAAGGTATGAAAATACCTGTGATTTCAGGTCATCAGGCTCCCACTACCTCGAACCGCTTAGGCACAAAAAGACGGTGATGAGTGAGTGACATTATACAATTCAACAACATTCAAATAACAAAAAAAACAAAATTAATCATATGATAGGTGTTAAGTGTGTGTGTGTGTGTGTGTATGAGGGTGTGTGTGTGAGGGTGTGTGTGTGTGAAGGTGGGTGTGTGTGTGTGAAGGTGTGTGTGTGTGTGTGTGTGTGTGTTATACCGTAGCTACCAGTAGGTTCTCTGTATCATCATAGGTCAAATGTAATAGCAATGCGGTCAGTTTTCTTTTGCATTCCATTTTAGTCAGTGAGTACAGAGAAAGGGTAGAATTCATTTTATTATAAAGGTAGGTACCCATGAAGCAGAAAAATCTATTTGACAGCTTAGTCTTTAAAGGACGAGAGAGACAGACAGAGCCCTTTCGTCGCTTGTTACTGCATAAAACTGGATCATATTGAAGCTGGGAATGTTTACGGAGGACAGTTGAGAGGATGAAGAGCTGACGAACGGTGAGCACTTCCCAGAGTTTGTAAACTTCAGTCGTGGGGCAAAGATATGGGAGGGAAGCTCCTACCTTCAAAACGACCCTTTGTGCTCTCTCCACCTTAATTAGGTGCGTCTTAGCAGCTCCTCCCCAAGATGAGATACAATATCCCAAGATCGATTGACATAGGGCAAGATATACAGACTTAATCACCTGAAAGTCCGCAACATGGCGAAGAGTTTTAAAGATAAAGATGAGCTTTCTGACTCTACCAGCAAGAAGCTCGATGTGGGGATAAAAACTGAGCGCAGAGTCAATCATCACGCCCAGATATTTGATAGTGTCTGTCTTCAAGAGTTTAGGACAGGTGCAATTAAGGGCAGATGAACAAGAGTGGACTATCAACGATAGACCATCTGACAGAATTTGACGCCTAGGGGAGAAGGTGATGAATTTGGTTTTACCGACATTTAAGGTTAGTGAGTTCTCTGATAACCACTTTGAAACCTCATTCAGCCCCCTCTGGGCATGAACAAAAGCTTCAGACCATGAGTCAGCGTGAAACAACAGAGCAGTGTCATCAGCGAATGTTAAAATTTTGCCATTGGCAAGATTCATTTGGCATAAGTCATTGATATAAATTAAAAACAATGTTGGACCGAGGACACTGCCCTGAGGGACACCAAAGGTGACAGGTAGCTCTTCGCTCGTCCAATCCTCAATTTTTACAAGTTGGTATCGATTTGATAGATAATTAGAAAAAAGTCTAAGAGCTATACCTCTGATTCCAATAGCCTCGAGCTTGTGAATAAGAATTGGGACAGAGACCGTGTCAAACGCTTTTGCAAGATCGAGAAAAACCGCTAATACCTTTCTTCTTCCGTCCAAATTAGTAGAAATGAAATTGGTCAGTTCATATATAGCGTCATCCGTCGATCTTCCTGAGCGGAACCCATATTGCGAGGAGGATAATAAGTTATGAGACTCAAGGAAGCTAGTTAGACGTTTGTTCATGATGCGTTTTAAGATCTTGGATAAGACAGGAAGCAAGGACATAGGTCTATAGTTATTGACACAGTCCCTGGCACCACCCTTGTATATTGGTATGATTACAGATTTCTTGAAAATGCCTGGGAAGATCCCCGTCTCAAGACACAGGTTACAAATGAACGTTACAGGAGTAATCAAAACGTCTATATAACGTTTTATAAAGAGGCCTGAAATTTGGTCAACTCCAACTGTGCAATTAGATTGGAGCCCCTGTATTAAATATTTTACCTCGTCTTCATCTGTTGGGATGAGAACTATGGACTCACGCGAGGAAGTCAGGGAGGTTCTCCTGGGAACAGAAACCTTCATCCTAGAAGACAGACTCCCCCCAACATTAACAAAGAATGAATTGATCTCATTTATGCTAGCCCGAGGGTCAACTGCAATCAAGTCTATGGGGTCACTTCTTGCCTGCTTATAGTGGGTAATATTTTTAATGGTATCCCAAAGCTTTTTACAGTTATTACCAGCCTTAAGAATCTCTGCCCTATCATACGCACGCCTAACCTTTTTAAGTAAAGAATTACAGAAATTTCTGTATCTTTTGTAAGTAGTGACTATAATAATATTATCTGGATTTCGTTTTGCTTTTTTATGCAGATTATCTCTATGTCGCATACATCTCAGAAGTCCAGGTGTAATCCAGGGCTTTTTAATGCTTTTACGGCGAGATGTCTTAATTATCTTAGTATTGTCCTGAATAGCACTTTTAAGAATATTAATTAAGAATATTGAAGCAACATTAGGGTCGGAAATTTCATATAATGGTTCAAGGTTTAGATTTTTTATCGATGTATCAAGTCTGGAGTAATCGATTTGTGAATATTGTTTTGAAGGAGGTGGAGTTTCTCCTACTAACATTAAATGAAGTGCAACACTTTCATGGTCTACAGATGATTGAATTACGAAACAGCTTGCCTTTAAAGATAATTTGACCATAACATGGTCTAGACAATTTCGACCGTGTGTAGGAATGGTGTGCCCAGGATGAATACTGAATGTTGCCAAGAGGTCAAGGTAATCCCAAGAACGTGAGTCCTTAGTGTTTGGTACTATATCGATGTTAATATCACCAATCAATATTATATTTTTATAATTGGAAAGCTGTGAGACTACGGAATTGAGAGACTTATGAAAAATTTGCATATCTTTATATCCTGGAGGGCGATATAAAGCAATAACAACAGTCGAACTGTTAATTTTTAAAATCAAACAATTTGCATTTTTGAATTGTGGTTCCTCTATATAAGGGCTGAGATGTTTTTTATAATAAACTACAACTCCCTCATTTTGTGTCAAGTTAGTATTTGTAGTGACACTGTTGTAGCCATTCAACTGCGGAATGAATTTCGTCGAAGGTAACCAACATTCAGTTAGAACAAGTAAATCCCAGTCTATTTTGGTCCTGGACAAAAGCTTGGCAAAATTGTCAAAGTTGCATGAAATGCTTCTAATATTTTGAGACAGTATGAGATTCCTGCAACAGGTACAATATCCTGGCACTGCTCTGGGTCACAAGAATAGGCCGGAGTCGTTTTAAACGCATCCAAATGTGAGTTGATTAGATTACAGTCGGGCTTAAGATTATCGTATTTTGTTGTTAAAGATCAACAAATAATGTAGGTGCAGTTTACTGGGTGACTTAGTCAGGTACATGACTCCGTAGGTAGTAGGTTCAGAAACAAAGCAGCTTTTTTTAAGAGACAACAATGAATTTAAATGGAATACTGTACCACTATGAGATTTAAAAAGAGCCACAATTATTACCGAAGGTGATCCCTTGAAAATAATGTAAATTTTAAATTTAGAAAACAGGCTCAAACTGCGTTCTTTAAATACAGAAAGTATATAAGCATTAAATAACGTACTACGAGTAAAAGCTGAGCTAACTTCATATAATATGTTGTGTTTGTCGATGTATGTGTATGTGTATGACGTATTAATTGCATAAGGTATAGCAAAATACAAAATAAAAGCTAGCAGACAAGCAAAACCATGACATTTAATGTAATGATGATTGTGTAGTACTATAAAAGTGTTCAAAACTTATATGATAAATATTGATAACATGCAAAGAGTAATAACAAATTAATTTATGATCTAGTAATCTTAAAATTAGTCATTCTTCAAGTAGTTTTTTCAGGTCTTCCTCACTTTCGATGCGAACCAAAGGTAAGTTTTCTTTTTTCCTCATGTAGACTTTGCCATAGTTTGTCCAGCAAAACGTGTAATTATTGTTTCTAGCAAAATCTCTTGCAGCTGCAAGAGATTTTGCATAAAGTTTCCGACATTTGAAGGTGAGGCTGTCAGTAACAAATATTGGTACAGAGGGACCATCGCCGTTCAAATTGTTATAGTTTAACTTGTTGTCCTTGTGAGTGCTATTATATTTCCTCACTGATTTTATGACATTGTCTCGTAACAGAACACTTGTAAGCTCAGTTACGAAAGGTGAATTCTCAGAAGTTTTTGTTTTAACTCGATATACGTCCCAAATATCAGCAGATTGGATAGGAACGCTCAGCGTTTTACCCATATTTTGGACGATTGATACTAGGTCTTCTCTCGTTTCATTAAACTTTTTCGGGACATTTCTCAGCTCGAAACACGAAGATCGTATTTTGCGATCAAACTGTTCAAGTCTATCTTCCAAGCTTTGTATGTATTTATTCGTAGACTTCCGCTCAGCTTCAAGCTCATCAATTCTCTTCATAGCCTGATCGTATTTTTCTGACATAAAATCCATTGACTTTCAAATTTCTACATTTTGTACTTTAACTTCTTCAACAGTCGACAGAATGAAGCTTCTTATCTTGTTCCTCCTTAGCGATCAAAAATAATTCCATAAAATCATTCTGTAGGACCTCGCGCTTTCGTTTACGCATAGCAATATTTATGGTTGAAGACGACTCGTTCTCAAATTCTAAACTTAGGTTCGGTTCTGATTCACTATGCGGCAGCGGCGCAGCGGGCGCAGATGCATGAGGTGGCGTGCGCTTAAGTGGCATCGTAATAAGGTTGAGGTTTGTACAAACAGTATCACTAACCAATAGCTCTGGTGAACGTAACTACACTTGAATGTCTCGTAGTGTCGTAGTGCAGCGATTGTTCCGTAGCTGACCCGTAGCAGTCGTAGTCTACAGCAAGGGTTCGTAGCACGCAGTCAAAGCGGTGACTAATTTTGCAGCGACGCGTTAACGCTTCGGTAGCCGAGTCAAGATATGGATAGACTCACAATCCACGAAACACAGGTTCAAATCCTCAGGCACAAATTTTATTTTTCACTTTTATTTATTTAATTATTTAATTATTAAACAAACACAGTCGCTTCCACACACGGCCATTCACAGCGGCGTCCGAGGGGGGAGAGGAAGTGGTCCTGATTTTAATGAACAAGGGTCGTGTCAGACTTTAAAATTGCACATCTGTTATACGTGCTCTGTTTGTTACTGTATATAAGGCGGAGACAACATAATAAGCGATAGCGGATAACTTTGTCGTATTGAGTAATGTTTTTTATATCCATCATAGGTAATACCTGATGGAAAATGGCCACCGCTGTCCACACTCATTTAATAAGCTTTCAAGAAATGCTGAGTTTCTTGCCGGTTCTTCTCAGTACAAGGTCAGCCGCCCTGTGTAGACCTACGAATCGATGGCATAGTGACATTTATAAGAGCTAATGTTGTAGCCTAAACTGAATAAATGGTTTATAATTTTGAATAACAAGGGTAATACGCTCGCGTTGATGACCGTACAGCGTTAACTTCTTATGCCGCTATGCCATGTAATATCACTGGACCCACCCTGGAGGAAGTTACCTGTACGAGATCATATAAGTTCTTTAAAATAACTCTGCAGGCATAGATAGAGAGAGAGACGAGGTTAAAAATCTCGGCTTGTCAACCAGAACCCTGCTCAGACCTATATCAGATGCTGAGTTGTCCCTGCACACATACACATAATATCGGCAGAGATTTTACTAGTGACAGCTTCAGTATCCGCTTATAAATATAAAAAAATAACTATGTTAAAGTAGATATAAGGTTAAATGTCTCAACCGATTCAGAACCGGCTCAGACTTATATAGGTGCTCAATAAGCCTTATGTGAGTTTTCCCTGCTCACACACATAGGTATCCTAATAGCGGCAGCGATTTCCCCAGCAACCGCTACAGAGTGCCTAGCGTGAGTTTTGTTTATTAACCGACTTCAAAAAAAGAAGGAGGTTATCAATGCGACTGTTTTTTTTTCCGTATTCATTCGATTACGTTTGGCATGGCAGCTACCTCTGCCAGCGTATTAGTTTGGCAATCCAAAGGGGCAATGTTGCCAGCATTCTTGGGACCGTTCCCATGAGCCCACAGTAGGAGGACATCTTTTATTTATAGGTCTTTAGTTTTTAATTTTCTAATTATTTTTCTGTTTTATTTTTTTCAAGTTAAGTTAGTCAAATATTAATGTAAAAAAAAAGAAAATATTACGTTTACAAAAACAATTTTTTTATGGCACAATTTTAACACTTCTCCTATATTGCCTAAGCCTCCAGGAGGCGGCGCTACTTCAATTTCATACTAATTTTCATTTTCGTTAACGTGATCGAATGTCATATGAAACTCACACTAGGCCTCCGGGTGTCTAGTTAGCGAAAACGAGAATTTGTATGGCAAAATTTTAACTTTTTTTTTTATTTATTTTCGGAATCAAAACATACATTACTTTTATAATATGGGGTACTACTTAAGCCTCTTGGATTTGTGTGTAGTACCTAACAATAGTATCCTTCCACGTTATCAGAAATAAGGTAATCAAATACATTCATATTATAATAAATTCTAAGAATCGACAATGTTCTTACATCACATCACATTTCCGAACACAACATAGAATTATTATTTTAAAGCTGACACAACTCTTCTCGTATGTCGCCAAGAGGCGCTGCTTCAATGCCATACTAATTTCCGTTTTTTTTTAGTTCCGAATACGGATAGTAAACAAAACTCACACTAGCCACTCTGGTACCCGCTATCGCTCACCAACACGTCCGCAACCCACGCCGGAACTGACGCGTCTCGCCGCTGCGGCGCCGCGCCGGAACCGTCGTGAAGGGTTGCGCCGTCACAAATCAAGTTATGAGAAACGCCACAAAAGGAAACTTTGTGCATTTCCGAACCGACGAGCGTGAAATCCGACGATGGCGTACGCCCCACTAATTTTAACCTTACTATGTATACGCGAAGGTTCAATATGCTTTGGTGAGCTTTCAGGGCTTTTTGGTACCCGCTGATACAACTGAACTTGAGTGATTATTCCTCTCATTCATATTGAAAGTGTCGTAGCATTGTGCTGTATTAAGTTCTTTACTTGTGGCGGAAATTAATAAATAATTGCGTTAACACGAGTTTTACATAATTATTTTTGTCAGCTTTTATAAAAATTAGATTTCATTTTTATTTATTGTTATTTTTTTTCAAATTAAGACGAGACAAAACAATGTATATTGGGAAAGTCTGGTATTTGCTGTGGCCACATCTTGCTTCGGTGCTTTTGATCGCGTTTCGAACAGTGACGTGTTGGCGGGTCGAACCCACGAAAATTCATAATTCGCTTCGCTTAATACCATTTAATCTAAACAAACCCTTTTAAGACTGAAATGGTTTTAATAATATCTTTACTTTGTACAGTAATTGATTTATAATGTTGGAATCCCGGTCTTCCATTAGTCAAGAAAAAATCGTAACTGACCAATTATTTAATGTGGTGCATCGTCTCATTGTCCTAAACCAGCATGACTTTTATAAAAAAACGGTTTGTGGATAGTAACCTATTGACTTTTACGGAACAAATCTTGGAATCGATGGATAATAATGTCCAAGTGGAACACTGATTTTGCAAAAGCGTTCGATAAAATCTGTCTAAAAACGCTCTTGTCGAAGCTCTTGCGGCTGGGTATTTATGGCGATGGCGACCTATACCGCTGGTAAAAGTCACTTTTATTTGATTTTTGTTTATATAAAGGAGAATGGGCAAGTTGGTATACCTACTCAGCACCAACAAGCCATACATCAATGAAAAGGACATCTCTTATACTTAAACTTTTTGTATGACCGCAAATGTGTAGCTTATGGGGTTCTTTGTAGTTTCTTCTTCGTTATATTTTTAGAGCAGATTTTACATTTTCTGTATATTGAAACTGTGTTACGAAAGGGTTTTTCGAAAGAGAGGGCAAGGATGTAGGTGGTAGGTATGTGTGTGGTGTAGGGTTCAAATTCCCAACACTTACGTGCTAATAAACAGAAGAATTGAAGGAAGAGACGCTTTCAAATACTATTATTGCACGTGTTTGATTGGACGTCGCACAATTGGGTCATGTGCACGTGTCATATCAATCCTGTGGTACTTATGCTGGGCTCGCCATCAGGAAGGTTTCACACCGCCAGCTGCCCATCTGAATAATGTTATTGTGGATCCTAGCAGCATGTGATACCGCTGTGATTATAATATTATGTAATAAATACCCGAATTTTTATTTTTTATTTTCTCTTTTTCTAAATTCTGCCAGCCCCTAGTACGTTTACGCTAATCGTTATTACTTTATTAACATGTAATGTTTTTATTAGCATAGATGACGTTAGTGTAGGTAGACCAAAGTTCATATATTTTGCACAATGAAATCACTCTGCTCCCTCAATCAAAGCATTCACTCATATTATGATTCACTCTTATTAGTGCATGGGAGGGCAGTGCAGTACGTACATACAGCCTAAGAATTGTTTTTTTTGGTTTCTGTCTTGGTTCTATTTTAATTTTTGTTTCTGTATGTTTATTAATGTTTTTTTAATTGTTTGTATGTTTTGTTTTTATATTGTGCTGTTTCTTAATATAACTTAGGGGACTATAGGTCTTTCTTTCTTTCTTTGTGTTATAAATAACTGTTTGTCTCTAAATAATAAAAAAAGAATTTAATAATTTAATACTTTTTATTTCACGATTCAATTGTGTACACAGATTGTATCATAATTTTCTATACTTAATATTTTTTTCTCTTTTTTACAGGTCTCTCATCGCCACGATACTTCTACCAAGGATTCTTTCTAAGATAGGAAATAATTAATAAACCTCTTTATTTGTACAAATACATAATTTAATAAACAACATCTATACATACGTGAATTGTATAAAAATAATATTAAAATAAATGCGCAAAATGGCCGCGCAATGTAATTAAATTATAATTATATAATTTAGGTACCTACACCTGATAATCTGTGATAAAATAGGTACAGCCGAATAATTAAATAATTTATATTGTAAAAGTAAATATGGAAATACAATTTAATATTTTTATTGAGGTCTGTATTGTGATAAGCCCGAACCTTTGTAAATAAACGATTGAATAAGTAACACCGCCTAGCATTATGTTTTTAGTTTTCCTAAAGAACCATGTCCATAGTTCTTTATATCCTTTTCTGAAAAATGCTTGGAAATGAGGTCATTATTTTGGCAACCTTCATTGCTAATACATGTGAGGAGTGTGGCCGGCAAAGTTAGTACGAAAACCCATATCAATCTGTAGTGTTTAGCGGTCAGCAAAGTATGAATGAAAATCCATATCTGCGTGTTATTTCAAAATCGAACGAACTTTTTACTTCGAAACATGGTAACCTACGATCAAGTACTATTAGCTAAACCGCGTAACTGAGTCCTGAGTCGGTAGGTACGCGGGGCGGGAGGTACGTAGGGCCTCTGTCACGAGTACGAGCATTTTGCGATGCGGCGAACGATTTCTAGTTCATTGCGTTATTTCTATAACCGTTGACTATGACTGCCGTTGTATAGCGCGCAATGGACTAGAAATCTGTTCATCGCGTCGCAAGTCGCTCGCGTTCGTGGCAGAGGCCCTACGTACTTCCCGCCCCGCGTACCTACCGCAGGCGAGGACTCTGTTAAGCGGTCTTGCTAGATAAAGATCCGAAACAAAAATGCATCTCCAATACATTACACATTTAAATTTCGAATAACAAATTCTGAAGAAAAATTGGATAGCATCAACAACTTCAGCTTACTGTGAACCTTAAATCTTAAACATAAAGATTAAAATTAAGGTTGCAAAATATTGGTACTTAATATTTACTGTTATCGCCACAAATGTCTTTGTGGCTCCGTGGCACCAGTCGCCTACCGTTTTTCAAGCGCTCATCGGGAATCTAGTACATCAATCATGTACTAGAGGGAGGGAGGTAACCTACCAACAGTATGAGAATTAATATTTCGAACTAACCTGCAAAAAAGTTGAAGTACAAAAAATAAACAATTGAACATAGTATTGGTGCGCCAACACTAAATGTTCTACTCGTACATGTTAGAAGTTTGAATTTTCGCACTTAGAGAAGTACCTACCATACACGCCTTGTCTGCAACTAGGCATTGATGGGGTCACGTAAATGTAATATGTAGTAGTATCTTAAATTATGAATGCTTTACTTGTTGAATGTTGTTTTATGATACTGAATAAATGCTTTTTCTTTCTTTCTTTCTTTCTTAGTAGTGTAGTTAGTATACAAAAAAGTATTTACTTTCTAACAACCGTTCTACATGGCTCTAATGTATTTAAATATTGTGTGTAAGTAATCAAGTATTTATCTATCTATCTACCCTATCTGCTACCCTCAGTCCATACTTCACCCAGGAAGGTAAGGTTCTCAGATATAACTAGGTTGTCTGAGTTTACCAGGTACCAATAACGACCGGTTGTAAAGTTCTCCAGCGGCCTATTCAGTCGCCTCAGGCAGATCTGAACATGTGAGTGGGTGATGCGTCAACCCGGTAGATAAGGTAAGGTAAAAATAAGAAAAGCTTATTTATTCAATATATCCACTAATAAAAATTGTCTATGTCAAACTAGATTATGAAAACACCAAAGATTTCTTACTCGAAAGGTATACGTTAAAGGCCTCGTTCAACCCCTAACACGTGTCGTACATTGAAGATTATTGAGGATATAGTGAAGCCAAATGAGATTTGCTTCTAGATGCAGTGAGCAGCCACTTTCATCGCGTCACATGCGTCATTTCAATGCCTAAACGAAATTCGCCCGTCTACAGAGGATTGCTAAAGGAATGGTATGGATAAGATCAAATAAAATAAGAAAATATCATTCACTTTTTAAAAGCAGATTGTGATTTTCATGGGTCTATTCTTTGTATAATTACTTAGACAAAGAAAAATAAATAGAATATTTCGTAGGCAAAGCTCTTGTCTCCTTTAGTCTTTCATTAAAATGGAACTAGGCAGGTCACATCTGCCGCATATCAAGTGAACTTTGAGTGAAAGGCGAAAGAAACCAAAATGGATCCCAATGGAACCACCAGGCGGGACGTGTAGGACTTCTTCCTAAAGGTTTGACCACAGGTAGCTGTAGATAGGAAAAAATGGACAGAGGAGAAGAAAGAATACGGAAGGCTTTTGCTATTGGTACACATAATGCTTATAATAATAATATATATACAATACAACAGATAGCCTATGTGGTCCAGTAGTAGTACCAAATAAATTAATAGTAACAGTAACAGTAATACCAAAACATTGATGGAACAACCCTGCTCATAGCGGTTAAAGAAGCATTTGAAAATTCATTACAATTGAAAGCGTCGTCGCCGTCGCTCAGATTACGAAGGGTCGTGAATTCGTGTCCCACCTGTTAAGTAAAGTCGTATTTTTTCATTTGTTATTTTTTGCTTCGGTGTTAATATAGTGAGAATTTTAAATATAAAAAATATATTACATCTAAATCACCTTTGTAAATGCCTTGTGTAATGTGTATTACAATGTGTGTTTTTTATTGTACAATAAAGGATTAAATGGAGTTAACAGATATTGTTGTTCTAAAGTTTAACTCCTATTGAGTTCATCGAGTTAAAAATAGAGCAAGTATACAACTTCTTAAATGTATTTTTATAAATTGCAAGAAAATGAAAACACCTTCTGATGTCTGCTTAACATATTCACATCCACATTACTTCTGACGTTCACGATATTTGGTTTAAATTAGATTCCTCTAGGGTTCATGCTCCTCGAATACTGCTTTGTATTCCAATATGGCTATTATGGTGGGACCTGTCATCTTTATAGCATCGTGTTACGTGTAAGGCTTTTTGTTCCGTCCAAATCTATAATTTAACTCACTGAACCTTTTTGGAATAAGCATACCTTGTTATTGATATTCAAATTAGAGGCTGCCAAGGAAAGTCGCTATATTTATGTAGTAGGTAAAGAGAGACATGGATAAGTCTCACGAATGGCAATGCCTTGAAACCTACAGAAACAATAGTCCTTGTTTCTGAAGGTATCATGACATTAAATATCCCTGTGACCAATAAATCAATCAATCATCAAGATCAGTAAAAAATAAATCTTGAAAGTCTTTCGTGAATATTGCCAACCTGCAAAAGATGAAAAAAAAACAAGCTCTCTGAGTTTCTTGTCAGCTCTCTTCGGTCAGAGTCTCTCCTAAAATCCAATCCAATCCCGTTCAGTGTTAAATTTTGATAATAACTATTTGGAATTTCGATAGTTTTGACTTCAATAAGTACTTGTAAAGTCTTATGTTGAATAAACGATTTGACATTACATATAGAAGTAATGAAAGTAATTTTGAATTTTCTTAATTATTGAGCAGTTATTTACTATTACCTACCTATTATGGTGCTCGGTACTACATATATTTTTAAGAAGTGTATACTACTAACGCCGCACTGTAAGGTGTGGGTGAATAAAACACCAGTTGCACTTTAACTGCTTGTATTATTTTAAACTATAACATAATGTTATAACGATCTCCGAGCACGTCGGCTCTTAGCTGGGCTGTCTAGCCCCTGACTCCCACTGTCTGCGACTGTGTCAAACCATTGCAAACCCTTTTAATTAGGTACTTATCGATGATTCAAATAATCATCTAGACTAAAAAGGTTTACATACAAATAAATTAAACTTACTTTTGCTATGAGCTGCATATAAACTCCTTACAATATTCCCCTTTCCAATAAAAGAAAAATTATTTTAACACTAAAATTTTTTTTTTAAAGTGACAACATACGAATCCCCAACAATATAAACCTATTACAAAACACAAATGTTGAAAAAATTTCCACGAGCAGGATTTTCATTTTTTGAAAAAAAAAACAAAATTTTTTTTCAACATTTGTGTTTTTGTAATTTGTTCGTTAAAAAATTTGCGTTAAAAATTATATAAAACATTTTAATATAAACCGAACTACACTTATGGTGTAGTCCTTACCAAAAAACTCTCCTATCTACACTTATGGAGCAGACCCTACTTAATAAAAAACCTATCTGAGATCTTACAATAATACATCAAAGACTTAAAACTAATCATGCCTAAGGTCAGGGTAAAAAAAAAATTATACATCATAGGAGAATTAAATTGAATCCAACTAGGATTTAGCTTCTCGAATAATTGTCATTCAAAAAACTTTCTGGCAAAAAAACTGACTAAAAAATGTAACAGACAATTAACATCCTCCCATTAAATTAACATTAACACAGCCGCTAGGTCATGTACAGGAAAATGAAAGATATTTGCATTGCAAGGTTTGGCTGTAGTTGGGATAAAAAGGTAGGTCAAAATTTTATCATCTCAAGCTCCTCCGTGCTTCGGAAGACACGTAGAGCCGTTGGTCCCGGCTGCATTAGCAGTCGTTAACAACCACCAATCCGCAATGGGACTGCGTGGTGGTTTATGGCCCGTTCTCCCTATCCATCCATAGGGAAGGCTATAAAAATGACATACAAATGAGCTGATGATGATTTATTGAAGAAATTTGACAGTTTTGGATAGGTTGATGTGCAGGCGTCTGTACAATACTGAAAAAAATCGTCGCCACTCGAGAACTGTTCCCCCCCAGCGGCCATCAGTCCTGCGAGCTCTGCCCACTGCCACTATCTGGAGCTTAGCAACCCTTTGGGCTATGTCGGTAACCTTTGTTCTTCTGCGGATCTCCTCATTTTTGATTCGATCACGCGAATAAACCCCGAGCATAGCCCTTTCCATTGCTCTTTGAGTGACCTTGAGTCTTTTTATGAGGCCTATAGTAAGCGACCACGTTTCAGCTATGTCATCACTGGCAACACACACTGGTCAACCTTTCGTTTTGAGTTACTGCGGTAAGTCGGTCAAGAAGATCTTTCGTAGCTTACCGAACGCTGCTCAGCCTAATTGGCCTCGACGATCGATCTCTTTGCTGAAGTTGAACCTACCTAGCTGGACCGTTTGTCCCAGCTAAACATAATCGTCTACAAACTCAAGGGCAGAGTTCCCAACCTTCAGAGGAGTGGGTACGACCCACGTGAGTCCGACATAGCTTTTGTCTTCTCCATGTTCATTTTAAGAACCACCTGTTGAGAGACTCTGTTGAGGTCACCGAGCATAGTGCCGAAGTCTTCCAGGGTCTCAGCCATTACCACTATATCGTCAGCTTATCGATGTATACGCTGTTGACGTTGATGCCGAGTCCTTGTCAGTTCAGAACCTTTAAAACACCTTCCAGTGAAGCAATGAACAGTTTCGGAGATATCACATCTCCCTGTCTCACTCCTCGCTGCAACTGGATACGAGCTCTGGTCCTGAAGACGAGCGGACATAGTTACGTTTTCATACAAATACTTCAACACTTCGATGTACCGGTAGTCAATGTGGAACCGCTGGAGAGACTGTAGCACGGCCCATGTTTCAATCGAATCGAAGGCTTTTTCATAGTCCACAAACGCTAAGCTGACGCTAAGGCTCGTTATTCTCTTCGGTCTTCTGTATAACCTGCCACAGCCCCCTAGTACGACGGAATTAAACAGCCTCTGAAAAGCTACGAGTACCGGTTTTTAACCTGATTTCAGAAGCTCGGCCGTAATTCAAACAATGGCACTTGTTGCTGTTGTGTTTCGTCCGGTGAGTGAAATTCCCTTAGGCCCATCACCCTTCCCCCTCCCCCCTCCCAAATCCTACTCCCTCTTCAAGATCCAACTCCTTCCTCAAGACTGGCAACGCATCTGCGATTACTTTGACTTTGCGGGTGTCCATGGGCGGCGGTGATTAAGTACTTTCTATCAGGTGACCCGTCTGCTCGTTTGCCTCCTTTTAACATAAAAAAAAAATTGTGAGCCACACTAATCCCGTACAGGCTGATATCCGGGATGTCATCGGTATAGTACCGGGTTCCCTTAGCTCTGGGGCTTTAGCTAAGCTTTGTACAGGTGGCCGTGTCGATGTGTAAAGATGTGTAAAACACTACCAGTTACCGGTCTCAATAACGTTATTCACGAGAGACTTGTGAAAAATGGACCCGACACCACCGTGAGACAGTTTTTCGCCCTCCCAGAAATAGAACAAGTTACCAGATTTGAGGATTATCGAGTCCTCTATAAGAGAGGGCTCTTCGGACTTCAGATAATCCAACTATGTCCCACCGTATCTTGCTCAATTCTTCCTCCAGTTCAAAAATCTTCTCGTTAGTCCACAATGTGCGCGCGTTATATGTTGCCAGGGCCAGAATTTATCAATGGCGCTAGCGAGGTATCTGCCAGAGATTATAAGCACCCCCCGCCCCGTTGCTGCCTTGGCCACTACCGTAGCTAGGGGAGACTTGGGGCCGGTGATTCGTGGTGTGCATCATGAGGGGTATTTGCTGTAATCACCACGCTTGGCAGGCGGATTAGCGATCGCAGTAAGGTGAGAGTAATCTTAGAGGGATGCTGCTGCCCATTCTCTGGTATGGTCCTTTATAGGTGGTACAGAATTCAACTTTAAATTAACTATAATATTAAGCAAAAGACAGGCAGTAAGTACGAAAGTCAGTTTTATTCAAATTACTCACAACTTAATTGATTATCACCAGTATTATGTATTTTTCTTCTCGTTGTTATTGTTTGTTGTTTGTGTTGGTCCATGTATTATATTATTATTACTGTGGCTTAGGTTAGTTATTGGAAGCTAAGTCATGACCCTGGAATTAGGTGCATAATAAGCAGAGGTCGGAATTAGGTAGAGTTACGTACTTACACTGATTTCATACAGCGAAAGAATAAAGTGGATATGCCTCAAATCCCAAGATTAATTTTAAAGAGCAGAAAAATTCCGTGACTTATTAAATAAAAAAGTTATTTACTTTTAGACAATTTAAACCACTGCACACGTGACGTAGCCAAATTTACATCAACGACATCGGATGTCCGAAGTTGCAAAATTCCAATGCGCACACGCGCGATGTTGCCACATTTGTAGTTCGCACAACATAGCTTGTGAGAACAAAAGAAAACAATAGAGGAAATGCAATTAGAAATCCCGGGAAGATCCATATTAATATGAACATTTCGATGCAAGTACATAATAAATAACTCTACCTATTTCCGACCTCTGATAATAAGTACATTTATCTGCTATTAGGAAACTCTTATATGATTATTTTTAGAGGGGTGCGGTAAGTATTCACCTGCCCTTATAGTCAGAGCAGGGGAATGGAAAGCACTTTATGAATCACTTCTTTCGCAATCAAGCTTTTTCTTTTTAACTGATGAACACCTACCGTCCGTCGTTAGCTTATAGGTACATGTGTGTGATGAAAACTCAGCAAACAAATTAAAAGTTGTTTAATTATACCCATAAAAACTTTTGAAGCAAGAATACAGACATACATTGTAACTTATGATATAAATTACCCTTAAGTACATATTTATAAGTAATGAGGCAAAAAAAAAACCTTTTTTTCTGTTTTATTTTTATGACAATAAGAAAAATTATGACATGTAATAACTGCACTATAATTAATATAATCTACAATGTTACAATTGAAATATAGTAAAAAAATTGTGACAAGAATTAATTAGTTATTGCAAATGGATAGACCTGCAATGTCATTCATTTAAAATATCGATAATTAATAAGTACTATGACTTTTTGAATAATCTGAGCTGTGACTGTTTCTATCAAATATGTACTGTAATAACCCTGTAATAATAATCTGTAATAACCTGTAATAATAATACTGTATAAATATGTACTGTAAATAATGACCTCATGGTTACGTTAGTTATAATGCTTTTAATATTAAAAATGCTTAAAATAATGTATATAATATAATATTGTAAAAATCATACTTAAAGCGGTTTAAATTGAAACAGCAGTTGAAATTGCAATATAGAAAGTAGCAGCTGTTCAGAACAATATAAGTCAGCAGCTACAAATTCATAATAAACTTAGCAAAGAAAGTAAAATCCCTGTTTTTAAAAAACCATGTCACATTCAATTAGAATATTAGTCATATTGGGTGGCGAACTGGCGCTATGAATGATGAATGTATTTACTAACATTCGGAATTGGGATTGCCACTTGAACCACCACTGCTACTTCCGGCTGCCGCGGCTGCCGCGGCTGCCACGGTTGACGTGGCCCCATTGTCACCACTTTCGCCAGCTGCAGAGACAGCCGTAGCAGACGCGGATGACGTGGCCGCATTGTTGCCAGGTCCACCAGTAGTACCTCCACCAGCTATCGTGGTTACTACGGTTGTCGCGGCTGGCGTGCCTACATTGTCGCCAGTCCCACCACTGCTACTTCCGGCTGCTGCGGCTGCTGCGGCTGCTGCGGTTGTCACGGTTGAGCCCTCACCTGTGCCATAATCAAACATTTTGAAGACGCTCAAGTTTATTTAGCTGGTTCTCTGTGAGATCAAGATAGCAGGCGTCAGCAAAACTGGAAGCAACAGAGATTGTGCTAGTGCAATTTTAGTGGCAGTGAGTAAGAAAATGCGCAGCCTCCTCAAGGATGCTGACGATGCGTAAAACTTGCGGCTTACAGCTTGCAGATGCGGCCCCCAACTCAAGCAACTATCAATGACCACACCCAAATTTGTGACAGATTGATTGAAAGAAATGTCCACGCAATCAAAGTTAACTTTGACGTCGTGGACATGTGGACATTTAAGTGGATATATGTTACTATGTTTTTTTTTAATCAAAAAAGCATTTTTTTAAAATAAAAATAATTTATTTATCTGTTCATCTAATATTATGGATTAGGTCTTGGTAAAATTAGAAACCATTAGTACCCGTAACATCTCTGTTCAACGGTATGTACCAAGTATGTTAGGGAGACTCCTAGCCTTGTGATATTTACTTAAATCGAATCTAATTCGTTCCCAATCTCTTTACTGTTTTGATTTCATGTTAATAACTGGCTATTCCGCGAGAAGGAACCTTTCTACTGACTTCAGTAATATGTGTAACATGGATATGGGTAGATAGATATTTTTTGAAACATACCGACATGAGACATATTATCTTTCTTTTGTGTTTGTGAACTTGATATTTGTAATGAAACAAGGTAGATTTATATATACTAGATGTATCAATTATGTCCTTAACTCTAATAAAAAAATACAAAACCTGTTTGACACGAAAACTTAAAGGTAAACAACTTTTACTATAAAAATTAAATACTTTATACGGATGGACTCGCGCTTACTTGTTTTATTGTATTGTCATAATATCTCACTATTGTAATTTTTTTTTAAGGATTTTGATTGGCACTTTAATAGCTTCTTTTACCTATTTACCGCCCAACACATACGTTTCTCGCAATCAAGACCAACATTGCAATATAGGACGTTAGTAACACTAAATTAGTGAAAAAGGTAGAGTTTGAAAGATGTATATTTGAAAGACGCGCTTTGCGTGGTCGTTTAGTGGCCGTTTGTTACAGCGTTAAGGTAGATGGAGTTAAAAATGATGTCACTCAACAAAGAACTCGCGTGAAACTCCACTCAAATTTCGATCCAATAATTAGGAATAATGTGTAGGTTTTTTAACTGCCAAAATCGCGTTTATTTTATACTATAATAGATCCGTAAAAGTTTTTTTTTGTTTCAATTCGCATAAACTTCAAACAATAAATTAGTATCCTTCGTTTTAATGCTTACTATGGCAAATATTTTTTCAATAATAACTTACCATCGTCATCGTCATCGCAATCGTCATCGTCATCGTCATCGTCATCGTCATCGTCATCGTCATCGTCATCGCAATCGTCATCTCCGCCTGTTAGGCCTCCAACTGCTGTAATTATAAGAAAATATGAGACATAATGAAAGCGAATGTGATTATAGAACAGAGACTCACAGGAAAGAAAAACATTAAAAATAATATTAAATACCAATATTAAAAAAATATATATATTGGGTCTTATTATCATTCTTTTCCATTTCCTTCTCTTGGGCTAAATAATTGGTGTGAACACAGATATAAATAACATACAAAGTTACAATTTGGCAGTCTAATCGCTTAAAGCGATTTCTTCCAGACAACCAGTCGGATGGAGAGAGCTAATAATAAACTGTAAGATCAGAGGTGAAACTATTAAAAAATACTAGAATAGTGTGTATTTTATAAATTAAGCAAAAATAATAATAACGATAAATATAGCATAATAATATAAATAAATAAACCTACATAAACATAATAGTAGTCTCAGGTAGGAAAGTAGCGGATATGGCAGCTTTGTAGAAGGACATGGTTAAATGGAAAGGTAGAAGTTTTTCACGAGCTCCTTAAATATGTGAATAGATGTCGCACGCCTGATCGCAACTGGAAGTGAATTCCAGAGACGAACAGCTTGGACGGTAAAAGAATACTCTTAAAAGGTGGTGTTGTGTGGGGGGGTTTTAGGGCTTAAGTTTTCTGATGATCTGAATGAGTGCGAACCTGAACAATTAAGAAAACAATATGGTAATAAGAAGGGAGAGCATAATGAGTATTCCGGCGAAGACGAATAGGAAGCCACTTGGGTTATAAGCGGTATTCAGAAACATGGTCATATTTGCGTAAGCCAAATATTAACCGAATACAAACATTTTGAAGACGCTCAAGTTTATTTAACTTTTTTTTTAAATTTATTATGCCAACTTCTCATTAATTAATAATGAACATTTTTACAACACATGACTATTATAAATATAAATATATATAAATATTAACCTCATATAGCTTATATAACCTTATAATTTATGTTATAAATATGAACCTTTTTACCGCCAACAACTTCTATAGAAGTTCGAGATTTTCGTGCCGTCCACGCCAGCACTTCTATAGAAGTTCTTCTTTGTACCTACTTTATTAAAATACATTTATACGTTGGCGTACAGCGGGACATCGCGTGCAGGATAGTTGGGCGGTGAAAAGGTTAACTAGTACAATTATAAATATCAAATTCTAATTCATCACAAACACTACAATTTTCACTTGTTTTTATTATTTCGTATATTGGCACCTCTGACAACAGCCTCCATAATTATATTTTATTAGGCTATTTCTGTATTTTTTATTCCCAATTATTGCTTGAATCGAATTTTTGTTAACGAGACCATCTATCTTTTGCTCTAGTTCATGTTTCGCCTTTGCGTTTATTGGGCATTCTGTTATTAGATGTAAGATGATTATAATAACAATAATAACAGACTGCAATATCGTGATTGGAGATGAACAAATTGAACAGGTGAATGGGTTTGTGTATCTGGGTTCAAAGTTTACAAGTGATGGAAAGTGTGAGAGTGATATTGAAAGAAGAGTGAATGCAGGAAACATCGTGAATGGAGCTTTGCACTCCTTCATAAACAGTCGGAAGGTGTCTGACAAGGCTCGTTTTGCTGTGCATGGGGGGGTGTTGGTTCCGACACTCATGTACGGAAGTAAAAGTTGGGTATGGCAGAAGAAACATGAAAGCAGAATAAATGCAGTTGAGATGAGAGCGTTAAGAAGTATGATAGGAGTTAAACTGAGTGACAGGATAAGAAATAGTGAGATAAGGAAACGTTGTGGTCTGAAAGAAGATGTAGTGACAAAAATTGAGAAAGGTATGCTGAGATGGTTTGTACATGTCGAGAGAATGAATGAAAAACGATTGAAAAAAAAGTGTATAAGGGGAGTGTGAATGGGAGTGTTGGAAGGGGTAGGCCTAGGCGGACGTTTCGAGACCAAATCGGAGACGTCTTGGAAAAAGGCCAGGTCAAGAGTACCCTAAACCGAAGAGCATGTATGAAGGAAATAATGAAAGTGGACGAAGCGAAACAAGTATGTATGGATCGTAGCAAGTGGAAAAAAGTGGTCTCTGCCTACCCCTACGGGAAAGAGGCGTGATTATATGTATGTATGTATGTATGGTTTCGTTAGCATCTGTATCACAGTTGCACAACGGGCTCTCCTTACACTTGAAGCGGTATAAGTAGTCAGAGAACCCGCCGTGTCCCGTCAGTGCTTGGGTGAGGAGGCCGTTTAGGCTCATTTTCTTGACAATGTTGTAGGCTATTTTCGCGTCTGGGAAGAACAGTTTAGTGGTGCCAGCAGTGTTTTGGGTGCGGTACCTTTCGTTCCATATATCAATAGATGCTTGACGAATGCATCTCTTGACATATGATACTGGGCACCGGTCGTAGTCTGGCGTTCTCCTCAACTTTAGGGCCGCCTCTTTCGCGAGTTCGTCAGCGCGCTCATTCCCCGGCAGACCCGCATGTGCCTTGATCCAGAACAAGAAAACTTCCTTGTTTTGTATCGCAGCCAAGCCCAGGTTCCGCCTTGTCTCTACTGCCAGGGGATGAGGAGACTTGATGTTGGTGACTGTCTCAAGTGCCGCCCTAGAGTCGCTGTAGATGCCGAACGTAGATTCCTTCCTCCCGAGAATTACGCTTGTGGCTTTGTTTATGGCCAGAAGCTCCGCTTGGTACACCGTGCAGTACGCGGGTAAGCCAAGTTTGACGGCTTTGGTTTCGGTCTCACCGTGCCACAAGGAAGTTTATTTAGCTGGTCCTCTGTGAGATCAAGATAGCAGGCGTCAGCAGAACTGGAAGCAGCAGAGATTGTGCTAGCGCCATTTTAGTGGCAGTGAGTAAGAAAATGCGAAGCCTCCTCAAGGATGCTGACGATGCGTAAAACTTGCGGCTTACAGCTTGCAGTTGCGGCCCCAAACTCAAGCAACTATCAATGACCACACCCAAATTTGTGACAGATTGATTGAAAGGAATGTCCATGCCATCAAAGTTAACTTTGATGTCGTGGACATGTTGACATATATGTGGATATATGTTACTATGTTTTCTTTTTTTATCAAAAAAGCTTTTTTTAATTAAAAATAAATGATTTATCTGTTCATCTAATATTGTGGATTAGGTCTTGGTAAAATTAGAAACCAATAGTACCCGTAACATCTCTGTTCAACAGTATGTACCAAGTATCTTAAGGAGATTCCTGGCCTTGTAACATTTACTTAAATCGAATCTAATTCCTTCCCAATCTCTTTACTGTTTTGATTTCATGTTAATAACTGGCTATTCCGCGAGAAGGAACCTTCTCTACTGACTTCAGTAATATGTGTAACATGGATATGGGTAGATAGATATTTTTTGAAACATACCGACATGAGACATATCTTTCTTTTGTGTTTGTGAACTTAGATATTTGTAATGAAACAAGGTAGATTTATATATACTAGATGTATTAATTATGTCCTTACCTCTAATAAAAATATACAAAACCTGTTTGACACGAAAACTTAAAAGTAAACAACTTTTACTATAAAAATTAGACACTTTATACGGATGGACTCGCGCTTACTTGTTTTATTGTATTGTCATAATATCTCACTATTGTAATTTTTTTAAGGAGTTTGATTGGCACTTTAGTAGCTTTTTTTACCCATTTACCGCCCAACACATACGTTTCTCGCAATCAAGAGCAAAATTGCAATATAGGACGTTAGTAATACTAAATTAGTAAAAAAGGTAGAGTTTGAAAGATAGATGTTTGAAAGACGCGCTTTGCGTGGTCGTTTAGTGGCCGTTTGTTACAGCGTTAAGGTAGATGGAGTTAAAAATGGAGTCACTCAACAAAGAACTCGCGTGAAACTCCACTCAAATTTCGATCCAATAATTAGGAATAATGTGTAGGTTTTTTATCCTAACTGCCAAAATCACGTTTATTTTATACTATAATAGATCCGTAAAAGTTTTTTTTTATTTCAATTCGCATGAACTTCAAACAATAAATTGGTATCCTTCGTTTTAATGCTTACTATGGCAAATATTTTTTAATAATAACTTACCATCGTCATCGTCATCGCAATCGACATCGTCATCGTCATCGTCATCGTCATCGTCATCGTCATCGTCAGCTGTAATTTTAAGAAAATATGAGACATAATGAATGCGAATGTGATTAAAGAACAGAGACTCACAGGAAAGAAAAACATTTAAAAATAATATTAAGTACCAATATTAAAAAAAATTATATATTGGGTCTTATCATTCTTTTTAATTTTATTCTCTTGGGCTAGATAATTGGTGTGAACACAGATATAAATAACATACAAAGTAAAAATTTGGCAGTCTAATCGCTTAAAGCGATTTCTTCCAGACAACCAGTCGGATGGAGAGAGCTAATAATAAACTGTAAGATCAGAGGTGAAACTATTAAAAAATACTAGAATAGTGTGTATTTTATAAATTAAGCAAAAATAATAATAACGATAAATATAGCATAATAATATAAATAAATAAACCTACATAAACATAATAGTAGTCTCAGGTAGGAAAGTAGCGGATATGGCAGCTTTGTAGAAGGACATGGTTAAATGGAAAGGTAGAAGTTTTTCACGAGCTCCTTAAATATGTGAATAGATTTCGCACGCCTGATCGCAACTGGAAGTGAATTCCAGAGACAAACAGCTTGGACAGTAAAAGAACACTCTTAAAAGGCGGTGTTGTGTGTGTGTGGGGGGGGGGGGGGGGGGTTTAGGGCTTAAGTTTTCTGAAGATCTGAATAAGCGCGAACCTGAACAATTAAGAAAAGTGAATCGTTCCGTAAGATACGAAGTATAGGTGGAATTGAACAATATGGTAAAAAGAAGGGAGAGCATATGAGTATTCCGGCAAAGACGAATAAAAAGCCACTTGGGTTATAAGCGGTATTCAGAAACATGGTCATATTTGCGTAAGCCAAATATTAACCGAATACAAACATTTTGAAGACGCTCAAGTTTATTTAGCTGGTCCTCTGTGAGATCAAGATAGCAGGCGTGAGCAGAAGTGGAAGCAGCAGAGATTGTGTTAGCGCCATTTTAGTGGCAGTAAGTATGAAAATGCGCAGACTCCTCAAGGATGCTGACGATGCGTAAAACTTGCGGCTTACAGCTTGCAGTTGCGGCCCCCAACTCAAGCAACTATCAATGACCACACCCAAATTTGTGACAGATTGATTGAAAGGAATGTCCACGCCATCAAAGTTAACTTTGATGTCGAGGACATGTGGACATATATGTGGATATGTTACTATGTCTTTTTTTTAACAAAAAATCATTTTTTAATTAAAAATAATTTATTTATCTGTTCATCTAATATTGTGGATTAGGTCTTGGTAAAATTAGAAACCATTAGTACCCGTAACATCTCTGTTCAACGGAATGTACCAAGTATCTTAAGGAGATTCTTGGCCTTGTGACATTTACTTAAATCGAATCTAATTCGTTCCCAATCTCTTTACTGTTTTGATTTCATTTTAATAACTAGCTATTTCGCGAGAAGGAACCTTCTCTACTGACTTCAGTAACATGTGTAACAAGGATATGGGTAGATAGATATTTTTTTGAAACATACCGACATGAGACATATCTTTCTTTAATAGATTTATATATACTAGATGTATTAATTATGTCCTTACCTCTAATAAAAATATACAAAACCTGTTTGACACGAAAACTTAAAGGTAAACAACATTTACTATAAAAATTAGACACTTTATACGGATGGACTCGCGCTTACTTGTTTTATTGTATTGTCATAATATCTCACTATTGTAATTTTTTTAAGGAGTTTGATTTGCACTTTAGTAGCTTTTTTACCCATTTACCGCCCAACATATACGTTTCTCGCAATCAAGAGCAAAATTGCAATATAGGACGTTAGTAATACTAAATTAGTAAAAAAGGTAGAGTTTGAAAGATGGATGTTTGAAAGACGCGCTTTGCGTGGTCGTTTAGTGGCCGTTTGTTACAGCGTTAAGGTAGATGGAGTTAAAAATGCAGTCAGTCAACAAAGAACTCGCGTGAAACTCCACTCAAATTTCGATCCAATAATTAGGAATAATGTGTAGGTTTTTTATCCTAACTGCCAAAATCGCGTTTATTTTATACTATAATAGATCCGTAAAAGTTTTTTTTTATTTCAATTCGCATAAACTTCAAACAATAAATTGGTATCCTTCGTTTTAATGCTTACTATGGCAAATATTTTTTAATAATAACTTACCATCGTCATCGTCATCGCAATCGACATCGTCATCGTCATCGTCATCGTCATCGTCATCGTCATCGTCATCGCAATCGTCACCTCCGCCTAACTGGGCCCCAAGTACTGAAATTATAAGAAAATATGAGACATAATCAATGCGAATGTGAATATAGAACAGACACTCACAGGAAGGAAAAACATTAAAAATAATATTAAGTACCTATATTAAAAAAATATATATCAATATATAATATATCAATATATATAAGACCCAATGGTCTTATTATCATTCTTTTCCATTTTCTTCTTTTGGGCTAGATAAATGGTGTGAACACAGATATAAATAACTTACAAAGTTACAATTTGGCAGTCTAATCGCTTAAAGCGATTTCTTCCAGACAACCAGTCGGATGGAGAGAGCTAATAATAAACTGTAAGATCAGAGGTGAATCTATTAAAAAATACTAGAATAGTGTGTATTTTATAAATTAAGCAAAAATAATAATAACGATAAATATAGCATAATAATATAAATAAATAAACCTACATAAACATAATAGTAGTCTCAGGTAGGAAAGTAGCGGATATGGCAGCTTTGTAGAAGGACATGGTTAAATGGAAAGGTAGAAGTTTTTCATCCTTAAATATGTGAATAGATTTTGCACGCCTGATCGCAACTGGAAGTGAATTCCAGAGACGAACAGCTTGGGCAGTAAAAGAATACTCTTAAAAGATGGTGTTGTGTGTTGGGGGGGGGGGGGGTTAGGGCTTAAGTTTTCTGATGATCTGAATAAGCGCGAACCTGAACAATTAAGAAAAGTGAATCGTTCCGTAAGATACGAAGTATAGGTGGAATTGAACAATATGGTAAAAAGAAGGGAGAGCATATGAGTATTCCGGCAAAGACGAATAAAAAGCCACTTGGGTTATAAGCGGTATTCAGAAACATGGTCATATTTGCGTAACCCAAATATTAACCGAATACAAACATTTTGAAGACGCTCAAGTTTATTTAGCTGGTCCTCTGTGAGATCAAGATAGCAGGCGTGAGCAGAAGTGGAAGCAGCAGAGATTGTGTTAGCGCCATTTTAGTGGCAGTAAGTATGAAAATGCGCAGCCTCCTTAAGGATGCTGACGATGCGTAAAACTTGCGGCTTACAGCTTGCAGTTGCGGCCCCCAACTCAAGCAACTATTAATGACCACACCCAAATTTTTGACAGATTGATTGAAAGGAATGTCCACGCCATCAAAGTTAACTTTGATGTCGAGGACATGTGGACATATATGTGGATATGTTACTATGTCTTTTTTTTTAACAAAAAATCATTTTTTAATTAAAAATAATTTATTTATCTGTTCATCTAATATTGTGGATTAGGTCTTGGTAAAATTAGAAACCATTAGTACCCGTAACATCTCTGTTCAACGGTATGTACCAAGTATCTTAAGGAGATTCCTAGCCTTGTGACATTTACTTAAATCGAATCTAATTCGTTCCCAATCTCTTTACTGTTTTGATTTCATGTTAATAACTAGCTATTCCGCGAGAAGGAACCTTCTCTACAGACTTCAGTAACATGTGTAACATGGATATGGGTAGATAGATATTTTTTAAAACATACCGACATGAGACATATCTTTCTTTTGTGTTTGTCAACTTAGATATTTGTAATGAAACAAGGTAGATTTATATATACTAGATGTATCAATTATGTCCTTACCTCTAATAAAAAAATACAAAACCTGTTTGACACGAAAACTTAAAGGTAAACAACTTTTACTACAAAAATTAAACACTTTATACGAATGGACTCGCGCTTACTTGTTTTATTGTATTGTCATATCTCACTATTGTAATTTTTTTAAGGAGTTTGATTGGCACTTTAGTAGCTTTTTTTACCCATCTACCGCCCAATAAATACGTTTCTCGCAATCAAGAGCAAAATTGCAATATAGGACGTTAGTAATACTAAATTAGTAAAAAAGGTAGAGTTTGAAAGATGGATATTTGAAAGACGCGCTTTGCGTGGTCGTTTAATGGCCGTTTAATACAGCGTTAAGGTAGATGGAGTTAAAAATGGAGTCACTCAACAAAGAACTCGCGTGAAACTCCACTCAAATTTCGATCCAATAATTAGGAATAATGTGTAGGTTTTTTATCCTAACTGCCAAAATCGCGTTTATTTTATACTATGATAAATCCGTAAAAGTTTTTTTTATTTCAATTCGCATAAATTTCAAACAATAAATTAGTATCCTTCGTTTTAATGCTTACTATGGCAAATATTTTTTCAATAATAACTTACCATCGTCATCGTCATCGCAATCGTCATCTCCGCCTGTTAGGCCCCCAACTGCTGTAATTATAAGAAAATATGAGACATAATGAATGCGAATGTGATTATAGAACAGAGACTCACAGGAAAGAAAAACATTAAAAATAATATTAAATACCAATATTAAAAAAATATATATATTGGGTCTTATTATCATTCTTTTCCATTTTCTTCTCTTGGGCTAGATAATTGGTGTGAACACAGATATAAATAACATACAAAGTTACAATTTGGCAGTCTAATCGCTTAAAGCGATTTCTTCCAGACAACCAGTCGGATGGAGAGAGCTAATAATAAACTGTAAGATCAGAGGTGAAACTATTAAAAAATACTAGAATAGTGTGTATTTTATAAATTAAGCAAAAATAATAATAACGATAAATATAGCATAATAATATAAATAAATAAACCTACATAAACATAATAGTAGTCTCAGGTAGGAAAGTAGCGGATATGGCAGCTTTGTAGAAGGACATGGTTAGTGGAAAGGTAGAAGTTTTTCACGAGCTCCTTAAATATGTGAATAGATGTCGCACGCCTGATCGCAACTGGAAGTGAATTCCAGAGACGAACAGCTTGGACGGTAAAAGAATACTCTTAAAAGGTAGTGTTGTGTGGGGGGGTTTTAGGGCTTAAGTTTTCTGATGATCTGAATGAGCGCGAACTTGAACAATTAAGAAAACAATATGGTAAAAAGAAGGGAGAGCATAATGAGTATTCCGGCGAAGACGAATAGGAAGCCACTTGGGTTACAAGCGGTATTCAGAAACATGGTCATATTTGCGTAAGCCAAATATTAACCGAATACAAACATTTTGAAGACGCTCAAGTTTATTTAACTTTTTTTTTAAATTTATTTTGCCAACTTCTCATTAATTAATAATGAACATTTTTACAACACATGACTATTATAAATATAAATATATATAAATATTAACCTTTTTACCGCCAACAACTTCTATAGAAGTTCGAGATTTTCGTGCCGTCCACGCCAGCACTTCTATAGAAGTTCTTCTTTGTACCTACTTTATTAAAATACATTTATACGTTGGCGTACAGCGGGACATCGCGTGCAGGATAGTTGGGCGGTGAAAAGGTTAACTAGTACAATTATAAATATCAAATTCTAATTCATCACAAACACTACAATTTTCACTTGTTTGTATTATTTCGTATATTGGCACCTCTGACAACAGCCCCATAATTATATTTTATTAAGCTATTTCTGTATTTTTTATTCCCAATTATTGCTTGAATCGAATTTTTGTTAACGAGACCATCTATCTTTTGCTCTAGTTCATGTTTCGCCTTTGCGTTTCTTGGGCATTCTGTTATTAGATATAAGATGGTTATAATAACAATAATAACAGACTGCAATATCGTGATTGGAGATGAACAAATTGAACAGGTGAATGAGTTAGTGTATCTGGGTTCAAAGTTTACAAGTGATGGAAAGTGTGAGAGTGATATTGAAAGAAGAGTGAATGCAGGAAACATGGTGAATGGAGCTTTGCACTCCTTCATAAACAGTCGGAAGGTGTCTAACAAGGCTCGTTTGGCTGTGCATGGGGGGGTGTTGGTTCCGACACTCATGTACGGAAGTGAAAGTTGGGTTTGGCAGAAGAAACATGAAAGCAGAATAAATGCAGTTGAGATGAAAGCGTTAAGAAGTATGATAGGAGTTAAACTGAGTGACAGGATAAGAAATAGTGAGATAAGGAAACGTTGTGGTCTGAAAGAAGATGTAGTGACAAAAATTGAGAAAGGTATGCTGAGATGGTTTGGACATGTCGAGAGAATGAATGAAAAACGATTGACGAAAATAGTGTATAAGGGGAGTGTGAATGGAAGTGTTGGAAGGGGTAGGCCTAGGCGGACGTTTCGAGACCAAATCGGGGACGTCTTGGAAAAAGGCCAGGTCAAGAGTACCCTAAACCGAAGAGCATGTATGAAGGAAATAATGAAAGTGGACGAAGCGAAACAAGTATGTATGGATCGTAGCAAGTGAAAAAAGTGGTCTCTGCCTACCCCTACGGGAAAGAGGCGTGATTATATGTATGTATGGTATGGTTTCGTTAGCATCTGTATCACAGTTGCACAACGGGCTCTCCTTACACTTGAAGCAGTATAAGTAGTCAGAGAACCCGCCGTGCCCCGTCAGTGCTTGGGTGAGGAGGCCGTTTAGGCTCATTTTCCTGACAATGTTGTAGGGTATTTTCGCGTCTGGGAAGAACAGTTTAGTGGTGCCAGCAGTGTTTTGGGTGCGGTACCTTTCGTTCCATATATCAATAGATGCTTGACGAATGCATCTCTTGACATATGGTACTGGGCACCGGTCGTAGCCTGGCGTTCTCCTCAATTTTAGGGCCGCCTCTTTCGCGAGTTCGTCAGCGCGCTCATTCCCCGGCAGAACCGCATGTGCCTTGATCCAGAACAAGAAAACTTCCTTGTTTTGTATCGCAGCCAAGCCCAGGTTCCGCCTTGTCTCTACTGCCAGGGGATGAGGAGACTTGATGATGGTGACTGTCGCTGTAGATGCCGAACGTAGATTCCTTCCTCCCGAGAATTACGCTTGTGGCTTTGTTTATGGCCAGAAGCTCCGCCTGGTACACCGTGCAGTACGCGGGTAAGCCAAGTTTGACGGCTTTGGTTTCGGTCTCACCGTGCCACAAGAAAGTTTATTTAGCTGGTCCTCTGTGAGATCAAGATAGCAGGCGTCAGCAGAACTGGAAGCAGCAGAGATTGTGCTAGCGCCATTTTAGTGGCAGTGAGTAAGAAAATGCGAAGCCTCCTCAAGGATGCTGACGATGCGTAAAACTT
Source organism: Eudonia lacustrata (assembly GCA_947562085.1). Classification (NCBI taxonomy): domain Eukaryota; kingdom Metazoa; phylum Arthropoda; class Insecta; order Lepidoptera; family Crambidae; genus Eudonia; species Eudonia lacustrata. Next base: position 16,760,148 of record OX387317.1, read on the forward strand.
GCGGCTTACAGCTTGCAGTTGCGGCCCCAAACTTAAGCAACTATCAATGACCACACCCAAATTTGTGACAGATTAATTGAAAGGAATGTCCATGCCATCAAAGTTAACTTTGATGTCGTGGACATGTTGACATATATGTGGATATATATTACTATGTTTTCTTTTTTTATCAAAAAAGCTTTTTTTAATTAAAAATAATTTATTTATCTGTTCATCTAATATTATGGATTAGGTCTTGGTAAAATTAGAAACCATTAGTACCCGTAACATCTCTGTTCAACGGTATGTACCAAGTATCTTAGGGAGATTCCTAGCCTTGTGATATTTACTTAAATCGAATCTAATTCGTTTCTGTTTTGATTAATTCTGTTTTTAAACTCTTTACTGATTTGTTTTCATGTTAATAACTGGCTATTCCGCGAGAAGGAACCTTCTCTACTGACTTCAGTAATATGTGTAACATGGATATGGGTAGATAGATATTTTTTGAAACATACCGACATGAGACATATTATATTTCTTTTGTGTTTGTGAACTTAGATATTTGTAATGAAACAAGGTAGATTTATATATACTAGATGTATTAATTATATCCTTACCTCTAATAAAAATATACAAAACCTGTTTGACACGAAAACTTAAAGGTAAACAACTTTTACTATAAAAATTAGACACTTTATACGGATGGACTCGCGTTTACTTGTTTTATTATATTGTCATAATATCTCACTATTGTAATTTTTTTAAGGAGTTTGATTGGCACTTTAGTAGCTTTTTTACCCATTTACCGCCCAACACATACGTTTCTCGCAATCAAGAGCAAAATTGCAATATAGGACGTTAGTAATACTAAATTAGTAAAAAAGGTAGAGTTTGAAAGATGGATGTTTGAAAGACGCGCTTTGCGTGGTCGTTTAGTGGCCGTTTGTTACAGCGTTAAGGTAGATGGAGTTAAAAATGGAGTCACTCAACAAAGAACTCGCGTGAAACTCCACTCAAATTTCGATCCAATAATTAGGAATAATGTGTAGGTTTTTTATCCTAACTGCCAAAATCGCGTTTATTTTATATTATAATAAATCCGTAAAAGTATTTTTTTTATTTCAATTCGCATAAACTTTAAACAATAAATTGGTATCCTTCGTTTTAATGCTTACTATGGCAAATATTTTTTCAATAATAACTTACCATCGTCATCGTCATCGCAATCGACATCGTCATCGTCATCGTCATCGTCATCATCATCGTCAGCTGTAATTATAAGAAAATATGAGACATAATGAAAGCGAATGTGATTAAAGAACAGAGACTCACAGAAAAGAAAAACATTTAAAAATAATATTAAGTACCAATATTAAAAAAATATATATATTGGGTCTTATTATCATTCTTTTCCATTTTCTTCTCTTTTGCTAGATAATTGGTGTGAACACAGATATAAATAACTTACAAAGTTACAATTTGGCAGTCTAATCGCTTAAAGCAATTTCTTCCAGACAACCAGTCGGATGGAGAGAGCTAATAATAAACTGTAAGATCAGAGGTGAAACTATTAAAAAATACTAGAATAGTGTGTATTTTATAAATTAAGCAAAAATAATAATAACCATAAATATAGCATAATAATATAAATAAATAAACCTACATAAACATAATAGTAGTCTCAGGTAGGAAAGTAGCGGATATGACAGCTTTGTATAAGGACATGGTTAAATGGAAAGGTAGAAGTTTTTCATCCTTAAATATGTGAATAGATTTCGCACGCCTGATCGCAACTGGAAGTGAATTCCAGAGACAAACAGCTTGGACAGAAAAAGAATACTCTTAAAAGGCGGTGTTGTGTGTGGGGGGGGGGGGAGGGGGGTTAGGGCTTAAGTTTTCTGATGATCTGAATAAGCGCGAACCTGAACAATTAAGAAATTTGAATCGTTCCGTAAGATAAGAAGGATAGGTGAGATTGAACAATATGGTAAAAAGAAGGGAGAGCATATGAGTATTCCGGCAAAGACGAATAGGAAGCCACTTGGGTTATAAGCGGTATTCAGAAACATGGTCATATTTGCGTAAGCCAAATATAAACCGAATACAAACATTTTGAAGACGCTCAAATTTATTTAGCTGGTCCTCTGTGAGATCAAGATAGCAGGCGTGAGCAGAAGTGGAAGCAGCAGAGATTGTGCTATCGCCATTTTAGTGGCAGTAAGTATGAAAATGCGCAGCCTCCTCAAGGATGCTGACGATGGGTAAAACTTGCGGCTTACAGCTTGCAGTTGCGGCCCCCAACTCAAGCAACTATCAATGACCACACCCATATTTGTGACAGATTGATTGAAAGGAATGTCCACGCCATCAAAGTTAACTTTGATGTATGGGCCATGTGGACATATATGTGGATATATGTTACTGTCTTCTTTTTTTATTAAAAAAGCTTGTTTTAATTAAAAATAAATTATTTATCTGTTCATCTAATATTGTGGATTAGGTCTTGGTAAAATTAGAAACCATTAGTACCCGTAACATCTCTGTTCAACGGAATGTACCAAGTATCTTAAGGAGATTCCTGGCCTTGTGACATTTACTTAAATCGAATCTAATTCTTTCCCAATCTCTTTACTGTTTTGATTTCATGTTAATAACTGGCTATTCTAAGAGAAGGAACCTTCTCTACTGACTTCAGTAACATGTGTAACATGGATATGGGTAGATAGATATTTTTTTGAAACATACCGACATGAGACATATCTTTCTTTGGTAGATTTATATATACTAGATGTATTAGTTATGTCCTTACCTCTAATAAAAATATACAAAACCTGTTTGACACGAAAACTTAAAGGTAAACTACTTTTACTATAGAAATTAGACACTTTATACGGATGGACTCGCGTTTACTTGTTTTATTGTATTGTCATAATATCTCACTATTGTAATTTTTTTAAGGAGTTTGATTGGCACTTGAGTAGCTTTTTTTACCCATTTACCGCCCAACACATACGTTTCTCGCAATCAAGAGCAAAATTGCAATATAGGACGTTAGTAATACTAAATTAGTAAAAAAGGTAGAGTTTGAAAAATGGATGTTTGAAAGACGCGCTTTGCGTGGTCGTTTAGTGGCCGTTTGTTACAGCATTAAGTCAGATGGATTTAAAAATGGAGTCACTCAACAAAGAACTCGCGTGAAACTCCACTCAAATTTCAATCCAATAATTAGGAATAATGTGTAGGTTTTTTATCCTAACTGCCAAAATCGCGTTTATTTTATACTATAATAAATCCGTAAAAGTTTTTTTTTTATTTCAATTTGCATAAAATTCAAACAATAAATTGGTATCCTTCGTTTTAATGCTTACTATGGCAAATATTTTTTTAATAATAACTTACCATCGTCATCGTCATCGCAATCGACATCGTCATCGTCATCGTCATCGTCATCGTCATCGTCATCGTCATCGTCATCGCAATCGTCACCTTCGCCTAACTGGGCCCCAAGTACTGTAATTATAAGAAAATATGAGACATAATCAATGCGAATGCGAATATAGAACAGACACTCACAGGAAGAAAAAACATTAAAAATAATATTAGGTACCTATATTAAAAAAAAATATATATATTGGGTCTTATTATCATTCTTTTCCATTTTCTTCTCTTGGGCTAGATAAATGGTGTGAACACAGATATAAATAACTTACAAAGTTACAATTTGGCAGTCTAATCGCTTAAAGCGATTTTTTCCAGACAACCAGTCGGATGGAGAGAGCTAATAATAAACTGTAAGATCAGAGGTGAAACTATTAAAAAATACTAGAATAGTGTGTATTTTATTAAATTAAGCAAAAACAATAATATCGATAAATATAGCATAATAATATAAATAAATAAACCTACATAAACATAATAGTAGTCTCAGGTAGGAAAGTAGCGGATATGGCAGCTTTGTAGAAAGACATGGTTAAATGGAAAGGTAGAAGTTTTTCACCCTTAAATATGTAAATAGATTTCGCACGCCTGATCGCAACTGGAAGTGAATTCCAGAGACGAACAGCTTGGACAGTAAAATAATACTCTTAAAAGGTGGTGTTGTGTGAGGGGGGTTTTAGGGCTTAAGTTTTCTGATGATCTGAATAAGCGCGAACCTGAACAATTAAGAAATTTGAATCGTTCCGTAAGATAAGAAGGATAGTAGGGATTGAACAATATGGTAAAAAGAAGGGAGAGCATATGAGTATTCCGGCAAAGACGAATAGGAAGCCACTTGGGTTATAAGCGATGTTCAGAAACATGGTCATATTTGCGTAAGCCAAATATTAACCGAATACAAACATTTTGAAGACGCTCAAGTTTATTTAGCTGGTCCTCTGTGAGATCAAGATAGCAGGCGTGAGCAGAAGTGGAAGCAGCAGAGATTGTGCTAGCGCCATTTTAGTGGCAGTAAGTAAGAAAATGCGCAGCCTCCTCAAGGATGCTGACTATGCGTAAAACTTGCGGCTTACAACTTGCAGTTGCGGCCCCCAACTCAAGTAACTATCAATGACCACACCCAAATTTATGACAGATTGATTGAAAGGAATGTCCACGCCATCAAAGTTAACTTTGATGTCGAGGACATGTGGACATATATGTGGATATGTTACTATGTTTTCTTTTTTTATCAAAAAAACATTTTTTAATTAAAAATAATTTATTTATCTGTTCATCTTATATTGTGGATTAGGTCTTGGTAAAATTAGAAACCATTAGTACCCGTAACATCTCTGTTCAACGGTATGTACCAAGTATCTTAAGAGCGTTTACGCCGCAAATTAGCGCCACTAATGAAAAAAAAACATATCTAGTAATTAGTGATAGAAAATCAAATTATGCTCAACAAACTAACTGAATTAAGTAATTTAGCATTTTTACGTCGCCTAATGAACATCTGAAATGTTATGGTTTAGTTAAATACGGCGTTATAGTCAAAAGTGGCCGTAACGTCTTATTTAACTAAACCATAACATGTGAGGTGTTCATTAAGTGACTTAAAAATGCTAAATTACTTCATTCAAATAGTTTGTTGAGCAAAATTTGATCTTCTATCTCTAATTACTAGATATGTTTTTTTTTTATTAGTGGTGCTAGTGTGCGGCGTAAACGCTCTTAAGGAGATTCCTAGCCTTGTGACATTTACTTAAATCGAATTTAATTCGTTCCCAATCTCTTTACTGTTGTGATTTCATTTTAATAACTAGCTATTCCGCGAGAAGGAACCTTCTCTACTGACTTCAGTAACATGTGTAACATGGATATGGGTAGATAGATATTTTTTGAAACATACCGACATGAGACATATCTTTCTTTTGTGTTTGTGAACTTAGATATTTGTAATGAAACAAGGTAGATTTATATATCAATTATGTCCTTACCTCTAATAAAAAAATACAAAACCTGTTTGACACGAAAACTTAAAGGTAAACTACTTTTACTATAAAAATTAGACACTTTATACGGATGGACTCGCGTTTACTTGTTTTATTGTATTGTCATAATATCTCACTATTGTAATTTTTTTTAAGGAGTTTGATTGGCACTTTAGTAGCTTTTTTTACCCATTTACCGCCCAACACATACGTTTCTCGCAATCAAGAGCAAAATTGCAATATAGGACGTTAGTAATACTAAATTAGTAAAAAAGGTAGGGTTTGAAAGATGGATGTTTAAAAGACGCGCTTTGCGTGGTCGTTTAGTGGCCGTTTGTTACAGCGTTAAGGTAGATGGAGTTAAAAATGGAGTCACTCAACAAAGAACTCGCGTGAAACTCCACTCAAATTTCGATCCAATAATTAGGAATAATGTGTAGGTTTTTTATCCTAACTGCCAAAATCGCGTTTATTTTATACTATAGTAGATCCGTAAAAGTTTTCTTTTATTTCAATTCGCATAAACTTCAAACAATAAATTGGTATCCTTCGTTTTAATGCTCACTATGGCAAATATTTTTTCAATAATTACTTACAATCGTCATCGTCATCGTCATCGTCATCGCAATCTTCACCTCCGCCTAACTGGGCCCCAAGTACTGTAATTATAAGAAAGATGAGACCTAATGAATGCGAATGCGAATATAGAACAGACACTCACAGGAAGAAAAAACATTAAAAATAATACTAAGTACCTATATTAAAAAAAATATATATTGGGTCTTATAATCATTCTATTCCATTTTCTTCTCTTGGGCTAGATAATTGGTGTGAACACAGATATAAATAACTTACAAAGTTACAATTTGGCAGTCTAATCGCTTAAAGCAATTTCTTCCAGACAACCAGTCGGATGGAGAGAGCTAATAATAAACTGTAAGATCAGAGGTGAAACTATTAAAAAATACTAGAATAGTGTGTATTTTATAAATTAAGCAAAAATAATAATAACCATAAATATAGCATAATAATATAAATAAATAAACCTACATAAACAGAATAGTAGTCTCAGGTAGGAAAGTAGCGGATATGGCAGCTTTGTAGAAGGACATGGTTAAATGGAAAGGTAGAAGTTTTTCACCCTTAAATATGTGAATAGATTTCGCACGCCTGATCGCAACTGGAAGTGAATTCCAGAGACGAACAGCTTGGACAGTAAAAGAATACTCTTAAAAGGTGGTGTTGTGTGAGGGGGGTTTTAGGACTTAAGTTTTCTGATGAACTGAATAAGCGCGAACCTGAACAATTAAGAAAACTGAATCGTTTCGTAAGCTATGAAGGATAGGTGGGATTGAACAATATGGTAAAAAGAAGGGAGAGCATATGAGTATTCCGGCAAAGACAAATAAAAAGCCACTTGGGTAATAAGCGGTATTCAGAAACATGGTCATATTTGCGTAAGCCAAATATTAACCAAATACAAACATTTTGAAGACGCTCAAGTTTATTTAGCTGGTCCTCTGTAAGATCAAGATAGCAAGCGTGAGCAGAAGTGGGAGCAGGCAGCAGAGATTGTGCAAGCGCCATTTTAGTGGCAGTAAGTATGAAAATGCGCAGCCTCCTCAAGGATGCTGACGATGCGTAAAACTTGCGGCTTACAGCTTGCAATTGCGGCCCCCAACTCAAGCAACTATCAATGACCACACCCAAATTTATGACAGATTGATTGAAATGAATGTCTACGCCATCAAAGTTAACTTTGATGTCGAGGACATGTGGACATATATGTGGATATGTTACTATGTTTTCTTTTTTTATCAAAAAAACATTTTTTAATTTAAAATAATTTATTTATCTGTTCATCTAATATTGTGGATTAGGTCTTGGTAAAATTAGAAACCATTAGTACCCGTAACATCTCTGTTCAACGGTATGTACCAAGTATCTTAGGGAGATTCCTAGCCTTGTGACATTTACTTAAATCGAATCTAATTCTTTCCCAATCTCTTTACTGTTTTGATTTCATTTTAATAACTAGCTATTCCGCGACAAGGAACCTTCTCTACTGACTTCAGTAACATGTGTAACATGGATATGGGTAGATAGATATTTTATGAAACATACCGACATGAGACATATCTTTCTTTTGTTTTAGTGAACTTAGATATTTGTAATGAAACAAGGTAGATTTATATATACTAGATGTATCAATTATGTCCTTACCTCTAATAAAAAAATACAAAACCTGTTTGACACGAAAACTTAAAGGTAAACAACTTTTACTATAAAAATTAAACACTTTATACGGATGGACTCGCGTTTACTTGTGTTATTGTATTGTCATATCTCACTATTGTAATTTTTTTTAAGGAGTTTGATTGGTACTTTAGTAGCTTTTTTTACCCATCTACCGCCCAACACATACGTTTCTCGCAATCAAGAGCAATATTGCAATATAGGACGTTAGTAACACTAAATGAAAAAGGTAGAGTTTGAAAGATGGATGTTTGAAAGACGCGCTTTGCGTGGTCGTTTAGTGGCCGTTTGTTACAGCGTTAAGGTAGATGGAGTTAAAAATGGAGTCACTCAACAAAGAACTCGCGTGAAACTCCACTCAAATTTCGATCCAATAATTAGGAATAATGTGTAGGTTTTTTATCCTTACTGCCAAAATCACGTTTATTTTATACTATAATAGATCCGTAAAAGTTTTTTTTTTATTTCAATTCGCATAAACTTCAAACAATAAATTGGTATCCTTCGTTTTAATGCTTACATTGGCAAATATTTTTTCAATAATAACTTACCATCTACATCGTCCTCGCAATTCTCACCTCCGCCAAACAGGCCCCCAATTGCTGTAATAAGAAAATATGAGACATAATGAATGCGAATGTGAATATAGAACAGAGACTCACAGGACAGAAAAACATTAAAAGTAATATTAAGTATCAATATAAAAACTTTTATTCATTGGGTCTTATAATCATTCTATTCCTTTTTTATTTTTTTAGCGCTATGCCACTTGTCTAACAGACGGGAGATATGGAACCGTTAATCCCACTGAATTGGATAATTATGATGAATTTAAAGAATTATTTTGAGTTTTTATCGTCTTTGAATTTGTTGAATTGAAATATCTTAACATTTTTATCAATCGTGTATTAACACCATTTGGCCGACAAACAATTGATTTCTATTGTTTCTGGGCCCGGCGCGCGGTGGCTGTCAACCTGTTAAGAAATTTTGTGATATTAACAACTCCTTGTAGTCTCGTTCGAGAAGTTTAGCAATATATTATAATGTACCTATTCCGATCATGTTTATCATTAATCAATAAATATAATTTATATCAAGAAAATCACAAATGTTGTTGAGAATCAATTAAAATTATGAGCGGGATTCGAACCCGCACTCTCTGACAATCCGGGTCAGGTGCGCTTCGAGTTATGCCATCGTGGCTCTGTCCAACCTGTGCAAATATTATCAACACTTACTTTGTAAGCCAAATTAGCTTTATTCAATGTCGACATAGCAAAGTCATCAAAAAAATATTAAGTAATAGAAAGTACTTACTGTCAAGGGTGTCGCCGATACCAAATAAGTCTTGAAAGAGTTATAAAATGACAAATGACTAAGTTACTGATTATGAAACTGTTGAGCGGTTAAGCCTTCATATTAATTTGTTCATTTATTTTTTTTAATCCGTTTATTGTAATTTTTATTGATTTTTTAAGAACTAAGAGCCTTTGTTTATTTTGGTATTCTATACAAACGTCTCAGATCCATTATTTCAAACCAATAAGCCAATTTTAATCAAACATTATAATTATAGGTATGGTTGTTTATAATTGTACGCAAATTTTGTTGCGAACAAGTTACAATTTGAAGGAGTGATGAAAAATTTCTACGAGCGGGATTCGAACCCGTACCTACATGCCGGGTCAGGTGCACAACCAATAATGTTATATTGTAGCTCTGTCCAATCCGCCGAAGTTAATCAAAATTATCTACTCTTACTTCGTAAGCCAAATAAGCCTCATTCAATGTCGATAACTACCTCATCAACATTAATAATTTTATAGAAGTTAAAGATCAGTAAAGAATTAGGCTAGCTATTTTTATGATTATAGATTTTATAACTTTATAGCATAAGGAGAATACAGAGATCTTAAGAGCGTTTACGCCGCACACTAGCGCCACTAATGAAAAAAAAAACATATCTCGTAATTAGAGATAGAAAATCAAATTATGCTCAACAAACTATTTGAATGAAGTAATTTAGCATTTTTACGTCACTTATTTAACACCTCACATGTTATGGTTTAGTTAAATAAGACGTTACGGCCACTTTTAACTATAACGCCTTATTTAACTAAACCATAACATGTCAGGTGTTCATTAGGTGACGTAAAAATGCTAAATTACTTCATTCAGATAGTTTGTTGAGCATAGTTTGATTTTCTATCTCTAATTACTAAATATGTTTTTTTTTCATTGGCGGCGCTAGTGTGCTGCGTAAACGCTATTAACTATTAAGATATGTTATTAACTATTAAGATAGTTAGTAGGAAAAATTAAAATAAAAGTTGGTGCAATAGAGTTATTGCGATATTAAACTTTCTACAGTGGACTTGAAATCGCAAAATTTCAGTGAAATAGAGTAAATTCGCAAAGGTGTCTCATTTTAATGTCGAAATTTTAGAAAAATATATAACATACAATTACAAAGTTCGCAATAACATTTGCAACGTAAGATATACACGGGTATCCATAGTAATAAATAAATTTTACTACCACCACATGCAACCCCCTCCCCCCTCGAAAGTACCAATATAGGTTGCTAAAGCATTATATAGGTAGGTGTAGATACCTTCCTAGCCTACCAATAGTTATATAGAATAGAAATATTTCAGTTGTCAGATGAAATTCCTTGAATTAACAATGTTAGGGTTTTAAATACTTCGGCATATTCATCGTTGTGTCTAAAATGCTCGTAGCGTATGCTAAAATATTTTAGTACATTTAATATTAGAGATTTTAAATATAGGTTTTGAAATTTTTAGGCCAAAGCCTTTTTTAGGAACATTAATTAAGCGACTAAAAAGGGCACCCATTTTCTTAATGTCTCTCGTTATAGAGGATATAGTAGCTACTGCTTTTACTTATTTAATTATATATTATAATAAAACTATTTGATTTTAGAATTAGAGGAAATACTATTGATCAAACGTAATCGTATCAGACGTATTTGGTTTTCGATTTATAGTATTACAGCTCTATATAATTATATAGTTAACACGGACATCAAAAACAAAACAGCAAGACCACGTTTTTTGAATTAAAATTATTATACATGACAAATCTAATAATTAATGGATATGGAAATTATTATTCGATTGAATTTAGTTATGCAATTATTACCGAGAGACATTAAGAGCGTTTACGCCGCACACTAGCGCTACTAATGAAAAAAAAACCTTAACTAGTAATTAGAGATAAAAAATCAAATTATGCTCAACAAACTATTTGAATGAAGTAATTTTGCATTTTTACGTCACCTAATGAACACCTCACATGTTATGGTTTAGTTAAATACGGCGTTATAGTCAAAAGTGGCCGTAACGTCTTATTTAACTAAACCATAACATGTGAGGTGTTCATTAAGTGACGTAAAAATGCTAAATTACTTCATTCAAATAGTTTGTTGAGCATAATTTGATTTTCTATCTCTAATTACTAGATATGTTTTTTTTTTCATTAGTGGCGCTAGTGTGTGGCGTAAACGCTCTTAAGGGAATAGAAGCACTGTACACACATGTGACGTGTCGCAAGACGCCCGTGCTCGTGGCCCCGGCCTTAGGTATAATTTTTATATATAATATAATATTTGGGTATATTTTTATTTTGCCTATGTTACGTGTAAATGTCAGTATAAATAGACTGTAAATAAATTAAATTATTAGTACTCGTAATAAAGCGGCAACATAACGTCCAAAACTAATGTGCGTGGGCTGAAGCTGAATGAAATTGTAGTTCTAGACTAAATATATTTTGGTTTCGAAGATAAATATATATTTTGCTCAACAAGCTGTTAAACTAAAATGTGAAAGTAAAGTAATTAGTCTATATTTTAATATCCCACTGCTGGGCAAGGGCCTCCATTATTGAAGTCAAGTCACCGCTACTTTTGATGGGTAAGTACCTATTTGGCTTGATTATTACGCTTGCCAAATGCAGATTGGTGATCAAAAACCCGGGATGCATTGATCTAATTTTTACTATTAAAATAACATTAACAATTCAATTTATTTCAATAAGTAATATATCATATTATATTATACTTTAAACTTACCACATGAAAATGTTCCCCCGGTGAATAAAATTAAGTAAATAAGGGCAGAATAAAAAATGAACCGGGTCATATTAATGATAAATGCTTATTATCTTCTGACGCTAAATAAACGTTGGATGTAATGTAACAATGTGTAATGTAATAGTGCTGTGTCCTTTATAAGAAGCAGAATTTATTATTTACAGATTTACAGGTAAAATTTTAGGGTACCGTACGAGATTAATGAAACTTGAAAGGTGGATTTTGGTAGACCATTACTTGCTGATGAACTTACCCAGTCACTCTGCGGCCTTTACAGCTTAATGTGAGAAGACGTAATAACACGTTACAAAATACATAGATTATATAAATTTGATATCAATGGGTTATTAATTTTCTTATGTGCATACATAATGTTTATATAATTGCATGCATACATACTCTCACGTCCTTCTTCAAAGTGCGTGGGGTAGACAGAGCATCGAAATGTCCAATTTTGAGTTTAGTCGCCACTAGTGACCTGACGCCACGCCCGTGCCGCGGTAGCGGCCGGCGAAGCGCAGAATCAAACATTAGAAGATTATTATTGTAATGTTTAAAAAATATATCTAAATACTACTATATAAATCTGTAGGCTCTGTGTGTACTTGCAATTTTTCTGACAAATTTTGGTATAAATATTCATTTTATGACTCAGTGACACCAATTCTACGATTTTTGAAATTTTTGTGTCTGTCTGTATGTCTACTTTTAACTCAAGAACGGTTTGACCGAACTTGTTGAAAATTTGTATGTAGTAAGAACATGCGATTTTGCAAATGATAGGCCATTATGATGTTGGTAAACCTTTCGGTAATCATAATTTTATTGAATTGCATAAGTAGAATAGTCATTTGTTTCATTCCATAAGTTCGTATAATAGGCCGATTTGTGAAAAATATGGTCAAAACTTGCCCATGCGCGAAACAAGGAAACTCCAAGTTTCAACTGACACTTACACTTTCACAATTTTTTATTTCTGAAACAGAACTGTTTTGTATTCCAAATTAATATACTATAAATCTGTAGGCTCTGTGTGTACTTACAATTTTTCTGACAAATTTTGGGATAAATATTCATTATAGGACTCACTGACACCAATACTACGATTTTTAAAATTTTTGTCGGTCAGTCTGTCTGTCTGTTTGTCTGTATGTCCTCCTATAACTTGATGTAGTAAGAACATGCGATTGTGCAAATGATAGGCTATATATGATGTTGGTAAACCTAATAATTATTTTGATTAGCATTCATTGATCCATTATATTCGCATAGCGAAGCGGGCGGGTGGCTAGTACATATTATAAATTGTATTTTGGTCAAATAAATTATTTGAAAAACGTTTCTTTTGTTTTCTAAAAAAATGTCGACATGTCAGTTTATCTTTTAAAATAAATTAAAATGATGATCTTTAAAATGACAGTTTGCCATTTGAATGTTTATGTTTTGATGCATTTTTAAAGCAATAGTTCGGAAATGACACATTGACAAATGATGCTTGTGAAATGAAAATTTTCCAATGAATTGTGTTTGAAACATTATAGAACCCGACAAGAGACTTAAAAGTCCCTCATGGAGTTATAACTGGGTTAAGGTACAGGTGGTTAGGTGCATTATTAGCGCACTCGATTCACTATAATATCTTTTGCAATCATCATTATCATCATCAACCGATCCGAGAAGTTACACTGCTGGTCAAAGGCGTCATTGTCGGTCGGGAGGCCTCCCACACGCATTTGCCCTGTCGCGGTCTCCTTGCCAGAACTCGTCTACGTAACCGGTCATCAGTTATGCGACAGACGTGACCAGCTCAATGGCACTTGAGCTTGCTTATCGCATGAGCTATGTCTGTCACTTTGGTTTTCTGGCGAAACTCTTCATTTCGGATTCGATCTATCAGTGAAACTTCGAGCATAGCACTTCAAAATTGTGGACTAGTCGCATCGATAGCGCCTACGTCTCTTTTTCGTAGGTCATTATGGGTAGGTAGGACGGTACACATTCATGTTTAAATTACCATACACATGCTATTACTTACTTATACTTTATAATAAATATTATTAACGGGATTATTACCTTGTTTATTGTAGTGTTTGAGTATCCGATATTCGGCACAGTTGCATGCGCCATGATCACGGATGTACTGAAGTTATTGCGGGTGGGGTGATTATGAGCAGACAAAACGATCTACCCTCTTCCTTAGTCGTTTTTTGCGCTCAATACTCGTATCACTGGCTCCTAAGCTACTATTCACTCGAACTTGTTCTCGACACACTACACTGACCGTATCAGATCGCGAAACGGCACTTTTGTTCTTTTTGCGGTCTTTACATAGGCTAATCACTGGATTCCAGATACGCGACAGTTTAAACCCATCTTCGCGATTGAAATTTTTGTATTTTGTAATTTCAATCGTTTCTCTAACCAATGGTATGGTATGGTAGGTATGTAGTGACGTTCTGTTGAAATTATCTGGGGGTTATAAAACTCAATCCAGTGATTAGGACCCGATTGGATCAAATGTTCAGCAATGGCCGATTTTTGCGTATCGTTATTCTTTACAGCTTTGATATGCTCCTTAATTCGTCAGGCTACTGTACGTTTCATTTGGCCAATGTAGGAGCTACCGCAGCTGCAATCGATCTTATACACACCGGGATTTTCTAGGGGAAAGCTGTCTTTTGGTGAACGTAGACATTGAGCTACTTTTTTAAAAGGAGTGAAGTAAGTGTTAATTGATTACTTATTGAATATATTTGAGACCTTGTCTGTCACTCCTTTCATATACGGCATAAAAAGCGGTTGCCTTTCTACCCTGAACCTATCGTGTTTGGTTTTGTGTCTAGATGTTAACACCTTCCCCTTGTATCCGTTCTTCTGCAGAATATGCCGGACATGGGATAACTCCTCGTGCAGTGTTTTATTATCGCACAAGTCGTAAGCCCAGTTGGTCAGCGATGACACTACAGAGTTCAGAGAAAAACGACTAAGGAAGAGGGTAGATCGTTTTGTCTGCTCATAATCACCCCACCCGCAATAACTTCAGTACATCCGTGATTATGGCGCATGCAACTGTGCCGAAATATCGGATTCTCAAACACTACAATATGTCAAAAGAGGTTGTAATCGTGATTCGTAGCTAGCCGTATGTGTGACTGACGGATGTTTGAATATTATGATTGACGGGAAAAATAGAAGAGAATGAATGTCTCTCGATATTTTTCCACCTACGGTCTTGTTGTGATTTTTATGTAAATTTTAATTTTTATTCTCAATATATTTTATCCACAGTTTAACTTTGCGTATTATTACTCTACTAGTGTAGGTAGACAGTGATTACACCTGTAATCACAGGTTATGGGCAACAGCAGCTGACCTGCAAAGCAGTGCGATACAATTGTGAGAGGTGAGAGTGAAAAGTCACAACCATGTCGGAGGCTTCAACTTCGGGATGTGGATTTCACGCAGAAAAGCTAGAAGGTTTACGTAATTATCAAAGCTGGAAGTTTGACATGAAATGCACATTAATGCATGACGACCTATGGAAATACGTAGAGAGCACGCCTATTGAGAGTGATACAGCAGGCCAAAGAGGAGTCCAGAAGGCATTCAGTAAAATATGTCTGTCGGTAAGCAAGGACTGCAAGGTCCATGTAAGGTCATGCGAAACGGCGAAGGAGGCTTGGGAGGCCCTCCAAAAGGCATTTGAAGACAAAGGTCTAAACAATCGTTGCCGACTTTTAACAAAACTAGTAAGTCTCAAGTTTAATCAGTTTAACAGTATGGGAGCGTATGTAAACGAGCTATTGAACGTTGCTCAGCAACTAGGAGATCTTGGCAAGTTCATTGATGACGCAATGATGCTGCTGCAATGATGCTAGCAGGACTCCCTGAGCAGTATATACCGATGAGACTAGCCTTAGAGAATACCAATATTACCGTGAGCACTGATTACATCAAAACCAAACTCTTACAAATGACTGACTATGAGGAGAGCAGTTCTAGTGCTGAGACAGCGCTGACAGCTAAGAAAAAGCACTTCAAGAAGAAACCACAAGAAAAAGCTGCCAATAAGCAATGCAAATGTTTCATCTGTGAAGGCCCACATAAAATGATAGACTGTCCTGACAATCCTCGCAACAAGAAGCAGCAACGTGCACACGTCGCCACCGCTCTGGCTGCGATGACACCTTCCAAAGAAGAAGAGTGGATTCTGGACTCAGGAGCGTCTACTCACATGTGTAGTCGTAGAGATTTGTTAAAAGATTTTGTTAAGCATGAGGATATGGAAGTATCTTGTGCAAATGGAGGTAAGGTGTATGGTAAAGGTTTTGGCAACGTAGTGAGTGACGAGGTAACAGTAGATGATGTTATGTTCGTACCAAATTTAGCATCTAATCTTTTGAGTGTGAGTAAGATTGCTAAGAAAAACAAAGTAGTTGTGTTTAGGAATGATGCATGCGCAATTTACGATGCAAATGAGTTTGAGGTTAAGGCAGATGCATGTGTGGAAGGAATACTTGAGCTGGGTATCTATAAACTAATGATAACCACTTTACAGGTTGCTGCAGCGACAGCTGCAGAGCAAATTGATGACATGGAGCTGTGGCACAAGCGACTTGCACACTTGGGAATTCGTAACCTTTTACTTTTGAAAAATAAACTCGCGGACGGGGTGAGTTTTTTAAATTCCAAAAAGATAGACTGCAAAGCCTGTTGCTTGGGGAAGCAAACCCGAGAGCCCTTCCCCAAAGATGGTGCAACAGAGGTACTAGAATTGGTACACTCTGATGTCTGTGGTCCAATGATTGATAGTTTTGGAAAATTTAGATATTTTTTAACGTTTATTGACGATTTTTCGCGAAAAACTTTTATATACTTCATCAAATACAAAAGCGAGGTGTTTGACAAAATAAAGTAGTTCAAGGCATTAGCGGAAAAACAAACTAATAAAAAACTTAAAGTATTACGTACAGACAACGGGTCTGAGTTTAAAAATAAAAATATCAATCAGTTTTTGAGTGAACATGGTATTGTTCACCAACTTACCTGCACGTATACACCCGAGCAAAACGGTGTGGCAGAGCGCGCCAACCGTACAATCGTCGAGAAGGCTCGATGTATGCTACAAGAGGCTGGCTTGGAAGCCCGCTTCTGGGGAGAAGCTGTAAATACTGCAGTGTATTTGAAGAATAGATCTCCAACAAACAAAGTAAGAGACAGGACACCAGAAGAAGTGTGGACTGGATCGAAAGTTGATCTCCAAGGACTGCGAATCTTTGGATGCAGAGCCTTCGTTCACATCCCTGATGATAATTTTTATAACATAAATAATTTTTTGAATAATATATAATTTAACATTTTGTGCTTGTTTGTAATTTGATATTTTATTAATTAATGTATACAATCATAGATTGTAACTTAGCTATTAATTTGCATGCTAAACCTGTATTAGCTTAACATGTTGTTCTGTAATAGTTTTGTAACATCTTATATACCATGTTAAATGCAAATAAATGATTATGATGATTATGATGATGATGATGATGAAAAGAGAACGAAATGGGAGGCAAAGGAAGCAATATTCGTTGTTTACCGCGAGACTACGAAAGGTTACAGGTTGTTCGATTCTGAGAAGAACCACGTCTACATCTCAAGAGATGTGAAATTCTTTGAAAACCAAATGTATAAGAAAACTGAGAATCAAAAAGAGTTTGTGTATCTGAGGTTTGAAGCTGAACCCTCAGACGATGATGGAGAAGGTACAGGTGAAGAAGATAATCAAGTTGACACACAAAATACATCAAGATGACGTTCACGAGCAAGAGCAAGATAGTGAGCCTGATTTTCCATCGGAACTTGTGGAATCTAATAATAGAGTACCTGATCATGAAGATGTACAGCAAGTTGAGGATAGATCTGCTACATCTAACGAGGAACCTGCAAACGAAGTTCAAGAGAGAAGGTATTCTGTTAGAGAAAGAAGGCCGCCAGCAAGATTTGACGACTATGTCTTGTACAATGCAGAAGTGTCTGACCCACTCACAGTGGATGAGGCATTGGTAAGACCAGATGCCAAGCAATGGAAGGAAGCAATCCAGGAGGAGTTGGATGCACTAAAAAAGAACGGAACGTGGACTCTCGAACGTGGAAAATCAAAAAGGAGGCGGGAATAAGATCCGGTACAAGGCTCGCCTGGTCGCAAGAGGCTTCAGTCAGCGAAGAGGAATAGACTACACGGAGACGTTTTCACCAGTTGTACGACACAGCACACTGAGGATGCTGATGGCACTAGCAGTGCAAAAAAAGGACTCAAGTGTGATCACATGGATGTCCAGACGGCATTTTTGAACGGTCACCTAACGGAGAAAGTTTATATGAGACAACCGCCTGGGTTTGAGGAGAAAGGGAAAGAGGATCACATATGTCTCCTGAAGCGTTCACTTTATGGCTTAAAGCAAGCGCCGCGTTCAAGGAATCAAAGACTACACAAGGAGTTGATTGATTTAAAGTTCAAACAGTCTTTGAATGAACCGTGTGTGTACACACGAACAAATGGCAAGTCTATTATAATACTTGCAATATATATAGATGATTTACTGATTTTTTGGAATGATTTACAAGAAGTGAAGATGGTGAAGAGAGACCTGATGTCCAAATTTAAAATGAAGGATTTTGGTAAAGCTGAACTAGTGTTGGGTATCAGAGTGACTCAAGAGAACGGCAATATCAAAATAGACCAAGAGGACTATATCAGTTAAGTTCTCAAGAACTTCAACATGGAGAACTGCAAACCAGCTTCCACACCAATGGAACCTGGTCTTAGACTTCAGAAGCCAGAGAACAATTACATACCAGATGAGAAGATCCCCTACAGAGAGTTGATAGGATCACTCATTGTACACGACATGTGTATACTTTTTGTATTTTATCTATGTTTTTCTATATTTTTCCTTAGAATTGTCTTTTATTGATTATGTTTTGTTAAGTCACTTTGATTATAATTTTTCTTCAACGAAGTCACTGCGTTTTCTTTACCTACATGAATAATTAGGTTTTATAAGTAGGAAACTCTGCCAGTCGACTATAAGTGGTCCTTCTACCGAGGAACTAGTGTTTTCAGTTCACAGTTTTTCTCTTTTTTCTTTAAGTTTTGTTTTCAGGAAATAAAATGGTTGTTACGCGGTCACAAGATAGACTCGCTAAAAGTACTTCTAATATACCAGCAAAGTCGAGCAGTAGCACCATTTCTGCACCTCCTACTCAAATCACCACCGTGGAACCCCTTCAGGTACACTCAACACAATTTGAGTCGAGGTCTCGTACTCACTCTGTTGTTACTCACACAAGCCGCTCCTCGGCGACGGTTGTAGCGAAAACCCTCGCAGCAAAAGCACAACATGCTCGAAACCGCGCACAATTGGAAATTACCCATATGGAAGCGACGATGCGCGCACAATTGGAAGTCAGGCAAGCTGAGTTAGACCGCGAAACTGCCGAGGCCGAACACCAGGCCGAGCTCGCGGCTATAGAGGCGGAAAATAACAATAACGGCTCTCGCAGTGGGAGGAACCGTGTCAGTGTGGAGCGTTGGCTGCATAGCACTTCAACTCATTCGGCTAAAACATCTACATATATGGAAAGAGAGCCATCTATCGACGGCATACATTCTAATAATGCTTGTCGGGTAGAGCCTAATAGTAAAGTTATTTTATGTTCACAGGGTCTTAATCAACGCAACATCGCCGTGTCGAATACCGCAGTAACGTGTCCTACACAGTTGCCTCAGCACAATATTAGCGAAGGTGACAGGGCCACTGCCTCACATATTCACAAAGATGACGGCTCAGTTGGCGTTACGCAATTGGTGCAAGCCCTGCAGACACTATCAAAAAATAACGGCCCTAATTATAATAAAAGTTTAATTAAACTCCCTATTTTTGACGGAAAGTCGCCCCTAGAGTGGCTTATGTTTAAGCGTGCTTTCGGGGACACTGTAAGTTCATTTACAGATGCGGAAAACCTCGCTTGCTTGAGCCAAGCCTTAAAAGGCGCCGCACGCGAGGCTGTCAGTATGCTGCTAGTGATGGCACCCCATGCCAGCGATGTTATTGACGCTTTGGACCGCAGATTTGGTAGGCCTGAGCAGATTGTGCTTCACGAAGTAAATGCAATCAGGGCTCTGCCAAAGCTCGGGCCGGAGGTAAGAGATTTAAATGTTTTTGCTACTCGTGTGCGCAATTGTGTAGAAGTCGCCAAATTACTAGAGCACAGCGACTATTTACGTTCTCCGGAACTATTTGGAGCTCTGGTTAGTAAACTGTCTCCACTACTACGCACACGGTGGCTAGATTATGCTGCTTATCATGAAGGTGTAGGCCAGACTAGAGTCGAAATGTTGTCGCATTTTCTGAACCGCGAGATCGACCTAGTCATGAAGTTCGGCGCAGTATCAGAGTTTACATCATCAGGTCCTTCACAGCAACATCGAGCACATACAGTAATAGAGTCAGGGACCGGATCGATTCCTAAGATTTCTAGACCAAAACCTGCAAATTTATCTAATCATATTCTGTAAATTCTTATTCTGTAAACAGGAACATCATTTGTCAAAATGTCAAAAAATTATATCTCTGTCAGTCGATGACAAATGGCATTTTGTAAAAGAAAATAAAGTTTGTCATCGATGCCTGCAAAAAGTTTCGCATAATTTTAAGTTCTGTAATAGGAATAAGGCCAATTGCACAATATCGGATTGTCATCGTAGACACCACACATTGTTGCATAATAACAATTTTCTTTCGTCTGCTCGTGTGAACGATCAGGTCGAACCTGTGCCTGCAATCAATTCTGACCAGGTGTTAGTAGTCAACAACACAGTTAATCCTACGACTCGTCCTTTATTAAAAGTAGTAGCTGTTACGGTTTCCGGGCCCACTGGAAGTCTTAACACGTTTGCTCTACTGGATGATGGATCGACAGCAACCTTCATAGATGCAGACGTCGCCTCACAAATAGGAGCCGAAGGCCCGGAGGGTCACCTACATTTAGATTGTGTTGGAGGGTTATCGAAAGTTAGCAGCGTTCAGTATGTAGATTTTGAGATAAAGGGCCGGTCATCCTCACAGAACTATTTTATTAATAATGCGAGGTCAATTAAAAAGTTAGGGTTATTAAGCCAGTCGGCTACTCGCGACAGTTTACGTAACTACTCTCACTTGGCAGATTTGGTGGATGAACTATGTTACGACGAAGCTAAGCCTAAGCTTATAATAGGCATAGATAATTGGCACTTAATATCTGCGTCCGAGGTTAGGAAAGGCATGAGATCGCAGCCAGTTGCCATTCGAACCCCTTTGGGATGGGTTTTATTTGGTTTTATGAGTAGTAAAACTAGAGTAGTGGAGACTGCCTGCCATGTATCCTTACGCGAGCATAAAGAACCACAGCACGAACTGGAAGCCCTCATTAAGGAACGCTATAGGTTAGACGCGATCGGTATCACCAAGTACGAGCCTCGCAGCTCGGTTGATCAGCGCGCTCTTCATATTTTGGAGCATACAGCTCAGCGGTTACCAAATGGGCGCTTCCAGGTTGGCTTATTATGGAAAGCGTATCACTTCCTATTGCCTGACAGCTACCCTTTAGCATTTTCTAGATATAAAAATCTCGAATCGAAAATGTCAAGGGATCCGGAGTACGCCAAACGTTACCGATTAAATATTCAGGATATATTAACTAAAGGTTATGCAGAGGAGTGTCAAATTCAGTCACCTACGTCAGTTTGTTGGTATTTACCACATTTCGGCGTGATAAATCCCAATAAACCCGGGAAACTTCGCGTTGTTCACGACGCTGCCGCTAAAGTTCAGGGTGTATCACTAAACTCTATGCTTGTCAGGCCCAGATTTCTTACAACCTCTACACGGAATTTTGATGCGTTTTAGGGAGGGGAGAATTGCTTTGACTGCCGATATCAAAGAGATGTTTCCGCAGGTAAAGATTCAGGAAGGTGACCGAGACGCACAGCGTTTTCTTTGGCGCGATGATCCTGCGGAACCAATCAAAATATATCGCATGTCCTCGATGATATTTGGAGCCTGCTCAAGCCCTTCAACGGCTATTTATATTGTTAATTCCAAGGAGAGTTTCCAGGAGCGGTCCACGCAATCACAACCGATACGTATATGGACGATTATATCGGTAGTGTAGATATTTCCGTAAAACACGCCGCTCGTTTAGCTACAGAAATTGTTGAAGTCAATAGGCGTGGAGGTTTTGAGATGCGTGGTTGGATTTCCAATGAGCCTGGTGCTTTAAGTAAGTTGCCAAAGGAGTTGTTGTCTGACCTCTCGGTTGTTGATCGTAGTGTAGACTTAGGTAGTTTGCAATCAGCCACATTCACTCGTACATTAGGTCTAGTCTGGCAACCGAATAGTGATGTTATAGGGTTTAATCCAGGACTAAAAGATAATGTATCAGGTCATTTCACTAAAAGTGAAGTTTTGGCTCAAGTGATGCGCATTTATGATCCATTAGGTATCTTAGCCCCCATTGTAGTGAGAGGTCGGATTTTGTTTCAAAATTTATGGCGAAAGAATCTAGGGTGGGACGAGAGGCTACCGGAGGCAGATCAAGTAACTTGGCATGAATGGTTTGAATGCCTTAAATTAATTCCAGAGTTACGAGTGCCAAGATGCTATAATTTGAGCAGCTATTCAGACCTAGAGCTACACGTGTTCTGTGACGCTAGCGAACTAGCGCACGCCGCCGTTGCATACTGGAGATTTGTGCATTCTAACGGTGAGGTGAAACTTGCACTCATAGCCAGCAGGGCACGTGTCTCTCCTTTGAAACCAGCTTCAATTCCACGTTTAGAATTACAGGGTGCTCTAATAGCTACTCGCCTCGCAAACAAGATTTGTGAGTCTCATCGATTTAAACCTAGTCGACGATTATTTTGGTGCGACTCAATGACTGTTTTAGGATGGTTACGAAGCGATGCAAGAAATTATAAACCCTTTGTTGCGCATCGCGTGGGGGAAATACTCGAGAATACCAGTTTAGCTGAATGGTTTTGGGTTCCAACTGAACATAACGTCGCTGACGAAGCGACTCGGGGGAAGTACAGTATAGAATCACGGTGGATATCAGGTCCAAACTTTCTACTGGCCCCTGCCTCCGAGTGGCCATCAGAGACCAAAATCGCAACACCGATAACTCGGGGACAGGAAGAACTAAAACCATCTCTTCATCGTACTAAATTATTAAAGCATCCATCAAGCACTGTAGAATTCATGAACTTCATCAACCCACATCAGTTACCCATATCAGTAGTAGCAAACATCACTCATTTTAGCTCTTGGATTAGACTGGTAAGGGCAACTGCTAGGACTCATCAATTTATAGCTTCCATTCTCAAGAATCGGGGTCACAATTTTGTAAATTTTTGGGTTCGCGATATTTGTACATCTTTGAATACGCCTGAGCGCAATTCACGGCCTTATTTCGCCACCGCCACTGTTCCTGCGCCATTGGAGGTAGAAGATATTACCCGCGCAGAACGCCACATTTTGGGGTGGAGCCAGCTCAGTGCATTTGGAGAAGAATTCTCTCGTAAAAGTCAAGTCTCTCTCGTAGGCAGCCTATTGCTAAGAAGAGTCGTTTGGCAACTTTATCTCCAGTACTCAAAGATGGATTACTGCATCTTGCAGGAAGAACTTCGACTGCCACCGGTAAACAGCCTATTATTCTGGATGGTAAGGAGCCAGCTACACGTCTTCTCATTTATAATTACCACAACAAGTTCGCTCACGCTAATACCGAGACAATTATAAATGAACTGCGGCAGGAGTACTGGATCATAGGATTAAGGAACGCTGTGCGATCAGTGGTGCATAAATGCCAGTTTTGCAAGTTATTAAAGAGCCCAACCTTGCAGCCACCCATGGCTGACCTACCTGGGGCCAGACTGGCCCACCATCGGCGCGCCTTCACATTTGTCGGCGTGGATTATTTTGGACCCATGGCAGTCACGATTGGTCGAAGACAGGAGAAACGATGGGTGGCCTTATTTACGTGCTTGGTGACGAGAGCCATCCACCTTGAGATCGTAGCCAGCTTGTCTGCGGACTCCGCCATCATGTGTCTTAGACGCTTCATATCTCGACGTGGCACGCCCAGTGAATTGTTCTCAGACAATGGAACATCGTTTGTAGGAGCCAATCGACAACTAAGAGTTCTTTATGACGCCGCAGTTCCACAGTTTGCTGCAGAACAGAAAATAACCTGGCGTTTCATTCCACCATCAGCGCCTTTTATGGGTGGAGCCTGGGAAAGGCTCGTCCGGTCTGTAAAGACGGCCCTGAAGGTGACTTTGCGAGAACGGGCCCCGCGTGAAGAAGTTTTAGCCACTCTATTGTCAGAAGCAGAAGCTGTTATAAACTCACGGCCGCTGACTCACATCTCTCCCGACGCGGATTACCCAGAAGCGCTCACACCCAATCATATTTTGCTAGGCGATTCGTCAGGGCGTCCGTTTCCAAGCGAAGACCTCACAGATGCAGCGTTAGTTGGCAGGACTGGCTGGCGAAAGGCACTGCGGCTCGCAGATCATTTTTAGCGTCGTTGGGTCAATGAATATTTACCTACCTTAGCCCCACGACGCGTACCGGGAACTGACGTTGCGATTAGGGTCGGTGACCCGGTGCTCATTGGTGACGGAGAGTTACCTAGGGGTACTTGGCCAAGAGGCGTGATCGCGGCGCTGTACCCGGGCCGTGACGGGGTGGTTCGGGTGGTCGATGTAAGAACCTCGGGGGGTATTTTAAGACGACCCTTGAGAAAGATAGTTCTTTTATATAAAAAAGGGGAGAATGTACACGACATGTGTATTTTTATATTTTTATATATATTTTATTGATTATGTTTTGTTAAGTCACTTTGATTATAATTTTTCTTCAACGAAGTCACTGCGTTTTCTTTACCTACATGAATAATTAGGTTTTATAAGTAGGAAACTCTGCCAGTCGACTATACTCATGTACATAGCAGTATGTACGAGACCGGACATTGCTCAAGCAGTGAACTTCATGAGCCAGTTCAACAGCTGCTACGAGGAAACTCACTGGATAGCAGCAAAGCGAATTCTTCGGTACCTGAAGAAAACATCAAGTTTAGGACTGAAGTATATCAAAGGCAAACCCTGCGAGATAGAAGGTTTTGCTGATGCAGATCATGGAGGGAATATTATTGACCGGAAGAGTTTCTCCGGATATGTATTCAAGCTCAGTGGAGCTGCAATTTCCTGGCAAAGCATCAAACAGAAAACAGTGGCTTTATCAACTGCAGAGGCAGAGTATGTAAGCCTATCTGAAGCTACCAAAGAAGCTGTATACCTGAAGAGATTCTTGAAAGAAGTTGCAGGTATACAAAACACAAAACTGTGTATTCACACAGATAGCCAATCAGCTATGGCCATTGCACTAAACCCAGTGCATCACAATCAAACCAAACATATTGATGTGAGGTATCATTTTGTGCGGGATACTCTAATGAGTGATATAGAGGTCCAACTCAAGTACCTCGAGACAAATAAGATGACGGCAGACAGTCTGACGAAGAGCCTGTCTAAAAGCAAGTTTGAGTTTTGTACACAAGCGATGGGTGTGGTGTGAAGCACTGTTGAGGGTGTGAAAGAAGTGTTGGTATGGTTGAGTGTGTGATTTTTTATTCTCAATATATTTTATCCACAGTTTAACTTTGCGTATTATTACTCTACTAGTGTAGGTAGACAGTACACCTGTAATCACACAATAAACATGGTAATAATCCCGTTAATAATATTTATTCTAACGTAAGTGACCATGATAGTTTAAAAAGTTATATTACTTATACTTATTTAAGTATAATATTTATAAAGCTCTAAACACTCCCCTGTGTGGTGCCAGGGATAAAGAATTGCACCACCCCATCTCTTCCCGTGGGTGTCGTAAAAGCCGACTAAGGGACCATTCCAGAGGATGGGCAGCAGCATCTCTGTGAGGTTACCCTCAACCTACTGCGATCGCCAACCCGCCTGCCAAGCGTGGCGATTACGGCAAATACCCCTCATATCCTTGGGGGAGGCCTTTGTGCAGCAGTGGACGTCTTTTGGCTGAGATGATGAAACACTGCTGGGTTTAATCCTTCATCAATGAAATCAAGTCATTGCTACATTGATAGGTAAAATTAAATGTATAGAACCCATATGATTAACATAATAATGACATATAATAATAACTAATGCTATTATTCGTTTGATATTAACATTTTACTGTTAGGTCGTGATTAATAACCATTTAGTAGACATATATTTTAAATTTCACGATTTATCGTGCCTAGAAGGTTCTTTGGCCTATGATTTTAATGTTTCAAAGCACGTGTAAAAAATATGTTAATTATTAATAAAAAAATACGAGTAGGTAGCTATATAATGTTATTTTACATTTCGGTAATTAAAACAAGTAACGTTGATTATATAATTTATTTATAAACTTTTTATATTTTAAATCATCATCATCATCATCATCATCTCAGCCAAAAGACGTCCACTGCTGGACAAAATAAAAAAAATAAAAAAATAAAAAAATATAAATAAAATAAATATAATAAATATTTTAAATGCTGGATGACAACTCATTGTCAAAATTATATTATTTCCGGTCCTTTTGCGCGGATTTTTTAGGTGTATTTGAAAGATCATACACGACGTGAATAGTCAGCAGGTAAGTGGTATTTTGCTGTCATATAGCTGTATGAATGTAGATTATTCATATAATATTTTTTTTTTATTATAAACATTGGTACTTAGGTTAATTAACTTAAGACAGACACCCTATAACGCGAGCGTTATAGGGTGTCTGGGAAGATTATAGGTATTTTTCGAAGCATAGCCCGGGTTTGAGATCACCAACCCGCACTTGGCAAGCGTGGTGAGTAAGCCAATATAGGGAACATTGAGTGAAAAACTGACGAGAAGAGCGCAGCAAGCTGTATGGCCGTTTATAATTTTGTGTAATAGAAGGAGATCATGAACAGTCCTTCTATCTCGTAACAATGGGATGTCGAAGTCAAGTCGTGAAGTCTTTCACGAACTTTCCTTTAAACGGTTTCCATACGTTGTGAATGTGTTACAAGATGGATTCCAAACTGATGAGACGATTTCCAGATTGCTGCGCACCAAACTATTGTATGATAATTATGATTTTCGTATTAGCACTGAATTGATTTGTATTTAGTTTCATGAATCCCAGCATCCTATTAGAGTTACATACAATAGATTTAACATGAGAGGTATATTTCCCAACACAACAAGATTGCCAATATTGTTACATTGTTCGCATTT
This sequence comes from Eudonia lacustrata, assembly GCA_947562085.1. Lineage (NCBI taxonomy): Eukaryota > Metazoa > Arthropoda > Insecta > Lepidoptera > Crambidae > Eudonia > Eudonia lacustrata. The sequence goes on from OX387317.1 coordinate 16,787,302, forward strand.
TCGAGAAATTTATTGAACTTATCCAAACTCCCTACTAAATGACGACCTCCGTAGCCGCCAGCACTAGCAGCCGCTTGCACGCCAGACTTTAGGTGGGGCGCTAACTCTGAGGTCCCGGGTTCGATTCCCGGTCGGGTATTGATATCGAAAACGAACTTTTCGATATTGTGTTGGGTATGGGTGGTTGTGGTACCGTCATTGTTTCTGATTTCCTTTAAACGAGTGCTTTAGCTACTTACCATGGGATCAGAACAATGATATAAAAAAAAACTGGCCGGTGTTGGCGGGAGATACACTGCGGAATAAGTTAGTCTTATATAATTTTCGTTTACTTTTAATTTTACTGCGACCCATAGGTTTTTTTCCCACAATGTTTCTTTCCCAGTTTTGTTACGATAAATAATTGAATTGAATTGAATTGATAAGGTTCAAGTTCCCGTGAAACTACAATCCAAACCCCACTCCCGTCAGATTTAGAGCTAGTGCTACAGCAGCGATCTCTACGGCACACAATGTATCTGTCATCTATTATTTCACTACGGTTATTAGAAGGATTCAAACATGTTCCCGTAAAAACCAACATTTTATATTGTAAAATATTTTGGTAAACTTCACTTGTTTTGGTTTTTAAACCTCTAAAAAAAGTAAGAAAACAGCCTATAATTGCCCCCTTGCTGGGCAAAGGCCTCCAACATTGAAATGAAGTTATCGCTACATTTGATAAGTAATGACTTAATCAGCACGCTTGCCAAATGCGGGTTGGTGATCACAAACCCGAGCTATGCCTCGAAAAATCCGAAATACATTTTGCCTGACCTGGGAATTGAACCCGGGACCTTCGGGTATCGGGCCGAGCGCTCTGCCACTCGGCCACCGAGGTGTTTAACCTCTAACATTTTAAATTTTACTTTTTATTTTCAAGTGCTAATTGCTGCACTGAAGCTAAATTAAATACCTATTTATAAAATTTATAAAATTTTTAACATTTTCATAATAAATATCCACAAAAACTAATAAAAACCGATACAGCATTATACTAAACTTAAACCATTATAACTTGGGTGTTATAAATAATGGATAAAAATTTAACTTGGCGCTCTCAAATACACACTCAGTAGAAAAATGTTTGCCTCTGTGGAGTCTTTGAAAAGACTGCGCAATTTTCTCCCGACCACCACTAAAATTGCACTTGCGCATCTCTTCTTCTTCCCATATTAGAATATGCCGATGTCAGCTATATCGATGTTACGGAAGAGCAACTCAATAAGCTTGAGCGACTTCAGAATTTTAGTATACGATTCATATTTGGTCTTCGCAAATATGATCATGTCTCCAAATTCCGTACTAAACTCAAGTGGTTGCCAATTCGCCTTCACCGGAATGCTCATGTGCTTTCCCTGCTTTACAGTATTCTTTTTAGTCTGACCACTCCCTCCTATCTTAAGAATCGATTCCGATTCCTGTGCAACTCACATTTACGATCATTAAGATCGTCGAATAACATGACGCTTGAGATACCAATCCATTCCACAAAATTCTACGATAAATCTTTTACTGTACTGGCTGCTCGATTGTGGAATGCATTGCCTATATAAATAAGAAATCCTAAAACGTTAGCTACTTTTAAGAGGCTACTGAAGTATCATTAATTGTCCCAAATACCATCGTCACTGTAATATGCTTTTATATTATATTATGCATTCAAATAAAAAACCAAATTATTAAAATAAAACAAAAAACCTGACTGCTAAAACAACTATATAAAAAATAACTGCAAAAAGAAAAAAGAAAAAATCAAGCTCTACGATCCCAGAATTCAATTTAAGCAATATTGAATGCAACGTAAAATATTTCTAATTTCTAAAAGAGAGTGCGGATTTAATTGAGCTAGCCACGGCCGCTATGTTGATGATTGTCCCCGTCTGCGACAACTATCAATATTCAATGTATTTAGAAATATTTGACGTTGCATCCAACATTGCTCAAATTTAATTCTGGAATCGTAGAGCTTGTTTTTTTCTTTTCAGTGTTTTCTCTTTGGTTTATTTCAAACTTTTTAGTTTTGTAAAGTAAATAACCAAGCATTTCAAAACCTGCATAAAATAATTATATTAAAACGCCTACTCTTCTAAATAGCAAAGTCATAGAGCATACACCAATTGTCAATAATCTGATTAAGGCGTAAAAACGTGGTAAAAACCATAGATTTAGTAAAATCTATGTTAAAAACTTAGTTATTATTCTGAGGTAAAAACGAAACTCTTGACGTCTAGTACTTTTGACTAACAAGTTCTTTGAGTTTTTTTTAAACATGGGAATAAAATCTGCTAATATTCCCGAAAACAAAACACCATAAAACATTGCTGTACCTAAATGAAAATTATTAACTACACCTACGTCCATAGAAAAATTGGCTGTATATCCTTTACATATAAATTCCGTAGACGTTGTAGTTCGTTTAAAGAATTTTGATCGTGTGGTCGATCTAAAAATTTTTTGGGGGTCAAGATCACTAATAGCTTACCCGGCCAATGTGTTTACTTTTTTTTAGCCTATGTCACTCTCACAGTCAAAATAAATCTAACGACACCTCCATGCCGTTTGGCCTGTAGGGCGTGCCAAAGAAACAGATGTACTCGTACATACAAACATACCATACATATTATATACACTCGAAAAATCTAACGACACCTCATTATGTGATTATATGATTATACTTTGAGCTATTGAGTTCATGACGGATTACGTGTCTAATTACCTCTTTACTCAAATTAAAAGTGAGGCGTACGATTTTTAGTTAATGTTAAGAACATTTTAGTTATTAAAAGTTATTTTTTGTACTTATGTATAATTTAACTTTTTTTTTACATTCCTCTTTAAACACTTGAAAAAGTCGAAATATGAATCAAATATAATTCAGAAAATTAGGTTTTGGGTAATCCACGCCCTACCCGACCCGATCCATGCTCATTTTAAAATTTGCACATTTTGCGACTTAGACGATTTGCGATGTGTACGAAGTGTGAAACTGGTAATTTGAAATTTAGACATTTTGCGACTAAGACGATTTGCGATGTGTACGAAGTAAGAAACTGGCAATTTAGATAATCAGACGAATTGCGATTTAGGGAATCCTTCCCGACCCGTTAAAACCCACAATGCCGTTTTGGCTGTAGGGCGTGCCAAAGAAACAGATATACATACATATACATACATACACTCGAAAAACATAACCTTCCTTCTGACGCAGACGAGTAAAAAGGCTTGAGTTTCTTCGTTTTTACGCGTGTACACTTTGCCATTACGAACCCACACAAACCTGAACCCAGCCTATCTTGCTTTCTTCCGTGTTGCTGCGTAGAGTGCTTTATTAGATGGAGATCTATCTTCATCTAATAAAGCACTCCTGCTAGCATCATCTGCAAGCATCTATGCTCTGCAACATAGATAGGAATGCTTTGTCCTTCAAACCCCAGGTGTCTCCTTCCAGTAGCTTATGATTGACTGAGTTAGCCAGACATTACAAAGTAGTATACAGATTCTCTGATTTCCGTTCAGGGATACCGTTTATTTCTATACTTGAGTCGCGCATGTTGTTCTACAATACACAGACGTGTAGTGTATGAATCACTTGCCCCTTAGTGTATTGCTAGGCATGTTATTATTAGTATTAAAACACACATCAAAGGCTACACTCGTTTCCTTAAAAGCGTCTTCCGGTCCCCACATTCCATGGCGACCCTGCCAGTGCTGCCTTTCGGCGGCGGCGGCGCTGCGCAACTCGTTTAGTAATAAAATATGGGGGAAAACAAAGAAAGACAATATGATAAAAATACAATAAAAGACAATACTAGTGTAAAAAAAATACTATAGGTATACTATTTAATAATTCAAAATGAAAGTGTAACGAATAAAATAATCTGTTGTTGGTGGACAAACTATAAGTCGCTGGATCAAAACAACCCTTAAAGAATGCGGCTTGACGTTTCGATATTCACGGCCCACAGTACTCGGCTTGCAGTGACGTCACGTGCTAATCAATTAGGCCTTAACTTAGATACGATACGTAAAACTGCAGGTTGGAGTGAAAACTCATCGACGTTTGACGGCTCTTCTCTAGCTAAACTAATTTTAGACAACACTGTGTAACGGTCCATACGTCACTAGAACATTTTCTAAATGAATAAATAAAAATTATAAAATCTAGGATAGAATTCAGGCTAAATGTTATTTAATTTTAAATTTGTAACAGGCAAATAAAATAAAAGTAACTGATAGATTAATCAACAATAGGTACTCAAATAAAATTAAGCATTACTTGCTAGGACTTTAAATATCAAATAGAATCAACCTTTCTACATTATTGTTAACAGTGTTATTTTTACTTTTCAAGCGAGCAATAATGAGACCTTGTTACCTACTTATAAGCAAAATGGTTATTGATACATACGAGCCATCTAGCGTCGTTCTAAGAAATCTTTATACACTATCTAATAAGCGTAGCTTATCGTAGGTCTGTTAACTACGCTTTCTGATTTTGTCATCTTCGACTTGAGTATGTAGTTTTCCGGATCATAGTAATAGATGGCGTTCGTTAATATAAAAATCAAGTGTCTAAACAAATATTACTTTCGTGGATATTTATGTTAAAGATTCATTTTAGTTAACGATAGAAGTCTGTACTTTAATATTACAGATTGCATTTCATAAACTATAAATAATTATTGCGTTATAAGTAGTTTTTACAGGTTTTTACATTGTCATACGAACGTAGGTTTAGTTTCTCACATGAACCCGGTCAGAATATGACAACTTACAATCATTTGGTTATTTAAAATGTAAGTAATGCACTGAGTCGTGAGTAAGATTCATAATTGAGATGGGAGGGCGATCGATCAATGAATACTGCAAGCGCCATCCAGCGGAAATAGTAGCAGTATTCTAACCGTAGTAAAAGCAGAGGGAATAGAGAGGTACATGAATGAATGTTTCTGGCGCCGCCCTGCGGAGAGTAGCAGTAGCTTTCGCGTGTCTATGGATAAAGGGATGCCAAAAAGGGAAAGTATATATTTTGTATCGATATATCGTATCATAATGTGTTGCATGAGTTTGTGTCAATGCACAATATTATTTTTACTAAAATTCAGTTTATTTTTATGATGTCTTTTCAAAATGAGTTTACAAATTCGTACCTAGTATTATTTATAGTTTTAATAAATAATTCATGGTTTATTTTACATTTACGCCGTCATGGGTTTTAATAAGATTATTTTAAACATTTGACTTTACTAGCGGAGCTCTAATAAGACATGTGTAAATGTTATTCGACACAGTGAAAACACACCGGAAACACACCAAAAACCTAAACGTTGATCTTAACAAATTTGTCGATACCTACATACAGAGTCTACATCTAAAATAATCAAAATCTATCTACAAAGCTAAACAAAGTCGGCTGGCTGGTACTTGTACAGTCTTTGATACAAGTTTGTTCAAGTCATTCACATTCATCACATTATAATAATGATATCTAATGTTACGTCTTAGTCCATCATATTTTGTTTATCTAATTGGGACACATATACATTTTATTATAAACATACTAAATGTGATACATTCATACGACATTAATATCGTAATAATAGAAATCATAATAAGTAATATAATGTAATGCTGTATCGATATTCTGATGAATTACATCGCATTGGGCATCCCTAAATCTGCCAATGAATGCATCAGAATCTGGCGCCTCTGCACAGGAAGTAGCAGTAATCTGTATCCAATAATACGATATGCTAGTCTTTTCGATTGTCTATGTATGAGTAAAAGCAGAGAGATTTATTAATGAATACAGCTAGCGCCACTAGCCAGCGCAGCGGGGAGTAGCGGCAATGTGGACCTTGGCATGTGGCTATACTAACACTTTATTGCTCGTGTTTTTCTTTTGAGGAATTTAAAGCTATTTATCATGTTATTGGTATTGTTGGTAAGTGGAAATTGACGGTGGAAACTTTCAACATAAGTAAATATTGATAAAACTTTGATTGAAACAGTATTTAGCGAGATATAATCACTCGAAGTCTAGGACCAATAGGAAGACAGCAGGGGGGTAAGGAAAGATACCTAGTGCCGGCGGGTATAAAAGGAGGCTGGACATTGGGAGTGGGGTCATTAAGTATTCAGTAGTGTGTGTGTCAGACTGCTCTGGAAACTGTAAGTAAAACTTTGCTACTTTAATTTGATTTTAAACTGTGTAAATTATAAACTTTGTAGTTATTTTGAAACTTATTGCATGTCTTTTAAATGTTGTGATTATCATTGTATTTCTTTTATGTGTTGTGACTATGTTATCCTATGTACCTTCCTTCACCCAAAAACCCTCTCACTGCGGCCAAGACACCTTTAGCTGTCAGTTAACTGATCGTTCGTGTGAGCCTGCACGAGCGGCAGTGAGAAAATCCAACCATTAAAACCTTATCCTTTCAATCTTATATTTTTGTGTTTCTGTTGTTTATGTGTACTTAATTAATATTCATTTCTATCTCACTAAACATTTTAATTTATTTTGTGAATTTTATATTATGTTGAAAGTGTTGTGTTTGATTAACGGCGATATCGTGAAATAGGTAGAAGAGCAGGAATGTTATAGGGTGTTAGATTTTGCATAATGGTTAGGAACGGCTTACATTATAAAAGGGAATTAGATTGGTTAGGAGTAGGTACGTTTTATTTCGAAGTACCTACCTACGTTTTAGATGATTTAAGATATAGGTAGGTAAGCATATAGGTATGTGTGTAGGTAGGTAATCACATTATAATAATGATATCTAATGTTACGTCTTAGTCCATCATATTTTGTTTATCTAATTGGGACACATATACATTTTATTATAAACATACTAAATGTGATACATTCATACGACATTAATATCGTAATAATAGAAATCATAATAAGTAATATAATGTAATGCTGTATCGATATTCTGATGAATTACATCGCATTGGGCATCCCTAAATCTGCCAATGAATGCATCAGAATCTGGCGCCTCTGCACAGGAAGTAGCAGTAATCTGTATCCAATAATACGATATGCTAGTCTTTTCGATTGTCTATGTATGAGTAAAAGCAGAGAGATTTATTAATGAATACAGCTAGCGCCACTAGCCAGCGCAGCGGGGAGTAGCGGCAATGTGGACCTTGGCATGTGGCTATACTAACACTTTATTGCTCGTGTTTTTCTTTTGAGGAATTTAAAGCTATTTATCATGTTATTGGTATTGTTGGTAAGTGGAAATTGACGGTGGAAACTTTCAACATAAGTAAATATTGATAAAACTTTGATTGAAACAGTATTTAGCGAGATATAATCACTCGAAGTCTAGGACCAATAGGAAGACAGCAGGGGGGTAAGGAAAGATACCTAGTGCCGGCGGGTATAAAAGGAGGCTGGACATTGGGAGTGGGGTCATTAAGTATTCAGTAGTGTGTGTGTCAGACTGCTCTGGAAACTGTAAGTAAAACTTTGCTACTTTAATTTGATTTTAAACTGTGTAAATTATAAACTTTGTAGTTATTTTGAAACTTATTGCATGTCTTTTAAATGTTGTGATTATCATTGTATTTCTTTTATGTGTTGTGACTATGTTATCCTATGTACCTTCCTTCACCCAAAAACCCTCTCACTGCGGCCAAGACACCTTTAGCTGTCAGTTAACTGATCGTTCGTGTGAGCCTGCACGAGCGGCAGTGAGAAAATCCAACCTTTAAACCTACCTAACCCCATATACCTACCTTCACCCACAAACCCTCTCACTGCGGCCAAAACACCTTTAGCTGTCAGATATCTGATCGTTCGTGTGAGCCTGCACGAGCGGCAGTGAGAAAATCCAACCATTAAAACCTTATCCTTTCAATCTTATATTTTTGTGTTTCTGTTGTTTATGTGTACTTAATTAATATTCATTTCTATCTCACTAAACATTTTAATTTATTTTGTGAATTTTATATTATGTTGAAAGTGTTGTGTTTGATTAACGGCGATATCGTGAAATAGGTAGAAGAGCAGGAATGTTATAGGGTGTTAGATTTTGCATAATGGTTAGGAACGGCTTACATTATAAAAGGGAATTAGATTGGTTAGGAGTAGGTACGTTTTATTTCGAAGTACCTACCTACGTTTTAGATGATTTAAGATATAGGTAGGTAAGCATATAGGTATGTGTGTAGGTAGGTAACCGAAATGAGAGTTTATTGTGTGAACATTATGTAGGTAGGTATAATAATAATGTGTTGCTTTATATACTGTTTCGCGTTGCGGAATGGAGTAGGTGGTCTCAGGTCCCAGCGGATAACTCAAATCTTTATTATGATCCAAAAACTGTTATAAGCTAGGTTGTCATAAATAAAACCGTTTAAAAAAAAAAAAAAGGGATATTCGTTTGCCTTAATAATAATAAAGCGTTACATGTTATCAGGTATTCAATAAGTTGGTGGTGGTGTTTTAGTTAAGTAGGGTCAAGTTATGTGTGTCGATGGATGTGTGATAACCGTGCTTAGTAGTTTATTAGGTTTATTTTATTCGGATGTCACTTAAATTAACTAGACATTTACCTACTTAAATACTTTGAGGAAATTAAGGTTTCCAGTTTTGTTATACCGAAATGGGTTATACATATAGTTGACGGTATCTTTGTTCAGATTCTGAGGCAAGCAAAGCCGTCCTCGTAGAGATCTTCAAGGAGATGTACTACCATCGAAAGTCTGCAACAATTGCTACCACAACCTACATTTAAATAGTAAAATCTATATTTTGGTGACGTCGGATAATTTAGACATTTCTTTTTAAGATTATCTTATTTATTAATTGTTCATTGGGTTTATTTTATTCTGTTGTCATTTAAATGAATATATCTACCTACAGATGGTATTATTACAATACAAACTGAATTTGAGGAAATTAAGGTTTCCAATTCTATATGCCAAAATGGCTTCGACATAATTTGTTGATATCTTTTGTTTGGCTAAGGGCAAGCAAAAGCCGTCCCTGTAGATCATCTTCAAGGAGATATGCTATCATCAAAGGCCATAAACGATTGATAACACAAACTACATTTAAATGATAAAATCTATATTTTAATGACTATGGAATAAAGTGAACATAATTATAATTATTTGAATATAATTGGATGGGTTCGATTCCCGGTCATGGAACCAGTGAGTTCGAATCTCGCTTGTGGATTTTATGAAATAAAGTGAATGTATAATTATATACATTTAATTTTATGTGGAGTGTTGCGAACAAATTACAATTCGTATGGGTTCGATTCCCGTTCGTGGAACCAGTGAGTTCGAATCTCGCTTGTGAACTTTATGAAATAAAGTGAATTTATCCTCTCAAGTGTGGCGGATAATTTAACGCAAGTTGGTTGCGAATAAACTACAAATCGGATGGGTTCAAATCCCGTTCGTGGAACCAAAGGTTCAAATCCCGCTTATGGAATGTTGTTTTGTTTATAAGACTAAGTAATAGTTATATTATCTATTTACTTAATAAACCCTGGTTCAGTGCCTAATGTAGGTATTTGAGTGACTTTTGTTTAGTACAAATACTCAATGTACAAGCATTAAATACCTATAAGCAACGGTTTAAATAAAGATTAAAATCACGAGTTAAATATTCACTCTAGTATCATATCGGGCACTGCACAGGTGATTAGAGATTGCTAGATCTAAGCATCGTGACCGAATTGTTTTGTATGGGTCTTTCGTTGCCTATGTTTGGTCAAATACTAGTATATGCATTAAATATAGGCAATGGTCTAAATAAAGATTAGTTTACGAGCGGGTGTGGATGGATATGGGGAAGGTGGAGTCCATGTAGCTTTTTAATGATCATTCTGATCATTTATACTACCTATACAAATAAGTTCGGTGATAGATTATGTTTAAGCAAACACTCGTGGTTGTTCGAAGTAACGCTAGGGCGAAATGAACACTGATAGTATGTACTACGAGCTACATTTGCCTCAATATAGTAAATAGATAGCTACCTTACCTACCTACGTAAATATTAGTAAATTGTAGTTAGGCGTCAACTCGTCGTCACTCGTGAGTAACAAGAATAGAGGTTAGATTTATTCTTATTAAATTCGAAATGAGAGTCGTGACCGATTGCATATGTTAATTATTAACCAACATGTTTATTAGGAAAGTAGTCGTATTAATGAATATTAATTACAGTTATTTATAGTAGAAATGATGAGATAAAACTATAAAATAAGTTTAGATCTTAGAGTCCGCATAAAACAAAATAGTAATTGCAATTAGTAGTTTCCTTATAGGAGTTTTGTTTTATTTCTGTATAATGTAGATGCTAAAATAATTGTATTTTACTTCATCTTGTTTTTGCATTATTACGATCAGAACCTCTGCGTTAAATTTAAGATATTTTATCAAAATTACAAGTTTAAAGAGTATTCAGAGTATTAATTGAAGCTCCTTATGTTATATTCTATCAAACAGGATAGAAAAACGATTAAATTATTAAATGTTAAGCAATTTTACATAGTTTCGTCATGGGATGGGAGACCGCGATGTTATTATGATTTTAGGTACTTACTTAATCTAGCTCGGCGTAGGCCATCGCTTTGGTTGTTAGTTTATAATAGTAGGTGATCTGTTACTTTTGTTTTAATGATAAGGGTCATGAATTCATTTACAGGTAGTAAAGAAAGGGTTGTTAGGTCTTGCCTTTAAGTTCCTTAAAGTTCTTAGGTTATTGCGGACCTTCGTAGGTGCACTAGACGATCACTTGGCCAAAATGATCTTTTAGATGTGATTGAAACAAGTAGGTTATTCTCGGTTTTGGATTATTACAATAATAATGGTTAGGAGTTAAGTAGGTTAATTTATGGTAATCTAGGTAGGTAATTATGTTCATTATTTACATCTCACTTATATCGTTATATTTGGTGCCGTTAGGTATAAGTAGGTTAAACGATTTATTTAATCTAATTAATTCAAAAAAAATAAGACCGAAAGTAGTTTAGCTCCTTAGTTTTAGTCTTAGCTTCAGAGGGTTTGTTACAATTTAGTGTGGCCGTGACCAGGATTGCATTACTAGGATTATGTGACCAATAGGTATTAGGGTATCTGTAGGTAACTTAGACAGAAGTAGCATTGAATAGTTAACATCGTTTAGACACTGTAGATTGAGATGTTAGAATGATGTTGTGATGTTGTTGGGGTTCTGCTGGGATACTGTAATAGTGTTTTGGTAGTGTTCTGGCAGTGTTGTGGCAGCATCATAATAATTAGGATAATGTTAGAATACTTTCAGAATACAGTTACAATGGTGATGTTACATTGTTATTAGGATGGTGTTAGGTTACTGTTAGAATAGTTAAGGGTTTATTTCATAGGATAGTATCATGTTTTAGATCAAGTCTAGATTAAATTAATTATTTTGGTGAAATTAGCTAAAGATAAATAGATATTTGTTATGTTAGATTCAATCACATTTAGAAGCGCGTTGCGATGCAAGTCGCACAATTTGTTGCTGTGTAAATAGGAAGGAATTAAGGCAAAGATAGACGTTTAAAATTTAATAGGCAAAACCATTTATTATAATAGTAGGTAGGGTAGGTACGTTTATCTAGATGCCAGGTGCGAGTGTCATTCGCCATTTCGACACAATGTTAACTCTTGTCGTATGCCGCCAGGAGGCGTTGCTTCAATGCCATACTGGTTTTCGTTTGGTTGGCGTGATCGAATAAATCCGGATAGTAAACAAAACTCGCACTAGGCACCTTGATAAGTTCTGTAGCCGCGTGGCTTGCATGCCTGGCTTTGGGCGGAGCTAACTCTGAGGTCCCGGGTTCGATCCCCGCTCGAGTCAATGATGAAAACTAACTCTTTGGTTCCGTTGTTAGTTTTGTTTTACATAATAAGAGTACATTAGCTAGTACTTACTTAGGATCAGAACAATGAATGTGATATTGCCTAATAGTTATTTAAAGGGCCTTTGATTTAATTAACAAGTTATTTTTGTTAATTAGTTTTCATTTAAAAATTTGCCAGAGTTAACAAATTGGATTAGAAATTAAGGTTTAGATTGTAGGTAGGTAGGTATCGTTTTGAGTGAAGTTAAGGAATGTTACATAATTTAAGTAGGTACCTAAGAGGTTTAGTTTTACTAACGGGGGGTTGTAATGATTATTAGGCATAATAAGATTAATTTGTTAATTGATATATTCTTATAATTAAGAAACAATGAGGCTTATGCCCAGCAGTGGGTCGTCAGTGGCTAAGTGAGTTTTAGAGTCTAGTTAGTGGGGGGTTGCATCGTATTTTAGTATTATTATTTTTAGGGACAGTTCAAAACAATAAATGCTTTTCTTTTCCTTCTTTACAAAATTTACATTCTTAGGTTGATCTTAAATTCATATTTACATGTAGAAAAATAAACTTAATCCCAGTCTGGGAACCAGACTCGGTAACTTCGGGTATCGGAGTGCTTTGCGTTCGACCACCGAGACGTTAATGTTTACATGTTTACATTATGTTTGCTACGCGTGTAATATTATTTTAAATTAGGATACTTAGTTCGTTTCTACTCATATAATGTACGACTATTCTTATTGACTGCGTTCTGTATTGGTTTTGCATTCTGTATTGGTCACCGTCGTTCCCATGGTACACATTTCATTAAACAGTGAGAGCTTTGTAGCGTCTCAACACTCCATAGCGATAAGCTCGTTAACGTAAACAAACTGTACGGAGAACTATGACAATTAAATACAAGGCAAGGTAACTCGACCGCGGGCTGCAATTTATTAGAACTTATGATATTATGATTATAAGAACACAGTACAAATATTGGGTAATGGGTCTTTTTAGGGTATTAGTTAGTCAATGTGGAATATAGGTAATGTAGGTGTACCTATTCAGATGCAATAGTTAAAGTCAACTTATAGCGAACATTCGTTCATTACTTACCATGTTGAAATAGGTTATCGTAATTATTTTTATCCTGCTTAAATTTGATGTTTATGGAGAGGTTAAAAGTTTAATTAACTGGGGGTTGTAGGTATAACCATAGATTTAATAAAAATATATTAAGGTACAACGTAAACAATTACAGTCTTAAAGTTAACGTATTGTTAGCAAGTTCATTTGAACTAGGTTAGTGAAAGCGTTGGTTAGTGACGCGTAAATGAACTATGCTACTAGTAACAATATTAGATTTAGGCGAGTAATAATTGGAAAGGATTATTAATAATCGGTAAATAGGTTACAGTTACAATTTATAGGTGGTATTATTAACAATCGTAGGGTTTGAGTTCAAACAGTTTAGAGCGATTTAGTGACCTATTTATAAATTTAAAAAAAAAAAATCTGGAGCTTCGGTAGCCCTGTGGTCAGAGTATTGGATTGGTTATTTGAGGATCGTGGGTTCGATTCCCACTCGTGCTTTCTCAAGCTGATTGACTTTTAGTAAAATTAAAAAAAAAAAAAACCTGTGTACCTATGGTTTATACTGTAGTTTTGAATCTGGGTTTCGAATCTAATTCTAGGATTCGAGCGCTAGGTTAAGTGTTTGTTAGTATCCGGTTTGGTTGATAATAGGGTTTGTTTTAAGTCCGCATGGCTTTCCACAACCAATTTAGTTTTTAAAACGACAATGTTGATGGTATCATTGGCGTTTTGATAGTTAAAGAGTAGGTGTTAAGTCTGTTTAATAACAACAATAGTTATATTAGATTGTTGTTACAGGTTAAGTAAGATAAGAAAGATTTAGATGAAGTATTAAAACCGCCTGACTTTCTACTACTAATGTAGTACCTAGTTAATATTTTATTACAACAATGATGATGTTATCATTGTTGTGTTCTGACATTTGAAATAATGGGCCCTTTAGCTTCAGATAAACTAGGGAGATATCCATGGTTTTTGATGATACATAGCGAAATACATTTGAAGAATAAGGTCTAGTTAGATGGGGGTTGGGAATATAAATAGATTCAATAGGTATTATGTAAAGTAGGATAAACAAAATTAATTATCAAAAATAATTAATTTGATCATAATATAGTAGGTACAGGTAGGTTACTTTAGAAAAGACAGGCAAGAAAGCAGTAATGTTATGTATCAAAATGTTAAGGCGTTCATGAATAATTATTCTAATGGTAACTGAATTCATAATTCTATTGCCAATTATAAGGCATTTATTAAATAAATCGATTATATCTTGAATAGAAACATTTTAAATGTATCTCTAATACAGTTCAATTATAACTAGGAAATTGGTAAATTTAGGTTTAGTAATTTAATTCAGGTTACGACGTTGAGGTTTTCAGTGATTATAGGTAATTTAAAAATTTATCAGTGTTCGGGTCAGGCGTTGTTCCGAGCAAAAACTGGTGTGGTTAAGTTATTATAATAAGTATAATTTTCAGCACGGTTTTCACACGGGGTAGTTTTTATTACTTTGCTTTTGTTTTGTCTTTGCTTTGCGATTGAATGTGTGTATGAAAGTAGTATGGAGTGTTACAGCTGGCTACTCAATATATAATCTTATTACTGTTGGCGAGTTAGGAAAAGGTGCAAACTTGTTCGCAGTTTCTTGTCTAGTAATGGTGTTGACGAGTTGTTATAGTGTGTCAGTTAGTGCACATTGTAAAGTGGAATGAAGAAGGATGAAAAGGTTTTAAAAAAAATATATGTATATTTATTTATATAAAAAGGTATGAACAAACAACTCGACTTTCACTTAGGACATGGGACGGTTTGTCGGTGTTCGAATTTTGACATGCTGACACTACACAAAATGTTTTGTATGGCGAAGAAGTTTGGTGTTAGGTTAAGTCCGATTGGACAACTTCAGTCTTAAAAAAAAAAAAAAAAAGACCGTCATAAATAATATTTACTACACAAGAAGCTGAGACTAAAACTACACTGCACACTCTCCTAATCGTAAATGGTCTTTGCCTGTGGCGGAGTTTTGGTGTGTGGCAATGGCAATATAAGGAGTTAGTGCTCTAGCTATGAACGTCAACTGCTTCTGAAGAGGTGCTATTGGTAAATCGCAGCAATCAGAATTGGATGATGAGATGCCTTTAGTAAATCACTAGGATTGGTTGGCCTCACAACCCAACACTTTTGGCAGATTCAGTTGTGCCTTGCGAACAGTAATGACTTACTATTGTTAGTGTCTTAAACACATCGAAGATTTGCCCAGCTTATGACTATTTACCATTCGGTTTAAATACACAAAGGCTTTCCTTGGAATAGCTATACATTTAAATAGATACACGCACGATCACAAGTGCTATGTTCTATTTTTCATTTCATATTTAGTGCTTGATGAGGTGAAAAATAAAACAAATGAATTTTATGGAACAAATTAAATATTACACTTGTTTTAGATAGGTCTTGTCCCTATTCGAATATTGGCGGATTAGAATTTGCACTTGGGAGGGAAGAGCATACTAATGATTAGATTTAGAAAATGTACGAGGGTTTAGAAAATTTCCTTCGGTTAAGTTATTTCACACCTTCGTAAATTTTGGGGGTTGGCTGTAACGGTCCATACGTCACTAGAACATTTTCTAAATGAATAAATAAAAATTATAAAATCTAGGATAGAATTCAGGCTAAATGTTATTTAATTTTAAATTTGTAACAGGCAAATAAAATAAAAGTAACTGATAGATTAATCAACAATAGGTACTCAAATAAAATTAAGCATTACTTGCTAGGACTTTAAATATCAAATAGAATCAACCTTTCTACATTATTGTTAACAGTGTTATTTTTACTTTTCAAGCGAGCAATAATGAGACCTTGTTACCTACTTATAAGCAAAATGGTTATTGATACATACGAGCCATCTAGCGTCGTTCTAAGAAATCTTTATACACTATCTAATAAGCGTAGCTTATCGTAGGTCTGTTAACTACGCTTTCTGATTTTGTCATCTTCGACTTGAGTATGTAGTTTTCCGGATCATAGTAATAGATGGCGTTCGTTAATATAAAAATCAAGTGTCTAAACAAATATTACTTTCGTGGATATTTATGTTAAAGATTCATTTTAGTTAACGATAGAAGTCTGTACTTTAATATTACAGATTGCATTTCATAAACTATAAATAATTATTGCGTTATAAGTAGTTTTTACAGGTTTTTACATTGTCATACGAACGTAGGTTTAGTTTCTCACATGAACCCGGTCAGAATATGACAACTTACAATCATTTGGTTATTTAAAATGTAAGTAATGCACTGAGTCGTGAGTAAGATTCATAATTGAGATGGGAGGGCGATCGATCAATGAATACTGCAAGCGCCATCCAGCGGAAATAGTAGCAGTATTCTAACCGTAGTAAAAGCAGAGGGAATAGAGAGGTACATGAATGAATGTTTCTGGCGCCGCCCTGCGGAGAGTAGCAGTAGCTTTCGCGTGTCTATGGATAAAGGGATGCCAAAAAGGGAAAGTATATATTTTGTATCGATATATCGTATCATAATGTGTTGCATGAGTTTGTGTCAATGCACAATATTATTTTTACTAAAATTCAGTTTATTTTTATGATGTCTTTTCAAAATGAGTTTACAAATTCGTACCTAGTATTATTTATAGTTTTAATAAATAATTCATGGTTTATTTTACATTTACGCCGTCATGGGTTTTAATAAGATTATTTTAAACATTTGACTTTACTAGCGGAGCTCTAATAAGACATGTGTAAATGTTATTCGACACAGTGAAAACACACCGGAAACACACCAAAAACCTAAACGTTGATCTTAACAAATTTGTCGATACCTACATACAGAGTCTACATCTAAAATAATCAAAATCTATCTACAAAGCTAAACAAAGTCGGCTGGCTGGTACTTGTACAGTCTTTGATACAAGTTTGTTCAAGTCATTCACATTCATCACATTATAATAATGATATCTAATGTTACGTCTTAGTCCATCATATTTTGTTTATCTAATTGGGACACATATACATTTTATTATAAACATACTAAATGTGATACATTCATACGACATTAATATCGTAATAATAGAAATCATAATAAGTAATATAATGTAATGCTGTATCGATATTCTGATGAATTACATCGCATTGGGCATCCCTAAATCTGCCAATGAATGCATCAGAATCTGGCGCCTCTGCACAGGAAGTAGCAGTAATCTGTATCCAATAATACGATATGCTAGTCTTTTCGATTGTCTATGTATGAGTAAAAGCAGAGAGATTTATTAATGAATACAGCTAGCGCCACTAGCCAGCGCAGCGGGGAGTAGCGGCAATGTGGACCTTGGCATGTGGCTATACTAACACTTTATTGCTCGTGTTTTTCTTTTGAGGAATTTAAAGCTATTTATCATGTTATTGGTATTGTTGGTAAGTGGAAATTGACGGTGGAAACTTTCAACATAAGTAAATATTGATAAAACTTTGATTGAAACAGTATTTAGCGAGATATAATCACTCGAAGTCTAGGACCAATAGGAAGACAGCAGGGGGGTAAGGAAAGATACCTAGTGCCGGCGGGTATAAAAGGAGGCTGGACATTGGGAGTGGGGTCATTAAGTATTCAGTAGTGTGTGTGTCAGACTGCTCTGGAAACTGTAAGTAAAACTTTGCTACTTTAATTTGATTTTAAACTGTGTAAATTATAAACTTTGTAGTTATTTTGAAACTTATTGCATGTCTTTTAAATGTTGTGATTATCATTGTATTTCTTTTATGTGTTGTGACTATGTTATCCTATGTACCTTCCTTCACCCAAAAACCCTCTCACTGCGGCCAAGACACCTTTAGCTGTCAGTTAACTGATCGTTCGTGTGAGCCTGCACGAGCGGCAGTGAGAAAATCCAACCTTTAAACCTACCTAACCCCATATACCTACCTTCACCCACAAACCCTCTCACTGCGGCCAAAACACCTTTAGCTGTCAGATATCTGATCGTTCGTGTGAGCCTGCACGAGCGGCAGTGAGAAAATCCAACCATTAAAACCTTATCCTTTCAATCTTATATTTTTGTGTTTCTGTTGTTTATGTGTACTTAATTAATATTCATTTCTATCTCACTAAACATTTTAATTTATTTTGTGAATTTTATATTATGTTGAAAGTGTTGTGTTTGATTAACGGCGATATCGTGAAATAGGTAGAAGAGCAGGAATGTTATAGGGTGTTAGATTTTGCATAATGGTTAGGAACGGCTTACATTATAAAAGGGAATTAGATTGGTTAGGAGTAGGTACGTTTTATTTCGAAGTACCTACCTACGTTTTAGATGATTTAAGATATAGGTAGGTAAGCATATAGGTATGTGTGTAGGTAGGTAACCGAAATGAGAGTTTATTGTGTGAACATTATGTAGGTAGGTATAATAATAATGTGTTGCTTTATATACTGTTTCGCGTTGCGGAATGGAGTAGGTGGTCTCAGGTCCCAGCGGATAACTCAAATCTTTATTATGATCCAAAAACTGTTATAAGCTAGGTTGTCATAAATAAAACCGTTTAAAAAAAAAAAAAAGGGATATTCGTTTGCCTTAATAATAATAAAGCGTTACATGTTATCAGGTATTCAATAAGTTGGTGGTGGTGTTTTAGTTAAGTAGGGTCAAGTTATGTGTGTCGATGGATGTGTGATAACCGTGCTTAGTAGTTTATTAGGTTTATTTTATTCGGATGTCACTTAAATTAACTAGACATTTACCTACTTAAATACTTTGAGGAAATTAAGGTTTCCAGTTTTGTTATACCGAAATGGGTTATACATATAGTTGACGGTATCTTTGTTCAGATTCTGAGGCAAGCAAAGCCGTCCTCGTAGAGATCTTCAAGGAGATGTACTACCATCGAAAGTCTGCAACAATTGCTACCACAACCTACATTTAAATAGTAAAATCTATATTTTGGTGACGTCGGATAATTTAGACATTTCTTTTTAAGATTATCTTATTTATTAATTGTTCATTGGGTTTATTTTATTCTGTTGTCATTTAAATGAATATATCTACCTACAGATGGTATTATTACAATACAAACTGAATTTGAGGAAATTAAGGTTTCCAATTCTATATGCCAAAATGGCTTCGACATAATTTGTTGATATCTTTTGTTTGGCTAAGGGCAAGCAAAAGCCGTCCCTGTAGATCATCTTCAAGGAGATATGCTATCATCAAAGGCCATAAACGATTGATAACACAAACTACATTTAAATGATAAAATCTATATTTTAATGACTATGGAATAAAGTGAACATAATTATAATTATTTGAATATAATTGGATGGGTTCGATTCCCGGTCATGGAACCAGTGAGTTCGAATCTCGCTTGTGGATTTTATGAAATAAAGTGAATGTATAATTATATACATTTAATTTTATGTGGAGTGTTGCGAACAAATTACAATTCGTATGGGTTCGATTCCCGTTCGTGGAACCAGTGAGTTCGAATCTCGCTTGTGAACTTTATGAAATAAAGTGAATTTATCCTCTCAAGTGTGGCGGATAATTTAACGCAAGTTGGTTGCGAATAAACTACAAATCGGATGGGTTCAAATCCCGTTCGTGGAACCAAAGGTTCAAATCCCGCTTATGGAATGTTGTTTTGTTTATAAGACTAAGTAATAGTTATATTATCTATTTACTTAATAAACCCTGGTTCAGTGCCTAATGTAGGTATTTGAGTGACTTTTGTTTAGTACAAATACTCAATGTACAAGCATTAAATACCTATAAGCAACGGTTTAAATAAAGATTAAAATCACGAGTTAAATATTCACTCTAGTATCATATCGGGCACTGCACAGGTGATTAGAGATTGCTAGATCTAAGCATCGTGACCGAATTGTTTTGTATGGGTCTTTCGTTGCCTATGTTTGGTCAAATACTAGTATATGCATTAAATATAGGCAATGGTCTAAATAAAGATTAGTTTACGAGCGGGTGTGGATGGATATGGGGAAGGTGGAGTCCATGTAGCTTTTTAATGATCATTCTGATCATTTATACTACCTATACAAATAAGTTCGGTGATAGATTATGTTTAAGCAAACACTCGTGGTTGTTCGAAGTAACGCTAGGGCGAAATGAACACTGATAGTATGTACTACGAGCTACATTTGCCTCAATATAGTAAATAGATAGCTACCTTACCTACCTACGTAAATATTAGTAAATTGTAGTTAGGCGTCAACTCGTCGTCACTCGTGAGTAACAAGAATAGAGGTTAGATTTATTCTTATTAAATTCGAAATGAGAGTCGTGACCGATTGCATATGTTAATTATTAACCAACATGTTTATTAGGAAAGTAGTCGTATTAATGAATATTAATTACAGTTATTTATAGTAGAAATGATGAGATAAAACTATAAAATAAGTTTAGATCTTAGAGTCCGCATAAAACAAAATAGTAATTGCAATTAGTAGTTTCCTTATAGGAGTTTTGTTTTATTTCTGTATAATGTAGATGCTAAAATAATTGTATTTTACTTCATCTTGTTTTTGCATTATTACGATCAGAACCTCTGCGTTAAATTTAAGATATTTTATCAAAATTACAAGTTTAAAGAGTATTCAGAGTATTAATTGAAGCTCCTTATGTTATATTCTATCAAACAGGATAGAAAAACGATTAAATTATTAAATGTTAAGCAATTTTACATAGTTTCGTCATGGGATGGGAGACCGCGATGTTATTATGATTTTAGGTACTTACTTAATCTAGCTCGGCGTAGGCCATCGCTTTGGTTGTTAGTTTATAATAGTAGGTGATCTGTTACTTTTGTTTTAATGATAAGGGTCATGAATTCATTTACAGGTAGTAAAGAAAGGGTTGTTAGGTCTTGCCTTTAAGTTCCTTAAAGTTCTTAGGTTATTGCGGACCTTCGTAGGTGCACTAGACGATCACTTGGCCAAAATGATCTTTTAGATGTGATTGAAACAAGTAGGTTATTCTCGGTTTTGGATTATTACAATAATAATGGTTAGGAGTTAAGTAGGTTAATTTATGGTAATCTAGGTAGGTAATTATGTTCATTATTTACATCTCACTTATATCGTTATATTTGGTGCCGTTAGGTATAAGTAGGTTAAACGATTTATTTAATCTAATTAATTCAAAAAAAATAAGACCGAAAGTAGTTTAGCTCCTTAGTTTTAGTCTTAGCTTCAGAGGGTTTGTTACAACTGTTTGTTAGTTAATCGTTAGTGTATTGGTATCTACTGCAGTATGTAATCCACTAACGTATGATTTGCTATTTAGATACTTAGGATCTTGATTCCTTAATTAATAAATCAGATTTTTACTTATGTTCGTTTAATAAGAACTAATAAAATAAAAAATGTGCTGTTATTGAATTTCCCTTGTACAGGCTCTCAAAGTCTACCTTGTATGTATAAATATTCTATTACAGGTACTAATCTCGAGGACGAAGCACGAGTATAATTAGTGATTAAACGAACTTACTTGTACGTAAAGTTCTATCATAATTATACGAAGTGCTTCGTCCGAAGAGATTAGTAACATACACCCAACCCATTCCCATACTTATCTCGGGGAATATCACTACTATTTGATCGAACTAAAATCACTTCAAACTAAATGACACAGGATGGCAGACAGATGGCGCGAGCGGGCGTAAATGCAGCGGCGCGTGACTTGTTTTTTGTTTCACTATAGGCTTTCAACTAACAGTGCGGGGTACACCACGAATATGTGCTACACCTTGTATGTATAAATATTCTATCAGGTACTAATATCTTCGGACGAAGCACTTCGTATAATTATGATAAAAATTTACGTACAAGTAAGTTCGTTTAATCACTAATTATATTTTGCACTACGGAATAGTTATTAAGCTGAAAGCATCTACTATTGCTACAAGCACTGTTGTTATTTATTAAATGCGCTACTACTTCAGATTGATCCAGCTTCACGTTGTTGGGCATTTTAGGCCAATCATTTTCATTGCATATTAAAAATGATGGTCCAGGCCACCACAGTGGGTATGGCCAATGACGTAGCCCTAAGACCACGTGAAACGAGATCAGCTGGATTGTCTTTCGACGGTACGTAGCTCCAGGTATGCCCACAGGTACTCCCTTGAATTTCGTGAATTCTAATGCACACAAAGGTTTTAGTTGGGCAGTGGAATAGCTAGCCATCCTAAGACGATGGTCGAGTCACACCAGAACCTGCATGTGTTAATGCGCAAACTAAAAGATTCCAAAACCTTAGTACACAGCCTTGCACCTAGCAAGGTTTCGCAGAGCTCGAGCGGTGGCATGTTGTTGGCTTAATCGGTGCCACACGGTTCCTAGACGTCAGCAGCCGCACGCACACCGAGCTGCTGCTCGATCGCACGTATAGGCATGCTCCGTACGCTCTTTCGGAAGCATCTGTGAAAACATGAATTTCGTGAGTAGTAGAGCTTTGACAAAAGACCCACCGAGGAATACATAGTGAATTTATACATACTAATGTGTTTGCAAATGATGACCAAAGATTTTGAATTTCTGTTGTGACTGTTCTATGATCCCAGTTAGTTAAAGGCCGGCAACGCATCTGTGATTCCTCTGGTTTTGCGGGTGTCCATGGGCGGCGGTGATTGCTTTCCATCAGGTGACCCGCCTGCTCGTTTGCCTCCTTCCAATATAAAAAAAGTCGTACTTTTCGATCCGTAGGCGTTGCATAATATAAGCTTTGCCTCTAGGATGCATGGGCCAACGAGACCAAGAGGATCAAATATTTGACTTAAAACTGATAAGATAGGTACGACGTTTTGTAATATTTTTTGTATATTTGACTATATTAATTGTGTATGTAAGTGAGTCAGAGTCACATACCCAATTCAAACCTAATGTTTTAGATAGCGAGCAAAAAAAAAACACGTTTGTTGTATAGGAGCCCCCTTAAATATTTATTTTATTCTGTTTTTTAGTATTTGTTGTTATAGCGGCAACAGAAATACGTCATCTGTGAAAATTTCAACTGACTAACTACCACGGTTCATGAGATACAGTCTGGTGACAGACGGACAGACAGACGGACGGTCAGCGGAAAAAAACTAAATTATTATTTGGATTGTTCAAAAAATGATTATCTATTTGAGGTAGTATTTTTAAGTTATTAGAGCGCCATTTGCGTAAATTAAAATTTGCAGAAGAAAGGATTTTTGTACCTGCTGGGATACTTCTACGACTTCCTCTATCGTGCCCGCGCCATACAAAAAATCGTCACAGTAAAAGTCACGTAAAATAGCAAACTTCACGCGTTCGTCTTGTGACTAAGTATGGAGCGGAAGCTGTACCGAACGTAACAGTATTGAGGGTATTGGTATTATGAGGGTCTTGAGGGTCGGAACGAAAAACAACTTTTTGAAGACGTCGTTGTTCAATGGAAAAGTCAATGGCCCTGTAAAATTTTTCTATGTCGGCTGAAACGACATACCTGTGTTGACGAAAACGAATTAAAATTGGTAGAAGATCGTTCTGACCAACAGGTCCTACCATTTGAAGGTCGTTAAGTGACAAGCCTAAAGTGGTGGGGACCGAAGCGTCGAACACCACCCGAAGCTTAGTGGTAATACTAGATTCCCGAATGACCACATGATGTGGAATAAAATATTGTATTTGGGAATCATCGGATGAAGAAGTAGGCTCAATGTTTCAGACCCCCTGGGCCATGGAGGTCTCCGATCAAAGGGTCTGAAGCTGCTGCGATACGCAGCGTTAAATGCTAAATAAGTTGAGTGTGTCTGACCTGTGGTGCGGTGACCCACTCTCGGTGATCCCACGCTGCCGGAGATGGTGCCCAGGCACCTTGTGAGGAACCCCGCGGAGTAGCAGTCGCACTGCCGACTCACGCGCAGGTCAGATCGAAATCCACACACCACAGATCACACTTTCTCACACAACGAGGCGGCACCGCGCAACGCCTACCGAACTCGAAACTCGAGGGATTTTATATCTCTGGGCTGCCGATCAGCCCTAGTTCCGTCTAACTTTACACAAACTAGCCACCGATGGCTGAAATAAAACTGTATAAGCTGAAATAAAATTGTATGATTTAACTTTGGCTCAGTCGGAAAATGATAGGAAAACGTATAAAATTTTGCTGGCAATAAATGAAAAATTAGCGATTAGACGTTTTGCCCATGGATTAAATAACAATCGTATTAGTATATTTAATTGTACAGTCATTGACATTGGTGGTTTTTATGGTGGTCACCGTTACTAACCACCATTTTTCTCAAAAGCCTTACGCTGAAAAAAAATTGGTGTATCTTTTTATAATTTACTAACCTTAACTAATGCTACTACCAAAAAAATTTAATTGTATTAATATACAGAAAAAAGTTTGACTGAAGGAGTTAAACAAAACTAAAAATAACATTGAAATATTTTACTGTTTATGACAAAGCCCAATGTCCCATATAAAATGGGTGGTGTCCTTTCAGGTTATGTTGTATTTGTGACGTTGTGTACACATAGTATAGATTTATCATTGGTACCTAATGGTGATATTACCTATACTGACTGCCTTTAAACTTTTTTTATAGTAAAATTATGATTCTGTTACTTAGGCTATGTTGATGTTTTGCAGATTTCAATCTTATATCGGATAATCCTTACCTACTTCCCTAAAATTATTTACCTTCATTTTTCCAACTAGTATAGCATAATGTCTGACGGTTGTTAATACCCCCTTTTGATAATAAAATTAAATGTGATGATAGTAATAAACGGTACCGTTCCGGACGGCAACGACGGCGAAATTCATATGCGCGCCGTCGTCGTCGCCGTCGGAGTTCATATTCAAGTGGTACAGTTACTAGTAGTTCAAATCGTAGTAGTGCATCGGGACGTTATCGCTCTCGCTCCCCAATATATAAACGAGAACACCGTCATCGTAAAATGAAATGATGATGATGAATGAAAAGGAAGCAATGAGAATAGTGACACCAGTAGTGTACAATAGTGACACAGTAGTGTCCTTGTGAATGTTGAAAGCGCATTGGGA
Source organism: Eudonia lacustrata (assembly GCA_947562085.1). Lineage (NCBI taxonomy): Eukaryota > Metazoa > Arthropoda > Insecta > Lepidoptera > Crambidae > Eudonia > Eudonia lacustrata. The sequence goes on from OX387317.1 coordinate 16,812,361, forward strand.
CACTCTTTGGTGGACTTCATGTCTATAAATAACTTGTCTCATTTAAATAACATAGTAAAAGGAAAGGATGCTAGATTTAGCTTTTAGTAATGTGATAAATGCAACGGGCTTAATTAGTAAGTTGGATTTCTTCCATCCCAACTTGATAGTACAAACGCCTGCACATCCACATCCAAAACTGCCAAATCCTGTTTGGGATAGGATGTTTGGTTCTCTTTCACGTAAAAACTACTGAATGGATTTGGATGAAATTCGGCTTACAGATAGTTTATAACCGGCAATAACACATATCCCTGTGTGGTGCCGGGGATAAAGAATTGCACCACCCCATCTCTTCCCGTGGGTGTCGTGAAAGCCGACTAAGGGACCATTCCAGAGGATGGGCAGCAGCATCTCTCTGAGGTTACCTTCAACCTACTGCGATCGCCAACCCGCCTGCCAAGCGTGGCGATTACGGCAAATATCCCCCATGATTATTTGGGGGAGGCCTTTGTCCAGCAGTGGACGTCTTTTGGCTGAGATGATGATGATGATGAATAATACATAAAATACTTTCTATCTAGATATTCACACGGGAACGGGAATCACGCGGGTGAAACCGCGAGTGGCCGCTAGTTTCTTCAATATATTTAAAGCACACTCCTTAGGCCAAAAGTTCAGTCTTTTGAAGAAATTTAACAGTTTGTGGTAGGTTGATGTGCAAGCGTGTGTACCAGAGTGAACGAGAGTGCGGCAACAGTGCCGTGACCTTGAATCGACGTACCGAGCGGTACCTACCGGCTAGGGTTGAGTCACCAATAGTTAATTTATTATTGTGTGAATTTAGGTGTTTTTTATATTGTAAACTTACCTTGTTATATCTGTCGGTAAAGTAAAAAAGGACAAACTCAACACACAACACAACAGGTTTTTTTTCCAGACATTTTCAATAGGCACCCACCTATATGCAACAAAATTTGCAATCGCAACACCCAAACCAAGAAAGATACGTGTATACTGATCGGCAGCACTCAGTGACATACTCCGTTACTACAGCAACATACGCTGCCCGATCCGCGTTTGCGGGGGACAGCCCGCGTCATCGTGTACTCCTTTCCCGTGTTTTTTTCTGTGTGCTAATGTAGGTGAACTACGAGCTCGTGTGCGTGCGTTTCGGAGCGCTTGTATGAAGTTGCCGCACTCTCGTTCACTCCGTGTGTACAGTTGCCCTTCATGAACACCGGTTATTTACAATCTCGCGCTGGAACAGTATACAACTATTTTAGGGTGGACTATGAAGGTGCAAACCGCGAACTGAGTGCTGTCAAGTGGGACGATTAAATGACGGATCATGGGGACGTCGATGACATGTTAGCCGTTCTAATAAGTTACAACCTATAATTGACACATTTGTCCGAAGCGACAGCCTAATAAGAAACGTTATCCCATATGGTATTCCAAAGCCATGTTAAACGAACAAACTATGTTATTCTATTTGTTTATATATGACATTTCTATTTTTATTTTTTATTTTTTTTTTATTTTTTTTTGACGAACTCCTTGGTCGAGTGGTTTCTACACCGGTTTTCATGGTGTCGCCATCTCTGAGGTCCCGGGTTCGATCCCCGGTCGGGTCAATTTAGAAATTATTGATTTCTAAATTGTCTCGGGTCTGGGGTGTTTTCTATGTATAATAAGTATGTATTTAAGTATTTAAAGTATGTTTATCCGTTGTCTAGTAACCATCTAACGAGTTTCATAACGAAGCTTCTCTTGGGCTAGATAATTGGTGTGAGTATAGGAAAGTTTATTATTTATTATTATTTCTACATGTATTAAACACATTAGATCTTATCTTTTTGCGGACGATCTAAAATTGTACAGGAAAATTGAAAAGAAAAGGGAATTGTTCAGTTTTGGCTTTTTTTGAACAAGTTATGTCTTAAAATGTATTTTTATTATGCGAAAATAAGTCTGCAGTATGCGAACATTCCCTAGAGGGGCCTAACCATTACATCAGATTTGATAAACCACAAATACTTTCTAGAGAACAACGATTCATCCCCAGGATGATACGCGAGGCTATTGAAATTAAAAAACATCCTAATTTTAATAGAGAAGATGGTTGGAATCTACCACCAGCCTGGGATCCCATCATACAAAATATTAAATCCCAGCCCCGACACCATACTGCCAGACCAAAAGATACTGTAAGCTCTTTCTGCGTAAAACGGAACGCACCTGATTAAATTTATATGAGGGTATACAAGCTACCAACTAATTATGAGATAACCAACACCTCAGTCTCTCTGTGACCACGGACCCTGCAAAGGGTTCGAAACGTCAGGATAAACATTAAATAAGTAATGTGTAATACAAACGCGAGTAGATCCGTAAAAGTTGTTTCATTTCAATTAATAATATTTTATTGCATCGTAATGTTTAATGTATGTTCTGCGAGTGTACCTGTTTAAATATAAATAAATAAATAAAAGGGAGTGTGGATATGATGTTGTTTCCCACCCCTGCGACTAGGACGGGTGGAGATGCCCGTGCAGCTGGGGATTTGGGATACCTCACGTTCTTACATACTTAGGTTAGTGTAGTATAATTTCAGTATTTACCACCAAATAAGGAAGAAATCAATGATAATCTACATTCATACAGCTGTATGACAGCAAAGTACCACTCACTTGCTGACTGTTCACGTCGTGTATGATCTTTCAAATACACCTAAGAAATCCGCGCAAAAGGACCGGAAAAAATTGATAATGAATTGTCATCCAGCATATAAAATATAAAAAGTTTACAAATAACTTATATAATCAACGTTACTTGTTTTAATTCCCGAAATGTAAAATAACATAATATAGCTACCTACTCGTATTTTTGTTATTAATAATTAACATATTTTTTACACGTGTTTTGAAACATTAAACTTAAAGGCCAGAGAACCTTCTAGACACGACAAATCGTGAAATTTAAAATATATGTCTAATGGTTATTAATCACGACTTAACAGTAAAATGTTAATATCAAACGATTAACAGCATCAGTTATTAATAAAAGTTATTATGATGTTATTCTTAAGGGTTCCATACATTTAATTTTACTTATTAATGTAGCAAAGACTTGATTTCATTGATGAAGGTCTCTACCCAGCAGTGTTTAGAGCTTATTTGTTTATAAATATTATAGCCGCTTTCAAACGTCGCTTTTCCTTTCCGTCTTTATGCTTCGACAGTTGCGTGAATACTATGCCTCGCTCTAATTTATACGTAATGTAGTTAGTAGAACAAGGATGAGAAATAATGTCATTTGAGGCTCACATATGCCACTTTGAGTCTCACATATGACCATTAAATGCCGACATTAAATTTTCGCCCAGTTGCTCGTTCATTATTTTGCGATTCGCGTGCCTTACGGTAAAAATAATAATGAAAGTGCTGTGTCTGTGTTGTGCAGTTTTCTCACATTAAGCTGTAAAGGCCGCAGAGTGTCTGGGTAAGTTCATCAGCAAGTAATGGTCTACCAAAATCCACCTTTCAAGTTTCATTAATCTCGTACGGTACCCTAAAATTTTACCTGTAAATCAGTAAATAATAAATTCTGCTTCTTATAAAGGACACAGCACTATTACATTACACATTGTTACATTACCATCCAACGTCTATTTAGCGTCAGAAGATAATAAGCATTTATCATTAACATGACCCGGTTCATTTTTTATTCTGCCCTTATTTACTTAATTTTATTCACCGGGGGAACATTTTCAACTGGTAAGTTTAAAGTATAATATAATATAATATATTACTTATTGAAATAAATTGAATTGTTAATGTTATTTTAATAGTAAAAATTAGATCAATGCATCCCAGGTTTTTGATCACCAATCTGCATTTGGCAAGCGTAATAATCAAGCCAAATACTTACCCATCAAATGTAGCGGTGACTTGACTTCAATAATGGAGGCCCTTGCCCAGCAGTGGGATATTATAATATAAACTAATTACTTTACTTTCACACTTTATTTATATTTGAGTATTAGTTAAACAGCTTGCTGAGCAAAATATATATTTATCTTCGAAAGCAACATATATTTAGTCTAGAACTACAATTATTCAGCCCACGCACATTAGTTTTGGGCGTTATGTTGTCGCTTTATTACGAGTAATATTAATTTAATTTATTTACAGTGTATTTATACTGACATTTACACGTAACATAGATTTTATTAAATTAAAAGTCAATTAAAATTAAGTTACCTTACAAGTATTATTTCATGATTTGGTGGCCATAAGATAGGGCCGTGACGCCCGATCCACCTACGTGGGTATCTGTCGTCTAAGTGGTGTCGGACCACTCGGGCGTAGTGTGCCGGCCAGCCGTCATTTTGCAACTACATGTGTTGCCTTGTAGAGAGCGGCACATCTTGCAAAAGTAATTATAAAAATAAATGCAACTTAAACAAATTAATGTTGATGAGGTAGTTATTGACGTTGAATAAGGCTCATTTGGCTTACGAAGTAAGAGTAGATAGTTTTGATTAGTTTCGGCGGATTGGACAGAGCTACAATATACTTAGCATTATTGGTTGTGCACCTGACCCGGCATGTAGGTACGGGTTCGAACCCGTACCTAAAAATTTCTACGAGCGGGATTCGAATCCCGCTCGTAGAAATTTTTCATCACTCTTTCAAAGTTTGCAACAAAATGTGCGTACAATTATAAACAACCATAACTATAAGTAAAATGTTTGATTAAAATTGGCTTATTGGTTTGAAATAATGGATCTTGGACGTTTGTATATAATACCAAAATAAACAAAGGCTCTTCGTTCTTAAAAAATCAATAAAAATTAGAATAAACGGATTAAAAAAAATAAATGAACAAATTAATATGAAGGCTTAACCGCTCAACAGTTTCATGTTCAGTTACTTATTCATTTGTCATTTTATAACTCTTTCTAGATTTACTTGGTATCGGCAAGGTCATTGAGAGTAAGTACTTTCTATTACTTAATATTTTTTTGATGACTTAGCTATGTCGACATTGAATAAAGCTAATTTGGCTTACAAAGTAAGAGTAGAAAGTGTTGATAATATTTGCACAGGTTGGACAGGTTGGTTGGAGATGGCATAACTCGAAGCGCACCTGACCCGGATTGTCAGAGAGTGCGGGTTCGAATCCCGCTCATAATTTTAATTGATTCTCAACAACATTTGTGATTTTTTTTTAAGATAAATATTTATTTATTGATGATAAATAATGATCGGAATAGGTACATTATAATATATTGCTAGACTTCTCGAACGAGACTACAAGGAGTTGTTAATATCACAAAATTTCTAAACAGGTTGACAGCCACCGCGCGCCGGGCCCAGAAACAATAGAAATCAATTGTTTGTCGGCCAAATGGTGTTAATACACGATTGATAAAAATGTTAAGATATTTCAATTTAACAAATTCAAAGACGATAAAAACACAAAATAATTCTTTAAATTCATCATAATTATCCAATTCAGTGGGATTAACGGTTCCATATCTCCCGTCTGTTAGACAAGTGGCATAGCGCTAAAATAATAAAAAAGGAATAGAATGATTATAAGACCCAATGAATAAAAGTTTTTATATTGGTACATAATATTATTTTTAATGTTTTTCTTTCCTGTGAGTCTCTGTTCTATATTCACATTCGCATTCATTATGTCTCATATTTTCTTATAATTACAGCAATTGGAGGCGTGTTTGGCGGAGGTGAGAATTCCACTTTTAACTATAACGCCCTATTTAACTAAACCATAACATGTGAGGTGTTCATTAGGTGACGTAAAAATGCTAAATTATTTCATTCAGAAAGTTTGTTGAGCATAATTTGATTTTCTATCTCTAATTACTAGATATGTTTTTTTTTTCATTAGTGGCGCTAGTGTGCGGCGTAAACGCTCTTAACATGAAATCAAAAATTCATCAAATATCTAAGTTGACAAACACAAAAGAAAGATATGTCTCATGTCGGTATGTTTCAAAAAATATCTATCTACCCATATCCATGTTACACATGTTACTGAAGTCAGTAGAGAAGGTTACTTCTCGCGGAATAGCTAGTTATTAAAATGAAATCAAAACAGTAAAGAGATTGGGAACGAATTAGATTCGATTTAAGTAAATGTCACAAGGCTAGGAATCTCCTTAAGATACTTGGTACATACCGTTGAACAGAGATGTTACGGGTACTAATGGTTTCTAATTTTACCAAGACCTAATCCACAATATTAGATGAACAGATAAATAAATTATTTTAAATTAAAAAATGTTTTTTTGATAAAAAATGAAACCAGTAACATATATCCACATATATGTCAACATGTCCTCGACATCAAAGTTAACTTTGATGGCGTGGACATTCCTTTCAATCAATCTGTCATAAATTTGTGTGTGGTCATTGATAGTTGCTTGAGTTGGAGCTGCAACTGCAAGCTGTAAGCCGCAAGTTTTACGCATCGTCAGCATCCTTTAGGAGGCTGCGCATTTTCTTACTTACTGCCTCTAAAATGGCGCTAGCACAATCTCTGCTACTTCCACTTCTGCTCACGCCTGCTATCTTGATCTCACAGAGGACCAGCTAAATAAACTTGAGCGTCTTCAAAATGTTTGTATTCAGTTAATATTTGGCTTACGCAAATATGACCATGTTTCTGAATACCGCTTATAACCCAAGTAGCTTCCTATTCGTCTTTGCCGGAATACTCATACGCTCTCTCTTCTTTTTACCATATTGTTCAATCCCACCTATCCTTCTTATCTTACGGAACGATTCAAATTTCTTAATTGTTTAGGTTCGCGCTTAGATCATCAGAAAACTTAAGCCCTAAAACCCCCCTCACACAACACCACCTTTTAAGAGTATTCTTTTACTGTCCAAGCTGTTCGTCTCTGGAATTCACTTCCAGTTGCGATCAGGCGTGCGACATCTATTCACATATTTAAGGATGAAAAACTTCTACCTTTCCATTTAACCGTGTCCTTCTACAAAGCTGCCATATCCGCTACTTTCCTACCTGAGACTGCTATTATGTATATGTAGGTTTATTTATTTATATTATTATGCTATATATATCGATATTATTATTTTTGCTTAATTTAATAAAATACACACTATTCTAGAATTTTTAATAGTTTCACGTCTGATCTTACAGTTTATTATTAGCTCTCTCCATCCGACTGGTTGTCTGGAAGAAATCGCTTTAAGCGATTAGACTGCCAAATTGTAACTTTGTAAGTTATTTATATCTGTGTTCAAACCATTTATCTAGCCCAAGAGAAGAAAATAGAATAGAATGATTATAAGACCCAATATTTTTTTTTTAATAAAGGTACTTAATATTATTTTTAATGTTTTTTCTTCCTGTGAGTGTCTGTTCTATATTCGCATTCGCATTCATTAGGTCTCATATTTTCTTATAATTACAGTACTTGGGGCCCAGTCAGGCGGAGGTGAAGATTGCGATGACGATGACGATTGTAAGTTATTATTGAAAAAATATTTGCCATAGTAAGCATTAAAACGAAGGATACCAATTTATTGTTTGAAGTTTATGCGAATTGAAATAAAAAAAAACTTTTACGGATCTATTATAGTATAAAATAAACGCGATTTTGGCAGTTTGGATAAAAAACCTACACATTATTCCTAATTATTGGATCGAAATTTGAGTGGAGTTTCACGCGAGTTCTTTGTTTAGTGACTTCATTTTTAACTCCATCTACCTTAACGCTGTATTAAACGGCCATTAAACGACCACGCAAAGCGCGTCTTTCAAATATACATCTTTCAAACTCTACCTTTTTTACTAATTTAGTATTACTAACGTCCTATAATGCAATTTTGCTCTTGATTGCGAGAAACGTATTTATTGGGCGGTAGATGGGTAAAAAAAGCTACTAAAGTGCCAATCAAACTCCTTAAAAAAATTACAATAGTGAGATATGACAATACAATAAAACAAGTAAGCGCGAGTCCATTCGGATAAAGTGTTTAATTTTTGTAGTAAAAGTTGTTTACCTTTAAGTTTTCGTGTCAAACAGGTTTTGTATTTTTTTATTAGAGGTAAGGACATAATTGATACATCTAGTATATATAAATCTACCTTGTTTCATTACAAATATCTAAGTTGACAAACACAAAAGAAAGATATGTCTCATGTCGGTATGTTTTAAAAAATATCTATCTACCCATATCCATGTTACACATATTACTGAAGTCTGTAGAGAAGGTTCCTTCTCGCGGAATAGCTAGTTATTAACATGAAATCAAAACAGTAAAGAGATTGGGAACGAATTAGATTCGATTTAAGTAAATGTCACAAGGCTAGGAATCTCCTTAAGATACTTGGTACATACCGTTGAACAGAGATGTTACGGGTACTAATGGTTTCTAATTTTACCAAGACCTAATCCACAATATTAGATGAACAGATAAATAAATTATTTTTAATTAAAAAATGATTTTTTGTTAAATAAAAGACATAGTAACATATCCACATATATGTCCACATGTCCTCGACATCAAAGTTAACTTTGATGGCGTGGACATTCCTTTCAATCAATCTGTCAAAAATTTGGGTGTGGTCATTAATAGTTGCTTGAGTTGGGGGCCGCAACTGCAAGCTGTAAGCCGCAAGTTTTACGCATCGTCAGCATCCTTAAGGAGGCTGCGCATTTTCATACTTACTGCCACTAAAATGGCGCTAACACAATCTCTGCTGCTTCCACTTCTGCTCACGCCTGCTATCTTGATCTCACAGAGGACCAGCTAAATAAACTTGAGCGTCTTCAAAATGTTTGTATTCGGTTAATATTTGGCTTACGCAAATATGACCATGTTTCTGAATACCGCTTATAACCCAAGTGGCTTTTTATTCGTCTTTGCCGGAATACTCATATGCTCTCCCTTCTTTTTACCATATTGTTCAATTCCACCTATACTTCGTATCTTACGGAACGATTCACTTTTCTTAATTGTTCAGGTTCGCGCTTATTCAGATCATCAGAAAACTTAAGCCCTAACCCCCCCCCGCCCACACACAACACCATCTTTTAAGAGTATTCTTTTACTGCCCAAGCTGTTCGTCTCTGGAATTCACTTCCAGTTGCGATCAGGCGTGCAAAATCTATTCACATATTTAAGGATGAAAAACTTCTACCTTTCCATTTAACCATGTCCTTCTACAAAGCTGCCATATCCGCTACTTTCCTACCTGAGACTACTATTATGTTTATGTAGGTTTATTTATTTATATTATTATGCTATATTTATCGATAATATTATATTTTCTTAATTTATAAAATACACACTATTCTAGTATTTTTTAATAGATTCACCTCTGATCTTACAGTTTATTATTAGCTCTCTCCATCCGACTGGTTGTCTGGAAGAAATCGCTTTAAGCGATTAGACTGCCAAATTGTAACTTTGTAAGTTATTTATATCTGTGTTCACACCATTTATCTAGCCCAAAAGAAGAAAATGGAAAAGAATGATAATAAGACCCAATATATATATTTTTTTAATATAGGTACTTAATATTATTTTTAATGTTTTTCCTTCCTGTGAGTGTCTGTTCTATATTCACATTCGCATTGATTATGTCTCATATTTTCTTATAATTTCAGTACTTGGGGCCCAGTTAGGCGGAGGTGACGATTGCGATGACGATGACGATGACGATGACGATGACGATGACGATGACGATGACGATGACGATGACGATGACGATGTCGATTTCGATGACGATGACGATGGTAAGTTATTATTAAAAAATATTTGCCATAGTAAGCATTAAAACGAAGGATACCAATTTATTGTTTGAAGTTTATGCGAATTGAAATAAAAAAAAACTTTTACGGATCTATTATAGTATAAAATAAACGCGATTTTGGCAGTTAGGATAAAAAACCTACACATTATTCCTAATTATTGGATCGAAATTTGAGTGGAGTTTCACGCGAGTTCTTTGTTGACTGACTGCATTTTTAACTCCATCTACCTTAACGCTGTAACAAACGGCCACTAAACGACCACGCAAAGCGCGTCTTTCAAACATCCATCTTTCAAACTCTACCTTTTTTACTAATTTAGTATTACTAACGTCCTATATTGCAATTTTGCTCTTGATTGCGAGAAACGTATATGTTGGGCGGTAAATGGGTAAAAAAGCTACTAAAGTGCCAATCAAACTCCTTAAAAAAATTACAATAGTGAGATATTATGACAATACAATAAAACAAGTAAGCGCGAGTCCATCCGTATAAAGTGTCTAATTTTTATAGTAAATGTTGTTTATCTTTAAGTTTTCGTGTCAAACAGGTTTTGTATATTTTTATTAGAGGTAAGGACATAATTAATACATCTAGTATATATAAATCTACCAAAGAAAGATATGTCTCATGTCGGTATGTTTCAAAAAAATATCTATCTACCCATATCCATGTTACACATGTTACTGAAGTCAGTAGAGAAGGTTCCTTCTCGCGAAATAGCTAGTTATTAAAATGAAATCAAAACAGTAAAGAGATTGGGAACGAATTAGATTCGATTTAAGTAAATGTCACAAGGCCAGGAATCTCCTTAAGATACTTGGTACATTCCGTTGAACAGAGATGTTACGGGTACTAATGGTTTCTAATTTTACCAAGACCTAATCCACAATATTAGATGAACAGATAAATAAATTATTTTTAATTAAAGAAAGCTTTTTTGATAAAAAAAGAAGACATAGTAACATAATATATCCACATATATGTCCACATGGCCCATACATCAAAGTTAACTTTGATGGCGTGGACATTCCTTTCAATCAATCTGTCACAAATTTGGGTGTGGTCATTGATAGTTGCTTGAGTTGGGGGCCGCAACTGCAAGCTGTAAGCCGCAAGTTTTACGCATCGTCAGCATCCTTGAGGAGTCTGCGCATTTTCATACTTACTGCCACTAAAATGGCGCTAACACAATCTCTGCTGCTTCCACTTCTGCTCACGCCTGCTATCTTGATCTCACAGAGGACCAGCTAAATAAACTTGAGCGTCTTCAAAATGTTTGTATTCGGTTAATATTTGGCTTACGCAAATATGACCATGTTTCTGAATACCGCTTATAACCCAAGTGGCTTTTTATTCGTCTTTGCCGGAATACTCATATGCTCTCCCTTCTTTTTACCATATTGTTCAATTCCACCTATACTTCGTATCTTACGGAACGATTCACTTTTCTTAATTGTTCAGGTTCGCGCTTATTCAGATCTTCAGAAAACTTAAGCCCTAAACCCCCCCCCCACACACACACACACAACACCGCCTTTTAAGAGTGTTCTTTTACTGTCCAAGCTGTTTGTCTCTGGAATTCACTTCCAGTTGCGATCAGGCGTGCGAAATCTATTCACATATTTAAGGAGCTCGTGAAAAACTTCTACCTTTCCATTTAACCATGTCCTTCTACAAAGCTGCCATATCCGCTACTTTCCTACCTGAGACTACTATTATGTTTATGTAGGTTTATTTATTTATATTATTATGCTATATTTATCGTTATTATTATTTTTGCTTAAATTATAAAATACACACTATTCTAGTATTTTTTAATAGTTTCACCTCTGATCTTACAGTTTATTATTAGCTCTCTCCATCCGACTGGTTGTCTGGAAGAAATCGCTTTAAGCGATTAGACTGCCAAATTGTAACTTTGTATGTTATTTATATCTGTGTTCACACCAATTATCTAGCCCAAGAGAATAAAATGAAAAAGAATGATAAGACCCAATATATAATTTTTTTTAATATTGGTACTTAATATTATTTTTAATGTTTTTCTTTTCTGTGAGTCTCTGTTCTTTAATCACATTCGCATTCATTATGTCTCATATTTTCTTATAATTTCAGTACTTGGGGCCCAAAACAGTGAAGAGATTGGGAACGAATCAGATTCGATTTAAGAGCGTGCATCCCATTTCAGACAAAATATACTTGAATATGTGTTTTTCAAAAGATATTTCTTTGGAATACGAGAAGTATCATTGATGAAAACGTCGGTTTTAGAAAGAAAAAGTCTCAAACAAGAAAGTTATAGAGTAAAATAATATAATTTATCAACGGTTTTTTTAAATGAAGACAATTTGTTCAAGCGGATTTTTCAAAATGCAGGTCAGAGTCATTTTTGACGCAGATTATAGCTGTTTTAAAATAAAAATTTACTTTATGATATTTTTTTCCTAAAAGGGTATATCTGGCCTCTATAGGTACTAAGTTACGTATAGAGGCAAAAAGTTCGCTTTACTTTTCACAGAAAATAAATCAAAACTCCCCAAATCAGTGCATTTAAACTTTTTTTCTACAAGTTGCATTTTTACCTGTTTTGTAGTATAATTTTAAAATGTATCGAATCTCTTCCTTAGATTAACTCATCTTGACAGTAAGAAAAACAAATGAAAATCACACATTTTCCTAATTTGAATTTGGAATTATCTTCTTAAAAAATTTAAAATTTTAATGATACCAAAGCCAGCCAGATACAAATAGTATAGCCAAAAAGATTTTATTACAAGTTCATCCTACTAATATTATAAATGCGAAAGTTTGTGTGTATGTATGTTCGTATATTTGTTACTTCTTCACGCTGCAACGGATGGATGGACTTGGCATATTCGGCATACAGATAGTTTATAACCTGAAATAGGATACTTTTTATCCAGATATTCCCACGGGAACGGGAACAACGCGGGTGAAACCGCGAGCGGCCGCTAGTACAAAATAAATGCGAAAAGACTTTTTCCCCAACCTAATATTATATTACAACGTGTAAGGCGTAAGTAAAGTAGGCGTGGTCAAAATGAAAAGATCCAAAGTGTATCAAATCTAGATCTTGTATGCAGAGTCACTTAGACGTTATTATTAAGTTTACAAATTAAAATGCAATTGTTAATTTAATATTTATATTAGTGACGTCATAACAAAATAAACAAGTCCAATAACTAGAGTGAACTTTGTGTATAGTAGAATTTTTTTTAAATGTCCGAATCCACTTCAGAGCTTATCTTCCAATGAATGGCATTGTTATCTATTGTTAAGTTCGACCGCTAATCAGCAGTGCACAACGAAACGCATAAACAACAAAATATTTTGTGTTAATAGCAACTTAACCACCTAAACAAAAAGGCTCAAATTTGAACGGCAACGCATTTCAGATAGTACTTTTGAAATTGAAAGCGGCAGCCAGGTATTATTTTGTGTGTCAGTTACATGGTGATTAAGTAATGGCTTTCGGATCTTAGTATTATAATAGAGTACGCAGGTACTACAAGCCTCAGTCGCTACCTAGTTTCGACATCGTATACTTCTCTGTGTTTTATTCCGGATATTTCATAAATTTGACCCTGGCCTAAGTTTATTCGATTTTGATTGCTTATTTATTTCTATTTGGATTTTTGTGAAAAGTGTGCTCGATAACGACCCCGGCTGTGTTTATGGACTTTGATTTAGCGGGAATAAGAGGTACAGAAATGTTCCGCCCTTGGGAAAACAACGAAGCTGTAACTTCATCTCCACAACCCGCCTGTGTTGCCAATAGTGAAACATTGCGGAATACGCATTTGCACCTTGCTGCTCAAGAATTTTTTTTAAATTGAAATTTATTTAATAAACAACAATAGTTTGTTAAATTAAAGTTTCAAAGAGACAAATAAACTTTTTAAAACTTTGCTGTTCTTCTTCATAAAATATATATACCTAATATGTATAAAATAATGTAAAAATCTTAAATAGTTTCACTACCCTGTACACCTGTACCTTGCTGCCGCTTTCAATTTCAAAAGTACTATCTGAAATGCGTTGCCGTTCAAATTTGAGCCTTTTTGTTTAGGTGGTTAAGTTGCTATTAACACAAAATATTTCGTTTTTACGCGTTTCGTTGTGCACTGCTGATTAGCGGTCGAACTTAACAATAGATAACAATGCCATTCATTGGAAGATAAGCTCTGAAGTGGATTCCGACATTTAAATTTAAAATTATAATCACTTCTACTTGCCTATGCGATGCGCGCCTGGTACACAGAGCGCGAATAGTTAGGGGCTCAGAATAATAACTAAAGCTATAGACACCGGACTAAAATAGCAAAGGTGTCACCAGATTTGTGACGTCATATTTGAGGTAATGTAGTGAGTGACTTTATAAAGGACTCAAGATTTTTTTTGATCACCGATTATCTGATGACCGTTTGACATAACAATACAAAAAATAAAAACTAAGTGTCAACCATTTGTCGCACTCCAACCTCCTTTTCTAGCCATAAGATAGAACGGAACTAAACATAGTTGCACGATTTTTATTTTAGCCATCCTTCTATAGCTTTAGCTTTGACTATATACATGTCTAGACGGAGCGTCGCGGTACAAACGCTTCGCTCAAAGCGGCCGGTTTTTGTATCGAAGTGTGCGTGACAGCCGCGTATGACACTAGCGCTGAACGGGCGTGAGTGTGCGCGAAAGGTTGCCAGTGAATACGTGATTCCCGATAAAATAGGGAAAAATATTTATGCACAATCACAGAACAACTAATGGCACAATACAATTTTAAAATGAAAATAGTAGTTTTAAAATGGCTTCGTTGATAGATTTTATTTGTGTTTACGGTGTTTGGAGTTGGTAATTGTTACCGACAACTACTAGGAAAGTATGTACCAACTCAACTCAGCAAATTATTCATCATAATTCATAACATAACATAACTTTTAAATCAGGTATTGTATAACGCATCAAAGTAGCTGGTGTGTTTAGAATTGATGGATGATTGAAAGCGAGACCGAGTACAATAAAATTATGCGTTAATAGAAGCCTGCGTGCTTGTGATATGTTTGTATATAGTATATATAATAGGGATGAAAGAGGAATGACAGGCAGGATGATTTACATTTAATAATCAAAATCGTTTTTTTAAATTAGTTTTTTTTTTAATTATAAGCAAAACAATTAATGACCTTCTCTTTGTATTTGTTTTTTAAATAATTTTCGTTTTGACGTTACATCATTTTCCATGTTCTCTAATTTCATAATATTTTATAAATATTTTTCCACCACCAGCCTTATTAGGTTCACTTGATGTAGAGGACCGAATTCATGATCAGCTGGTACCTGGGATTGGAAGTAGGTCACCCTACAGCCAACAAAATTGCATTACATTACAATAGTAAATTCGTCATAAAATAGTCAAAAAGCACTTTTCCGCTTAAATGCACAAAAAATCAAAATTATTTCTACATGATTTCAACTGTCTTAAATTTTTGACAAGTTTTTGAACGAATAATTGTCTCATCTATGTAATCTATAAATGTCAATACGTCCAAATCGTATGTATTCTGATTATTCAAAAAGATTTTTTTACAAGACTAGAAAACTGTATGTTTCCTCAAAAAATTAATATAGAATCTTTGATTTATTACAATAACGTAGCCACCTCGTTTTATACACATTCTCGCATAAATACTTACGTACATTAAATTCAAACAAAATTATTATTTTACTCATTTCGAATATCGATTATCGATACCATACCACAATAACAGTTAATAATAAGTGTACAATATTATAAAATATAACAGTATTATATTTTTATATTTTGCCACCAATATTAGGATTGGGAATTCTACATTCCAATACTAGCAACATGGCCGCCTTGCTTACGTCATGAAATCGATTATTGTTAAAATTATAATTATCATTAAAATTTATCTATAGGTAGAGATGGAACGTGACTTTCCTTTTCGAAAAGATCTTTTATTTGTAGTTTCGACAAAATTTCATTGAGCAAACGGTCATTTTGCAAACAAATTCACCAAAAAGCGAGACTTTATCACTGCTTGACAGGCTCTATCTAGACAGGTATATAATCAAAGAGCTTTAGATATTGTTGTGAGGTTAGGGGCATAACAACGCACCGCTGTTCGCTCGGTGCACGACGGAGAACAACGAGAACAGACGGCCGCTTAGCGGCTTGAACAACGCAAAACGTAACCCATTTTAAGCTTCTCAATGAATAAAAAGTTCAAAATAACACTAAAACTTTCATTACACTTTGTTATTTAAAATAATTCACTGAGACTTGACTGTGACACACGGCAGTGTTTAATTCACACAGTGCGAAAGGCGGCAACAATGCATCCTTTCATATGCCGTTACATCTCACACACGCCGACATTTTTTTATGTAGTCCCATTAAAAGAAATCCATTTTTATAATGAAATAACAACGCAAATAAATAGCAATTCTTCACAAAGAAATAATTATTATGTAAAGTGATTGACATTGTCATTGATTTGACAAACCACCATAAACCGACTGAATGAGGAAAGAGAAACTCTTTTTACAAAAATGCAATGTTTAAAACGAGTCGTAAACCACTACCGTTGTTATTTTGTAACGACTCTGTTGTCCCAGTACCTACCTTTGACTAAAATTGTTTGAATCGAAATCGGCCTGAGGTTAAAAAATATACATTTTTATTTGTAGCCAGAACCTCTTTTCATTTTTTTATCAAGGAAACAGAAGACGTAAGGAGTAAAAAAATATTTATCAGTAGGCATAACAAGCCACACCCCATTTTGTACAGTGGGCTATCACATATCAAGTTACTTCATTTCCTTGTTTTCGCTCACTTCCGTTGAATGTGTATTATTTGCGATAGAGCGAGCTAACATAACCGGAAATGGTTAGCTTGAGTTGCGGCCCACTGTACATAATGCACCTTTCTTTCATGCATTGTGCATCATGTTTTTCATCTACGCTTAAATTTATTGTTCCTCAAAGGTATTAAATTCTTTATTTTTTGCCGCAGCAGGTGGCGGAGCTGGCACTGGTGAAGCTGTCGGTGGCAGTGATATTTTAAGTGATGAATGATTGTTAAATGTGTAAATACATTCATCAGCAAGAAAAATACTTACTGTACTACAGCGCTAGTTTGCCATCCAATATAAGTAAAATTAAAATTTAATGTGACTTGGTTTTCTATACAGGGATTTTATCTTTTTTGCTAAGTTAATTATGAATTTGTGCTGCTGGCTTAAGTTGTTCTGAACAGCTGTTAGTTTATTTATGGAAATTTTAACAGCGTTTGAGATGATTTAGATATAATTTTGATAAAACTGTTTCAAGTATGATTTTTACAATGTTACAAAATTTTAAGCATTTTAAATTTTAAAAGCATTGTAGCATTGTAACTATCGTAACCTGAGGTCATGCTCAGTACATATTTAATAGAAATATCCACAGCATAATCGAAATTTTTATAAATAACATTGTATATCCGTTTACAATAACTTAATCAAAAATAATTTTTTTGATCTCTAATTTTGATCTTTAATTATATTTCAATTGTAACACTGTAGATTTTCAATTACAATGCAGTTATTCCTTGTACTAATTATTTTTCTTATTGTCATACAAATAAAAACAATAAAAACAGTTGTTGTTCCTTCATTAAATCTAAATATGTACAGTCAATAGCAAAGGTAACTGATGATTGGTCAAGTTTTAAAATATGAAATCAGTATGAAAATCAAAACTTTTAAACGTATATCGAAAAACGTTCGAGTGTCTACTAGTACCTGCAGACTTTGACTGTAGTTATATAGAAAATACCGACTTACACTACCGAAACCTAATTTAGAAATCTAGTAAACATTATCTACTTTTGCTGTTGACTGTACACTGAAAGAAATACTCAG
Source organism: Eudonia lacustrata (assembly GCA_947562085.1). Lineage (NCBI taxonomy): Eukaryota > Metazoa > Arthropoda > Insecta > Lepidoptera > Crambidae > Eudonia > Eudonia lacustrata. The sequence continues at coordinate 16,830,109 of OX387317.1, forward strand.
TAAATCCTAATGAAATTTTAGTAAACTTAACTGAAAAAAGCAGTTAAAATGGAGTTTACTGTAAAAAGCAGTTACTTTAACTGTAACGAAACAGTAAGGTAAAACAGTAAAGTTTACTGAATAAGTCTAACTGACTATGGTCAAAAACAGTAAAAAAATAAAACACTTGTAAACTAACTTACTAACTCAAATAAAAGTCAACTCAAATAAAAAGCACAAGATGAGAGAATAATAATAATTTAATTAGATAATGACGGATAAAGTGCACCGGTTAACTTCACAAAACTTAGCAAATAAATCCGCTCCCGCCGGTCTGCAAGCCGGTTTTCTTTCCTCGGTCGCCTGCCCCTTCCAGTCTCGTCTATTGTCGGTCATCCCCGCCCCGACACGGGTTGACCCGACAACCGACGGCTCGCGCCGAGAGCACATGAGTAAATATCCTACAGAGACCAAGCTTCCTAACAACGCGCCAAATTATTATTATTCTGATAGGGCTGACACATGTTGCACGTTAAAAAATTTATGGAGGAAAAATAAAATAAGGTAAACAAGTACTTAAGAGCGTTTACGCCGCACACTAGCGTCGCCAATGAAAAAAACATATCTAGTAATTAGAGATAGAAAATCAAATTATGCTCAATAAACTTTTTGAATTAAGTAGTTTAGCATTAATGTTTATATAATTTTTAACGCAAATTTTGTTGCGAACAAATTACAAAAACACAAATGTTGAAAAAATTTCCACGAGCAGGGTTTAAACCTGCACCCCTTCTGACATACCGGGTCAGGTGCTCTTCCAATTGAGCTATCGTGGTTCTAACCAGCCCGCCGAAATTATTCAACATTATTTACTTTTTACTTTGAAAGCCAAAGGCGCTCATTCAATGTTAACAACTACCGTCAATATTTTTACAAATACTAAAGATCAGTTAAGAAGTAGGCAAGCTATTTCTAAATGTTTATATAATTTTTAACGCAAATTTTGTTGCAAACAAATTACAAAAACACAAATGTTGAAAAAATTTCCACGAGCAGGGTTTGAACCTGCACCCTTCTGACATACCGGGTCAGGTGCTCTTCCAATTGAGCTATCGTGGTTCTAACCAGCCCGCCGAAATTATTCAACACTATTTACTTTTTACTTTGAAAGCCAAAGGCGCCCATTCAATGTTAACAACTACCGTCATTAACATCCGATCATAATATTTTTACAAATACTAAAGATCAGTTGAGAAGTAGGCAAGCTATTTCTAAATGTTTATATAATTTTTAACGCAAATTTTGTTGCGAACAAATTACAAAAACACAAATGTTGAAAAAATTTCCACGAGCAGGGTTTGAACCTGCACCCTTCTGACATACCGGGTCAGGTGCTCTTCCAATTGAGCTATCGTGGTTCTAACCAGCCCGCCGAAATTATTCAACACTATTTACTTTTTACTTTGAAAGCCAAAGGCGCATAATATTTTTACAAATACTAAAGATCAGTTAAGAAGTAGGCAAGCTATTTATAAATGTTTATATAGTTAATTACATTTAACGAGTTGTCTAGACTACTCAGGGAACCTTCACTGTCTTCAGTTCTCGTAGACCAAGGTATAAAATTTTCTTTTATTCCTGCATACACTACTCACTTCGGTGGTCTTTGGGAGGCAGCAGTCAAATCTGTAAAACATCATCTTCGTCGCGTTTTAGAACTGACACATTTAGATTTTGAGGAAATGGCGACTCTTTTGATACAGATAGATTCTCATTAATCTTAAATTCGTCGATCTTAAATTCTCGTCCCATAACTCCTCTATCTGATGACCCTTCCGATTTGTCTTGTCTTACTCCCGCTCACTTCCTAATTGGACGATCAATCGTATCCTTGCCTTGTCCGCATCTTATCGACAAAAACATAACTTCACTTCAACGATTACAACGCATTGAAGCGCTGAAGCAACATTTCTGGTCACGCTTTAACCATGAATATGTTTTATGGCTCCAGAAGAAGACAAGATGGCACACGTCGCAGGGAGAGCTGCAGGAGGGGTCGCTAGTCTTGATCAAGGACAAGACAGCGCCTCCACTGATGTGGCCGCTTGGCCGTATTATTCGTGTTTTGCCGGGAACAGACGGCATAGCCAGAGTCGCCGACATCAGGACGAAGAGAGGCGTCATACGTCGCGCCTACAACACTATCTGTCCCTTGCCTACAAATGTTGAAGAAGATACTTCAAGGCGGGGAGTATAGTTATGGCAACACTGGGCGCACGGGGGCGCCGCGATCTGCGTTAGCGCGCGGGGACTCCCGACACACAACGACAGCCACGCACGTACGAACTACCTCTCATCATTGTCGGGCTAATTCTTGTAGAATTTTATATTATCCCATAAATCAGTCTATGTATACAGTCCACTTTTATTGATTTCTACATCCCACTTAAGAACGACCAGCTTCAGTGTGCTATTATACGAAGTTTTTTTTTTTATATTAACGGGTAAGCACAGTGCCTTGATTTCACCTGATGTTAGGTGATGATAAGGCCAATGATGGAAGCGCACTTCACCCGGGATTCTCAACTAGTGAGGTACTGGCTATCTTATCTCTAGCTGCCGGAACACAACAATGCTACAAACATTGATGTTATGGCGACATGTTTAGATAAGATGGTGGTAGCTAGCCAGGCGGACAAACAAGCCCTACCACCAACCAAACCGAGTACACAAACATGTACCCCCCGCTGGGAATCGAACCCGGGACCTCGGGGTCTAAACCGGTGGTCTTAGCCACTAGACCACAGAGGCGGATAGTTTTGGCAAACTTAAGTGAGTCGGGGAAGACACCGAGCTTTAAACATTGATTTATTGTATGAACAAATTTATCAACAATGAGATTTCTTAGACATTTCATTGCTTTGGTAGAAATGCCATCAATACCAGTGCTGGTGTTAGTATCCAGGTCGTCTATAATTTTATTTAATTCATCTATACTAGTAGGTTTAAGATCATTTGATACAATTTCATGTGTGTAATTATGGCCGTACATAAGGATTTTACTGGTATCAATGTGGTATTTCTGAGGAATTTTACTGACCAGTTCAGTACCGATAGACGAAAAAAAGGAATTGAATAGATTACAAATTACAGTACCGTTGGTAATCAGTCCGGAATCAGATCTCAAATTTGGGGGAGCAGGGCTGTTTTTGGTTTTATTCACTGCCAAGGTATTGATTAGTTCCCACATTTTTTAGGTTGATTGTATGTGTCGTAAAATAATTTATGGTAGTAATCTTCCTTATGTGTCTTAATCAACATCTGAACTTTGTATTGTTCTTCTTTAAAAGATCTCTTCGAGTGGTCATTAGGTATCTGGATTTCCTTTAGTTTCTTGCCACAATCCATTTCTAAAATTAATTGCATCTATAATTTTTTTATTTATCCAGTCTTTCTGTGGTGAATTGAGTATTTTAATTTTCTTTATTTTCGAGCTTTCTATGTTTTCTTTTATAATTTTTTCCAGGTAGAAGTAGTCGTAGTCATCACTGGTTATTGTTTCCGATACACTTTTGTAAAGTATAATGATTTATTTTATTTATTTCGGGTGCCAACTGGCCTATTCCAAGACTATAACTGTTTGTGATCTGAGAGGGAGGATTCAATGATAGAAAAATTGAAGGAGTGATTATTTATATTTGTGCTAACATGATCTATTATTGTCTTTGTTTTGCTGGTTTCACGAGTACAGTAAATTGGATCAATTTTATTCAGTATTTCGTATCCAGTTAATTTCATTTCCTTTTTATACTAGGTAACGTAACTGTTTCTACTGAGCAAATCGATGTTGAAGTCGCCAAAGACTACGGTCCTCTTTCGCTGTTCCAAATGAGAAGAATAAATGTCTAAAAAATTATCCATATCAGCGTACCCATCAGGCTTATATACATGTCCAATATTCAGAGATAGTTTATCGATATGTAACCATAAAAAGTGGTTCCCGTGTTCGACGATATCTTCTGTTACTTCGAATTTAATAGCATTGTGATCATAAATTGAAACGCCACCAACTTTGCTTGACTTTCTATAGTTATATATATGCGTGTACTCAGGAAGCTGGTATAATTTGGCATCCTCATCAGAAACAAGCCATGTTTCCGTAAATATTAGAAAATGGGTTCTTTTTGGTATAGCTCTCAATATCCATTATTTCATCAAATTTTCTATTATTCCGGATACTACGTAGATTTGAGTAAAAGAATCAAAAGGACGATGGCAAGAGTAGAATATCTTCGTATTTATGAACTATCTGGTAGCTTAATCTTTCTGTACATATTTTATTTTGTAGTGGGGCAGAGATCAGTTTTTTTGGTTGACTTTGTTTTCTACGATCCGAGGTATTCCTTTGATATATTTGATAACCAAATCTTTTTCGCCACTTTCTAAGCGCTTATTTAATTCTTGTTTAATAGATTGAAGATACTGATATTGTGCCGGTGTTTGGTCTGAATACATTTTTAAAGTCTCCGGAAGCTTTGTTTTGTTACGTAATAAGAGTTTTGGTGTGTCGCTGTTATTAAAATATATTTTTAATGGTCTATTTTTGCCAGTAACATATTTGCCCAGGCGCATTGATTTTATTGGTTTAGGACAGTTTGCAACTAAAGACATTGTTATGTTCATTAACTCTTCCATGTCGTGGGTTCGTCTAGCGATATAGTTTTATTATTTATTTCGGGTACACCTACAATCACGACGTTGTTCTCGCGTTCGGATCGCTCCTTGAGTTCGAGGATAAGGTCTTCGTGGCAAAGAGAAGGCGATTTAGGTAACAAGTTTTCGGACACCTGCGTTTTTTTTAAATGTGATATTTCTGATTCTATAATATTAATTTTTTCTTGAGCTTCTGTGTAATTAGCCTTTATATTTTCTATATCATTATTGATCGGTTTTAGTTGTTGAGTAAATTTTTCTGTAACTGATTTTATAGTTTTGATTTCATCCTTTATTTCAGTTATTTCATCTTTTAAAACGATAAATTTTCATTTTGGTTTTTTGCAAAATCTTTTAGAACGCCATTATGTCTGTACGAACATTCTGAAAATCATTTTTATATTCTTCCACATCGCCACGCTCCTTTCGCTTTCTGGTATTAGTATTAATAACCGAGTCATCAACGCAAGTGCTTAAGTTTGGTGTTGACCCGCTGCCGCGTCCGCTCTCGCTCGTTAATGTAGCAGGTGGCGGCGTTCGCTGCAAGCTCATTGTATGTTTTGTAGTTCGAATAGTAAAGCACAATAGCATTCCACTTGTAGTGCTGGTAGTGAAGTGTAGATGGCACTAGTAACAGTATGCAGTTCGCTAGCTAGTGACCGCTAATTTCGACCGCAGTGCGCCATGCGTTCGTGGTTCATTGGCTCAAGGCATCGGCTCTCACTCAATAAACCGAGTTCAAACCCCAGCCAGGCAGAAACTATTTGCGAATGTTTTTCGAACGCTTCACTCACTGTCAGGGCTCCGGTATCGCGATGTTGAAGTTTCGACGCGGTGGAGCGAAGCACCAGGGCTCCTCACAATTTAATAATTTAAAGGCTGAACAGATAAGTCAACTGCTTGCAACAAGTTCACTTGGACGAAATTAAATCTTCTGAAGAATAAAAATTGTATTTGTTGTTGTTTGTTTGTTTGTTGATCAAATTCCAACAAAAGTTATTGCTCTGTATATATGTAGTTCCTGTGCAAGCTATTCGATAAACTTGTCATTCCTTGATGGTAAATTTCCAGAAAGACAAGATTTCTATGATGACAGATTAATCAAAAAGGCGATAAAAAACTAAAATAGTTACAGAAGACTCATAGCGTTAATATCGATTATATCCAAGGTAATAAAAAAACTTATAAAATGTTTTTGTTTTGTTTATATAATTTTAACGCAAATTTTGTTGCGAAACAAATCACAAAAACACAAAATTAAATGTTGATAATGATAAAATGTCGTGGATACCACGATAGCTCAACTGGGAGAGCACCTGACCCGGTATGTCAAAAGGGTGCAAGTTCAAATCCTGCTCGTGGACTTTTTTTCAAAAAACTTATGTTTAAAAGAATTGTGTCTTTTCCTGACAAATTTGATATATTTAGTCAGTACCAATCAATCAATGCAGGTGCGGTTGCACAAATTGTCAGACCCTGTGAAAGCGTCATAAAGGGTCACCCTGACGTACACCCCGCACGTCAGGGTGACACTATTTCTCCAAAGCTCTTCACTAATGTTCTAGAGTACATGATAAAAACTCTTTCCCGGAATGAGAGTTGTATCAAGATAAATGGCGTATACTTATCGCACCTGCGCTTTGCCGATGATCTGGTTATTTTGGCTGAGGATATCTCTGATCTTCGGGATATGCTCGCAGAACTGAAATGGCGAAAACCTAAATACTGGTGAATCACTCTATCGGTAAACAAAACGTTCTTGTTGGAGGTTGTCCGATACAAGTAGTGGACAAATACATTTATCTTGGACACTGGTTGCGCCAGTTGGAGGCTTAAATTTGTTGCGCAAAAAATAGTTTTCGCTATCGTAATGTTTTTAGGTGATAAAAGTAGTCTGGCGTTTTACTAGCTTCGTTTGCTCATCTCCCTTCATACATACCTACCTATACCGCAATATAAAACGCCGCACGCGAACTAGCGCTGCGGCGGCAATCGCAAACCAGTGCATTGACGACGTTTGAAAGGGGTGCCTGCGCCGCGCGTTGACAACGTTTGAATGGGATGCCCACGCCGCCGTGCATTGAGTCGTGTACGCCATGCGGATTGGTACAGGCACGCGCATCGTATTAAAATAAATAATATTACGCGTAACGCGGCGCAAGCCGCTGCTCGATTAGCGTCATGAGTGACAAACTCGTGGCAAATGAACTCCTGGCGTTTCTACAACAAAAGCTGGACGTCATGGACGAGGTGAGCGCAGTGTAAATTTGTAAGTCCAGCTTCAGTGAAGATGAGGTGGCCGCTGCGAAGAAACTGCTCTACGAGTCTGTCGGCAAGAGTGACCAGATGGTGTTTCGGAGACTGGCCGCTGCGAAGAAACTGCTCTACGAGTCTGTCGGCAAGAGTGACCAGATGGTGTTTCGGAGACGAGACGGAACGCAAAAGAGCCTACAAGCGATCATAACACTGATCAAAGGAACCGATCCAGATGACATGCCGACGTTTGTGGCGAGAGACCTCAACAAGTTGCATGCCGTCACCTTTGATCATGTCGACGTCACCTGCCTCCTGAAGGACATCGTGTCTCTGAAGGCGAGTTTGGCTGAAGTGATGCAGAAATTTCAGGCACCCGAAAACTTTCTTGACCAAATAACAAAAATACAAGAAGATATAAGAAAACTCGGTCCAAAACGTAGTTAAGAACCTACACTCGTCGTATCTATTTCAACCCCTGCGTCACAACATCACATGGCGACCCTGCCAGTGCACTACTCCTAGGTAGTGTTGTGCTGGTTCACACATCACATGTGATGTGTGAAGTCGGGAGACGAAATGATACGACGGACGTCGGTTCTTAACTGGTTTTATTTATGAAAAAATACTGCTTTTATACTGTTTCTAAACAAAGGAAAATATTAAAGTAATTAATAGTAAAAATGGACTTTGTTCAATCATATGATAGCATATTAGAAATACGTGCTATTTCAAGATTACATGATTTGTGTATTTAATTTATATGGAACATATGTTGAGTTACAATATTATGTGTTAGTCATTTCCATATGATGTTATGTGGCGCACTCTACTACAACTTCCCCTTTTTATTGAAAAAAAAAATAACGTCTAGAACCCTCAAATCTATGCTAATTTTATGCTAATATTATTTACTAAAATTACACCACATCATGTTACAAACTTACTAACTTACTATTGTATTTAGTATTACAAACTTTAATTAACAAACAATGTTTGTTTACATACTAAACATTGCCACATTACATTTACATTAACATTAAATCTATGCTTATTTCTATACTCTTATTGACTAAAACTACACCATGTGTTACAAAACTTACTAACTTACTTACTAACTTACTATTGTATTTAGTTTTACACACTTAAATTAACAGATGATTTAAAGTACTTAACTAACAAACAATGTTTGTTCACATACATAATAAATAATACAATCTTATGCTATGGTTGTTTACAATATGATCTGGGTTATGAGAAATGGTGTTCCTTATTTGGATACAGGTATGTTGGTTTAATATAGGCTTCATTTTACATGTGCTGATATATTTTTATTTGTATTTATTGACTTTGAATTTGTCTCATTTGTCTACATCTACGTGTCTCGACAACATCTTAGTTTTGTAAACATGCCCATCATGTCCCTTATTCTGACGGAAGTTACGGTGCGCTGTGTGCTCTTCGCCTCAGATCACGGTTTCGGCGGTTATTACATTGCGCCTTTACAACAGCCTGCAAACAACGTCCTAGAGGAGTATGTGGCGTGTTTTAATGTTCCTGCGGGTCACCCGCTGCTGTTCCCGGTCCACGCAAGTCCCGCCTTGGAAATGGTGGTACATGATGAGTTTTGATGTGTGAACCAGCACAACACTACCTAGGAGTAGTGCACTGGCAGGGTCGCCATGTGATGTTGAGATGCAGGGGTTGAAATAGATACGAGTGTTGGTTCTTAACTGATTTTATTTATGAAAAAATACTGCTTTTATACTGTTTCTAAACAAAGGAAAATATTAAAGTAATTAATAGTAAAAATGGACTTTGTTCAATCATATGATAGCATATTAGAAATACGTGCTATTTCAAGGTTACATGATTTGTGTAATTAATTTATATGGAACATTGTTGAGTTACAATATATCTGTGTGAGTCATTTCCATTATTATGTTATGTGGCGCACTCTACTACACTTGTCTCCATCCCTTGCAGTTCGAAACATCCCTTAGCATAGTATAACGTTAATAAAAATACAACCACTAAATAGCATAACATTGCCCGCGCCGCCATTTTGACTTTCTCGCCAAAACTCACAGATGGAGGAGATCAAGAGACGTATTCGGCTGGGATGGAACACCTTTAATCGTCTGGAAAACGTGTTTAAATCTTAACATCCACAATGCCTCAAGATCAAGGTTTTTAACCAGTGTCAACCCTCACATACGGTGCACAAAATTAAAGTGGCTTATATGGAGCGTGTCATGCTAGGCATCTGTTTAATAGACCGAGTTCGAAATACCGTGATTCGGAACCGTACGAAGGTTACGGATGTCGGTAAACGGATCACACGACTCCAGTGGAGGTGGACAGGACACGTGGCTAGAAGGGAAGACGGCAGATGGACCCGGTCGGTAACAGAGTGGTGGCCAAGAGATGCTCGTCGATCGGTAGGCAGACCTCCTATTCGGTGGTCGGACGACCTAGTCCGAGTGGCGAGCTAAAGATGGATGACCGTGAAGAGTGGTGTGCAAGGGAAGAGACCTATGCCCTGCAGTGGGCGAAAGTGCACTGATGATGATGAGAACCAATCAATATGGGTTCCAAATGGGAAAATAAACAACATTGGTAGCTTTCATAATCTTCTTCTTAATATTCTTTCTAATAAACGAGGTAGTGAATAATATATTATAAATAATTAAATCCCTACAAAGGTAGTCGTCTTTGACAATGTCACATCTTAAGTTATTGTGCAATCAAGTTCTGTATTCTTATTACTTAAAATTAATTAAAATTAAAGGCTTATCATTCACCAGACTAATAATACCTAATCTGACGAATTTCGTGGCTCTAGACATATCCTTATACGTAGTCTCCATCTCAGCGTCATGAAGTGTGGTAGTAGGAGCATAAACCTGTATGATCTTCAACAAATACCGCTTGGATATTCTGAGTATTAGGTACGCTACCCTACCCAACCTAGGCGACGCACTCCCGGTCTCAACAACGTTGTTCACAAGGGACTTGCGGAACATGAACCCAACACCACCTTGGGACAGTTATTCACCCTCCCAGAGCAAGTTACAAGATTTGAGGATTATAGAGTCCTCCTCCTCTCTTCTGACTTCAGATAAGACTGACGACAAGATTTACGAACTGGTACGATGTACCAGTTCGTAAATCTTGTCGTCAGTCCGCAATGTGCGCGTGTTATATGTTGCAAGGACCAGTTCCAGTTGCCAGGTCGTTAGCATATACATGTGTTTAATGAAAACTCAGCAAACAAATTAAGTTGTTTGTAATTATTATACCCTCAAAATACTCTTGATGCAGATATCACTTATAGTAAAAATTACCTTTAGGTACATATTTAGATTTAATGAAGGAAAAACAACCACTTTTTATTGTCTTTATTTGTACGACAATAAGATAAATAATTAACACATAAAATAACTGCATTGTAATTAAAAACTACAATGTTCCAATATAAATATAATTAGAGATCAAATTACGCAATACAAAAAAGTTTTTGTAACAAAAAAAAATTTTTATTTAAGTTATTGTAAACGGATATACAATGTTATTTGTTAAAATTTTAATTATACTGTGAATATTTCTATCAAATATGTACTGTGCATGACCTCATGTTTACGATAGTTACAATGCTTTAGAAATTTAAAATGCTTAAATTATTGTAAGATTGTAAAAATCATACTTATAACAGTTTTATCAAAATTATATCTAAATCACCTCAAACAGCAGTTAAAATTTCCATAAATAAACTAACATCTGTTCAGAACAACTTAGGCACAATACACATTATTTGTAATGTGCTTAAGTCGCCGAGTCGCCGCCAGTTCCACTAGAACCAGCTGCGCCGGCTGCCGCGGATGACGCGCCCGAGTCGCCGCCAGTTGCACTAGAGCCAGCTGCGCCGGATGCCGTTGATGACGCGCCCGAGTCGCCGCCAGTTCCACTAGAGCCAGCTGCGCCGGTTGCCGCTGATGACGCGCCCGAGGCGCCGCCAGTTCCACTAGAGCCAGCTGCGCCGGTTGCCGCTGATGACGCGCCCGAGTCGCCGCCAGTTCCACTTGAGCCAGCTGCGCCGGCTGCCGCTGATGACGCGCCCGAGTCGCCGCCAGTTCCACTTGAGCTAGCTGCGCCGGCTGCCGCTGATGACGCGCCCGAGTCGCCGCCACTTTCACTAGAGCCAGCTGCGCCGGTTGCCACTGATGACGCGCCCGAGTCGCCGCCAGTTCCACTAGAGCCAGCTGCGCCGGTTGCCGCTGATGACGTGCCCGAGTCGCCGCCAATTTCATTAGAGCCAGCTGCGCCTGATGCCGCTGATGACGCGCCCGAGTCGCCGCCAGTTCCACTAGAGCCAGCTGCGCCGGTTGCCGCTGACGACGCGCCTGAGTCGCCGCCAGTTCCACTAGAGCCAGCTGCGCCGGTTGCCGCTGATGACGTGCCCGAGTCGCCTTCAGTTCCACTAGAACCAGCTGCGCCGGTTGCCGCTGATGACGTGCCCGAGTCGCCGCCAGTTTCATTAGAGCCAGCTGCGCCTGATGCCGCTGATGACGCGCCCGAGTCGCCGCCATTTCCACTAGAGCCAGCTGCGCCGGTTGCCGCGGATGACGCGCCCGAGTCGCCGCCAGTTCCACTAGAGCCAGCTGCGCCGGTTGCCGCTGATGACGCGCCCGAGTCGCCGCCAGTTCCACTAGAGCCAGCTGCGCCGGTTGCCACTGATGACGCGCCCGAGTCGCCGCCAGTTCCACTAGAGCCAGCTGCGCCGGTTGCCGCTGATGACGTGCCCGAGTCGCTGCCAGTTTCATTAGAGCCAGCTGCGCCTGATGCCGCTGATGACGCGCCCGAGTCGCCGCCAGTTCCACTAGAGCCAGCTGGCCCGGTTGCCGCTGACGACGCGCCTGAGTCGCCGCCAGTTCCACTAGAGCCTGCTGCGCCGGTTGCCGCTGACGACGCGCCCGAGTCGCCGCCAGTTCCACTAGAGCCAGCTGCGCCGGTTGCCGCTGATGACGTGCCCGAGTCGCCTTCAGTTCCACTAGAGCCAGCTGCGCCGGTTGCCGCTGATGACGTGCCCGAGTCGCCGCCAGTTTCATTAGAGCCAGCTGCGCCTGATGCCGCTGATGACGCGCCCGAGTCGCCGCCATTTCCACTAGAGCCAGCTGCGCCGGTTGCCGCGGATGACGCGCCCGAGTCGCCGCCAGTTCCACTAGAGCCAGCTGCGCCGGTTGCCGCTGATGACGCGCCCGAGTCGCCGCCAGTTCCACTAGAGCCAGCTGCGCCGGTTGCCGCTGATGACGCGCCCGAGTGGCCGCCAGTTCCACTTGAGCCAGCTGCGCCGGCTGCCGCTGATGACGCGCCCGAGTCGCCGCCAGTTCCACTTGAGCTAGCTGCGCCGGCTGCCGCTGATGACGCGCCCGAGTCGCCGCCAGTTCCACTAGAGCCAGCTGCGCCGGTTGCCACTGATGACGCGCCCGAGTCGCCGCCAGTTCCACTAGAGCCAGCTGCGCCGGTTGCCGCTGATGACGTGCCCGAGTCGCTGCCAGTTTCATTAGAGCCAGCTGCGCCTGATGCCGCTGATGACGCGCCCGAGTCGCCGCCAGTTCCACTAGAGCCAGCTGCGCCGGTTGCCGCTGATGACGTGCCCGAGTCGCCTTCAGTTCCACTAGAGCCAGCTGCGCCGGTTGCCGCTGATGACGTGCCCGAGTCGCCTTCAGTTCCACTAGAGCCAGCTGCGCCTGATGCCGCTGATGACGTGCCCGAGTCGCCGCCAGTTTCACTAGAGCCAGCTGCGCCTGATGCCGCTGATGACGCGCCCGAGTCGCCGCCAGTTCCACTAGAGCCAGCTGCGCCGCTTGCCGCGGATGACGCGCCCGAGTCGCCGCCAGTTCCACTAGAGCCAGCTGCGCTGGCTGCCGCGGATGACGCGCCCGAGTCGCCGCCAGTTCCACTAGAGCCAGCTGCGCCGGCTGCCGCTGATGACGCGCCCGAGTCGCCGCCAGTTCCACTAGTGCCAGCTGCGCCAGTTGCCGCTGATGACGCGCCCGAGTCGCCTTCAGTTCCATTAGAGCCAGCTGCGCTGGTTGCCGCTGATGACGTGCCCGAGTCGCCTTCAGTTCCACTAGAGCCAGCTGCGCCGGTTGCCGCTGATGACGTGCCCGAGTCGCCGCCAGTTTCACTAGAGCCAGCTGCGCCGGTTGCCGCTGATGACGCGCCCGAGTCGCCGCCAGTTCCACTAGAGCCAGCTGCGCCGGTTGCCGCTGATGACGCGCCCGAGTCGCTGCCAGTTCCACTAGAGCCAGCTGCGCCGGTTGCCGCTGACGACGCGCCCGAGTCGCCGCCAGTTCCACTAGAGCCAGCTGCGCCGGTTGCCGCTGATGACGCGCCTGAGTCACCGCCAGTTCCACTAGAGCCAGCTGCGCCTGATGCCGCTGATGACGCGCCCGAGTCGCCGCCAGTTCCACTAGAGCCAGCTGCGCCGGTTGCCGCGGATGACGCGCCCGAGTCGCCGCCAGTTCCACTAGAGCCAGCTGCGCTGGCTGCCGCGGATGACGCGCCCGAGTCGCCGCCAGTTCCACTAGAGCCAGCTGCGCCGGCTGCCGCTGATGACGCGCCCGAGTCGCCGCCAGTTCCACTAGTGCCAGCTGCGCCAGTTGCCGCTGATGACGCGCCCGAGTCGCCTTCAGTTCCACTAGAGCCAGCTGCGCCGGTTGCCGCTGATGACGCGCCCGAGTCGCCGCCAGTTCCACTAGAGCCAGCTGCGCCGGTTGCCGCTGATGACGCGCCCGAGTCGCCGCCAGTTCCACTAGAGCCAGCTGCGCCGGTTGCCGCTGACGACGCGCCCAAGTCGCCGCCAGTTCCACTAGAGCCAGCTGCGCCGGTTGCCGCTGATGACGCGCCTGAGTCACCCCCAGTTCCACTAGAGCCAGCTGCGCCTGATGCCGCTGATGACGCGCCCGAGTCGCCACCAGTTCCACTAGAGCCAGCTGCGCTGGCTGCCGCGGATGACGCGCCCGAGTCGCCGCCAGTTCCACTAGAGCCAGCTGCGCCGGCTGCCGCTGATGACGCGCCCGAGTCGCCGCCAGTTCCACTAGTGCCAGCTGCGCCAGTTGCCGCTGATGACGCGCCCGAGTCGCCTTCAGTTCCACTAGAGCCAGCTGCGCTGGTTGCCGCTGATGACGTGCCCGAGTCGCCTTCAGTTCCACTAGAGCCAGCTGCGCCGGTTGCCGCTGATGACGTTCCCGAGTCGCCGCCAGTTTCACTAGAGCCAGCTGCGCCAGTTGCCGCTGATGACGCGCCCGAGTCGCCGCCAGTTCCACTAGAGCCAGCTGCGCCGGTTGCCGCTGATGACGCGCCCGAGTCGCCGCCAGTTCCACTAGAGCCAGCTGCGCCGGTTGCCGCTGACGACGCGCCCGAGTCGCCGCCAGTTCCACTAGAGCCAGCTGCGCCGGTTGCCGCTGATGACGCGCCTGAGTCACCGCCAGTTCCACTAGAGCCTGCTGCGCCGGTTGCCACTGATGACGCGCCCGAGTCACCGCCAGTTCCACTAGAGCCAGCTGCGCCGGTTGCCGCTGATGACGCGCCCGAGTCGCCGCCAGTTCCACTAGAGCCAGCTGCGCCGGTTGCCGCGGATGACGCGCCCGAGTCGCCGCCAGTTCCACTAGAGCCAGCTGCGCTGGCTGCCGCGGATGACGCGCCCGAGTCGCCGCCAGTTCCACTAGAGCCAGCTGCGCCGGTTGCCGCGGATGACGCGCCCGAGTCGCCGCCAGTTCCACTTGAGCCAGCTGCGCCGGCTGTTTCTGATAACACGCTTGAGTCGCCGCCAGTTCCACTTGAGCCAGCTGCGCTGGCTGTTTTTGATGACGCGCCCGAGTCGCCGCCAGTTCCACTAGAGCCAGCTGCGCCGGCTGCCGCTGATGACGCGCCCGAGTCGCCGCCAGTTGCACTAGAGCCAGCTGCGCCGGTTGCCGCTGATGACGTGCCCGAGTCGCCGCCAGCTCCACTAGAGCCAGATGCGCCGGTTGCCGCTGATGACGCGCCCGAGTCGCCGCCAGTTCCACTAGAGCCAGCTGCGCCGGTTGCCGCTGATGACGTGCCCGAGTCGCCGCCAGTTTCATTAGAGCCAGCTGCGCCTGATGCCGCTGATGACGCGCCCGAGTCGCCGCCAGTTCCACTAGAGCCAGCTGCGCCGGTTGCCGCTGACGACGTGCCTGAGTCGCCGCCAGTTCCACTAGAGCCTGCTGCGCCGGTTGCCGCTGACGACGCGCCCGAGTCGCCGCCAGTTCCACTAGAGCCAGCTGCGCCGGTTGCCGCTGATGACGTGCCCGAGTCGCCTTCAGTTCCACTAGAGCCAGCTGCGCCGGTTGCCGCTGATGACGTGCGCGAGTCGCCGCCAGTTTCACTAGAGCCAGCTGCGCCTGATGCCGCTGATGACGCGTTCGAGTCGCCGCCAGTTCCACTAGAGCCAGCTGCGCCGGTTGCCGCTGATGACGTTCCCGAGTCGCCGCCAGTTTCACTAGAGCCAGCTGCGCCAGTTGCCGCTGATGACGCGCCCGAGTCGCCGCCAGTTCCACTAGAGCCAGCTGCGCCGGCTGCCGCGGATGACGCGCCCGAGTCGCCGCCAGTTCCACTTGAGCCAGCTGCGCCGGCTGTTTCTGATGACGCGCCCAAGTCGCTGCCAGTTCCACTAGAGCCAGCTGCGCCGGCTGCCGCTGATGACGCGCTCGAGTCGCCGCCAGTTCCACTAGAGCCAGCTGCGCCAGTTGCCGCTGATGACGCGCCCGAGTCGCCGCCAGCTCCACTAGAGCCAGCTGCGCCGGTTGCCGCTGATGACGCGCCCGAGTCGACGCCAGTTCCACTAGAGCCAGCTGCGCCGGTTGCCGCTGATGACGTGCCCGAGTCGCCGCCAGTTTCACTAGAGCCAGCTGCGCCTGATGCCGCTGATGACGCGCCCGAGTCGCCGCCAGTTCCACTAGAGCCAGCTGCGCCGGTTGCCGCTGATGACGCGCCCGAGTCGCCGCCAGTTCCACTAGAGCCAGCTGCGCCGGTTGCCGCTGACGACGCGCCCGAGTCGCCGCCAGTTCCACTAGAGCCAGCTGCGCCTGATGCCGCTGATGACGCGCCCGAGTCGCCGCCAGTTCCACTAGAGCCAGCTGCGCCGGTTGCCGCGGATGACGCGCCCGAGTCGCCGCCAGTTCCACTAGAGCCAGCTGCGCCGGCTGCCGCGGATGACGCGCCCGAGTCGCCGCCAGTTCCACTTGAGCCAGCTGCGCCGGCTGTTTCTGATGACGCGCCCGAGTCGCCGCCAGTTCCACTAGAGCCAGCTGCGCCGGCTGCCGCGGATGACGCGACCGAGTCACCACCAGTTCCACTAGAGCCAGCTGCGCCGGTTGCCGCTGATGACGCGCCCGAGTCGCCGCCAGTTCCACTAGAGCCAGCTGCGCCGGTTGCCGCTGATGACGCGCTCGAGTCGCCGCCAGTTCCACTAGAGCCAGCTGCGCTGGCTGCCGCGGATGACGCGCCCGAGTCGCCGCCAGTTCCACTAGAGCCAGCTGCGCCGGCTGCCGCTGATGACGCGCCCGAGTCGCCGCCAGTTCCACTAGTGCCAGCTGCGCCAGTTGCCGCTGATGACGCGCCCGAGTCGCCTTCAGTTCCACTAGAGCCAGCTGCGCCGGTTGCCGCTGATGACGCGCCCGAGTCGCCGCCAGTTCCACTAGAGCCAGCTGCGCCGGTTGCCGCTGATGACGCGCCCGAGTCGCCGCCAGTTCCACTAGAGCCAGCTGCGCCGGTTGCCGCTGACGACGCGCCCGAGTCGCCGCCAGTTCCACTAGAGCCAGCTGCGCCGGTTGCCGCTGATGACGCGCCTGAGTCACCCCCAGTTCCACTAGAGCCAGCTGCGCCTGATGCCGCTGATGACGCGCCCGAGTCGCCACCAGTTCCACTAGAGCCAGCTGCGCTGGCTGCCGCGGATGACGCGCCCGAGTCGCCGCCAGTTCCACTAGAGCCAGCTGCGCCGGCTGCCGCTGATGACGCGCCCGAGTCGCCGCCAGTTCCACTAGTGCCAGCTGCGCCAGTTGCCGCTGATGACGCGCCCGAGTCGCCTTCAGTTCCACTAGAGCCAGCTGCGCTGGTTGCCGCTGATGACGTGCCCGAGTCGCCTTCAGTTCCACTAGAGCCAGCTGCGCCGGTTGCCGCTGATGACGTTCCCGAGTCGCCGCCAGTTTCACTAGAGCCAGCTGCGCCAGTTGCCGCTGATGACGCGCCCGAGTCGCCGCCAGTTCCACTAGAGCCAGCTGCGCCGGTTGCCGCTGATGACGCGCCCGAGTCGCCGCCAGTTCCACTAGAGCCAGCTGCGCCGGTTGCCGCTGACGACGCGCCCGAGTCGCCGCCAGTTCCACTAGAGCCAGCTGCGCCGGTTGCCGCTGATGACGCGCCTGAGTCACCGCCAGTTCCACTAGAGCCTGCTGCGCCGGTTGCCACTGATGACGCGCCCGAGTCACCGCCAGTTCCACTAGAGCCAGCTGCGCCGGTTGCCGCTGATGACGCGCCCGAGTCGCCGCCAGTTCCACTAGAGCCAGCTGCGCCGGTTGCCGCGGATGACGCGCCCGAGTCGCCGCCAGTTCCACTAGAGCCAGCTGCGCCGGTTGCCGCGGATGACGCGCCCGAGTCGCCGCCAGTTCCACTAGAGCCAGCTGCGCTGGCTGCCGCGGATGACGCGCCCGAGTCGCCGCCAGTTCCACTAGAGCCAGCTGCGCCGGTTGCCGCGGATGACGCGCCCGAGTCGCCGCCAGTTCCACTTGAGCCAGCTGCGCCGGCTGTTTCTGATAACACGCCCGAGTCGCCGCCAGTTCCACTTGAGCCAGCTGCGCTGGCTGTTTTTGATGACGCGCCCGAGTCGCCGCCAGTTCCACTAGAGCCAGCTGCGCCGGCTGCCGCTGATGACGCGCCCGAGTCGCCGCCAGTTGCACTAGAGCCAGCTGCGCCGGTTGCCGCTGATGACGTGCCCGAGTCGCCGCCAGCTCCACTAGAGCCAGATGCGCCGGTTGCCGCTGATGACGCGCCCGAGTCGCCGCCAGTTCCACTAGAGCCAGCTGCGCCGGTTGCCGCTGATGACGTGCCCGAGTCGCCGCCAGTTTCATTAGAGCCAGCTGCGCCTGATGCCGCTGATGACGCGCCCGAGTCGCCGCCAGTTCCACTAGAGCCAGCTGCGCCGGTTGCCGCTGACGACGTGCCTGAGTCGCCGCCAGTTCCACTAGAGCCTGCTGCGCCGGTTGCCGCTGACGACGCGCCCGAGTCGCCGCCAGTTCCACTAGAGCCAGCTGCGCCGGTTGCCGCTGATGACGTGCCCGAGTCGCCTTCAGTTCCACTAGAGCCAGCTGCGCCGGTTGCCGCTGATGACGTGCGCGAGTCGCCGCCAGTTTCACTAGAGCCAGCTGCGCCTGATGCCGCTGATGACGCGTTCGAGTCGCCGCCAGTTCCACTAGAGCCAGCTGCGCCGGTTGCCGCTGATGACGTTCCCGAGTCGCCGCCAGTTTCACTAGAGCCAGCTGCGCCAGTTGCCGCTGATGACGCGCCCGAGTCGCCGCCAGTTCCACTAGAGCCAGCTGCGCCGGCTGCCGCGGATGACGCGCCCGAGTCGCCGCCAGTTCCACTTGAGCCAGCTGCGCCGGCTGTTTCTGATGACGCGCCCAAGTCGCTGCCAGTTCCACTAGAGCCAGCTGCGCCGGCTGCCGCTGATGACGCGCTCGAGTCGCCGCCAGTTCCACTAGAGCCAGCTGCGCCAGTTGCCGCTGATGACGCGCCCGAGTCGCCGCCAGCTCCACTAGAGCCAGCTGCGCCGGTTGCCGCTGATGACGCGCCCGAGTCGCCGCCAGTTCCACTAGAGCCAGCTGCGCCGGTTGCCGCTGATGACGTGCCCGAGTCGCCGCCAGTTTCACTAGAGCCAGCTGCGCCTGATGCCGCTGATGACGCGCCCGAGTCGCCGCCAGTTCCACTAGAGCCAGCTGCGCCGGTTGCCGCTGATGACGCGCCCGAGTCGCCGCCAGTTCCACTAGAGCCAGCTGCGCCGGTTGCCGCTGACGACGCGCCCGAGTCGCCGCCAGTTCCACTAGAGCCAGCTGCGCCTGATGCCGCTGATGACGCGCCCGAGTCGCCGCCAGTTCCACTAGAGCCAGCTGCGCCGGTTGCCGCGGATGACGCGCCCGAGTCGCCGCCAGTTCCACTAGAGCCAGCTGCGCCGGCTGCCGCGGATGACGCGCCCGAGTCGCCGCCAGTTCCACTTGAGCCAGCTGCGCCGGCTGTTTCTGATGACGCGCCCGAGTCGCCGCCAGTTCCACTAGAGCCAGCTGCGCCGGCTGCCGCGGATGACGCGACCGAGTCACCACCAGTTCCACTAGAGCCAGCTGCGCCGGTTGCCGCTGATGACGTGCCCGAGTCGCCGCCAGTTTCATTAGAGCCAGCTGCGCCTGATGCCGCTGATGACGCGCCCGAGTCGCCGCCAGTTCCACTAGAGCCAGCTGCGCCGGTTGCCGCTGACGACGTGCCTGAGTCGCCGCCAGTTCCACTAGAGCCTGCTGCGCCGGTTGCCGCTGACGACGCGCCCGAGTCGCCGCCAGTTCCACTAGAGCCAGCTGCGCCGGTTGCCGCTGATGACGTGCCCGAGTCGCCTTCAGTTCCACTAGAGCCAGCTGCGCCGGTTGCCGCTGATGACGTGCGCGAGTCGCCGCCAGTTTCACTAGAGCCAGCTGCGCCTGATGCCGCTGATGACGCGTTCGAGTCGCCGCCAGTTCCACTAGAGCCAGCTGCGCCGGTTGCCGCTGATGACGTTCCCGAGTCGCCGCCAGTTTCACTAGAGCCAGCTGCGCCAGTTGCCGCTGATGACGCGCCCGAGTCGCCGCCAGTTCCACTAGAGCCAGCTGCGCCGGCTGCCGCGGATGACGCGCCCGAGTCGCCGCCAGTTCCACTTGAGCCAGCTGCGCCGGCTGTTTCTGATGACGCGCCCAAGTCGCTGCCAGTTCCACTAGAGCCAGCTGCGCCGGCTGCCGCTGATGACGCGCTCGAGTCGCCGCCAGTTCCACTAGAGCCAGCTGCGCCAGTTGCCGCTGATGACGCGCCCGAGTCGCCGCCAGCTCCACTAGAGCCAGCTGCGCCGGTTGCCGCTGATGACGCGCCCGAGTCGCCGCCAGTTCCACTAGAGCCAGCTGCGCCGGTTGCCGCTGATGACGTGCCCGAGTCGCCGCCAGTTTCACTAGAGCCAGCTGCGCCTGATGCCGCTGATGACGCGCCCGAGTCGCCGCCAGTTCCACTAGAGCCAGCTGCGCCGGTTGCCGCTGATGACGCGCCCGAGTCGCCGCCAGTTCCACTAGAGCCAGCTGCGCCGGTTGCCGCTGACGACGCGCCCGAGTCGCCGCCAGTTCCACTAGAGCCAGCTGCGCCTGATGCCGCTGATGACGCGCCCGAGTCGCCGCCAGTTCCACTAGAGCCAGCTGCGCCGGTTGCCGCGGATGACGCGCCCGAGTCGCCGCCAGTTCCACTAGAGCCAGCTGCGCCGGCTGCCGCGGATGACGCGCCCGAGTCGCCGCCAGTTCCACTTGAGCCAGCTGCGCCGGCTGTTTCTGATGACGCGCCCGAGTCGCCGCCAGTTCCACTAGAGCCAGCTGCGCCGGCTGCCGCGGATGACGCGACCGAGTCACCACCAGTTCCACTAGAGCCAGCTGCGCCGGTTGCCGCTGATGACGCGCCCGAGTCGCCGCCAGTTCCACTAGAGCCAGCTGCGCCGGTTGCCGCTGATGACGCGCTCGAGTCGCCGCCACTTCCACTAGAGCCAGCTGCGCCGGTTGCCGCTGATGACGCGCCCGAGTCGCCGCCAGTTCCACTAGAGCCAGCTACGCTGGTTGTTGCTGATGACGCGCCCGAGTCGCCGCCAGTTCCACTTGAGCCAGCTGCGCCGGCTGCCGCTGATGACGCGCCCGAGTCGCCGCCAGTTCCACTTGAGCTAGCTGCGCCGGCTGCCGCTGATAACGCGCCCGAGTCGCCGCCACTTTCACTAGAGCCAGCTGCGCCGGTTGCCGCTGACGACGCGCCCGAGTCGCCGCCAGTTCTACTAGAGCCAGCTGCGCCGGTTGCCGCTGATGACGTGCCCGAGTCGCCTTCAGTTCCACTAGAGCCAGCTGCGCCGGTTGCCGCTGATGACGTGCCCGAGTCGCCGCCAGTTTCACTAGAGCCAGCTGCGCCGGTTGCCGCTGATGACGTGCCCGAGTCGCCGCCAGTTCCACTAGAGTCAGCTGCGCCGGATGCCGCTGATGACGCGCCCGAGTCGCCACCAGTTCCACTAGAGCCAGCTGCGCCGGCTGCCGCGGATGACGCGCCCGAGTCGCCACCAGTTCCACTAGAGCCAGCAGCGCCGGTTGCCGCTGATGACGCGCCCGAGTCGCCGCCAATTTCATTAGAGCCAGCTGCGCCGGTTGCCGCTGATGACGCGCCCGAGTCGCCGCCAGTTCCACTAGAGCCAGCTGCGCCGGTTGCCGCTGATGACGTGCCCGAGTCGCCGCCAGTTCCACTAGAGCCAGCAGCGCCGGTTGCCGCTGATGACGCGCCCGAGTCGCCGCCAGTTCCACTAGAGCCAGCTGCGCTGGTTGCCGCTGATGACGCGCCCGAGTCGCCGCCAGTTCCACTAGAGCCAGCTGCGCCGGTTGCTGCTGTATCGATGTTTAATACGTTTGATGTAATAACAATTCAAGTACTTATATTTAGATTAAAACAAACTTATTTATTTATTTATTTATTTTATTTTAGGAAGTCCAACAGCTATTATATATATATAAACATTTAAATAGCTACGGAAAGCCATTAACAGGTCCCCACAAGTAGAAACAATATAAATTATAACTAACTAATATAATTATAACTTATATGACTTTTTCGTTTTTCGTTGTGAATTATTTGATAATCAATCAATTTACATATGGCGTAGGTAACCCGTTAAAACCCATAGGCGGCCAAAATCTTTAAAAAAAGCATTTTAGTTTTATTTCAAAGTTTTTTTTATTTGCCCAAAAGTACACAAAGTGGCAAAAAAATGCCTAAACAGTAAAGTCAAACTACTTTTACGGATCTACACGCGATAGTTTACACCCACGTACGTGTTCTATGATGTCAAAATTAGAAAATTCAAAAAGTTCGAAATTCAAAACCATTTTTTCAGTTTAGGCTATAAATAGCGTTCTGAGAAAAACCGGCAAGAAACTCAATAAGTGTCAATCAAGCTTTTTTCCCTCTTACGGCGTCAAAAATATTGGAAAATCATAATATCGTCATAATAACATAAATAATATCATAAAAGTCATAACATCGTAGTAGCGTCATAATATCATAAAAGGACAATTTCCATCACAAATATAGTAGTTTATGCAACTGTCATATAATGAAGGGTATTAAAACACGAGTGTGAGTTTATGAAACGAGCGCAGCGAATTTCATAATAGTAACGAGTGTTTTAATACCCGTGTTATATGCAGTTGCATACACTACTTTATCTTCACTAATGCAATTAGTAAGAGAACAAGAGTAAAAGCTGACAATAGTTTATTTATAATAATTGTTCAAATTTTGGATGGTACAATTTTGAAAGTTAATGTTAATTATTGATCCAGCAGCTGTAGCGGTCGCGGGGCAAGCAGTAGAGCTCGTAGACGGAGTTGGAATATTTATAATTACTTCATTCGTCTTGTTTTCTATACTGTTCAAGATCGTATTTGAGACTTGAATTTTATTCATTAAAGACTCATCAATGTAGCTTTCAGCCACAGTAGAAGACTTCCACCCGCCGTGTCGTTTCAGTGCGGTCAAATCACCACCGCTATCTATGAGAAGGGTCGCCGAGGTGCGCCGGAAGCAATGCCCCGTGTACAACGCTGGGTTAGGCAGATTCAAAAAACTTGCGATAGTTTTTCCCAGAGCACCAAATTTATTAATACCAGTTCTTTGATCGACGCACTTCCCCGATCTATAGCTCAAGAAAAAGGCAGGGTTTCGACAGGGGGTGGGTCGAAGTTCCATGTATTTTATACATACGGCATAGCAGTTGCCCGTCACAACGAAAGAACGATCTATTTTCGTTTTTGTTTTCGAAACTTTCATCATGATTGTACTGTCGTCTATGTTAGAGACTTCATCGAACTGGATGAGCTCTTGCCTTCGGCATGCCCCCATTATGCCGAAGATTAGTGCAACCTGTAACAATAAACGATATAATAAGCTTGAGGTACATAGCCAAGGCAAAAACTATGATTTATGAAGTAGTAAAGTGTAGGTACTAATTTATACACAAAGCGCTTAAACGGAGTGTCTAGATAACTTGCGTGTGTAGTACGTAAGTACTAGGTAGATTAAATAACAGAACTAAAATACACTTACCTTTCCAAAAAGATACAAAATATCTGGTGAATCTTTCAGGAACATCTTTATTTGACCTGATGTTTACATCAGGTCAAATAACGTTTACGTAAATGAAAATGACGTTTACGTCAAGGACTTTTTTTTCCTTGTGTCCTTCTGAACTGCGTTTCAGGAACGCTATGACTTTTGAATACTTCGTGATATCAATATTGTTGTAGATACTCAATGTGGACTTGAGCATAGAATATTTAGCCCACATAGAAGATGGCTTGAATTTGTCGGAGAGGTCTTTGAGATACACAAGAATGACATTTTCAGAAAATGATGTAGTTTTCTTTTCGATCTTCCATGCCAAAAAGTTATTATATTCTTTTTCATATAATTTTCTAGATTTTTCTGGCAAAAGATTGTGAGTTACTTTTGTTGCCAATTCTAGAATATCCGGAGGCGTACAAATATCATCGTCGCTGTCCATTTTTAACTATAATTTGTATTTTAAAAACAAAACACATTGCGAAACATTAAATTCACGCGTACGTGTATTGTCACAGTGAACTTGCCGCCATTAAAATCTAACCAATGAGAGCGCAGCTGCGCGCGCAGGGCCAATCAGGAGCGAGCGCGCGCTGTTCTTTTTTTATTTAATTGGCACAAGATCTTACCAAAGAGTTTTGTGTATGTAAGTTTAGTAGTTTCGACGAAGTTTTCACGTATACTGTTTTCAAAAGCCAGCCTAATATCAAAATTTTATACAACTTGTATGAGGATTTTGACATAAGGCTCGCCAGGTTAATTTTATTGGTCGCGTTTTATTGATGTTATAATGAGATTTTACGATATCGATTTGGATATTATACCATCATGTGAAATTGCTTAAATTGAGTGTTTTGTTGTCTGCGCTATAACAGTAGTATAAGTCAAGTATTGGAAACATAAGTAGAATGTTACAACATTAGTGTAGATAAAATAATAAAAACACCAAAAAATAAAGGACAAAATCACCACATAAAAACAAAAAAAAAAGATTTTTAACGAAAACCTATTTGAGGGAATTTTTACCATAATAGAAAAACGCGCTCAGAACAATAACTTAAGCGTAGTGTAAATAATGGGGTCCGCGGTGATATATGATTGAAAGTCAAAAAATGAACTTATTATACCGTTTATTAAAGTTAGTTTTATAAACATATCGACCAACCTATATATACTACTGTGAAACATCTTGATAGCGCGATTTAGAATTTGTACTAAACAGCACAGCGCCATCTCTTGGCAGCAAATCTAACTAAAAAACTGCATACCAAACAGTTATTATTATTGACGTTTTTATATTGTTTCTTTACATTAATAATGGTAAATTATAAATATATTTTATGTTTAAAATATAAAGGAAACGTTTGTACATTCCGCCCGCCAAGGACATATTGCAGAATGTCCTTAAAAATATGAAATCCAAACAATCATTTTTTCATACAAAGAAAACCAAAAATCAAAATTGGTGACTATAAACTATATAAAAAAAAACTTATGTTTATTAACAAAAAAGAAATACAACATTACAGTAGCATCAAACTTAAAATTAAGTGGCAGTTGGGAGCACACACACCTTAGAAACGGGTTCTTTAGTTAGAATTTTTAGTTAGAAACGGTAGAAATTAAGGAGTTCTTTGTAAGAACAGTAACCACTCGTGTAATTTTATCCGACCCCGGATGCTTCTGCTCTATCTTACCCAATAACCACTTGCCAGGAGGCATGTCATCTTCTTTTATTAGAACTATAGACCCAATTTCTGGCTCTGGATTTTTATGAGCCCACCTGTGGCGCTGTAGAAATTGATTAAGGTAATCCTGCGACCAGCGTCGTTAAAAATCTTGGATCATTCTCTGCGACCATTGCCAACGTTTGAGAGAATTTATGTTTGATTTTTCAAAATTAGAGTCAGGCGCTAACACCAGTGGCTCTCCCACAAGAAAGTGACCGGGTGTCAAAATTGCCTGTTCATTAGGGTCATCGACATAGCAAAGCGGCCTGGAATTGAGGCAAGCTTCGACTTGAGCTAGTACCGTCGACATCTCCTCGAACGTAAGTGTAGAGTTGCCTACAACTCTTCGGAGATGGTGTTTGGTAGATTTTATACCCGCTTCCCAAAGACCTCCAAAGTTTAGAGCATGCGGAGGTATAAAATTCCATTGTGTTCCGTTACCTGCGAGAGTCTCGGCGAGTTCGGGTATGAAGTTAGGTTTTTCTTTATCAAATAGCTCAGAAAGCTCCCGAGCAGCTCCCACAAAATTTGTGCCATTATCACTGTGCAATTCAGCACAGCGACCGCGTCTCGCAACAAACCGCCTAAAGGCTGCAATAAATCCTTTTGTGGTCATATCACTGACCGCCTCCAAGTGAACCGCACGTATTGCCATACAAATAAATAATGCAATATACCCTTTATAACATTTATTTCCACGGCCTTTTGACATTCTTATATTTATTGGACCGGCATAGTCCACTCCGCTACAAAGAAAAGGTTTGTTTGGTGTTACACGAGAAGAAGGCAGTTGACCCATAAGTTGTGTTCGTGTTTTGTTGGAATGCCTGATGCAGATTACACACTTACGATAATAAGTCTTGACAGCTAACTTTAAGCCAATAATCCAGTAGTTAGTTCTTAGGTAAGTAATCATAGCCTGTGGTCCTCCATGCATAGTTTTTCTATGTGAATCCGCAATCAAAAGCTTTGTAAGAAATGAAGTTTTAGAAATAAGAATTGGATGTTTTCGGTCATAATCCAGCTGTGATTTCTCCAACCTACCTCCAACTCTAACTATACCATTAGCATCTAAAAATAAGTTTAAAGAGTTCAGCTTTTTTCTCTTGGTATATAAATCTTCTTTCTTGTTAAGGTCTTCTATTTCTTCTTGAAAATCTTCTGCTTGAGATCTTTTTATGCACACTCTTAAAGCCTTCTCAATTTCATCGGTCAAGTAAGTAGTGCAGATTTTATTAACATTTTTGTTCCTGAGATTCAAAAATCTCCTGCAGGAAGCTACTACTCGAACTAACTTATGTAGAGAGGAAAATTTGCTCCACAACGACTCGTCGTATACTGTAGAGGTAAACGATTTAACTTCCTCTAACTTAGTTATAAGGTGTTTGGGTTTTATATATTCAATCTTCGATTGTCTTAAAAATTCAGGACCTTCAAACCAAATGGACATATTTGCAAGTTCTTTCGGAGGCACACCGCGAGAAGCGCAGTCGGCGGGATTCTGTTTAGACGCCACATGTGACCAATATTGTGTGTCCAACGTATTCAAGATTTCAGAAACCCTGTTGCCCACAAAAGTTTTCCATCGACTAGGATGACAGTTCAACCAGTCAAGTACAACCTCCGAGTCCGTCCAAGCATGTAAATCAACCTTTTGTATCTGCAGTACTTTAGAAACTTCCAACATCAATTTAGCTAAGAGTACCGCTCCACAAAGTTCCAACCTAGGTAAAGATACTTGTTTGATAGGGGCCACTTTAGTTTTTGATGTTACCAGTGCCACCTTTACATTACCTTCTGACTTTATTACACGGATGTAAACCACCGCTGCATACGCCAATTTAGAAGCGTCCGAAAATCCGTGCAATTCAACCTTTACATCGTTGGTTTTTGTGTTCAACCAACGTGGAATTTTAATACTTACTAACGCAGTGAGTCCACTACGGTAAGTGATCCACTCTTTTAATAAATTGATTGGGACTTCTTGGTCATAGTCAATACCTGCCAACCAAAGCTTTTGGATCATAATTTTTGCTACTATAATTGTGGGTGCAAGCCAACCCATCGGATCGAACAGTCTACTAATATCAGTTATTATTTTTCTTTTTGTTACAGGTTCTACAGCTGCTGGAAGATCGACGAAAAAATGGAAGACATCTGCGCTTGAATCCCAGGTAAGTCCTAATATTTTAGTAACATTGTCAATC
Organism: Eudonia lacustrata; assembly: GCA_947562085.1. Taxonomy (NCBI): domain Eukaryota; kingdom Metazoa; phylum Arthropoda; class Insecta; order Lepidoptera; family Crambidae; genus Eudonia; species Eudonia lacustrata. The sequence continues at coordinate 16,857,431 of OX387317.1, forward strand.
TTAATATTTATATCTTCGCTTTTAACCCCTTTTCCTTCCTTTACTTTGTGAATTAGTTCCGCACTATTGCTTTTCCATTTTTGTAATTCGAACCCACCCTTAGCCAGCGCAGTCTTTATTGCTTTACAAATTTCGAAAGCTTGCTCTACGTTTTCAGCGCCTGTCATCAAATCGTCCATGTAGAAGTCATTCAATATTATTTGCTTTACTACTGGAGAGTTCCAAGCTTCGTCATAGGCGACCTGATGCAGGGCTCGTACAGCCAAAAATGGTGCTGACGCTGTCCCAAAGGTTACAGTGACTAATTCGTGTTCTTCCATTTCCATTTCAGGATTGTCTCTCCAGAGTATACGCTGATACACTGTGTCCTGCCTATCCACCAGCACCTGTCGGTACATTTTAATAATATCACCCACTATACACACATGATGTGTTCTCCAGCGCATTAATATATGTCGAAGATCTGCTTGCAAGGTAGGACCTACCATCAGATTGTCATTCAAAGATATTCCGTTTTTACCTTTGCAGGAGGCGTCAAAAACGACACGAACCTTCGTCGTTTTTTTTATCTTCCCTGATGACAGCGTGATGGGGTAAGTAAACACCTTTATTTTTGTATTGAGCTGGTACCTTAACCATATGCTCAAGATCCTTATACTCATGTATCACATTTGTATACTCGGTCTTAAGTTTTAAATTTTTTGATAACCTAGATTCCAAACTTCTTAATCTATTTTCAGCTATGAACCTTGAGTTTCCGTCCTTACAGCTACGTGCTCCCTCCCGGAACGGAAGTCTGACTATATAACGACCGCTTTCATTACGCCTCGTTGTCTCTGCAAAAAACTGTTCACACTTTATCTCTTCTTCATTTAATATTTTTTCTGATCCAACAGGTTCGACCTCAAGTTCCCAGAATTTCCTGAAAAGATCATCTATTTGGATGCTGGCGTGCATTACAGTAATGCAAGGGAATGACGCTGCGCTAGAAGGAGTGTCCGCTTCAACGACGCCTGACAGTATCCATCCAAATGCTGAATCCTGCGCTAAGACCGATCCACTTGCACTGCGTTTAATACCTTGCCTGACAACCTGACTATAGATCTCCGCCCCTAACAAAATATCTATTTTGTTAGGTCTATGATAGTCTGGGTCAGCCAAATTCTCACTAGTCACGCTTACTAAATCGATCTTACTTACCTTAACAGCTGGAAGAAGAGATGTTACGGACTTCAAGACATATGCATTCACATATAAAATAAAACTAGGATCTACTCTCGATTTTAGAACTAAAGTAACTTTAAAATTTGATAATAAATCTTTACCTCCTACACCTATCACTGTATGTTTTGAAGAAATCTTCTTCAACCCCAAGTACTGAACCATCGCTTCAGTAATGAAGGATCCCTGTGATCCTTGGTCAAGTAAAGCGCGTATTACTTGATAGGTACCGTTCTTCGACTTTGCTTTCACTAAAGCAGTAGTGAGTAAAACCGTCTCATTACAGTTGCCTGTCGAAATACACGATACCACTGGTTGGCCTTTAGACCCCTCCGCTTTCCCTGCGGCTTCTTGACTCTCTGATGAGCTCTCACCTACAGACTCCGAATTCCCACTGGGATGTAACAACGTGTGGTGACGTCGCTTACAAATGTAGCATTTAAAGTTGCTTTTACATGCCTTGGCAGAGTGGTTATCGTTCAAACAAACAAAACATAATCCGTTGGTCAAAGCAAATTCACGACGAGCATCATTGGTTTCCTTTGAAAACTTATTACATTTAAAAATCTTATGATCAGAAGAACAAAATTTACAGTATATTTCCTTTTTCTCCTTTTGTATGTAAAAGGATTGTGAGTTTCTTTGAGTGTGTGTGTAAGTTTTAATATATAATCTAAGTTTTCTAGACCTCGAAATCGCCTTGTTAGAAAATCAGTGAATTGAACAAAAGTTGGCAAGTCGTCTCCAGGATCAGACGATGCCTTTAATTCCCAAGCCTTCCTGGTATCTTTATGTAATTTGGCACCTGTTAGGTGAATAATAAGTATGTCCCATGTGGACACATTAACACCTAAATTTTTCATGGCCTCTAAACAGTCAGAAGAAGTGCTGATCAACCTTTTAATGTCTGATGCCGACTCTGACGTCAAACTTCTTTGATTGAGCAAACGTTTCAAAATTCCGCTTGCAACAAATCTTTTATTATTATACATTTTCTCTAATTTATCCCAACTACTTTTATAATTGTCTGCAGTAACATTTACATTGCGTAAAAGTTGTTCTGCGTCCCCTGTTAAATTACCCTTCAAATAATACAGTTTTTGAGCATCATCCAAAGATGTATTATTATGAACGAGGCCTATAAATAGATCGTGAAACGTTTGCCATTCGACATATTTACCCGAAAACATGGGAATTTTAATTTCAGGTAATCTTATACTACTAGTTTCCACTTTACTACTGGTTCCAACCGAAACCTTAGGCGAAATTTAAGACATCTTAAATTGAGTTAACATATCTTTTAAATGTGACTTAAATTGTATATACAGATCCTCTACTTCATCAAATACACTAGCTTTATGATAAGTAGAACTATCAAGATCTCTCAAGAGCAACTCAGATTTTTTAACATCACTTATTATTTTCACATGTGTATTATAAAACAACTGCCACTGTTGTTCCAGAGTTTCCAATCTGGTTTCCACATATGAAACTGACAAACGGTATTTAGGTGATTTTTTTAAATTACTAAATGTCTTAACTATTCTAGACTTAATGTCATCTTGAATGTCGCTCAATGACTCCATTATTACCAAAAATAGAACTAACACGACAACAAACAACAACAAGCAAGTAACAGTAAGGACAATGATAAAAATAAAATTGATAAGTTTTTTCAACAAGATTTTCTAAATGTTTTTCACTTTAAATTCTGGCCGAAATCGGGCATAGGTTCCCCGTCTCAACCACAAATCACTTAAAAATATTACAAGTCCTAATAAACTAAAACTATTCTACTATGAATAATAACATTAATAACTTATGTTAAAATTTCCTAAAACTAACTAAACTAAACTAGGTAGAAAATGTACTCACAATTTCACTGCACACTCACTCAAAGTACACTGATACTCGTCGATGAAAGCTCCTAGCGCCCTTCAGCGCTCCGCGGCTTCCAAACTCTGCCGGGCTCCTCCCGCACGCCGTTCCTCCAGTCACCAGCTGGATCCTCCACTGCCTGACGTCTCGCTATAGAGGTAACTCTAGACAACGATATCCGCTGCCCAGTACTAACGTGGCGGGTGGCAATCTACCACCACCGGAGATTACCAAAAATTCAACTTCAAGGTATCCGGCTCGAAGGACCATGTAAATAATGGGGTCCGTCGGTGATATATGATTGAAAGTCAAAAACTGAACTTATAATATCGTTTATTAAAGTTAGTTATATAAACATATCGACCAACCTATATATACTTCTGTGAAACATCTTGATAGCGTGATTTAGAATTTGTACTAAACAGCACAGCGCCATCTCTTGGCAGCAAATCTAACTAAAAAACTGCATACCAAACAGTTATTATTATTGACGTTTTTATATTGTTTCTTTACATTAATAATGGTAAATTATAAATATGTTTTATGTTTAAAATATAAAGGAAAAAAAAAAAAAAAAAAAGAAAAAAAGAAAGAAAAAAAAAAGAAGAAAGAAGAAAAAAGAAAGAAAGAAGCATACAAAGATTATTGTTTGTCACCAGGCAAGCAATAATCGGAGTCAAGCAGTAGTACTACATGGGTATACGTCGGGATGGACCCATATCCATCAGGAACCCTCAAGGAATTATTTTAGGTCCACTATTATTTCTCTTGTTTGTTATGGACACTCACTAATCTACATTGCGACCTCAGTAGCGATGAGTGGAGGGCTAACCCGCCAGTGATATTCTAGACAAAAGATTTGCCACAATTTTATCAATTATGTCAGAAATGACAGTTGTCAGGATCCACACAGGGGGGGCTAAGCGAACAGTAATATTATCGTCAGCTTATTTCCCTTACGAGAAGGCAGACCTAGTATCACCACAGATACGAGAACTGGTAAATGGATGGATGGAAGGGAACTGGATATCATCAGCAAACGCGCATCGTGTCGTCTGGGGCAGCTCAGACATAATGAAAGGGGGGAGAAACTTCTGGAATATCTGGTAAGTTCACCCATGCAATTACTTAATAAAGGTAGCAAGCCTACTTTCTTTAGCGCCCGCAGGTCACATGTGATTGACGTAACCATTGCTTGCAATACAGCGGTAAGGAATATTACAAACTGGCATGTATCGGATGAGGTCTCTCTTTCTGATCATAAATATTATGCTTTAGGTGAAACCATAGAAACTGTGCGTAGGAAGAACCTCAAGAACACTAACTGGGAGGGCTTCAAAAAGGACCTCAGAATGGAGTTGGATGGTCCTAGCTGTAAACTAAACTCAGCCTTGGACATAGAGTTTGAAGCTGACAGAATTACAGTAGCACTGATGACGGCCTGGAACAATAACTGTCCAAAGACGAAATCAGTGGCAAGGAGGGTACCATGGTGGAACCCGGAACTGGCTCGAATTAGAAGAGCTACACGACAGGCGTTCAACGAAGCGAAAGCGAGGAACGACTTTAGCGACTACAAGGAGGCCTTAACGCGGTACAGTAGTGCGGTACGTAAGGCAAAGAGATCTGCCTGGAGAAAACATTGCAACCAGATACAATCTGTTCCGGAAGCAATGAGACTAACCAAGGCTATCTCTACTACAAGGCGATTCCATTAACCACGTTAAGGAAGGAAGATGGAGTACGTACAGAGACAGATCAAAAGTCATCCAAGATGATCATGATCAGTTAAGAAGTAGGCAAGCTATATTGTTATCGGATGTTAATGACGGTAGTTGTTGACAATGAATGGGTGCCTTTGGCTTTCAAAGTAAAAAAGTAAATAGTGTTGAATAATTTCGGCGGGCTGGTTAGAACCACGATAGCTCAATTGGGAGAGCACCTGACCCGGTGTGTCAGAAGGATGCAGGTTCAAATCCTGCTCGTGGAAATTTTTTCAACATTTGTGTTTTTGCAAGGGGATATGCTTAGTCTGCTGGTTCAGTAATTTGAGGGCCATGGTGGCAGCATTGTACAGACGCCTCTGTTGAAGCAAGAAGTTTTTACTAACATTTAAAAGAACTTTTTGCACAATTTCGATTTTTATATTTGAATTTTGGTAACATTTGACAGTGTCTTCAAACTTGCTTTGTCTAAAATAAAATACGTGTTTTTCACAAGATTTTATTTATTACAAAAACACAAATGTTGAAAAAATTTCCACGAGCAGGGTTTGAACCTGCACCCTTCTGACATACCGGGTCAGGTGCTCTTCCAATTGAGCTATCGTGGTTCTAACCAGCCCGCCGAAATTATTCAACACTATTTACTTTTTACTTTGAAAGCCAAAGGCGCCCATTCAATGTTAACAACTACCGTCATTAACATCCGATCATAATATTTTTACAAATACTAAAGATCACTTAAGAAGTAGGCAAGCTATTTATAAATGTTTATATAATTTTTAACGCAAATTTTGTTGCGAACAAATTACAAAAACACAAATGTTGAAAAAATTTCCACGAGCAGGGTTTGAACCTGCACCCTTCTGACATACCGGGTCAGGTGCTCTTCCAATTGAGCTGTCGTGGTTCTAACTAGCCCGCCGAAATTATTCAACACTATTTACTTTTTACTTTGAAAGCCAAAGGCGCCCATTCAATGTAAGCAACGTTTGTGTTTTTGTAATTTGTTCGCAACAAAATTTGCGTTAAAAATTATATAAACATTTTATTTATTATTTCTCTATCGTTCAGAATAATCTATCATTGGTTAGTCTAAGGTCTGGGTTAACCAATAGGTTATGGGCCCAGGATTTGATGCTGAACATAGGAAGCGGAGACAATATAGAAGGAAGATCAGTCGAGATGGCAAGCAATAGTGGTATAAACATGCCACCAATGGCGAGGCTAGAGGGTTGCTCCAATTATGCTACGTAGAAAGTCCAGATGAAGATGGCACTTATCTACGAAGATCTTTGGGAGTTTACTAGAACAGAGCCAGATGCGACTGATGTAACTGCCAAGAAAAGAGACCAGAAAGCAAAAGCCAAGATAGGTATGATGGTTCAACCTGAATGTCTTGTGCACATATACGGTCTGCGAAGACAGCAAAGGAATCTTGGATTAAACTGAGTAAGACGTTTGAGGATAAAGGCGTGAACAATCGTCGCCGCCTGTTATCAATAGAATAGAATAGAATAGAATTTTTATTTGCTTAATACTATGTACATAGATTGTGGATAATAGATCAATTAAATGGAATCAATAGTATTATACCTTATAAATGTAGGCATGCAAATATTATATTATATAAAATTAGTATTAACAATAACAAATCATTAGCACAATAAACTAGAAACATTAATAACATCATTTTAAAATTGTGGTACAGTAAATATGTCAATGTGTCAATTTGAATTAATTCATTATTAATGTAATTTAAAAAAAATATCAATATATTCTATACAAATATTCAATTCTGCAATGTCAAGATTCCTTAAAGTATAAGTATTCTTTTACTGAATAAAAATTCTTTCATTAAACCAACGTAATAAAGTGTTTTTAAATTTATTATTAGCCATTGGAAGATCTCTTAGCCCTGATGGCAATATATTAAATAGTGTGATTGCCATATAACAGAGCCAGATGCGACTGATGTAACTGCCAAGAAAAGAGACCAGAAAGCAAAAGCCAAGATAGGTAAGCCATTACCCATCAATTGTAGCGATGACTTGATTTCAATGATGGAGGCCTTTGCCCAGCAGTGGGACAGTTATAGGCTGTTTACTCTTTTTTTTACTCATATAATATGAATTTTTTATAAACAATGTCAGATTACATTTTGGTATTGCAAATTTGTTTTTCCTCGAATCTCGAACATTTGATTTTATTTGCTTGTTTTTATTGAAGTATTCAGGATATTTTTTTACAAATAATCACAATTCAGCTATGTACAAACAGGGTAGATTAAGTATCTTATGTTGCTGAAATAGTGGTTTTCATAAATCTCTTCGATTAATATTACATAATGCCCTGATGCAGCATTTTTGAGCTTTAAATACCCTATCAAAATCTACACTATTACCCCATATTATTATACAGTAACGTAACAGAGACTCAACATAGCCATAGTAAGCTTGTAAAGCTACTTGAAGAGATGAAACCTTCCTGATTCTGCGCAAAGCAAACACAAATTTATTTACTTTTTTACATAACGTGTCAATGTGTTTATTCCAGCTGCAATGTTCGTCTAATGTAATACCTAAAAACACTGTGGATTCTATTAAATCTAAGCTGTTGTTATTATGTGTCAAATTTATGTCAAGTTTGTTTGACTTGTATGTGCGAAAGTGTATTGCTTTAGTTTTATCCAAATTGATTGTTAAATTATTTTTAGTCATCCAATTAATTACGTCAGTTAAAGTATTATTTATGTTAGATTTAAGTTGGTCAATATTCTTATTTTGAAAGAGTAATGTACAATCGTCAGCAAAAAGAAAGCATTCATTATTGGTTATGTCAGGTAAATCATTTATGTATAGAATAAATAGCAGAGGGCCTAAAATACTACCTTGCGGGACTCCTCGTACGGTTTGCCTATATTTTGAACGGGTCGTTATTTTATTTTTATTTTCTATCCTACTGATTTCAGTGCATTGCTGCCTATTGGATAAGTAACTTTCTAGCCATTTGTTTGCTGCACCTCTCAAACCATAGTCAGAAAGTTTGTTTAGCAGTGCGTTATGTTGAACGCAATCGAACGCTTTAGACATATCTAAAAATATGGCTATAGTAGGCAGTTTATTATTAAGCCCCTCGGTCACCTTTTTAATAAAAGCGAAACTAGCCAAACAGGTCGATTCAAAATTAGTCAGTTTAAAATTAGAAGTATTTTCGAAGGTATTATTATTATATTATTATTTTTTTTTTTTTTTTTTTTTTTTTAGCTTATGTTATTACTGTGTTAACTATAGCCGAGGAGCTGAGAGACATTGGAAAGGAAGTTGATGATGAACTATTGAACAAAAAAAAAAAAAAACAAATGTTGAAAAAATTTCGACGAGCAGGATTTGAACTCGCACCCTTCTGACATACCGGGTCAGGTGCTCTTCCAATTAAGCTATCGTGGTTCTAACCAGCCCGCCGAAATTATTCAACACTATTTACTTTTTACTTTGAAAGCCAAAGGCGCCCATTCAATGTCAACAACTACCGTCATTAACATCTGATCATAATATTTTTACAACTATTGGCTGCCCTTCTCCTGTAAGATCTAACACCAGAGTTTCAACCTTTGAAAGTCACGATTGAGAGTAGTCAAACTGCACTTACGTCGGATTACGTGAAGAACAAGCTGTATCAAATGGAAGATACATATGCTGCTTCAGGTAGTGGAAAAACGACAATTCCATTATTCAATGGACGAAGGAAGCAGAATCGGCATTTTCGAGTTACAAACAAAACATTCTGGATGCCGCAATTTTAACGCACCCTTCTCCAACAGCCGAACTCGCCTTATTGACTGATTCGAGTTTAAAATGTATGAGCGCCGTACTCCATCAAAAATGTAAACAAGGTTGGAAGCTGCTAGGATTTTACTCAAAAGCATTGACTACAGCTCAGATGAAGTATTCAACCTACGACCGGGAGCTGCTAGGAATATTCGCCGTAGTCCGATATTTTCAACGACTACTAGAAGGTCGGCAATTCATTATTTACACGGATCATAAACCGTTGGTTCATTCATTTTCAAAAAAGCCGTCACTAAATGACACACCACGAAGAGTGAGATACATTTCGCAATTCTCTACAATATACGTCACAGTAGCGGTCACGACAACGTAGTTGCAGATGCACTCTCAAGGACAGTTGATGAAATAACTATACCGTCCAACATAAATTACAAATAGTTGTCTATTAACCAGAAGTTAGATCTCAAACTCCAGGAACTTATTAAAAATCTGAGATTAAAAATGATTTTAGCAACATCAAATAAACACGGAATACCGGTGTATTGCGACGTTTCTACCGAAAAAACAAGACCGTTCTTACCTCAGGAATTCAGAAAGACCGCATTTGAGGGCATACATTGTTTAAACCATCCCGGAAAAAATACATCGAGAAAAATGATTAATACAAAGTTCATTTGGCATAACATGAATACGGATATAAACAAATGGTGTGAGTCATGCTTACAATGTCAACGCTCGCTTAGACATACAAATTCGCAACTCGGAAAGTTTACGCCTGCTCAACGTTTTGCTCACGTTCATTTAGACATTGTAGGACCGTTACCTGTATCTCAGAATAAAAGGTATTTAATCACGATGATTGACCGATGCACTTCATGGCCCGAAGTTTTTCCAGTTGAAGACATTACAGCCGAATCAGTCGCACGGCGCTTGTACGAAGGATGGATATCGCGATTTGAATGTCCTGAGAAGATCACAACCGATCAGGGGAAACAGTTTGAGTCAAACCTTTTCCAAGAATTAGCCAAGCTAATGGGTATTCACAAGATACGAACTACTCCATATAATCCCAAGGCAAATGGCATGGTAGAACGTTTACAGCCCTCCGATACGATTATTTGACCGTCCCATCCCATGGGCTAGACAGGTGAAATATCTCAGTGTCACCCTCGATAGGAGATTGTCGTTTGCATCGCATCTCAAAATCGTCCGTAACAGGGCCGCGTTCTATTTAGGTCGGTTATTCCACCTTATAGGCAGGCGGAGTAAAATGTCTCTTAGAAATAAGCCGACAATTTACAAAGCCTGCATCCACCCAGTCATGACATACGCTAGCGTAGCTTTCGCGCATACCGCGCCCGCTTACTTGGCCCCCTTACAAAGCCTCCAAAACCGCTTCATGCGTGGTGCTACGGGTTGTCCGTACTACTATCGCAATGTAGATCTCCACCGCGATCTCGATCTCTCTACTATCAAAGATTTCATCAAGGAAGTCTCCCGACGTTACTTTGATAATGCCCCCCACCACCCTAACCCGCTTGTTGTGGCGGCCGCCAACTATAAGGTTGAAGGCCTTCCCACAACAAGACGGTACTCGTCCAGACGGCCTAAGCACGTCCTAAACGACCCCGACGATCCCATAACAGTTGCAAACGCCCCCCCGCCCGATCCTCTAAATGACAGCACACATTTACAGAATACACTAAAGACACCGTACTCGTAGAACAAGGGTACAAAGAACCGGTTCACACGCGCTCTACACCTGGTACAGACATGTACTTGGGCGCTTCTCTCCTCCTCCACGGCCCGGTCTACCCGAGCCGAGGTCCGTGCCTTTAGAGGCGCCCTCGGGTGGTTCCGCTCCCCGATCCGATCTGAACCTTTTGGAGACTCTGGGAGGGCACGGGGACGCGCACTTTTACCGTACCCTCTAGAAATCCTCCGAAGGTGATTCGTTTCAACACGGCTTGAGGAACCCTTTACGTACCTAGCCTCCCCAAAAAAGCCCGTTGAAGCTAAAAATGCCCCCTGTGGCAATCAGCAGTCACTCTCCAAAAAAAAAAAAAAGAACGTTTACATCGGACGCTAAAGACAGCGTTGATCGCAAGAGGCAATACAACCAACTGGATGGAAGAGTTACCAACCGTTTTATTGGGACTTCGTGCTTGTTTTCGTCAAGATACTGGTTTCAGTGCCGCCGAATTGATATATGTCAAAAACAAATTCATTGCTGAAGCAAGAAAGGCTACGCAACAAGAAGTATAATCGGCGCTAGCAACATACACACAGAGCAAGACGCGGAATCAGCATGTTTCATTGACGTGCAGTCTGCAAGGTTACAATTACTATTATACACTAAGTATTGTTTGGTTCAGCAAAACACATGTCAGCATTATTTACGCGCATTACGTATGGTCAAGGTTACTATTACTATACCACTAAGTTATAGTTCATAATTTTAATTAGGGTTCTATGCATTGTTTTTATTAATGTTATTTTATAATTTATGTAGTATTTTTTTTTCTAAGGAAGACGTAATGTGCCGTCAGCACAATATTCATAGTACGTAACGTTCGTGGTAAATAATTAATAACGCGATGTAATAGAGAAATATGTTATGTATATTAAGCAAAACACATTAGTTCCTGTTTCGTGATTTTACTACTATCAACAAATCTCCCCCGCCAATTTCTTTGTTCATAGATTATTATATATACTTGTATTTTTACATATTAAAACAAGTCAGAAATAATACTCCGATACATTAACCAGTTGTGTTGTTATTTAACTACGGAGCCCGCAACAAAGTGCTACATCTGTGATGGCCCTCATAAGTGTTTCCAATGTCCGAACAAGGATAACTCCAAGAAGGAAGCTCATCAAGCATTCGCCTTCGGAACTGCGTCTGATACTGCAACTAGAGAAGATTGGGTGATCGACTCTGGTGCTTCTTCACACATGATGAAGACGAAAGCCTGGCTGAAAAATTTAAAGAAGAATTCTAGACCGTTACGTGTGCAGATGGAAACGTGGTGCTAGGGGAAAGTGTTGGTATGCTTGTGTCTGACAAGATGACGGTAAGCGATGTAACTTATGTACCAAAGAATGCATTTCTTGCATTATGGGAAACAAACTAGGCAACCTTTTACTAAAAATGTTTCGATGGCTACTGAGGTTCTAGGCTTGGTGCACCAGAGTGCAGACATAGGTCCACATAGGGCCGCACACATCAGAGATGTGTGCGGACCTATGCGTATTCCCTCAATTGGTAGAAATCTTTATTTTGTTACGTTTATTGACGATTTATCACGTAAGACATTTATATAATTAAATAATAAATATATATTTTTTTTTTAATTAATTATTTATTTAAATATACTTTTTAAAACAAAAGAATGAAGTTTTTGAAAAGATTAAGGAGTTTAAAACTTATGCTGAAAATCAAACGGGCGAGAAGATAAAGATTTTTAAATCGGATAATGGCACCGAGTATGTCAACAAACGGATGGATGATTTCCTAGCGGCGAACGGGATTCATCCAATTGACGGTTGACTACACGTCAGAACAAAATGGAGTTGCGGAAAGAGCAAACCGCACTATCTGTGAACAAGCGAGGACTATGCTGCAAGATTCTGGACTACCTCAACGGTTCTGGGCCGAGGCTGTTCATCATGCAGTATACTTCAAAAATAGATCACCAACCATTGCGGTGAGAAACATGACACCAGAGAAGAAATGGTCTGGAAAGAAATGTGATCTGAGCATGGCGAGGACTTTCGGGTGCAAAGCTTTTATGCACGTTCCAAAACAGAAGCGAACCAAATGGGATACGAAGAGTATAGAGTTGGTTCACACTGGTTTTTGTGACAATACAAAAGCTTACCGCCTTATCGATCCTAAAACAGGGAGACGGTACAAAGCCAGAGTATTGTATTCCTGGAAAACAGCAAAAACACAGACACAGAGAATTCAGAAGAGAACCTAGAGGAGTTCATAATATTCTCTGAACCTGAAAGTGATCGAATCCGAGACACTGAAGAGTCTGTACACACGTCTTCCGAGAGAGTTCTTGGCAATGGAGATCCGCATGTAGAAGTGAGACAGTTTGGATCTGTGATTCCTAGATCTTAAAAGGAGGATCGTGAACTGCAGGCTGAAATTCATTAGCCAGAGGCTGGAATACAGGAACCAGAAGCTGATATTCAGGAGTCAGAGGCACAAATTCAGGAGTCAGAGGCTGAAGTTCCAGAACCAGAAACTAAGGATATATTTGAAGATTGTGAGTTGGACGATGTTTCTTAAAATGAAGAAGAAAGTGAAAGGAGGTACCCACTCAGGGATAGAAAGAAGAAAGAGTTTCCTGACTACATTCTTTATCACGCTGAGGCGGAACAAGATCCAGTGACAGTGCGTGAGGTACTATCAAGATCGGACAGCGAAGACTGGAAACAAGCAATTCAGGAGGAGCGTGCTAAGGAATTAGTGGAATACACCACCGGTATTTTAGATTTCCTGGCCTATGACTTTTGTAATACAGCTGGTTTTCTTTAAGGTACAGCATTGCATTAGCTTAAGATAGAATACAACGTATTTATAGGATAATGATGATTATATTATCATATTTTTTTTATTATCTTACCATTACTGTATGCTTCGGATTCACTGCCTTAATTGGAAGCGCCGGTTGAAGCTAAAATAATAACAAATAGGATCATCAAACTAACGCCTCTGTCGTATAGTCATTGGATCACCAGTTTTTATGCGCGGTTACACCAACAGCCCAGTAAAACCTTTGGTAACTTTTGTTGTTGGATGACGGTTGCTAATGTAAATCCTTGGTGACCTTGGTGAACCTTTTTTTTTTTTTTTTTTTTAACCCGGGGGAAACTTGCGACCAAGTCATCCCACGGGGAGCAATGTGCTCAACCCGTTTTCGGGGTATGTGGGGTTGGGCGATGGTCTGCCCGACCCACTAAAACCCCCGGGACCTGCAGTCAGCCTGATTTGTGGTTGGCGCGGAATCTGTCGTAGATAGTGAGCCGCGCCTCCCAGCAGCAGCACGTTGGTGCCCTTCCTCTGTGCGGCCTGCTAGTAGGCCGCATACACCCTTGCAGGATTTTCCGATCACGGTCTAGTGGTAGGGGGTTTTTTCATAAACCGCCCGTCCGGCGCTCTAAGCGGCTTAGGCCGAGAAGGAGAGGTGGACCTCGGACTTGCGTCCCGCACCTCATCCTCTACCTCCCTAACGCTCCCCAACCCAGCTCCTCTCAAGAGAGAGGTACATGGGTGGTCGGCTGTAGGGTCAACGACCTGGGGCGACAGTGGCTCCTCCGTCACCTCCATGTCCGACATCGCTGGCGAATGGGGCTCCACCATAGGCTCCGTTGGAGCGGGCTCCCTCGTGGCAGTCTTCGCCCCCTTTGCGGGGGGATCAGGGAAGCCCCTGACGGTAGGGGGACTGCAACCCCTACCTCCCATCAGGTGATGGTGCGGTTTTTGTGCCGCGAGGCACACCGCGCACTTGGGCTCACGAGAGCACTCCCTCATTTGGTGCCCAGGCAGTCCGCACCAGAAGCAACCGGTCCGGAGCGATTGACCGCGCTGGGGCAACTCTGCCGCGTATGGCCCACGCCCATGCAGCGATAACACCGCATTGGGCGGGGCTCAAGGGCGACCGCCAGGGCCATGCTCCACCCGAGGAGAAATTGGCCCTGACTAACGAGCGCTCTTGCCGCTCGAAGGGGGCAGCGCACGATAGTGCTCCCGGCGAAATTGGGACCCATCCTTATGCGTCCCACCCTCAACGCCTCGATTGGGCAACCAGCTCTCGCCGCAAGTCCTGCGGCGACGTCTTCGGTGGTTGAAGACGTGCCTAGCCCTGACACGCGGATTTCCGCGTGCTTTTCAGGCCGGGCGACCGTGGCCACCTCCGACAACACCTGCTCCAGCCTACGGGCGAGCAGATCGGCCTTCGCGCCGCTCTCAGATCCGGGGACCTCAAATAGCCGCGCTCCGGTTGCGGACGTCCTCGACCTGATCGCCTCGATACCGAGGTCGGGCAGGGAGATGGCCTGCTGGGCCTTTTTGATGGCGTCAGCATATGTGACGCCCATCGCCAAGGCCTCCGGGCGCAGCTTTATCACTACCGCCGCTGAGGTGGGCTGCCTAAGCCTCACTCTTTTCCGCCTTCGCGGTCTCCTCTTCCCCGGGGCTGCACCAGTTGCCGCTTGTGGCGCTGAGCGAGGCGGCACAGCTGTGCGAATTGACGAAGGTGCCGGGAGAGGAGCAGTCGGCGGGCGGGTTGTCGCCCGAGTGGAGGGATCGCCTCTCGCCCTCTTCTTCCTTCCTCCACGGACCGCCGTCTCCCATCTGGGTTGGGGCGGATCCGATGGAATCGGGGCTGCACTCCCTCGAGGAGTGGGGAGGCGCACTTCGGGCAAGACGGACGAGGATCGAGAGGGCGTGGCCAGCCTCCGTCCAACAACCCTATCGGGCGCGGGAAGCACCGGGAAGTCACCTCCCCGGTGTCCGCGGTCATCCGCACGGGGTGGACGGGCACGCACAGGCGCATCTCGACTCGTCTCGAGTCCGTCAAGGCGAGCGCTAACGGTGGCGTTACTCGCCTCCATGTTGCGCCGCAGCTCCGCAATTGCCGTCAAAACGGCCTGGTCATTGGACCTGGTGGCAAGACGATGGGGCTGCTCCCTGCGAAGGGAGCTCCAACCCAACCTGGTTGACCATAGTCCTTAGGGCTGTGACTTCCCTTCGCAGGGCGTGCACCTCCTCCCTAAGTCGGCTGTTTGCCTCCTCAATACGTCGCGACTCGTCCGTTGTGGACCGCCACGTAAGGTTGGCCAAGCACCTCCGGACCTTGGTGAATCTTGGTGGACCTTGGTGAACCTTGGTGAAGACCTGATAAGGTAATCCTTAGTAGGGTACTTAGCTACTTAGTAGCCCTTAAGGTTTAGGTAATCCTAAGCTATGTTGTTAGGTAACGGTTGCCGAAGTAAAACCATTAGCTTATTATGTCTGTTTCAGCCCCTACATTTTAGGTAACCTTTAACCATGTTGTTAAGTTAGGTAAGGTTACCCGTTTTTAACAACCACCCGTAAGTTATACTCCGGCAACAGTCTCCTAACATGTGGTTGTGTGGTTGCCATTAGTACAGAGATCCAAATTTGGGATCGATTGCTAGTTAATATTGTACTCAGTTTGGGGAAGTAGGGCTTGTCTGGCTTGTTTTACACGTACCACAACCACACCACAAACACAACCAGGAAACGTGTGTAGGCGCTATTTTGTATGAAAACTAATAGTTGAATGCACACGGGCCACATTTTGCCGTCATTATTGACCGCGTGTTTGATACTGACTACGTCTGTCGCCACCACAACACTACCACCAGTGACACCGCGAACGAGCGGCCGGCCATATCGCAAACATTTTGCAGGTAACACAACGCACCGCAAGTAGCCGCAGTGACACTATTCACACGTAACCACAGCTTGACCACCTTTTGTTGCGACGGTCGGTGTGGTGTGGTTGTGGTACGTCTGAACCATCCATCAACCATAATAGTTAATTTTAAAAAAAACAGACTAATAATTGCTATTAATTAGACTAGCTTGCGAGTATATCTGTCTGTAATTTTATCTAAAGTCACGACTGAAGTGGTACAACAAAACAGAAATGGAGATAACATCAAGTGCTTGGTATTTAAACTATAATTTAAAGCAGATGTTTGCCATATTCACTTTTTATAGAAAGAATATTTTTATTAGAAATCTGATTTCAATACGAACAGATTGTTTACGTTACAGCGCCATTTTGCGGACCTTATAAATTCATCATGATAAATAATGATCCCTGTGAAAGCTGAAAAGCTCTTGATGACTTCTTGCATCAACTAGAAAGGGAAGAAACTATTGGGTCCTTACCCATGAAATTGACGTTTTATTCTTCCTTATTAATAGGTGTATTACTAACAACCGGTATTGAATTTTAGAAGTCTTCTAAAAGTCAATACCGGTTGTTAATATTTTTATACACATTTAATTAGGGCTATGTTACTTAGGCTTCAGTAATAACAATGATTATTCATTTTGTGTCTTTATCACCCAATTTTCTTTTTAAACTGACTTCTTTTTGTTTCATTGTAGCTTTGAAGGGTCTTGATTTTTTTTCTTTTTAATGTCTGCTATATTTAGCTAGTGAAACAAACACAATACTCTACAATTTTTATAGTGATAACATAAATAGATGCTAAGAAAATTAAAAAAGAAACGTAAGTATGAAAAATTAAATTTTATAAAAAATCTTCATACAAAACGTCAATTTCATAGGTACAGACCTAATATATAAAACTATAATAATTCATTCGATGTTGAGTTGTCTGCAGTGGATTTTCCTTCGAACAAACATTATCCAATTATTAACATGACAATTGCCCGTTTTCACCAACTGCCTCCCAAGTTTTAGGTGAACTCTAAGCCATGATAGGTGACAGTTGGCAGAGTAAAACCGTTACCTAACAAAGCTTAGGGGTACAAAGTAAAGAGACCCCAGAAAGTAAGCTTATATATACCGCGATCAAACAACGCACACATAGAGCCTCTCACGGACATGAAATCTCGGACCATCGCAAACCATATACACATTTAAACTTTCGCGTTAATTTATTTATTTATTTGAATTAGGTTCGCAGACAGATTACAGTCAATTATACAGCCATGAGAATATAACAATATAGTAAGACTAGACTGTAATCCATAAATTGCATACACATCATGATTCGAGTACTACCTTAAGCTACGTTAAAATAAAACAATTATAAAAAGCATTGTTCCATAGTTAAACAAATTTAAACGGGGATTAACGCAAACTAATTAGTAAAATGGTATCATACCTTCTTTATACCCGACGATATTGACGATATTGTGTGTGGCGGTAGTTGGCAAAATGAATGATGGCGCGAGCGTCGAATTAGGCAATAATGTGCATTTTATTGAACGCTTACTTATTATTAAGATTATAATGGCCGACAACTATTACATATTCAAAAACAATTGGTTTGGTATGTTTTTCTTTGTCTGAAACGGTGAATAGCCTGAATAAAATGATATTTAGTTTATTAATAAGACGTATATTCGATGCAGGAAATTGTAAAAATATCGTGAAAATACCAGCCGAAATTACTAGATAAAGGGCCAATGAATAACAAAATTTTTTTTTAGATCTAAAATAAATTTCTAATAAAACTCATTTAGAAACACCGTTTTTCTGGAAACCCTCTCCTTAACATCGCAAACGAGTCCGAGCGCTGCTGTTGCGTGATTCCGCGTCCGTGAGAAGTTGTCTGTGTGTGTTATTGTGAAGCTTACATTCTGCAGTCCCCTTATTTTGTGTTAAAATCTTGTTAAAATAAAATGTTAGGTTGATGGATAGGGATGAATTACTTAACATCAAACATTTAAAATATTAGGTGTTTCACTATTAGGTTATAAATATTAGTTGGGAACTATTTACACACTTAAAAAAAATATTTTCTTTAATCTGGTTTATAAAGTCAAAGTCAAAGTCAAAAATATTTATTGCATTTCATGTGGTAAAAATAAGTGACCATTTAATATTTCTCAATTTTTTCATGTATTAATTGTTTAAAACTTGTACCCGTTTCTCTGGAATCGCCATTGCAAGAAACGTCAAGTTAGTAGCCCACTTAGAGACCGTAATATCTCGGCTTGTATTGAAGTACTATTATTGAAATTTTGATACGATTCACTATTTATGCACAGTTTTTTGACATATAAATCACATTGTACGTACCAAAACATGAGCCCTGGTTGGGCACGGCAACATATTTTCTTTTCTATTATACTTAATGCATTAATATAATAATTAATTTTATAAATTTTATAAGCCAACCAAATTATAAACCAAATTAAAAATATAAAATTAGATTCTTACCGTAAGCAGCAGAATTTGCATGGCTGCCACTGTACACTATGTTGCCTGCAAATCACCAAACCCTGATCAATCACTGAAGTTACTGTCCATTCGGTTCCATTTCTACAAATGGATGGACGTATTAACCGCCTACGTAGACGTATTGGAAGACCAGATTCAGAGATCCGTAAATGTAAAAAAATATCATCATCTCACACAGAATACGTCTACAGCTGGACAAAAACCAAGCCAAGCACCCAGTTTTGTGCTGCTCGCATCCAGCCGCTTCTTTCACCAGATCGTCGGTTCACCTTTTTGGAGACCTGTCACACTGCGTCTTCCACTAGCGTCAAGTTATCAGTCTCACCACGGAATTAGATTATTTTCACGAAAAACGAAATAATTGTGTATAAATAGTGATAAATAGTGAAGAGTTGCTAAGCTCAAGTGGCAGTGGGCAGGGCACATTGCTCGCAGGAATGATGGCTGCTGGGGCGAAATAGTCCTTGAGTGGCGACCGCGTACCGGAAAGCGCAGTGTGAGCAGGCCTCCAACAAGGTGGGCCGACGATCTGGTGAAGGTCGCGGGAAGCCGCTGGATGCGAGCAGCACAAAACCGGTCGTTGTGGAGATACTTGGGGGAGGCCTTTTTCCAGCAGTGGACGTCTTTTGGCTTTGATGATGATGATGATGATTATGAGTGACGTATAGCATAAAAATAGTGATACTATTATGCCACCAATATACGAGAGTTTTAATTCGAGTCAATAGAATGACAATTGCTTGATTTATGTTTCGGTCAGAGTGTCGTTCCATAGAAATAATGTCAAACTGACATTACAACGAAACATATATGTGTCATTTTATGACTGGAATTAAAAATAATTAGATTTTATGTCAGTACGTCTATAAATAAAATTGTGCACAATTGTACCTTAAATCGAATGTATGGTAGAAGTATACATTAGATTATTGGAAAATAGCAAAGAAGAATTCTTTTTTTTATTTATATCGTAAAATTCACAATTTCACGCACAATTTTTTCATGTATTAATTGTTTAAAACTTGTACCCGTTTCTCTGGAATCGCCATTGCAAGAAACGTCAAGTTAGTAGCCCACTTAGAGACCGTAATATCTCGGCTTGTATTGAAGTACTATTATTGAAATTTTGATACGATTCACTATTTATGCACAGTTTTTTGACATATAAATCACATTGATACGAACTGTATTTCTTAAGGGTCCTGCTAGCTTGACGTCAAGTTAGCAGCCTCACCAAGATACTCAAATATCTTTTGAAGCATAGTATAGTATCACTATTTATATTTTATAGTTCACTATGTATTACTATTTATACACAATTTTTTGACGTAGTCAAAACCATCTAATTCTGTGGTGAGGAACTTGACGCTAGGCGTCTTTTGATCGGTCGGTACTCGACAACTTTGCCGCCCCAGCGGCCATCAGTCCTGTGCCCTGCCTACTGCCACTTAGGGCCGAGTTCATCAACTTTCTAAACAACTGTTTAACAAGTAAACAGCAGATTAAAGATATTTTTGTGTTCACCACACGTTAACCAACGATTACGGTCCTTAATCAGCCGATCAACTTAACCGAGCCCTGTAGCATCGTTTAACAGTCGATTAACCTAACTTTTTGACATTTTGTAATTTGCTGTGTCTAAGTTTGCGTCAACATTTAAACAAATTTTCGTTGTGTTTTGTTTGTTGGAAGTCAAAATGCAGTCAGTGTTTAATGTTATGGTGGATAACTACCACGACCATTATCTCGGACTTCTTGAAAATCTGGACGATTTGGAAAGAATTGCAAGAAACCTCGTGTTTATCAAGCGCGTCGTAATTATTATGAGGAATATGATGATAAAGCTTTTAAAACTAGATCTCCGATAGAATGCGCCTCTGATCGCTTGAGAAATTAATCGTACGCTTTTTTTGACTCTTAAGGTCCATTTTCGATTTATAAATAACACTTTCATAGCAAATTGCAAGACACGACAATAAACAAAATACACAAAAAATCCACACGAGTTTTTGGCATTGACATTTGATTTGACATGACATGACATGACGCCATGACGGTGACGGATATAAGCCGACCAAAATTAGAATACATTGCTAGTCGTATTGCTAGTAGTATCTTGACAAGTCATTGCACTTTTTAAGTTTGTAGCATTTTATATTATGCAACTACATTAAAATGTCAACGTAGATCGTGTATTTGAACATGACTGTGCTACCTACGCAAATTAGTAGCCTAATACCAGTCGTTCATTCACTCTGAATGATAGATAATCGGCCGATTTCGTAACCATGGATAAAATTTAGCTGGTGAACAGTAAATATTCGAACGGTTGTTTAAACGACGTTTAGGATTTAAGCAGCTGATTACTTGATCGTTGGTTAAATGACAGTTGTTGAACTTGGGCCTTAAGCTTAGCAACTCTTCGGGCTATGTCGGTAACATTTAACCTACGGATTTTCTTATTTCGATTTTGATCCCCAAGCACAGCCCACTTCAATGCTCTTTGAGTGGGCTCAAAAATCGTAAAAAAATAGCTTATCAAAATTCGCCTTGGTCTCGGTGGTGGCCCGAGAGGCTGCTCAATTCATATTTCGCTAGCTTGATAATTAAGCCAATACTTATTAATTGCGGTGAACTCACTAATCTTAAAAGTTATCTTTTTGACTGTACTGTTGTTAAATAATACTACTGGAAAGTATATAGTACAGCGCCATCTAGCGATGTTTATGCAAAAACATAAAATCTCAAACTGAGGCTTTTGCCCTGCAGTGAGACAGCATAATATTACGTACTAGTACTTATAAATGGACACTGATATATACTGTCTACTTACGCGTTCTGTATACACCTGGGTATGCTGTAAAATAATGATTTATATTATTCAAAATTCAAAATTCAAAATTCAAAATCATTTATTCAGTTTAGGCTACAAGTAGCTCTTGTGAATGTCATTATGCCATCGGTTCGTAAATCTACTCTGGGCGGGAGATCTTGTACTGAGAGAGAAGAGAACCGGCAAGAAACTCAGCAAGTGTCCAGCTCTTTTCTCCCTTACAGCGTCAAAAATATTGGAAAATGCCCTATCATAGCAGAACACTTTCCATTACAAAAAAATATATATAAGACAACCACAACATGTAAAAAAACAAAATAAAAAAATGTAAGTTAACAAATTTACATCAGATAATTATGTAAAGGTTTCAATTTCCACAATGTCATACAGCACCACTACAGTACTCTAGTAAAAGTCAAAAATTGTTTAGGTAAAACAAAGTCAAACTATAATTAATAATACTAAAAATAAGATAAGTATGCAAGAGCAGACCAGCCTCCACAGGCGGCACCCGTTCACGAGCATGACATATGAATCAGCCATCGCTTCGCTCAACCATATTTTAGGGAACGTAACGACCCGACGCACACGCCACCACCGCAGAGACAGTAAAGAGAGCATGACACACTCAAGATACTCTAAATAAAAACTTAATGATCTATTTAACGCAACGCTGTTTGTTATCTGTAGGACAATGCTGTTAAAATAAAAAATGTAAGTTAACAAATTTACATCAGATAATTATGTAAAAGTTTCAATTTCCACAATGTCATACAGCACCACTACAGTACTCTAGTAAAAGTCAAAAATTGTTTAGGTAAAACAAAGTCAAACTATAATTAATAATACTAAAAATAAGATAAGTATGCAAGAGCAGACCAGCCTCCACAGGCGGCACCCGTTCACGAGCATGACATATGAATCAGCCATCGCTTCGCTCAACCATATTTTAGGGAACGTAACGACCCGACGCACACGCCACCACCGCAGAGACAATTAAGAGAGCATGACACACTCAAGATACTCTTAATAAAAACTTAATGATCTATTTAAGGCAACGCTGTTTGTCAGGCAAGGCAATCTGTAGGACAATGCTGATTAAGGCTATCATATCAGTATAAAAAATAATTTTAATAAATTGATTCAAATATAATGTGATTGTTATTATAACCAGGCTGTTTTATCATCTAAATATTCTTTGACTGTATAATAACCTTTTATAAGTAATAAAGACTTCACATGTTTTATATAAGTCACCAAACGTCTTCGTTTGCGATGGATGGGGGGCTTTGGTAAATCGGTCTCACCGAAAACTAGCACTTGTGGTCTAATGAAGAGGTACAGCATATTTCTACCTTTTTCCCCTAGAGAAATTGCGGTGGTGGCCCGAGATGCTGCTCAACTCACATATCGCTAGCTTGATAATTAAGCCAATACTTATTAATTGCGGTGAACTCACTAATCTTAAAAGTTATCTTTTTGACTGTACTGTTGTTAAATAATACTACTGGAAAGTATAGTACAGCGCCATATAGCGATGTTTATCCAAAAACAAAATCTCAAACGGAGGCTTTTGCCCTGCAGTGAGACAGCATAATATTACGTACTAGTACTTATAAATGGACACTGATATATACTGTCTACTTACGCGTTCTGTATACACCTGGGTATGCTGTAAAATAATGATTTATATTAGGTGGATTGTCAGAACCGATTAAATACAAAAACAGTAAAAGTACAGGCAATTTCAATAAACTTTATTGGAGTAGTGATTAGATCTGGACGGACTGTTATTCGATTATAGATGCAAATATAATAAATGCAGGATTGTGTCGATCTTGCTGACCCGCAGCAGGTTGCTTCTTTACAAGGACCTCATGTTGTAGAAAAGAGGTGATACGTGTGCTGAGAGAGTATTCAAATTGTTGGTGGTGGAACAAGGATATAAGTCACCAAACGTCTTCGTTTGCGATGGATGGGGGGCTTTGGTAAATCGGTCTCACCGAAAACTAGCACTTGTGGTCTAATGAAGAGGTACAGCATATTTCTACCTTTTTTCCCCTAGAGAAATTGCGTTCCTTATACCGTCACTTTCGGGGACACCCGACGATTAAGGCTCCTCGCCCACGCCACGGCGACTTTTTGTAGCGATGCAGTAGCTATGCTGTCGCGCGTTCGCATCGATACAGTCGCCATGCAAACGCGATTCAGTAGCGATACAAACGCTCGGTTCTCCACGCACGCGCCATTCTCCCTCCGTTCTCTCCCCGATGTCGTCCGACACGGTCGCGCGTTTGCATCGATACAGTTGCCATGCTGTAGCGCGTAGTAGCGCGTTGGCATCATTTCTGCAGCGCGTTCCAAATGCGACTAACGCGCGTTAGTAGCGATGCTGTCGCGCGTTTCGTAAACACGCGACAGCATCGCTACAAAAAGTCGCCGCGGGCGAGTGCCCTAAGTGGGACTCCCGCTCCTCGAAGATGTTACTCGGGTTTACTTACTAAAAACTCTAGAGGGTCCTACTGGTTTTGATTGGGTCTTTCTTCTTCCTTTCTTTCTACTGCAGCCTGTTTCTGCGACTGTACTTTCGGATCCGAGTGGTAAAGAGCTTAACTCGATACCAGAAGGTCCTGGGTTCATTGCCCAGGTCGGGCAAAAATGGTTTTGCAACTTTTCGATAGGCCGCGTTTGTTATCACCAGTGATCTGAATGGAGGTGGCTAAAAAACCTAAAGTAACCGACAAGATATGACGTGGTTAAAACCACCAAAATGTTTTTTCTTTAATTTTATTGAATCCCGGATCCCGGAAATAGTTTTACTTCTTAGTAGTCTGTCTATGCTCTAAGTAGTCTGTACTTAACTGAAATTACTCATAATTATAAAATATAGTGAAAAAATTAAATGCCTACTCAACCCAGCCAGGAATCGAACCTGAGTCTTAATTTTTTTACTATATTTTAGATTAATTAATTCAGCTTAAGTGCTGCAATTCGCACTTAAAAATAAAAAAATAAAATTTACTAAGTATAGCGTCGTGTAATCAAATTTGTGGTATTTCATCTGTAAAGAAGAATCTGCACAGCCAATCGGTTGCAATAACCGCTGGATAGATGTCACTAGTGCCGCTAAAAAGTAGTCATAATCAGTTGTGAAAGAAATTCATTGCTTACCTCAGCCTTCCCGCGGTAGCATAATAGTCAGTGCAGCCGGCGGCCCCGCCCAATCCTCTTAAAAGCCACTACATATTTACAAAACACACTAAACATGCACACTAGCTTAGGCCTAAGACACCGTACTCGTAGAACAAGAAGGGTACGACGAACCGGTCCACACGCGCTTTATACCTGTACAGACATGTACCTGGTTTTCTTTTTCATGTATATGTTTTTATGTGTACAATAAAGTATTTTATTCTATTCTATTCTGAGTGCTTCTCTTCTACACCACGGCCCGGTCAACCCGAGCCGAGGTCCGAGCCTTTAGAGTCGCCCTCGGGTTGCTCCCCGATCCGATCCGTACCCTTCGGAGAATCTACTAGGGCACGGGACGCACTAGTGCGTGATGCTGTTCCCTCTAGAAAACCTCCGAAGGTGATTCGTTTCACACGGCTTGAGGAACCCTTTAAGCTTCTCGCCGCCCCCACACAGGCCCGGTGAAGCTGAAAATGCCGTTTGAGGCAATCAGCAATCTCTCTCCAAAAAAAAAGCAGCCGCCCGGATTTCGGAAGACTCAGGTTCGATTCCTGGTTGGGCCGGGTAAGCATTATTTTTTTCACTATATTTTATAATTATATAATTCAGCTTTAGTGAAGCGATTTGCACTTAAAAATTAAAAATTAAATTACTAATATTGCTTTAGCCACCTCTTAGTCTGGTCATGTCTTGTCGGTTAGGTATTGTAGCCCCTTCATTTTGATCAATGGTTGCCACTTTTTTACTATTGTATATTTTCTTAAAATTAATGTAAAGAAATCATTAGAAGTTTTTTATCTGACTGTACAAAGCAGCTATTTTTATTGGTGTCCAAATCGTCAGTGAAAAAAATTATAAAATTAAAAAGTGTCAATTCGGACACTGTGTCCGAATATAATGTGTCCGAAACGTCAGCGAGTCCACTAATTTACATTTGGCAAGCATGGTGATTAAATCAATACCCAACAATGTGGAGATGACTTGATTTCAATGATTTTGCCCAGCATTGAGACAGCGTATAGTCTAGTTAGTAGGTACTTGAACACCGATGTACTATTACTGTCTACTTACGTTGATAACCCCCTCTGTATGGTGGATATTTGTATACTGTAAAATAATAATAGTTTTCAATATTGCTTTTCATATTTTTAGTAGGAGAAATCGTTATTGTGTTTCGCACGTTAGGAATAATCTACAAAAAAGACCTGTGGTAGAGATTTGCGAAAATCATAATATGTAGAGGTATTCCACGAAGCACACCCAAAGAAAGTATTCCACGAATCACACATACCCACAGTGGAAACAGTAGCCCAACTCTTTTACTGTAGCGCTGATTGGATTTGTCTACAACAAGTCTTTCAGATAATGTTTCTGCCTTTTGACAGTCGCCGTTAACTTTTTGTAGAAAGTCACCACTAAGTGTGAAACATGGTGGAGACACAACCGTGCCCATACAACATCCATTTTATTGTGTGCATGACTCAAAGAAAAAAAATCAAAGATTCTAGAATCTTCAAGAACTCCCACAAACCTTCCTAAAAGTCTTAGTGTCGGCATATTATGCCATTTCAGTCTTACCATCCCGGGATTATTCAAATATCTTTGCTATTTAAAAAAGTACAAAGCTGTTATATTTAGAGATGGCGGTTAAGGTACAAAGCAGCAAACAAAGGTCTCAATTGGTCCAAGTGCAAGGGCAATAGAGTAAGGCAGAAGACAACAGAGTCACTCTTAGTGTTAACCGTCCAGCTTGAGCATAACGAATAGCATACCATATATTGTGTAAAAAATCTCGTTTGGTACCATAAAGTCATCTTAACGTCGTCGTCCAGATTTTTTTAGAAACTAATAATATGCTCAAACTGTGGCAAGAGTCCCATTTTCTTTCATTTCTTATACCATTCTCGAAGGCTCGTGCCCTAGCAGTGGGGACGTATATGAGCATATACGTCCCCACTCCTGGGGCACGAGCCTTCGAGAATTGAAGCAATGAAGGTTATAAGCTCGTTGAAGTTACGAAATATTCTTAGAGTCAGCTTGTGTTTTCTGTTCGCCTGATAGTAATCACCGCTTTTGACACGTTAATGTAACTGTCAGAACTGTTGTATTTTTTTTTTGAGATGTATATTATTTAATGATAATAAATATGAAAGTTTTATACCGTATGGCTGACGTCTGTACACCATTCCTTAAAGAGAGAAAATCAGTTACTTATTACTTTGTAAGAAGTTCAAATGGAAACTTGGTATAGAAGAAATGAAAAGGAGTAAATCTGTTTAATATTACATTAAGCTATCTTGCTATAGGGTATAGCCACCAATTAGTACACACAAGTCTACCACAGCGGACATAAGAATCGGCAGACAAAAATTGTTATTTGTACGTAATATTTCTTTTGTCATTATCTGACGATGATGAATGGTTTTGAATTTTGAATCTCATTAGTCTATACACAATACCAATACTATAAGTTATTCTGTGCCAATACTAACAAATAACTAAATGGTTCTCTGCCTTTTCGCCGAAAATAGTTTGCCAGATTTTCACTTGCCAAACAACGTTTCGTAGAATTTTATTTCGCCGAATAATCATTTGCCAACTTAACATATAATTATGTTTTATTTCCCAACCTCACAGTTACCAACTGTACGTTTGGTCTGTTTTTCATAATAACACTTTTTATTAATTTAGTTGTTTTTGTCATTTTTTTAATGGAGCTAGATTTCTGTTGTCTAATAAAAAAAAATAACCTCAAAATTCAAGAATATCGCTACGCTGCGCTTCTCGATTGTCTTAAATTTCTAACCTATCACGTGACCTACATGAGTAGGGCAGCTAGTATTTCTGTTGAAGATAAGCTCCATATACTCAGAGGAAAAATTATTGCTGTGCATTGCTGCCAATTTAAAGGTTTAATGTTATTTTTGAGATTCTTAAATAAAAAATGTATGTTTTTATCATTAAGTATATCAATGTATGAAAAGAGAACTGTTAAACTGACAAAACGTTATTCGTCTAATAGTTGTGGCCTAGTGAAATATTTGACAAATGTCCCAAACGTTTTGTGTCGTTATAATAATCAGCTACGATAATTCTACCAAATGAAACGTTGTCATACAATAATTTGACAATGGTTAGTTATCAAAGTAAAAAATAGGCGAACCATTGGTTGGCAAGTGATAATCGGCCAAACAATTTTCGGCGAGAAGGCAGGATACCTAACTTAATATATAGAACACCTTTCAAACAAATTATAAGACAATTAGTTTACAGTTGTGTTTGATAGAAATAATACCGAAACATAAACAAATATAAATTTTTACTTATTTCAATCGCAATTATTTTTATTGATAGAAGATTATGTAAAATATGTACACTTTAAAAAAATACAAATAAAATACTTTTTTTGCATAAAAGGACTTGCACTTTCCCGCGACTTCGTCACGAGGAGTTCGTATTTTTCCAAATAAAAGTAAATAAATAATAAAATATATTTTTTTTCAAAATAAATTATAGCTTAAGTTATGCAATCAATTCTATCAGAGAATTTTTTATTGGATTTAGGCCAGAAGTTACAAACTTTGCCTCTTTACTAATAGCATGGACTAATATTATATAAATAGTATGCAAAATTATAATGTGTTTATAAAACTTACCTTGGCCTCGGTATGGTAGTCGGTAAATGGTTGTTGCCATCAACCCCAAGGGCAAGACAGCCAGAAAGATAAGTTGGGCACGTATTTGCGCCATAGTTTGATTTGGTTTGGTTTGAAAGAGTCTAATGACTGATTTGAAGCGAAAATCTGCACTCTTTTATATATAAAAGATTAGCGATTTAATAACATAACCATGACAAAGATATAAATTTTATTCTTTATGAATTTATTATGTTTCTCGTGACTTAGTTTAATAAAGACTATAGGGTAAAGCCACCAAAGAACACACACTGCCACAGAGTACGTAGTGCTTCATTTTTTCTAAAGATTATTAGAAATGCGATATTACCTAACACATTAATTTAAAAAAAGTCCTGATAACCTGTCCAGAAAAGCTAATGTTTGATTTTAGATAAGGGTCCGCGTCAGTAGTCTAACGCAAAACTACGTCTAACCAACTATAATTTACTGACGCTTAACGCTTATAATATATATGATTGCTTACAGTTTATAACACCTTCACACACACACAATATAAAATCGTGAAATAATAACAATTACTTACACTAAAACAAACATAATTTCATAACACAGTAAACTATAAAAAAAAAGTGTGTGTGCCGCAGCATCTACCATACATCATAATGTGTATGGTATTAACAAGGTTGTTCATAGTACATAAATGTCTTCCAATCCTATACGTACTTTTTGGTGGCTTTACCCTGTTTTCAGACTGTTGTTTGGAAAACCGAGGCAAGAAAAAACGTTAGTTATTAATTATTTAATGACATCATTAACATGATTTATGATAAAAAATGGTTCAGAAATTTAATTTGACCACTTTTAACAAAGAATTTGATAACTTTATCTTTATAGTTATCGTTTGCGTTTGCTTGCCGATTTGTGCTAAAATGATCTCATGTTCTCATGTTCGTAGATTTACAGTAGCGTAGCGCTGCGAGCAAAAACCAAATTATTAAAGTAAAACAAAAAACTAGTCTGCTAAAACAACTATATAAAAACAATTATATACGCGTAAAAACCGGACTAACATAAAAAATAACTGCAAAGAGAAAAACCTGAAAAAAAAACAAGCTCTACGATCCCAGAATTCAATTTGAGCAAAGTTAAATGCAACGTATAATATTTCCTTGTCAGATTTCTATACTCAAATAATAAAATCTATAATAAACGAGTATTAATAAATACATTAAATATTGATAGCTGTCGCAGGCGGGGACCATCACCAACCAAAGAGAGTGCGGCGGGGACAATCACCAACCAAAGAGAGTGCCACGGCCGCTTGGTTGATGATTGTCCCCGTCGTCGTAGAGCTTGTTTTTTTTCTTTTCAGTTTTTTTCTCTTTGCAGTTATTTTTTATGTTAGTCCGGTTTTTACGCGTATATAATTGTTTTTTATATTAGTTGTTTTAGCAGTCGGGTTTTTGTTTTATTTTTATAATTTGGTTTATTTCAAACTTTATAGTTTTGTAAACTAAATTTGTAAACCTACATAAAAAATCACATTATTTATACATTACAATTTAAATTCCGTAGACGTTGTAGTTCACCTAAAGAATTTTGATCGTGTGGTCGATCTAACAGTTTTTTGGGGTCAAGATTAAAAAAAAAAATATTGATTAAGTAATATTTTTTTAATTAATTAATTAAAAATCATGATTTTTCGCCCTGATGCAATTACTCCCTACGTTGTACACAATGGCGTCTCGGTACCGTACTCTTACGAGTCATATTTTGTGAGCGCCGTCACTCATCTTATTCCCGTTTCCACATTCCGGATTTTTTTATAGCCTATGTCACTCCCACAGTCAAAACAAAGCTAATGACACCTCATATGTTAAAATCCACCATGCCGTTTGGGCTGTAGGACGTGCCAAAGAAATAGACATACATACATACCTACTTACATACATTTTTATCTCATTATTATTTATTATTATTATACCTAATTTAACTATAAGTTTAATTTTTTAAACATATACATATTTGTAATACCTGCAAAAGGTCACTAAGTTGTAAAGCTACCAAAATTTATATTCCACCTGTATGGTACACTAAGTTATGCAAATAAATATTTTGATTTGATTTGATTTGATTTGACATTGATTTCACATTCACACATTCAAAGGTTTTCCCAGACATTTTTTGATACGAAACAAAGTTTTGTTCCTATGAATGGGCTATGAATCGAACAATCCTAACACCCCTTGCCCGACCTGGGATTTGAACCCGGCACCTTCTACAATAATAATTTAATTGTTATTTAGAAATATTAAATCACATTTTTCATCATATACCTACATAATTAAAATCAACATCGGTACAGGTAAGAATTTTTCAAAATCACGTCCAAACATTACCAATTATTTATAAAATTTATAAAATACAGTGAAAAACTTAAACGTCTACCCGACCCAGCCAGGAATCGAACCTGGGTCTTCCGCAATCCGGGCGGCTGCACTGACTGAATTTATTATAGCGTTGTGTTATCAAATTTGTGGTATTTCATTAGATGAATCTGCATAGCCATCGGTTGCAATTACTGTTAGATAGATAACGCACTGTGCCGCTATTAGCACTAAAAAAAAGCAGTGACAAAATTCAGAGCTTATGTCAGCCTTCCCGGTAGCATAGCGGTCAGTGCAGCCGCCCGGATTGCGGAAGACCCAGGTTCGATTCCTGGCTGGATCGGGTAGGCGTTTAATTTTTTCACTGTATTTTATAAATTTTAGAAATATTTAATTTAGCTTCAGTGCAGCAATTAGCACTTGAAAATAAAAAGTAAAAAATATATACCAAAAACCTCTTTTCTCACAGAACCCTTTCTCAGAAAATATCAAAGTATCAAGCGATTACGACATAAATATTGTCAATATGGTCGACATTCCGCTATTCCTACTTACACTCGATATGAATGCAGCCATCTTGGTTTTATGGGCACGATTTCAATATCGGAACTCATTGTCAGCCTGTTTGCCGCTATTGCTTCATACGCCCGCCATAATTTTGTTATTTCTTCATAAACGATCTGATAAAAGTCAACGAGATTGAAAAAAATTCTTTGCCGAAAGTACTCGTGAATGGTAAGCTATGTTTCAATGGCTAGTACTAGGATGGGTGACAGTTATGTTATAATGGAGCTACTGCGTGATTCGGAAACCTTTTTAAACCCTTGTTCTTTACTGTTTTGTTTGAGCGTGCCTTAAATCATCATTACAATTTGATCAGATAAAAATCAACGTTATTGAATCAAGTTCTTTGCCGAAAGGATTCGTCATACGATTGCGAATGCTTAGCAAAATTACAATTGTCACGGTAACGGCAGGGCAAGGGGTGCGAAGAATCCCCGAGTTACGGAAGGCCGCCACAAACAAGTGACCCGGCAACGTACAACGGACGCACGTTACGGCTTGACGAGGAGAGTAGTCACGGATCGTGCTCAGTGGCGTGCACTTGGAGAGGGCTATGTCCAGCAGTGAACGTGTGTAGGCTGTGGTAATCTTATATTAATATACTTGTGTTAGGCATGAGGAGCTCGATGGCGCTGTGGTTAACGCGCCCGGTCTGCGAGTGTTCAGGTTAAGCAGCTTTAGGAAAGGCCGGTCATCGGATGGGTGACCAAAAGTGTATCATATCGAGCTCCTCCGTGCTTCGGAAGGCACGAAAAGCCGTTGGTCCCGGTTGCATTAGCAGTCGTGAACAACCACCAATCCGCACTGGGCCCGCGTGGTGGTTTATGGCCCGGCCTCCCTATCCATCCATAGGGAAGGCTCGTGCCCTAGCAGTGAGGACATAAAATGAGCTGATGGTGGTGATGATGAGGCATGGGTTCACGTTAGTAGTCAACATAAAAATAAGTACCTAAGTAAGTAAGTTCCCTATGTGGTGCCGGGGATAAAGAATTGCACCACCCCATCTCTTCCCGTGGGTGTCGTAAAAGCCGACTAAGGGACCATTCCAGGTTTCAGAGGATGGGCAGCAGCATCTCTCTGAAGTTACTCTCAACCTACTGCGATCGCCAACCCGCCTGCCAAGCGTGGTGATTACGGCAAATACCCCTCATATCCTTGGGGGAGGCCTTTGTCCAGCAGTGGACGTCTTTTGTCTGAGATGATGAAGTAAGTAAGTAAATAGCCAATAACTGTCCCACTGCCGGGCAACAGCCACCATCATTAAAATCAAGTCATCACTACAAAATAAAAATACTTTTGTGTAAATATGTTTATTTGCTAGAATACATTAAATTGAAATGTAGAACAGTAAAATGAACGTTACATTTTTAACATAAGTACAAATGTATTATACTTACATGCATTTTTTTGTTTAAGTACAATTTTATTGTAGGTATTTAAGTTGCATTCAGGCGTAAAAGTGTGCTGTTTATTTGTAAAAGCGACTTACTACATTTTGTTTTTAAATATTCACTTAAATTGTAAGAAGCAATGCTTATAACAGACGAACAAAATATACGAAGCATATCTCTCTTTCCATTTAAACCTAACATTTTTGGGATGAAAGTATTACGACTGATGTAGTATGTAAGTTAAGTACATAATTGATCTAAGAAGCTACAAGATTTCGTCAAGTTTTAAACTTATCCGTCTAGCAGATTACAATGGTGCAAGGGTACGGACAGATTAAGTTTTCTAAAACAAATAATTTTATTCCTAAAAAATGTAATTTAAATAATATGTAGTGTTAATTCCGCTAACTCACTCGTTTATACAGCTTGGATGCAGTACGCATGCACCGCCCTCCCGCCCGCAAAAAGTATGCACATGCAGGAGAAACAATGCGTGCAAGCGAAAACACCGATACCCGGGTATCGGTGTTGGTGTGCATTTTATATAAACGAGTGAGTTAGCGGAATTAACACTACATATTATTTAAATTACATTTTTTTGTACTATGGATTTCCGCAAAAAAAACGCCTGATTCCATTAATTAATTTTATTCCTATAAAGGTACAGATAGAATTGCTTCAGCTTAAATCGTAAATGACAATACATATAATTCAATTAATTGTTTTAATAATACCACTCTTACTGGACCGCTATTCTGCTATTTATTGCTCGAGGAGTTAACAAAACTAAATGTTCTGTAGGCAGCTCTGTAGGCTTAGCCAAAGTAACACTAAGAAAACGATAGCGAAGTTCGAAAATAATAAAATGTATGGAATTGACATATCTATTGACATATCTAATGACTATTGACAATCTTATGTCAATCCCATACGTTTTTTTTTTTCTTTTAATTGATGGCTTCGTGCGATTAGCACATTTCGCCAGTGTCAAAGTAATTTAATTTACAAGTAATACATAAATAAACAATATGATGATGAATGATATTAGAAATGGGAAGTGAGAAATGATATACCCCCCAACCCCTCGAGTATCTCAGTAAAGATGTGGGGCTTTACTAAGTCCTCACGCGAGCTTCTTGAGAGAATTTGAAAAGTGACGTTGCACTGTTTTGTTTCATTTGCCAACACTTATGCACACTCACGAACACTTAACGGTTAATAATCCACCATTATTTCACATTAATATTCGACATAACACAAATTTTGGAAAATAAAGCAAAACCGCTGACATGACGCTTCACTTTCCCGCCAAGAAGTCCATACGTTTTATTCTTTTCGAACTTCGCTATCGTTTTCTTAATGTTACTTTGGCTACCGCCACAGATCCTACCTACTCCTTGATCATGGCAAAGAGAGAAATAAAACACTATAAAACTCATAAATCATTAAAGGCGCCTAGTAAATTTTATTTTTTGTTCCTCGCCGAATGTGCTTGACTAAGAAGTTTGCTTATTTTGAAAAGTGGTGCGCAACAAATTGAATAAGTTGTATGAAGTGCTGCATATCTGAAATAATAATAAACATAATAAACTTTCCTACACTCACACCAATTATCTTGCCCAAGAGAAGCTTCGTTATGAAACTCGTTAAATAGTTACTAGACATCGGATAAACATACTTAAATTACTTAAATACATTCTTATTAAACATAGAAAACACCAAGACCCGAGACAATTTAGAAAACAATACTTTCTAAATTGACCCGACAGGGGATCGAACCCGGGACCTCAGAGATGGCGACACCATGAAAACTGGTGTAACTGAAAACCACTCGACCAAAGAGGTCATCCAAATAAATTAAAAGTCATTAAAGCACTGAAATGTCAACCTGAAATAACATCCCTGGACTGAGTAACAGATTTCACCAATGGTGACTTTCAGCGACAGAGTTATACATGAAAACGTATTATAGATTTTTTATTGCAATTCACTTACTCTGCTAAAACAGATTAAATTCATAGTTGTGTACCCATTAGCTGATATCTCAAAGGGTCTTTGAGTTCGCGCCATCATCACCAGTAACATGGCTCTCGTCTCGTTATCGGCGTTGGGCCAATCCGCTGAGTAGATTGTTGCTGACAATGCTGCGCTCTAAGAATTGAAAATAATATTAATGAATTCATAATTTCACCAAAAGACAAAAGACGTCCACTGCTGGTCAAAGGCCTCCCCCAAGGATCTCCACAAATATCGGTTTTGTGTTGCTCACATCCAGCGGCTACCAGATCACCATCTACCACTTCACCAGATCAGCGGTGGTCCACCTTGTTGGAGGCCTGCCGACACTTCATCTTCCGGTACGCGATCGCAACTCGAGCTCCTACGAGCTATTCGCTGCTCTTTATGTAACCTTAACCCTAATGTGACTCATAGTGAGCGACCACGTCTCAGTCCAAATTAATATTGAAACAGTAGTTCTAACCAATTAAATGCGACGGTGAAATTGTGTTTTTGGCCGTGACTTCAAATCTGAGCAATGTTTCGAACTCTCGAACTTGATTTCTTATATTATGTTCAAAAGCTCCCCACGACAAGTCAATCCTTGGATTGGACAAGTCAATCCTTGGATTGACTTGTTCGTCTTGACTTAAATCCAAGGTCCTAGCCATCAGAGGTGGCCTCGGGTTGTTTCGAAACTGATTCAAACGCCTCGGAATGAAATATGAGGGCAAAGGATACGCTTGCTTGAAGCCATCTCTTTTAGAAACTTACTGAGGATGTTCGGTTTCCAATGCCTTAAGTTTTTCTAATAAAAAAAAATCGATTTAATTTTTTTACAATGTTTAGTTACGTACGTGATCATTGATAACTTGGCCGATGATACATTGGATAAATACTTCCACCAGTAGAGAACAGCTCATGAAAAAATAACGTAGTCTCTTGAACAAATCGTCAACTACCTGCAAAAAATAAACAGATTATAGACAAGAGCGAATCCCTAAAAAAGTTATTTACACAAAAACAGTTTTTAACATTTAGCGCATAACGCAGTTATGTCTACACACGCTATCGATTTGCTTAATAAGTTTATTAAAAATATGTATTTCCTTACTGTTGCTGAGAACATAGTGAGACATATGAATACAGAACTAAATATATAATTTAGAAACATTACGTCTCCCAAAGCATCGCTTAGTTCTTCTGCAATCCTAAAACAAAAGACATTGATAAATAAAACAAATGTAAGAATGAAGACTGGAGCAGTCGTTTGCCCCTTTACTACAAAACAAGTGTTTAAAGTGTTCAAAGTTGAACAATGGCTAAATACGTGCTTAAAATATTGTGTCTCTGTCTAATAATATTCTTTAATTTTTTTATTTATTACCATAATAAAACATGCATAATAACAATTATGTTTTTAGTCGCATTGTTAAACCACTAAGGTTTTTTTTATTTTTTTATTCATAGCTTGGCAAATGACTCCACTCCACCTGATGTTAAGTTGAAACGGAGTCCAGACGCAAGGACAACTGGTGCAGCGTGAAAACAACGCAGAATCAGTCACCCTCACCCTGCCGGCCCACAAGGTGCCTCTTCACGCCTCGTTTGAAGGACCCCATGTCATAGGAAGGAGGGAAACGTGTGCTGGTAGACTATTCCATCATTTGGAAGTGCGACAAAGAAACAAGTCACCAAATTTCTTTGTGCGCGATATATGAGGTTGGTCATAATGCGACTACATTCGTAATACTCATAACTAAATATATTTAATAAGTACTTAAATAATTTAAAGTTACTAAAAAGCTTAAAAGCATCTGTTTTGAGCATTGTCAAATTTAAGCCATCGTTTTGTAGTAAATCCGTAAATCTTTGGTTGACCTAGCGATTAAATAATTGCATTGCGTTGAGAACCTTCGTGAATAGAAATAACATATAACCCGCACCATTAAACAGATTGCGAGACAACGAAGGCATCATATTTCTTTAAAGTATATAAAATTCAAAATCATTTATTCAGTTTAGGCTACAAGTAGCTCTTGTGAATGTCACTATGCCATCGGTTCGTAAGTCTACTCTGATCTTGTACTGAGAAGAACCGGCAAGAAACTCAGCAAGTGTCTAGCTCTTTTCTCCCTTACAGCGTTAAA
This sequence comes from Eudonia lacustrata, assembly GCA_947562085.1. Taxonomy (NCBI): domain Eukaryota; kingdom Metazoa; phylum Arthropoda; class Insecta; order Lepidoptera; family Crambidae; genus Eudonia; species Eudonia lacustrata. The sequence continues at coordinate 16,894,184 of OX387317.1, forward strand.
AATATTGGAAAATGCCCTATCATAGCAGGACACTTTCCATTACAAATAAACACAAAAAATATATTGAAGACAACCACAACGTATAAAAAAACAAAATAAAAAATTTAAATCAGATAACTATGTAAAAGTTTCAATTGCCACAATGTCAGACAGTATAGTAATAAGAACAGCATGTACAGTATAGTAATAAGAACAGTGATAACTAGAACAATTGTCTGATATTCTACATCAATTATCACCTAAAATGACAGTTACTTCGCTAGACTTACGACAATCATAATAACTACTCTATATAGATAATACTCACTGGGCCATGAACTGGTGGCTAATGACTATAGCTCTCAAATTTCTTTTAATTTTGCTATGTGTTGCGTAGTCGTTACGGCGTTTAGTTATAACTTTAACATCATCTGCAGTTATCAAATTCTCTAAGCTACTTCCTAATATTTTGAGCTCCATACAAATCAGGGCAGAGTACGTAGCAATCAACATGTTTGAAAATGTATAAACACCAATCACTAAAAAGATTGATATACACTCCCAAAAATACACGGTGTTATACCACACAACTTTGTCGAATGGATACCATCCGTCGAAGGGATACAGATATATAACACTTTCACCCACTATCTCGTTATTATAATACATGATCACTTTTGGGAAGGATTCGACGACGAATATCAACAGTACACCGTAGTATAATGCAAATCTGGTAACAATTTTAGTAATAGCTGTGTATTTCTCAACGATTCTGATATGATCCTCGTTATCAGCGACAATATCAAAGAAGTCATTGTAGAAATGACGGAAAATTTTGTCGTACAACTCTCCGTTCGTGTTGACATTTGTAAATTTCACTAAGGCCATTATTACTACGCCTAAATCAGGGGCAACGTTGAGAATACCGAAGAAATCCGAAAAACCGGTTAAGCAAAGTATAATTAAAAGTTGTATAGCAGTCACAGCTAACAAACAGTTAATTAAGCTTAAGCACCCCAAAACAAATTTGGATTTTCCGATTAATGGAAAAATTAAAATCTTTCTTCCCATAGAGCTTATGTAATCTAGTTCTTCAGTCAGATCTTTTTTGATAGCACTATACGTTTTCTGTGTCATACTGCTAATATTAAAAGCTAACTGTTTTCTCGCACAAAGTCTTTTCAATACTGTTACTTTGCCTTTGCTTTACCATCCCATTTACATTATAGACATAGAATATTCATTTTAAATTAAAGGCAAGAAAAATCAACTTGACTCAGTGATGGACAGGGTAAACTTTATAACAAAGCAAGACTCAGAATTAACTGGAAAGCTAATTTCCTATTTAAATTATCGGAAGATAATAGGTCACTTATGTACAACTTTATATTTCTTTATAAATGAAGCGAGTTTGAGTAGAAACATTTCTGCAAATAAAAGTTTTTTTAATATATTAAGGGAAAGCACAGTGCCTACATCTCACATGATTTTTTTAAAAATTCTACTTCCTCCAACATGATAGGAGATCTTCTTATTGCAATCCTCTTTCATTCCAGTTCTGTCTTTTATGCTTCTCGTACTTCTATTCCACATACTACTCATCCATCTATCGTCTTTCATTCCAAGCAGTGGGTGTTCTGCTTTTAAGATCTTAATGTGACTAGTTTTATCTATTTTCTATGTTTATATATGTGCTTGGGGTAATAATGTTTTCAATACACACTTTTAATTTTTAATCTTATATCTATTAACATTGTTTTACACCTACAACGCCTTCTCACATAAAGTGACAATAAGACCTAAGGTGCTATAAACATTGATGTTAAGGCGACATATTTAGATAAGGTGGTGGTAGCTTGCCAGGCGGACAAACAAACCGTACCACCAACAAAACCGAAAAAGTATGTAATATTGTATACTTCACTAATGATTTACTTTTAAATTTTTTTTAAAGCTTAAAATTCGTTATATCTGTATAATTAATACGTGAGGCAAAAACTTTGTACCCCTTTTTACGAAAATTGCGCGGACGGAGGAGTATGTAATTTCGCACACTTATAGTTTATATAGAGAAGGAGTGCAGAATGCAATTTTTTTTTAATTATGCATAAAAAATACATTAAATAAAATAAACATTATTTCATACATTTTTAAAAAATTTCAAAAATGGAAGAGGAGCGGCCGAAATTTGTCAATGCCAATCCAAACTCACATTTTTTATTTTTTATTTTTCATTGCTTAGGATACAATCCGTGCAGCCTTAATATAGTAAACAGGTTTTTATAAAAATTACGGTCGAATTTCGACCACTGAGCGACCACCAGTTATGCGAATTCTGTCAGAGCACGTTGCATTATTATAAAAAAGAAACAGTACACATGTTTTAAGAAAGTAAATCATGTTTTTTTTAACTTATAATGCACTTATTATAATAAAACAGATTTAAGTAAAACAGAAAACACATGCCAACAAAAGTTCTGTCATAAAAATAGACACCTAAACTGTAATATCAAAAATCACTATCCAAAAAACATTACTTTTTATATTTATTTAATCAGATATAGAAATCCATTTTTGTAAGTAACAATATAACTTAAGACTATCTTAGTAATTTATTAAAATTAGAATAAAATGAAAACACATTAAAAACATAAAAATAAAAATAATAATAATAAACAATAATCAGCGTAATCTAAATTTAGGTCTGGAACCAGAGTGCTCAACATGCACATATTAGTGGTATACAAAACGAGCACCCTGAATACATAAAGATTTCCCCCCCCCCCCCCCCCAATTCGAGGTCGTGGGTGACAGCCATGTTAATAATAAACCAATTTCACTGCAACTACACAGTGTCAATCAATGCTAATACTTTTGCTTACCCCATTAATCATCCCTTCGACCTTAACATACATCAATACGGTTGAAAATCGCATGCTAAATGTAATTTAATATGGACAGAAATGGGTCAAGATGTTCTCAAACGTAGCGATCGTTTATAATTTGCTCGCATTGTTCGGTTTAAATCACAGAAGGGCACTTCACAAAGCCATTTCGAGTCCTTTGTTGCATACTAATATGGAAATTAATCCTATGGCGTATGTCATCCACTCATAGGTAATGCTTCTAGAGGATGCTTTCTACGGCTTTGCCATTTGCCTTGTTTATTATAGGAGGATTACGTGCTGGGGACCTACCAAATAGCTCTGAAAGTAGCGCTGTTTCGATAACATAAAACTGGCACGAATGGATTACAATTTAAGGAGCAAGTATACGATATTTTTATAACGGAATTTTAATGAGTAAAGAGTAATAAAACCTGTATTGTCATCATGATTATAATTTATCATAGAATATTTGCTTCTGATTTCAACAAATAAGGCTAAGATCCTCTTTTGGTCGTTGAGCCAGCGAAGTATAAGTAAGTAAGAATATTTGATTATACTATACTTATTAGCAGCACAAAACCAGTCGTTGTGGGGATCCTTGGGGAGGCCTTTGTCCAGCAGTGGGCGTCTTTTGGCTGAGATGGTGATGATGATGATACTTATTAAATGTTTGCAATGATAATAAAATGTTGATATTACAAATACTCTAAAATTACAATTTCAATATAAATAAAATAAAAAAATTCAACGTAGGTACCTATAAAGTATTGCATCGACTCCTTATTCCTCTGATATTACCCTGGCATCAATTTCCACGAACAAAATATGATGCTATTACGATTGAATCGTGCGCGCTGAATGCTTGTTCAAATTGCGAATCGAGAATAGCATTCGTCTGTAGATTGTGTTCATTTGCAAAATGCTTTCGGAATCTTTATAAATGCGGACTTTAAGTTTGATCGTTTAATAAAACGACCAAATAATGTTGAGCTCCGATTTCCTGTTTCAATCACTTGTAAAGAAGGAGAAAGGGGTCTACGTAGGCTAGATGTGTCCCATGTTTGAGTTCTGTATGTGGATTTTTATTCATTTTTTTGCATCTTGAGCGAACACCGCGATACTTCTGTGAGCTGACACTACGATTATAAAATAATTTGTTTTTTTTTCTATAAGGCGTTTATCTCGCACATGTGGAAGCGCACTTCACGGGATATCTACTTCTTCATTATTTAAGAAGAATATAGTATTATTATTAGAGGCTGATGATGATGATGATGATGATAGTATTATTTATCTGAAGCTATCGAAGCTAATTATTTAGAACAAGCAATAATATAAGCATAAGCTGAAACTAGTGCACGATGTGCTTTACATAGGAAACTACAGGGAAATGATTAAGTTCACCATAGTGTATACCAATACATAGTCTGCCTATACACTGATTAAATGAGGTGGAAAACAAATATATTTTAATTTGTTTTGTTTTGAATGAGACCAAGCACTTTCTCATAAGCTTCACTAAAATATTTTTTTCATGTGCATTGCTTGAGAAAAATTATAACATGATTTCTAATAATTGTTCTCTACTGATTCGCTAACTGTAAATAAAATTACATTCAGAAAGAAACGATGTGTTATTTGATAATCATACATTTGGTTTATTAAAACAGTTCTGACGTATAATGAATAACACTGCTACGCTATAACGTTAATAACAAAAGATAAGCAGGTATGAAAGCGTCACCACAGCTCTATACATATACAAAACATTTTCCATCAAATGAAGACATCACAAAGAATAATAAAGGAGATACCATGCCCCACAATGGGGTGCGATCAACTCGCAGACTCGCCTCTAAGCGAACAGGGTCTCACACGTCAAATTTCACATCCTGAATGGCGCCCGCCCCACGGAATCTTTATAAATAGTTGTGTGAAGACGATGCTTAATTTGTCGGAAATCTATTGCGAATTTGCGACTGAATGCATGCCTCGGAGTAAACGGATTGTGCGAACTTGGTGAATCGGGAACTGATTTAATAGACTCTGCCCTCTCATTTCATTGGGATTGGAATTCGTACGGCTAAGGGTGTAATTAAAGACAGACAATGAGAGTCGTACGTTGCACAGACATTAAATCAAGGAGGATAATGATCACATTATCCTCCTTGATTTAATGTCTGTGCATTACATTATCAAATGTGTGTTAGATTTACCTACATTGGGACTTAGAGTTGTCATGAAAGAAAGCCGCACGATAATTTTCTTTGAAATGTCCGTTGAATATTTTACTTGCATTATAACCTGTTATCAGATTATATTTTTTTTGTAAAAATTTTCCACAATTGGTAGGACCTGGCATGCCATAAAATGCAGGTTTGATGCTCATTTGTATATTTTATGCACTATTTTACGTCTAGGTATTCCAGTTTATTTTCAACCTACCAATACGTCATGACGAAAAGGTCATGACGTGTTAGTAAAAACTATTACCGTTGAGAATTCACCTATTTCGCTTGACACCAAATTAATTGCGATATTCATGGAATTCATTTGTAAAGCATCATTTAAAACGTTATTAAGATTTAAAGCAAAATGAAACTTCAACTGGTCCCGATTGGACGCAAAAATACAAACTTAACGTTACATTAACAACGTCAGAACAGCCATCTTCAATTGGTACAAGCACTTTAGCGCTCCAGCGAATGATAAGTACATACTTATTGTGCTAATTAAAACAAAGCTCTACAAGGTATACACTGCAAATTATAGCAGTAGGTGATGTTGATTGAGTTACATTAATAATATCTAAATTAAACATTACTTGTTTACAGTGAACACAGTTGTGCCATATAATTTTAATCGTCTTTATCATCACCATCAATCACTACCAGCTTATTTTATGTGTCCACTGCTGGGGAGCGTTTGGGGCGTTTCGTACCTTTCTGCCCCCAGACCCATTAGAGGTATTCTGTACGAGCTAACAAGAATCCTTACTAACCAACCCTTTTTATTTACCCCTCATTTTTATTATCGTATTTTTTTAACCCATTTCGATATCAAGTACCTAGTCACTTTTGTCGACCAAACCGACCTCAGGACTCCTGGTACCCTTTTTGTCTTTGTAACATTTGTATTTCCACATTGTTAACTCAATAACTGTAAATCCACAATTGTATTGTTTTGTTTTATCATATTTTTAATCAAATATCATATTTTTTGTAAAGTGTGGAGTGTTTTTATTTTTTTGTAGCCTTCACACAGGAGGAGTAAAAGATTCACATTACAACATAAAAGTCTTTCCACCATCTATCCACCACTCATACAGTGACCGGCCTTTCAGCAATCGTAGCGCATTTAGCACTACGCCATCGAGCACCTCACATTACTTTTAAACTACTAGCGGCGTCTACGTGAATACCAGCCGAATCGGTTGAGCCGTTCTCACGTGTTGCGGCGTCATACATATTGTGGCAACAGATTTTCTTTTATATGTAGATAGTCTAGGAAATACTATATTTTGGTCCTGACGACCACGCTCTTGCACCTTCTGCATAACAACATCGTGCTTCAGGGTATCCGTGATAACGATAATAAATGTAATACTGTAACGAAAATTCTTGAACTTTTTTTGTAAATTGCATCTTAAATAAATAAGTTTTTTTTCTATGGTATTTAATATACTGGTGATTTATCACCGCACCGTCTTCTGGTGTACCATAAAGCCCTGTTATTACGTCCTCATCTCTCTTAAAAACTGTCTGTTCCCATACTGGTCTTGGTTTTAATTAAGCTTCCTCATAGAGAAATACGAATACTTTTACAGTAAATAAAGTTCAAAATTAGTTCCCTTTGTGCGGGTTTTCAGCTAATGAAGCGGGCTGCTGTTGCAAGTCTCTCTGTTACCGGGGGTATTCCATCATTTAATTTTCCCTACTTTGTAAAATGCTATGTTACTCGTATTTTATGATTGTTTATTCTATGTCAATTATTATTATTATTTTATTTTTTTGGTCGGATCAATTTAGAAATTATAGTTTTCTAAATTGTCTCGGGTCTGGGTGTTTTCTATGTATAATAAGTATGTATTTAAGTATTTTAAGTATGTTTATCCGTTGTCTAGTAACCATTTAACGAGTTTCATAACGAAGCTTCTCTTGGGCTAGATAATTGGTGTGAGTGTAGGAACATTTATTTATTTATTTATTTATTTATTTATGTTTTTGAGGGCCATAATTCACTTCTTTTTCTTATTTTGTGTCAGATAGTCTATACGTTAATGTAATTTTTATGTCTTATGAAAAACCTGTTTGTTAGCGAGAAAATAACGCAAAAAAAATTCTGAGTTTAAGCTTTAAATAGTTTTGTCTGTTTTACTCGAATTTAAAATGAAGACCCGTAGAATGGGGTTACTTTTGATATAAGTGTAACATTGATCGCAGCTGTAAATCCTTAAGTAGCTGCAAATATGGGTATCCCTAGCGTTCTAGGCGTTTGTAGTACGATTCCCTCCAGACTCATACCGTAAAACTACATGTGGAAAAGAACTGCAGAGAACAGGAGCTGTGATCAATGTTAAAATTGATTCGAAAGTAACCCCGTTCTACCGTCCAAGCTTATACTCTGTTATTGAGAATATAAAATAGAATGAGAATACAATTTTCATAGAGCAAATATACAAGAACCACAACGATTCGTTCAACATTAACCAACCTTATCACCACACGAGGAACACGAAACAGTTTCATTACTTATTTTAATGGCCAATAAAGTTCACCCAATTTATTGCAACTATTACGTGTGGAGAATCAACCGAGTCTGCTCATGAATAATAGTTTCAGACCTTTAAACTTTAATAAGGTCCCTGTGTAGCTCGTATGAGTAACGCGAGCCATTTTATGATTTTCCCTCGGCTATGGGCAGGGGCGGAGTCACTTGGATATTTATGGATTTTTTGAGATTATGATGAATTTTCTAGACCTGAAAATGTTTATGCAAGTTTATTTTGTAGTTTTTAGGTGTGGTAGGACATTGGTCAAAGTTTTAAAATGTAAATGAAAAATGTAGCTAAAATGAGCATCCAAATCTGACCCAGTAAACGTTTTTCCCGCGGCCCATAGTTATCCTAGTCTTTTTATCTTGTTTTTTATCTTGGGTTTCTGCCAGTCCTTTTAGATTAAGATAATAATTAGGTAATATTATAAATAATAAACTATACGACTATATCATTTTACCAACATTTTACAGACTCCTTTCAGTGTTAGTATTCGGTTTTAATCTGGAAAAGAAAAGCAATTGGTTTTGGTATCTTCAATTCATACTTACATTGTGTCTTCTATCTTGTAAACAGAGTTGTTTTTTTGTTTACTGCCTTACATTGTCGGTATGGTAGTAAACCAAAAACAAACTCTGTTTACAAGATCTTTTGATAGTAATGTAAGTACAATTTTCTAAAAAATCTCTAATACTATAAAACACTGTAAAAAACACTTTTCATTTGTTTTTAACTCCGACCCTGGACAAGGATGTCTGCAGAGTTGGCTGGAGCGCACATTAAGCAGTTTCAAAGTTTTGACATATCGCCAATATTAATACAAACTTGCAAAGACACCATTCAACTTGCTTTACCGTGATGTTGCTACATAATCTGTATTTTAATACAACATAAAGAAGGTTAGGGTAACTTGCTACACTTTAACCTTAAGATCTAGATTTAGAGCTAATCCTAAAATTATCCTATTAATAAAAGATTCATAGACATAAAACTACTTCTTAAGTAGGCACCCAAACATGTCTGAAAATGAAAGATTTCGATGCAAGTAACCCTCAGGGCTTATTTCGCAACCCTTACTAGTTCCTCGTGAACGTCATAGATGGCGTTAGTCGTATCAAATATAAGTTTCGTGCAATGTATGCCGATTTTGGTATACTCAAACATCATCATTATGATCTGATGTTTAAGTATCCCGATTTTGAAATGCATTTTTTAATGTTTTTGTTAATTTTAATAAATATATGTTTTAGTACATAGTATAGGTAGAATCACTTATTTTTGAATCTTTATCATTTCACATATAAACACATAAAAAACGTGCTGTTATATTAAAGTAATACAGTTAAACTATTGATCATTAATATTCTTAGTAACATACAAAATCTTATGTACAACATGGCAAGAATCCGTGTGTAATGTAATGTAGGTAATGGACGTATGTAATTTCATTACATGCTTAGAATATTAATGCTCTAAGCTTAGAATAGACTTAGAATAGTAATTTTCTATGGTAGGTAAAGAAGTTCTCTATCAAATAAAAATATGTATCATTGTTGATTTTCAAGCTCCACACTGTTTATTTAGCCTTTCATTTAAGGGTAGACTCTACAGCAGCGTCTGCAGGGTCCACAGAACATCTAGATTTATGTAAAAATCTAAAAATATTAGTAAAAATGTTGAAAGGATTTTAATTATTTAGGTTAAAATTATTTTTAAATTTTTTTTACACAACAAGTAACATTCTGGAGCATTCTTAACGAACTACTTTCAGAATGTGCGTTTTTTATGTAACATGTTGTATACAAACAAGGTCGTTGACACTCCACACTGAATCGAAAACAAACCTTGTCAAACCAAAAATATCTTGAAAACTAAACTTCTATTAAATTATTAACACTAGAACCAATTTTTTCAATATAATATATTTTATTAAATGTATATTAATGCAAGAAACCAGTTATAAATACTCCCATGCCTGAACAGCAATTGGTCCAAACCCTGTCAATGTCCTTTCCTATGAATAACGTCAAACCAGAATCGACTGCCAAGGATATTGTCTATGAAACTATGATAGTGCATTTATCGTCCAAGGTTCATCCACCTTGCGGGCCGTGTCTACGGCAATTCGTTATTGTAATGTTGGCAATCTGTCGCTTGGCCGGCAGCATAACTCAGGGCCACCGCATACGGTCCAGTATGTCTGCCGTATATCAACCCACGGTTTTTCATGTGCGAATTAGCTACGGATGAGAGAATGCATTCCTATTCGTGTTACAGTTTTAATGATATTTAGGATAATTAAAGGACTAAGGCGTTAAATGTTAAATAGCATTGTTGTGTTCCGACAGTCAGTTAACATTGCCATGGCCTCAGTTGTTAAGGTTTACCCGGAGGTAAACTGCGCTTCCACATTCGGCCTTATAAGGAATAAAAAATGCCATCATCATCAGCTACTACTAGCATACTTGTCCATTGCTGGACAAAAAAAAAGCCATACAACAACGCAATTAAAATGTAGTGTTAATACAGCTAACTTAATCGTTTATCAAGATTGGATGCATCACGCGAGAACTGTCCTCCCGCCCGTTAATATATTATGGACATGAAGAATGAGAAATCCCATCGCGCACAAAGAAATTTGGTGACTCGTTTCTTTGTCGCACCTCCAAAAGATGGACCTACCAGCACACGTTTAGGACCCCATATCATAGGAAGGAGGGACCTTCCTATGGTATGGGGTCCTTCAAACGAGGCGTGAAGAAGCACCTTGTGGGCCGGCAGAGTGAGGTTGAATGATGCTGCGTTGTTTTCACGCTGCACCAGTTGTCTTCGCGCCTGGACTCCATTTCCACTTAACATTAGATGGTATGGAGTCATTTGCCGTGCTACGTATAAAAAAAAATAAAAAATAAAAAAAATGAATGCAACCCAACTGATACCCGACACGGGTTTTTCGACCATCCACGTGGCAATCTCAGAAGCTGTTGACTGGTCAAGAGGTGCGCAGCGGACGAGTGCGCTTGCAGAGTGAACGCAAAATATGCTAATTGTATTTTTGTATGATGTATAGAACTAATTCGTTAATTTTCATTTATGAATTATTTATTCATTCAAATAAAAATACATAATGGAAAAAATATACAATTTATATATAAATAATTGCCGTGTATAGGTATATATTTGAGTCATCGGAGTCAGAGCTAGCAGATGGACGTGCCTTCTGCTAAATTAATTAATTAAAATAACAATAAATTTAGCACCTAACTGTGTCAATATTGCTTCCGCGTAGATCGGGGTCAGCGCATCGCGGTCATGCATTTGTTGACATTGTTGTGTTTTTACAGTGTTACTATATAATTGAATTGTCCTTGACATTGACAAGAAAATGGAAAGTCCATTTAACCGGAGCACCATGACGTCCCAGAGCCCACCACCGCCACGTAGACGACTAGATCAAGAGGCCCCGAGTCCCCCAGAGACGCCGACTATTGAAGCGGTCTCGACTGTGGAGATACAGAGTTGACTGTCAAAAATTGAGCATTGCCTGAATGATATATGCACGATCTCAACCGATGGTAAGCTTAATTCAGATCAAAAACTTAAAATCAGCAGCATTAGCAGGAGCGTTATGGGAGGTGTGTCTAAAAATATATTTCAGCACAATTGACGATTAATAACATGAATGAGCAAAAGGGAATGGCCATCCACCTAGCAGACCAGCTCGAGGACCTGAAAGAGTGTGTTCGGTTAGTTCCAAAATCAACAAATCAGAATTCGTCTTTTGCCGACATCGTAAGGAAGGGTAATGACACTCTTGCCCACCCCCTCAACACCAGCAGTGTCGTTGTTTACCCCAAGGACAAGGAACATACCAGTGAGGATACAAAGAAGCTCATTCAGAAAGTAATTAAGCCCGAAGAACTCAAATTACATATCCGGGGCATGCGGAAAACTAAAGATGGAGGCATAATTATTAGCGCGCAAGGGAAAGAAGATCTTGAGAAACTGAAACAGTCAGAGCAGCTCAAAACTTCAGGACTCAAGGTTGAAGACCTCAAAAAAAGAAAGCCGAAAATTATATTGTTAGGGGTGCCCGCCACTACCACGGATAAAGAAGTTTTTGAATGTCTCTACGAACAAAACATCTCAGGCAAGTATCCTCACATACATCGGGACCAATTCCTTAGCTCTATTAAACTAAGCCACAAATCTGGCAAAAAAGACACTTCATATTGTAATTATATAATAGAATTACCACCAGAACTGAGGAAAATTCTCATAACGCAGGAGCGACTATATATTAATTGGACATCCTGCCCGGTAAGAGACTTCACACTTGTAACAAGATGTTACAAGTGTCAATTGTATGGCCATTCCGCGAAATATTGTCGTGAAACAGACTCTACCTGTGGACACTGTGGTTGCGTCGGCCACTCGATCAAGGATTGCAGTAAACGTCAAGATCCAGACACGTGTGCTTCATGTAAGCGATTTAACAAGTCCAGCCAACACAAAACAGGAGACGAACAATGCCCAGCCAGAACAACTGCTGAGAATAGATACCATAGTACAGTAGACTATGAAGGCGCCTAGAGCGCCGCTTAGACATCGTTTAGCATGAAATTTTTAACACATGAATATAGTAAAATGTAAGATAAGACTACCTAACATAAAGGAAAACATATTATTGTGATAACATAGCAGATGGTCCTACTATTAATTATTAGTTAATTTAATTTGTGTAACAATCATCAATAAGTAAAAGTCCTATGTAAATGTAATAAAAAATATAATTTATTGTTATTTAATAAAACGTTAAGTAAGCAAGCGCTAACCTACATTCACCAAATTGATGCCTAAGATACAGGTAAACTAGTTTACATAGTTTAGGTATCACTTCGATTATTTTGCACTACTAACCATAATTTTAAAACCACAGTAAAAGCAGTAAACTCAAAATGCAATATATTATTATATAAACAATGTTATTTTATAAGTTTGATGTATTTAGACTAAGTTTTATAAAGAAATAAATTTATTCTTTTATTCTTTTTATTCTTTATATATAACCAGCCGACATGGCCAAATAAATACTAGCAAAAGGTATTACGCCTGTTTGTAACCTTCTTTATTGCTTTCTCGAAATTGATATATTTTAATATATATATGATATTATGATATTGTTAAAAAAAACATGATGGTCGTATTGTTTTCTTGAGTTTACTAACATTACATAGAAACACAGAACAAGTCGCGTTCATTTTACTTTATTATTTTCCTGTGATGTTACAACCTTGCAGTATGCGAACCTAACCTTGTGTTCTTATGACCGAAAATTCCAAATACTTCATATAGGCTACTGAATTAAAAATTCTTCAAACTTTTAATAGAGAAGATGTTTGCATGGGATTTGTTCACCAGCCTGGGATCACCTGGGAACAAAACATTAATATTTAATCTCAGCGCCATTTACACAAAATTGAAAACAACATAAAATACTTTGAACGGAAATCTATTATTTTTATTTGAACCTTATAATAAAATCAATTTAGTTACTGATAAAGCACCTAACCTAAAATGTATTCATTTTTAATGTATTTAATGATATTTTTTTATAAATTTCGGATTCAATTTAATAATAAAAGGGAGACAAAATGTTATAATTATAACAAACGTTTGAAGACAGTTAATGTGCAACAAATAATACAGTTATCGTGCAAATCTTCGTGCAAGAGACGTTGACGTATAAGTCACCCTATTATTAAATTAGCCTCAGAATATCAGTAACAGTGTTTTGTTCAAATCAATAGACGGACAGACAACAAGACCGTGGTCATCCTTTTAGGAAATTCAATAATTTCGGACAGGGAAGGGAAATGCTGCGATACGGTGAAACAGAGTAACTAACTTTTTATGTTATTAAATGGTCGATCTTATTTTATAAAAAGAAGTATAGTAGTAAATAAATAGCAGATATCTGTCCCACTGCTGGGCAAAAGTCTCAATCATTGAAATGTCATCACTACAATTGATGGTAATGTAGTAATGGCAAGCCAGCACGGCAAATCAATCACAAACCCGCTATGCATAGAAAAAACCGAAATACAATTTAACCAACCTAGGAGTTGAATCCGGGTCCTTCGGGTATCGCATAAACAAAAAAAAATAAAAAACAAAATCAATTTCTAGAAAGCGTAAATGGTTACATTTCCCTAATGCAGTGCCCCAGGAACGTAAACATCGAATACCAATATTGCTTTACTGTGTTTTGCGTACTGCCACCCGGCGTAGTCATGTCGGCCTGTCATGTGGAAACTTTTGAGTCGCCCGTCAGCGTCCGAGTACAAGCGACGAGGGGCGTCCTTTTGTCCGCAAAATTGCCTCATTTTGTGGACATCCACAGTAATAAGGGTTTCTTCAACTATCAATTTGAAAATTGTAATTGAGTCTTTTGTAACCTTTGATGTCTGCATATTGAAATGTTTGTTCGCATCTCTTTGATAGTGTAATGTGTTTGGAAATATCAATTTTACTTATTTTAGTTTATATCGTTTATTTATGAAATAACCTTTCGTCAAATCAAACGCCGTTTCTAAATGTAATGCCGTATGTAATTTACTATGTAACATAGTCATGCCAACTGCCGAGATATAATTAACAAAGCCAATTAATTTGCTGTAACATTTGTTATTCCAATGTATTAATTTGAATTAAAAATTAAAGAAGAAAGAAAAGAGATTAGGTATACTGACTCTTTATTGATCGTTAAAAATAAAATTTACAAAATTTTATTTTTCAGTGTATCAATTTATAACAAAAAGTGACTTTCCTAGATCTTTATTTATAGTTTTGAATATTATACAGGTTTAAATTATAAAGAAATTGATAAAAAAGCAAATTTAAAATATTTCCTGATTCTATAATCTTAAATACATGTACCTACTGATTGACTGATTGAATACGCAACCTTTTGACTATGTTTTTTTTTGTTATCAGCTTTGGGCACATACAAGGCCTTTACAGCTCTACCTCTTTACAGATAACCTACATGTCATGTTGTTCAATGACATGCGATACAAAGTTACATCTCAAGGGAATACACTCTAAACACAAACGGGTAATACCTATTATAGTTTCGAATCAAATATTCCAAATTGGGCAGTATTATGCAAATCCGAAACCATTGGAATATTTATTGTGCGCATCGAATTGGTAATTAGATATCTCCGAAGTCCCCATGGGAAATCGTTACTGCTTAGATTGACAATGTGACTTGCAATGAATTACTCATGAGCCGGTATTAATATCTGTGATTATGAACACAAAGATATTGGAATTATGTACATAAACGCTTTTACTGTTATTTGGAAGCAACAATGCATCATCGATTTCTTATCGATTTTGTAATAGTACCTGTTACTGAGTAAATACTACTTTTTATATAATGTACCCACTTATCATATTTTTATACTTTACTAATGTCAACCGTCTTTTGTTTTTCTTTTTCTCATTTATTGTATTTTCTTCGCCGCTCCTGCAAGAAGTTGGTGAAACTTCCTGTACAGTGTATCGTCAGTTTTACTGTAAATAAACTTATAATTTACTCTTCTCACTCCCTCTCTAACTCTTACGACAACCTTCTTTGTTTTCGTCGTTCTCTTCTCTTGTCTTGTCATCGCCGTTGCTGAATGTTGGTATTTTTTATTGTATTACTAGCGGCCCGTGCCTGCTTCGCACGGGTGGACATTTTTTTTAATAAAGCCTATGTTACTCAGCGCTAATGTAACATTTTATTGGTGAAAGATTTTTTTTAAATCGGTCCAGTAGTTTTTGAGTTTATTCGTTACAAACATACATACAAAAGTACAAAGCTTTACTCTTTATAATATTAGTATAGATTTACTCATTATTTAATTATACGTTTTCCTTTGCCTTCTCTTTTGCTAATACAGTCCATTATTTCCCTTTCGCCACCTTCCGTTACTATTGTGATACCTGATTACACTTTTAAACTTTATCAGAAGGTAAGGTAAGGTGTAAATATCTAAGAGCATAAGTTTATTGATTTGAGAAGGATTTTTAAATATCTTTTGTATCAAAGCTTACGGGTGATTTTGCGTAAGTAGTAGCTGGCGTATCATTACAGCTCATTATATGTCCATACTGCTGGAGCACGAGCCTTCTCTATAGATATAAATACCACAGGAAAGACGGGCCATAAACCACTACGCAGGACCAAAGACTTCACGTGCCTTCCGAAGCTCGGAGCTGGCGTATCAATTACTTAAAATATAAAGCTACTCGTAAGAGCCTAGAGTAAATAGTAAGCAATAACAATATTCTTTTAAAGTCCTACCCTACAATGAGGTGCCTAATTAGTGAAATAATTAGAGGCAATAACGTTTTGTACACACCATTTTCATAAGTAATATTCCAAATAACAAAGAGAGCATTGCTAACATTTCCCCATTTATTAGTGTAACTATTGAAAATTTGTACTAATTGGGTACTGTGGGGTGATCCCTAATTAGGGATCTCCATATTGACTCGTCCGGAGGCGATTGTGTTGTAACTGACCAGTGTTTACACTACACACTGCTGTTTGAAATGGTGGTCAATATGTAATATACATACCTAAGGTTCATTTATAAACAACTACGAGTAGACCTGATAGAGTTAGGGACGTTGTAGCAAGCATTTATTTTTTACAGTTAGGTACTTAAAGTTTTAGGGATACGTCAGACAAGCATTTCCAAATAAAAGCAAAATAAAAAAAAAAAATGTGTGTACTTATAATATGTGGTTTGGACTTCTTGGCGGGAAAGTGAAGAGAGATGTTTGTGGTTTTGATTCATTTTCTAAAATTGGTGTTATGTCGAATATTAATGTTAAATAATGGTGGATTATTAACCGTTAAGTGTTCGTGAGTGTGCATGAGTGTTGGCAAATGAAACAAAACAGTGCAACGTCACTTTTCAAATTCTCTCAAGATGTACGCCCGAGGACTTAGTGAAGCCCCACATCTTTACTGAGATACTCGAGGGGTTGGGGGGTATATCATTTCTCACTTCTCATTTCTATTATCATTCATCATCATCATCATCATACAGGAAGAAAATATTGTTTATTTATATATTACTTGTAAGAAAAATTACTTTGACACTGGCTAAATGTGCTAATCGCACGAAGCCATCAACTAAAGAAAAAAAAGAAAAAATATGTGGCTAAAAAAAACTTTATTTCTCAAAAGAATTACATAAAACATTAACTTTCTGAGAAATTTACATTACATTACAAAGTTATTTGTTTTATTATTATATTAATATTTTATATTATATTAATTATTATTATAATTACAACCATACAAAAGTTCTGTAGTCTTTTATGCAACCAGCTTATAGTCAAGTTTTTTTACCCAATGGTTGGAGCTTAGCGGTAAGTGACGATAAGTCCGATGATGGGAGTGCAGTTGAACTGGAATCCTCAACTACTGAGATTTTAAGATAAAATAATTGGAGCAGCAGTGCTATTCTCTAAGCAAAACAGCGTCGACCTCGACATTGAACTCGCTCATAGCTTGCAAACGAATGTAGACATTATTACTATTTAAATGTAGGTTGAAATTCGTTTGCAAGCTATGAGCGAGTTCAACATCGAGTTCGACGCTGTTTTGCTTAGAGAATAGCGCTGCTGGCTAAGTTTAGATAGAACCACCCCTAACATCAAACAAATCTCTTGATTGCCCTTGCATTGCTTGATTATATGGTGCAAACGCCTTTTTTACCAACTTTATAAACTAATCTATTAATAGCTTGCCTACTTCTTAACTGATCTTTAGTATTTGTAAAAATATTATGATCAGATGTTAATGACGGTAGTTGTTGACATTGAATGGGCGTCTTTGGCTTTCAAAGTAAAAAGTAAATAGTGTTGAATAATTTCGGCGGGCTGGTTTGAACCACGATAGCACAATTGGGAGAGCACCTGACCCGGTATGTCAGAAGGGTGCGGGTTCAAATCCTGATTTTTTTTCAACATTTGTGTTTTTTTAAAATCTATTATTATTATTAATCTATTATTATGAATAACGTCGTTGGTTACAAAATTAGTAAGATTCCATATTTTAAGCTGTAGTAGGAGACACATTTTGTAAATGTTTGTTGTTCCAAATAAATAAAAATAAAAATAAAAAATATTACCTATATATAAATTTTTACTATTTCCTGCTTGCTATTTAATAAACTTGTACATAAATAATGGTACTACCAAAGTTGTTAATTCCAAAAGCATGTGTGTCACGATCAACAGTAAATTGCAAAATGCGCATCGTCCAGCCAAGGTGGGGTAAGTGGCTCCTATTGTTGCTCTAGAGACTCGAATCTGATATAATCCGAGATGAGAGGGCCTTCACGCCACCGTCGAATCCATTGTTAATGATAGGGGCTGGGTCCTGATGACGCGTGGTTGAGTTCGGTGTCAACATTATAACCTTTTTCTTTTGGACTCTCGTTTGCAGATGTTCTTTTGTTATTATTTATTCTTCTCTTTAGTTTACTTTATTGTAGTAGCTATTTGGAAGACTGGAAAGATGACACATTTGAATTTACAGCTCGATGAAACGCTCTGAAATGATTTTGAGGTGGGAGGTGAAAAGTGTGTAATTGTATCTTATCACAAAATAGCAGATACTGAAAATTTTAAGAAACACACGATATAAATACATAATTATCGGGACGGATACGCTAACGTCAAATACGGAGTGTTTTTCTGGGTGAATAAAAATTAACTTACCTATGTAACTTTCAACTCGTCTAATTAATCGTGTTGATAAATATTGTTAAATTTTGATGTAAAGGTATGACAAAAAAACTTTCGCATTTATAAAATCATCTCCAATGATAAGGCCTACACGCCACCGTCGAATTCATTGTTAATAAAAGGGGTTGGTCCTGATGACGCGTCGATGAGTTCGGTGTCAACATTATAACCTTTTTCTTTGGGATTCTCGTTTGCAGATGTTCTTTTGTTATTATTTATTCTTCTCTTTAGTTTAAAATTACTGCATAGTTACATTTAAATTTACAGCTCAATCAAATGCCCCCTTGAAGAAACTTGAAGTTATATAAGCGTGTAATTGTATAATTATACCAACATAACTTATCACAAAAAACAATGATAATAAATAATAAAATAAAGTTAATGTTTGTTTTTGTTTGTCCTAGTTTAAATTATAATGTTCCGTTTATAATTTTACCTTAATGTTTGTTTATGATTTACCACGCATCGCCTCATTGTACCTACTATTTACAATTGCATTTAATGGGTGTTAGGTTACTCCAGCCACCAGCAAACTAAGGCAGCCATACACGGGCTGCTTGAAGCAGTCAGGATGCGACTGCTTCATGCTGCGACTGCTTAGTGAACTACAGCATTCTATTTACAAACATACTTGAAACCGCTAAAGTAATTGCGTAGTTCACTGCTCCACTGCAGTGAACTACGCTAGAAGCAGTCGACCCTAGCCGCTTCAAGCTGCCCGTGTAAAACACGGACCGTTTCCATCTTTTTTCATACCAGCACCACCATCAAAAAGACAAGGCTGCTCCAACCAACCAACCCTTTTTTTTTTTTTTTTTTTGGTCACCCAGGGGAAAACCTGCGGACGGGTTTAACCGGGGATGGCCGTAGCCGACCCGGTAAAAATCCCTGGGGGGCAATCCGCCCTGCGCATAGAGAGGACTCTAGCGGGACCTTTACCACGAGGGCAATATCTCGCGGGAGCCTCGTTGCGCGCAACTATGCACGACAAAGCAACCCGACTTTTACGACCTTGCGTATCCACCTTATGGTGAATACGCTGACCCAACAACCAGGACCTGCATGCCCACACCCTTCCCCCCCTTGTGGACATGCGGACACAACAAACCAACTGACATGCCCACACACGTTCGTGGCCATGCGGACTCGACAACCAGAGCAACGTGCCCACCTATTGTGGGCACGCGGACTCGAAAACCAAAACACCCAAACAAGACCAGAACGACATGCCCACCTTAGTTGGGCATGCGGACCACAACAACCCTAAAGGACATCACAAATAAATTGACTGAAGCGGGATCCCATCACGGTCGCTTTGAGACAGCCAGGCAACTCAACTGTTGTCTCGCTGCTCATCGCTTGCGATATTGGGTGCCCACTTCAGTTCATCCAACAAAAAACCAACCAACCCTAATGATTCATATGTATTTCGTCGGATTCCCGCAAAAAAAGGTATCTGACAAATCGCAAGCAAATGAAAAATGAAACCGCTAGTCTAAGCTAATCTTTATTCCGGCACGGTCAATCCGGCACGGAGCATAGCCTATTTATCACCCCCCTCGTTTGTTAGGATATTCGTAAATATTTCAAGCGTTATTGCGGCCATCAACATAATGTTATGGGGTGAAATTTTACAAACGGAAACAAAAGATATAAAGCGGCGACGTGGATGGCGTGGCGCTGAATATCTCCCACTGTATTAATGCCGCCGAGCGAAACGGTGTTATTTACAATTTGGTGTGCAAGACGAAATATCGCGCGGTCGTTTTCTTTTGTTTATCGATACATGTGTAGTGTACAACTGTTGCAAATAAACAGGCATTTATTTTTGCTGGAAATAAAACTTTGATTTGTATTATGGACGAATCGATTATCGAGATTCAATTTTGTTTGGTGGCATAATGGCCCCATCACTAGTTGTTCTTTTTTTATACTCTTGTCTCTGGAAAGACAATATGGCTGGTTGATAGTTATCGTGTGTTGATAATTAAATAGATTTTATGTAGTAATAAGGGCATTTGGAGCCGTATTATTTTAATTAATTGTATTGTGCAACCTGTGTTTGTGAGTGTGTGCGTCGTAAGCGAATCGCATCGGGAGTACAATTCGCCATCCGTGTTCTGGATGTCGGCGCCTTTGCTGCTGGAGAGACAGGTATTTCCTCGGGGGGAAGTGCACTTTGGGGTAGTTTGGGTGTGTTTAGGGAACCCTAGAAGACCCGGAGCCGGATTCGGGCCCCATCGGACCATATGGATCCCGTTCAGGACGGCGGGAGCGGCCTGTTTTTAATGTGGCATTTTTAATGTGTAATTTTAAGCAATAGCATAGTGTGTGTTGTGGGTTTCCGCAACATTTTGGTAGCAGAGCGTGGTTAATACCGGACCTCTAGGTTAATCGGTGTAATTTTGTGTATTTTTTTTAGTTCGTAATAGGTTAAGCTCATTTCGTGTAAAATCGCACTTCCGGGACAGGTGCGGTTGAATTGTAAGGTTGGTAGTACCGTTGTTTTCGTTCGTTCATTCATTTGGGCTGGGACATTTCTCGGAACGTTAATTGTTATTTAATTTCGTTCAATTGAAAGCATCGAGTCGATTCGGGATAATCGATTCCGTGTTTTCGTTGACTCGTTTTAATTTTGTGTTTAGGTTTATTTAGTTTAAATTATTTATAATGACAGCGTCACGGCAGGAGTTGGCTCAGCAGCTCCGGTGGTTCACCGGGCTGCTTGCATTAGTAGATCGGCCTAACCGGGAGGACGCCTTGGAGACGCGTTCGAAAGAAATGCAGGCTCGTTTCTTGTTGGCCGAGCGGTCGGTAACCGCTCTATTGTCAACCGACCCGGTCGGGGAGAAGGAGCTGGCCCTCCACGCCCAATATGTCAAGGATCTGGAGCACATCCAAGACATTTACGACGAGGTCCTTCAGCGGGTGAAGGACATCGAGCGACTGCGGGAGGGGAAGCCTGTTGCGCGCCCCGCTTCGCTCCACACCCCTGGACCCAGCGCCATGGGAAGATTGGGTGCCCTGGAGGTCCCGCATTTCACCGGATGTATGCGGGACTGGGCTGGATTCCGGAACATGTTTTTGGCCTTGGTGGATACTCGGAAGGATTTCACCAAGGCCGAAAAGCTGGCATATCTCCGTTCCTTCCTAGACGGAGAACCCAGACAGCTCGTACAGCATCTGGAGCTGCAGGATGCGAGCTACGACACCGCCATGCAGCTGCTGGAGAAGCGGTACGAAAAGCCGCGTCTTCAGGCGGACGCGCACGTGACCCATCTGCTGGGATTGCCGAGGGTCAACCATAGGGCTCAGCTGAGGGCGCAGCTGATCACCCCGCTCACCGTGTCCTTAAACGGGTTAAGGACGCTCGGACTGCCCGTCGACCAGTGGTCCTTCCTTCTTCTGCACATCGTTCTGGCCAAGTTATCGCAGGAGATGAGGGACAAGTTCGAGCGGAATCGACTGGTCAACAAGGATCTCGGCAGCGTTCTGCCCTCGATAGGGGAACTTCTGGAGTTCCTGGAAGAGGAGGCTGGCCTGCTGGAAAACCAGCTAGCCTCCCACGAGGCTCCGACAAGTGCGCCGGCCCGCACTTCCGGAGTCTACGGCGCCCAGCCGCCACGCAACCCAGGGAAGGGTCGCGGCAGGCTGGTGGCTGCGGCCGCCATCAACCCCGGTTCTGGATGCCGGGTTTGCGGACAGCAGCACGTGGAACAGCTATGTCCAGCAATTCTTGGGCTGCCCACAAAAGAGCGCCGAAACCTCGTTCGGACACGAGGATTGTGTTATGCCTGCCTGGGAGGACATAGGTATAATGAGTGTCCCCAGGCGAGGCCTTGCGATGTGTGCGGCGGACCGCACCATCGCTTACTGTGCACCCGTAGTGCTGAAGGCTCAGCACCGGTTCGGGAGAGGGGATCTCCCACGGGTGGCGGTTTGGGGCCGGGGTCAACTCCGCCTCCGGAAAGACGGAGTCCGCCACGGCCGCCACACTACAACCCCTCGTACACCCCGGCTCAGGTGAGTTGGGGACCGCCGGAACGGAGCCAGGTTCTGGCTACAACCCGGCACCCGGCGCGACCAACACCAGAAGTTGGTGCCTTTAAGGGCCACTGGGTACAGGGAGCCCCACCTCCGGACCCAACACCCGGATACTCGTACGCGTATCCTCCGCCGCCGTTACCGGAACAACAACGACGTGAGAACCGTCAACAGTTCTCACCGGTACTGCACGAGTACCCGAGGTTGGAATACCACCCACCCTATCACCGGTGTGGTAGGGCAGCTGGATACGCACCACCCCGGATGGTGGCCTGCACGCGTCCGACTTACTGGCCGAGTCATCACGGTTCGACAGGGTCGGCTGCTGGCTCTGACGCGTGACTAGCCTGTGGTCGGGCTACGTCGGAACCGAGGACGGTTCTTTTGCCCATCGCGCAGGTACGCGTTTGGGGACCTAGGGGGGACTTCGTCCGGATACGAGCCCTCCTAGACACTGGGGCACAGGGGTGCTTAATTACTACGAGGGTAGCGAGGCGCCTACGTCTGGAGTGCGCGCCTCCCTCAGTTCCGATTCGGGGAGTCGGAGATACAGAAGTGGGGGGTCTGTCCGGTCAGACCCACATTTCCTTCTCTCCTGTGCATTCCGCTTCGATACGGATTGCGGCGGCCGCGATCGTACTCGACAATCTGCTGGGTTGGCATCCACCGACAGACATTCCGCGGGACGCAATGCCTGACACATCAGGTCTCATGCTGGCAGACCCTCATTTCGAGAAGCCGGCTCCGGTGGACCTCATATTGGGAGCGGATGTACTGGGCTGGACCCTTTTAGGGCCTCAGCGGAGTCTGGGCCGCTCTTCGTTGGTAGCTATACCTACCATCTTTGGACACGTTTTAATGGGACCGGTTTTCGACCAGGAGACGCGGGATGTCTCACCTGTCGTCGCTACTACCTCCATCGCTAGGACGATGCAAAAATTCTGGGAACTGGAAGAGCCTCCCATGGTCTCCCGTCTGGATCCGGAGCATGTGGAGTGCGAAACCTTTTATAAGGATCACACACGCCGGATGGCGTCGGGTAGGATCGAAACTCGACTGCCCTTTATCGACTGTCCCCCTCTCTTGGGAAAATCGAGGGCGTTGGCAGAGAAACGACTCTTGTCCATGGAGCGTCGTATGTCTCGCGATCCGGTACTTCGGGAAAAGTATATCGAGTTCATGCGAGAATACGAGGCCTTGGGGCATATGTCGCGGGCGACTGTCGACTGGACAACGACAGATCATTTTTTCTTGCCTCACCACGCGGTGTTGAAGGCCTCATCTGGAAAACTACGGACTGTTTTTGACGGATCGGCACCGTCGTCGACTGGAGTTTCATTGAACCAATGTCTCCATTCTGGTCCGAAGTTACATCGGGACATTGTCGACATCATTTTAAATTTCCGAAGACACCAGGTGGTGATCGGTGCGGACATCCGGATGATGTTCCGCCAAACAGTAATACATCCTGCGGACAGGAGGTTTCAGTTAATACTCTGGAGGGAACATTCGGAGGATCCCATCACCGTCTACGAGCTCAACACCAACACGTACGGCCTGAAGTCGAGTCCCTTCATTGCCATCCGGTCACTGCTGGAACTGGCGGAGCAGGAACGGGCTCGCTTTCCCCGGGCAGCCGCTGTACTGACACGTGACGTGTTCGTAGATGATATCTGCACAGGGGCAGCCTCTCTGGAGGAGGCGCTCATCATCAGGAATGAACTTATCGGACTCCTCGCGGCTGGTGGTTATGAGTTGAGAAAATGGTTATCCAACGAGCCACAGCTTCTGGTTGGGATTCCGGAAGATCACCAACAGAATCCTCAGCTATTCTCCTGCGTAGACCCGAACTCTATCGCCGTTTTGGGAATTAAATATCAGCCGGTTCACGATATTTTCACATTCCGGGTAGAACTGGAAACTACAAGAGTTTGGTCGAAAAGGACGGTCCTTTCCACCATCGCTCGGATGTTTGATCCAAATGGATGGATCAGCCCGTGCATTTTTATGGCGAAGTGTTTATTGCAAACACTGTGGACACTCGGAGTCTCGTGAGATGAGCCACTGGTAGGGCTCTCACTCGACACTTGGCTCGCTCTGATCTCTACGATCGAGGCGATCAATCAGGTGGCGTTGCCGCGGCGGATCTTGCCGCGGGGCAAATACAGGGCAAGCCTACATGGCTTCTGCGATGCGTCAGAACGAGGGTATGCCGCAGTGGTATATCTGCGAACGGTGGACTCGAAGGGTCGAGTCGCCGTCTCCTTGCTTCTGGCTAAAAGCAAGGTGGCTCCCCTCAAAACTAGGCTGACAATCCCGAAGCTGGAGCTTTGCGGGGCGCATCTGCCAAATGTTGTGCCACGTGCACAAGGAACTGACGTCTACGGTGGACATCCGGAATGTCTACGCCTGGTCTGACAGTCAGGTAGCTCTGGCATGGCTACGCGGGGCACCCCACGTATTGGAAACGTTTGTGGCCAATCGGGTATCTCAGGTACAGAACTCGGGCATCGTAATTTGTTGGAGGCACGTTCCCGGCCCCTGGAATCCTGCCGATTGTGCCTCTCGGGGCTGCACCGCGCCGGAACTGGTGCAGCATGCCCTCTGGTGGGTTTCAGAGTGGTTAAAGGAGGGTGAGTCATCATGGCCGGTCACCATGATCGATGGCTCTCTAGGGATGCTCCCTGGAATAAAAGTTTTGGTGACAACAAACGAGTCAAGGCCAGATCCGAATTGGTTGACGGCTCGATACAGCAAACTGGACAAATTGCTAGGAGTAACTTGCTGGATCCGGAGATTTCTACATAACTGCCGCCATCCAGACAAGAGGCAGTTATCACCCGTGGCGGGTGCTGAGGAACGCAGGAGTTCACTGTTGGCCCTGATACGGCTGGTTCAAGCTGACCGGTTCGAGGACGAACTGAAGATTTTGCGCGTCGGTCGCGCAAAGCTCAAGGGAGCGATCTCTCGGCTCAACCCATTTCTGGATGCGGATGGACTGTTACGCGTTGGAGGTCGCCTCAAAAATGCCGACCTGCCCTTCGGTAGCCGTCATCCTCTGCTACTCCCCAAAGGTGGACCTTTGGTAGAACTGGTGGTCTCGGATAGACACCTGAAAAACGCTCACGCGGGGTGTAATGCGTTACTGGCGATATTACAGAGGGAGTTCTGGATTTTGTCCTCTCGGAGAGTGGTTCGCAGCGTGTTATTTAAGTGTGTGGCTTGTTATCAGGTGAAGGCCTCCACTATGCAGCCACAGATGGGGGATCTCCCTTCTGACCGGGTTTGTCAGACTACTAGGCCGTTCGACGGGGTCGGTACGGATTTTGCTGGACCGTTTCTGGTGAAAACCACAGCCTTTCGTAACACTAGGGTCACGAAAGCATACCTGTGCGTTTTTGTCTGCCTGGCCACTAAGGCCGTCCACCTGGAAGTGGTTTCGGCTCTGTCTACGGAAGCCTTTGTCGCCACGCTGGATCGTTTTGTTTCACGACGGGGTTTACCTTCTCTCATTCGGTCCGCCAACGGTACCAACTACCGAGGCACTGCCAACTACTTAAAAGATGTGAACGATTTTCTGGATAAAAATTGTAATAGCATAAGTCAAGCTCTCGCACAGCGGGGAATCACATGGCGATTTAGTGTGCCAGCCTGTCCCCACTGGGGCGGGATATTTGAAGCCGCGGTAAAATCGGCAAAAACCCACTTGCGCCGGGTAGTCGGGGAAACTACCCTCACGTATGAGGAACTTACAACTGTGTTTTGTAAGGTTGAGGCGGTTCTCAACTCGCGTCCGCTTTGTCCACTCTCCTCTGACGCAAATGACATGGAAGTCCTGACCCCTGGTCATTTTTTGGTCGGTCAGCCACTCACTGCCCTGCCTGAGTATCCCTGGAAGGATGAACGCAGACACCGGATGTCTCGTTTTCAAATGATACAACAAATGAGTCAGGACTTGTGGCGTCGTTGGTCACTGGAGTATCTGCATTTATTGCAGCAGCGTGTAAAGTGGACAGACCGGACGTCGCCCCCTTCGGAGGGGGATCTGGTTTTATTAAAAGAGGCTAATTTGCCATCGTTATTTTGGAGACGAGGTCGCATTTTAAAGTTAATCTGGGGCGCGGACGGGACTCCGCGTGTGGCGCAAGTGTTGGTTGATGGATCGGTGCTAAATCGCGCAGTCGCGACCTTAGCTCGATTACCGGTTGACTAGTTTAAGATTTCAGGCTAGAAAGCGGTACGTCCGCTTTGGGTGGCGGGATGTTGCAAATAAACAGGCATTTATTTTTGCTGGAAATAAAACTTTGATTTGTATTATGGACGAATCGATTATCGAGATTCAATTTTGTTTGGTGGCATAATGGCCCCATCACTAGTTGTTCTTTTTTTATACTCTTGTCTCTGGAAAGACAATATGGCTGGTTGATAGTTATCGTGTGTTGATAATTAAATAGATTTTATGTAGTAATAAGGGCATTTGGAGCCGTATTATTTTAATTAATTGTATTGTGCAACCTGTGTTTGTGAGTGTGTGCGTCGTAAGCGAATCGCATCGGGAGTACAATTCGCCATCCGTGTTCTGGATGTCGGCGCCTTTGCTGCTGGAGAGACAGGTATTTCCTCGGGGGGAAGTGCACTTTGGGGTAGTTTGGGTGTGTTTAGGGAACCCTAGAAGACCCGGAGCCGGATTCGGGCCCCATCGGACCATATGGATCCCGTTCAGGACGGCGGGAGCGGCATGGAACTGTGAGTGGATTTTTTTCTATTTTTAATGTGTAATTTTAAGCAATAGCATAGTGTGTGTTGTGGGTTTCCGCAACAACAACCAATAAGCGGTAAGATCATGCAAGTCACTTACATGCTACTTAAGGGTGTAGGCTTCGATCAATATTGTACCTACTAGATTCCCGATGAGCGCTTGAATAACGGTAGGCGACTTTGGGCGCACGGAGCCGTCGCTTCCCGCTGTCCCTATGTATAAATGTAGGTATGTATGCTCAGATCTTTAAAACTACGCAACGGATTTTGATGCGGTTTTCTATAATAGATAGAGTGGTGCAAGAGGAATGTTTATATGTATAAATACATGCATGGTATAGTAGAGAAACACTGATAATTTTAGAGGTTTCACATTTTTTTGCGCTTACATTGTAGACGCTGGCTGAACCCTATAGCCTTAATCCTTATCCAATGAAGTTCCTTGTGCATTTTATATAAATAAATATGGCCCTTTACAGCATGTAATTTAAATGAATATTTTCGAAGATTTACAGATTTAAAATGCAGGGACATAGCGGTTGCGTGTATCAGCATTGCACCCGTGCGAAGCCGGGGCGGGTCGCTAGTACATAAGTAATAAGTAAAAATATTTTGCAATCTTAATTTAATCTTTATTTTTAAGATTTAAGGTTAACAGTAAGCTGAAGTTGTTGATGCTATCCAATGTTTTTTCAGATTTTGTTATTCAAAATTTAAATGAGCAAAGGGGACCACTTTTGAGATGCATTTTTGTGCCGGGTCCTTTATCTAGTAGGTACATTATTGATCGAAGGTTGTAGGTGACCAAATAAACCTAACCGAACCTAACCTCTTTTTTTTCTTTTTTTTTTGACCCGGTAGAAAGCTATCAAACTCCTTGTTGCATTAAGCTATTGGTTGCAGTTGTCGTTAAAAGCTACCTATTCATATTTTTTCCAATATGCTATTGTTTGTGTGGAAAAGCTTGATGCCTGTTGTCGGACGTTACATAGATTAATGATGTGATGATGGTCGATAAATACGTTGCTTATACCATCCTAGATGTTATTAAGTTTAAGAAGGTGAGCGCTAATCGTTCAAAGGACTCGGTTTGAATGCCTGATACTACATATGGATAGCCATATATGTAGTATCAGGCATGGTCAGACTGGTCAGCTTATGTAGTGACCTAGTGGTTTTGGACGATTTTCATCTTCCTACAACAACTGATGTTATCAAGTTTAAGTAGGATGAGCGATGAATAGATGAAAATTATCAACCTATGAACGACCTAAGATTGGTCTCATGCCTATCCATATGTAGTATCATACTTCGTCAGACTGGCCAGTTTATGTAGTAGCTAGTAGTTTTGGACGTTTTCCTTCTTTCTACAACAACCGAGAGCAACGAAAACCTAAACCTGCCTCCTAATCATAAAAGAAAATAAAATTTTGTGTCACATCCAGGAAACAAGGGCTGATATGTGCTGTGTCTTCAAAATTCTTACAGATCGTCAACTCAGATATAGATGTCGTTCACCAGACTCGAAACTATTTTCGTTGGCGAAAATTGCTACATTGCTTTCATGTCCAAAAAAAATGTGGAAGACAAGTGAAAACGCATCAGCGAACCGAGAGAGATAGACGCGTATCGACAAATGACAGTCGCTGCAAATCGCGCGAAAGGCATTATTGACGCTCCAAGAATAATAAAGGGAACGCGATTATTCTAATACAATACCCTTACAGGAATAAATGAGTAGCGAAGTCACTCTAGCTGGTTGCTTGTGGTATTGGAAAAACTATAGTTGTAAAAGAACATTTTAAATACTCATACTAGATTATGATACAGGTCATTATAGTCATATGAAGAGTTAAAGTCAAATAATAATTGAAAAAACTATTTTTTTAATAAAATCTTACTTCATCATCAGACTACTAGTCTACTGCTGGATATTAGGCCTCCAATTGCACGCCACTGATGACAATCTGCGGCTACTTTTAATAAGTTACTCTCAAATCTAACTTATTAGTGTACAGTTGGGTTTAATGAACAAGCAGAATCAATTTGAAGAATACGATTACGTACAAAAATCTTTAATGGGGGTTGGGACTACTTACAAGAAAGTAAATATCCAGGCAACCTTTATTTATGACCCTGCAAAGAGTTCGAAACGTAAGGAAAAAATAAAATATTTTTCGCTTTAAACAAAGTTAAAGCGCTAAGTGCATCAGCAAGGCGACAGACGAATTACAGAAAGTGCGAATGGTGTGTACACTGTTGATTGTCGCGAGACTGTTCTGATACAACACCTGCGCCGGGAAAATTGCGAGCGATATTTGCGCTAAATATGTCGAGAACGCCTTGGTAGCTGAGGCAAGAGCGCTCAGTTGTAAAACCGCTGGACTTGGGTTCGATTCCCAGGTCGGGCAAAAGCTTAGATAAATCGATGCATAGCCTGGGTTTGTTTTTTACCTACCCGCATTTAGCAAGCATGGTGGAAGCGGTTGGCGGATTTAGTAAGCTACACACTGGATTTATCGTGAAATTCGATGATCTGTGACTTTGGTATGTAGAAAGATTACTTATGTCTCGGTAGATCAATGAAAAGAAGTTCGCTAGTTTGCGAAACTAGTCGACTCTTTTGGTAATCCAACAAGAGTTGTAAAAGATAGGATCTTTCTCGTATAAAGAATCAGCACAGCTGCTTCAAACGGAACAAACTTTTAACATGATAGTTAAATTTGGTTGTTATTTAATTTTTTATTTTAATATGTATGTATTTATTGTTATTATAAGCTTAATGTATTGTCCTCACATTATTAGTAACAGGTAAAAAAACTAAGTGATTATCACACTAATATAATAAATGCGACAGTTTGTGTGTATGTATGTTCGTATATTTGTTGCTTCTTCACGCTGCAACGGGTGGATGGATTTGGATGAAATTTGGCATACAGATAGTTTATAACCTGGATTAACACATAGGATAGTTTTATCCCGATATTCCGACGGGAATCACACTTTAAATATACTAAAAATGACAATTTCATTTTCCAATACAAAATTGTTTGTTTGTTTTGTTGTCATGGAAACCAAAGAGAATTTAATCACTTGATGGAAACTGTCAAAGCGATACGAAGTCCGCCGGGACCACTAGTTACTTATATAATAATAATATGATTAAAATGTATCAAATTAGGTAGACAGAAATCAAGATGACGACCTGGCCGTTTTAAACTAAAATAAAATTATTAACTAAATTTATGTTAGTTAGTAAATGCTGATTACCATTACAAAACAATTATAACAAAAAAATCCTTGCTCCTCCAAAAAGTGTTTAATACCCACAACACAGTAATTCAGGATCACAATTATCGTAGGCCCGACCTACCCGGGCCTAAACCGACATTCTCCGCGCTCCGGACCGCCCCAAATTAGACAATATTGACTGAGTTATTTGATACACCGGCCCACGTGCATTTTTGGTTGTTATTATTATTGTGCCTGGTGTGTTACTAACAGCCACCAATATATATTATGGTAATTCTTAATAGGGGTGGTGAAAGTACGTTATCAGATGAAGTCAGTTCATAATGTTCAATGAAAAGTAACAATTAATAAGATACATTATTAATAAGGATAAAAATCGCTGTAAGTACTGAAAAGTTGCCATTTTGAAAATCACTTTTCTCAGGAGGCACAGTATTCATGCAAAATCGATGTATCGCGCATCTATATAGTAAGAGCGCGTGTGTGACGCAACACTATTAATGTCAAACGGGCGGAGCGGCTGCGCTTCCGCATCCTGTTGTAATTCCGATCTCGGCACGGCTACACGAGCTGTCGCGACGTGTGCCGGTATTAATGTAATTTTGAAGGTGTAACCTTCACGTAAATCATAGTAGCTATGATGGTGTGTTCTTAGTCTAGAACCTTCGTTCCGACGCAGAAACATGTGTAAGTGTGAACACCACAATTAACCGCGAGGCGCGGATGTAAAGGCGAGGCGCGTGGCATAGACGCTATCTTAATCGTTTCTATTCTAAGTGTACATTTAACTGTGAATATTGTATATGCCTCAAACCAGTGTGTAAACATAACTTGGACCTGCAACAGTGGTTTCATTAGTGCGGCACTATTGGCTACCACCCCTTCAGGAACCCCGAAACCAGCACCCGCGACCGGCCTACGACACGCAGGACGGCAAGGAGAAGTTGCGGGCCTGCTGACGCCGCCCGAACCTATCCACCTCCCGCAAGGCTCTCACCGCCAGCCATCATCGTCTACCCGGCCGTTGAGGGGCGGCTGGACTGGATCCGGCGGCGGTGTGAACACACAGAACTAGTTAAACTTCATCAGTGGTCTAGTGATTAGAACAACGTCTCCGGCTTTTTTAAGTCTGTCATAATAACAGCAATGTGCCATGGCCAGTTCCTCAGTAATTAATGATTATGAACTAAACGCGCTTCCACATTGAGTGATGGCCCATCAAAATGTTGTGACTCAGGGTGGCGTCTTACATTTATAAATATATATTTTTTTAAGATTGTATGAAATGCTGCTTACATAGGTTTCAGCACTGCCGAGCTGCAGGAAATAAATGCTTTAAATGGAAATTAAAATAATTTAATTAAAATATTCCTTCTTAAAGCTATCAGCAGACATTAAGGCAAAGAAAAGAATAATATAAAACCCTGGTAGGTAAAAAATATGATAGTTAAGAGAAAAACATTTCAAAACGAATTTGGCTGTCGGTAACGACCTTCATTGGAGCTTATGTAAGCCCCATAATCCAATGAGAGCTCATTACTGTGCATTTAGGCCTAGTTTATTTGATCTTGGCTTTGCGTTGAACCACTCCATACAGCTAATAGCACGCCCGGAACATAACCACTTTGGGGCTGCACAATGTAATTATTAAAAATTGCTTTCAATAATAATACAGGAAAATGATTTTCATTAGCCGCTACCAAAAGATTTATGAGGTCAATTTGGAGCTTTCTATCAAATTGGTTTTGTTCAGAAAGTAGAAAGTAATGACGTTATAACACACCTTTCGTTTATTTGTATTTTGGTAAAGAAACAATGGTCTTTGGACTCGTTCCTCACTGAAAACTCATTTCACAAAACTAAGTAGACATAGGTATTTGGTTCTCCTATTTTTTTTATTACAATCTAATTTGTGTCACAGTGGAGTGATAATATCATAATATGCCATTTTATATATGAGAATAATATCACAATTAAACCACTATGATACGTGTTTTAAAGCCCATGCCTATTCAATCCGCATACGAGGGCTCAGAAAGGACCCAAGTAATTTGGGACTCTACCGCCTTCCATTTCCAAGCCACTGGGATATCTAGGATTTTATAGTTGTTTATAATAACAAAATCAAGGCACCGCTAAGTAATATTCTATAGCAATAAAAAAGCGCCACATTAAGTACATCTTTAAATATTTATCAAGAGAGAAGTGTGACTGTTGCAGACGAATAGATACACATAAGTGAATTACTCAGATCATAAATATAATTATGATTTGAGGCAAATTAGGAATTAATTAGAATTAGGAGATATCGAATCTAACCTTCAAGATTCAATTAGATGAATGAATAATACCTACTCATATACTTTTATTGCAATATCATATAAGTATATATATAAGTATATATATAAGTGAATATTCACTTTTGAACTTTCGCAGTCCATTTTAATCTTTTATTATATCGATTCTTGCTTCAATACCCGTTAGGAACCTATGATCATTATATGGTTAACATTAAAGAAATACCCTAAAACAAAATATGCGGTCTTTTTACATCAATTGGAGACGCTTTATATTAATTCCTTGAAAAACTACAAAAAGAATGTACGCGGCGAGATATAAAAAAAATGTTTTTTAATAACATGAATTAAGAAAGATATAAATTGAATCTCCTTGCTGCAGCGTATAGCAATTAAGGAGAGCGGTCTTCTTTTTCTGTTTTGACGTGAATGCTGCAGGAGTTCGTTGCAAAGATAAATTCGCCGTTAAAAATTAAAACTCTAATTTAAACCGGTTAATGGACAGGGAAGCTCAACATTTTTCTCTGACTACGGACCGACGACGCCGCGACGGTAAAGACTGAAATAAAATTGAAGTTAGTCGTTGAGGGAGAGAATTCCTGTAGGGCTGTAACCTATTTGTTATAGGCATTTTTACTTAAATAAAGAAAGTGATTAAAGTCGTATTATCTTCTTAAAAGTCCTATTACAATGTTTTTTGTTAGAGTTTGCAGATTGCCTCAAACGGCTTTCAGCATCACCGGACTTTCTTGGGGGCGGCAAGAAACTTAAAGGGTTCCTTAAGCCGTGTAAAGCGAAGTACTGTCAGTGGTAGAGGGAATGGCACGTACTAGTGCGTGTCCCTGTTCTCTACTAGATTCTCCGAAGGGTTCGGATCGGATCGGACTTATAAATACTAATGCCCAAAGCAAGAGCACAGTTTTCATGTTCAAAAATTTTTATTTTACCAAATGCTTGGATCTGTTTTTTATAGGAACAACTTCAATTTATTGCCATGCTATTTTCGTTAAATGATAGCATCCCGAACCGGTGGTAGAATCACGACAATTTGAAAATGTTACTAGCAAGAGTTAGAATAAACTTTCTTAAATGAAAACCTTTTTACTTACTTTACATTTCATTAACATTTTACTTGGAACGGTTTCAAATTGAGTTTAGACATTAACCCAAACTAACGCGCACTACCTACGTAGTACGTTTTTCGATTTCAGTTTTTTACATTTATTCTGTTTAAACTTATTTCGTATTACAATCAAAGTCAAAGTTAAAGTCAAATATTTTTATTCAAAAAAACTTCAGAAAAGTGCTTTTGAATTGTCCAAAATTTTTCCACTGGTTTTTACCTCCTTAACGTTGGGTAATACATTCTCTATCTTATACATTTAGTGTTTCGTTCATTCAATAGCAAATTGTTAACACTAAACCAATAAACTATCTTTGAGACAGCATTGTTCATATCGTCATCAATCGGCTGTCGTCGTTTCACTTTGAATAAAAGTGAGGTATCATCTGCAAACAATACTATCTCATGGTTGTCTTTTACAAAGTAAGGCAAGTCATTAATATAAATTAAAAATAAGAAAGGACCAAGAATTGAGCCCTGTGGAACTCTCATTGTAACCACTGATCCCGGAGATCTTTTACCGTTAATATCAACCCTCTGAATCCTATCTCAACAACTAACTCAAATTTGAGATAAGAAGATTCCGTGATGCATCTCTAATTCCATAGTGGTAGAGCTTCCTGACCAGGGTTTCATGTAAAACCTAATCAAAGGCCTTGGATAAATCACAAAAAACCCCTAGGGCATCGTGTGAATCCTCCCAGGCATTCAATATTTGAAGTAAAAGCTCAACACCAGCGTCAGTAGTCGAGCGACCCCTAGTGATAATAGAACTTTACCTTTCGGGAATATAGATTTTAATTTAAAATTAAATTCAGTAAAAACAGCTTCGACTCCAGTTTTTCTAAAAGCTGGCAACACCAACAGCATAATTCACACCCCTAAAAGTAGTATAATGGACCGATCGGTCGCTAAACATCATGTTTACGAGTTCTATAGGGAAATACAATTTGCGACAACGTACACTCTAAATGGAAAAAGTTTCACACATAGAATACACATATACAGAAGTGTATTGAGAGGGTATTTTAAGTACCTATACTATTTCGTCGGGAATAGTTCAAAAGTGCGTAAGTAGCAATTTTGGT
The DNA here is from genome assembly GCA_947562085.1 of Eudonia lacustrata. Taxonomy (NCBI): domain Eukaryota; kingdom Metazoa; phylum Arthropoda; class Insecta; order Lepidoptera; family Crambidae; genus Eudonia; species Eudonia lacustrata. The sequence continues at coordinate 16,929,205 of OX387317.1, forward strand.
CAATAACGCGTTAGTGACAAACACCAAATCTTTCAGGAGGAAGGAAAACTAAATATTTAATTGTTTACTCGGTGATTTTACGTACATAAAGCATTGTTTGTGTCTCCTGCAAAAAATAAAAATGAAGCTATTTTTTTATTAAAAAGTACGTCAAAAATGTGTTTTGGATTTATTACAACGTCAATCACCGTGTAAAGGCACTTACGCTGTTTTGCTTTGTCCATCCTTAAGAAAGGAATTACCAATGCTACTTACGCCGTTTTGATCTATCCCCGTCGATATCTTTTTTTGGCGTCGATGTGTTTTTTTACGTTTATACCCTCGTAAAGTACAGTCGTTATAGTTTTCGCGACAATGTGTAGGTACTATGTGTGTACGATACGAATATTAAATTTTCAATGCGACGACGACGATCTGTAGGGAGTTTTATTGCGGGCTGCATGATGTGGCGCTGATAAAATAAGCTGTAAACTGATGCTTTTTTGTTTTGGATTTACTACTAAAATAGATTTATTTAGTTTGTTCAAATAATCTAGGTGGAAGTAGGTCCGGGTCGTTGAGGTAAATTAAATGTATTTTAATAGGTAGTCTGATGAAAGCATAAACCTGTTTATTAAACCACCTCTGGTGGTCTTGTGGTTCGTCGACTAGTCTCAGATTCGGAGGTTTTTTTTTTTCATTTATTTTGGTATCAAGTCGGTCACGTTTTTACATAAAAAAAAAAACAATCATAACAAGACCTTATAGTGCCAAATATCTTAAAGAGTTGTAGTACTGACTGAGTTTACGTAGTAATGACGACTTAAAAGTATATAACCTACAAAACAAAACAAAATCAAAACAATAATCTAATTTGTTGTCTTTATGTTGAAAACTAATAATAACAAAAATAAACAATTATCGTAGCTTTTACATTATTGTTTGCTTTAAAGTATTCAAATATAAATGGAAAAGATCAAGATTACTAAAGTGCTTGTTGTAATAAAAATCTACATGATTTATATATATGATTGAGAACATTGATCACTCTGAAATTTAAAAAAAACTTGCAAAAAACATAAAATAGACGTATGCAGTTTCTAAGGAGATTTTGGAGCTCCCAAATTTAATTCTCAACGTGGAGTACATCGTGCTAGGAACAATTTTGCGTTACCAAGCTTGACAATCTTTTCAGGTAAACGTCACATGCAATAAGATCACAAAAATAACAAATACAAAAAAAATGCAAAAACAGATACAAAACAGTCTAAATGGACCATCTCCCTAGATAATATTACAAAATTGATAACCGTTCATTTCCTTTTATTGTACCATTAATGCCTATTCAATTCATATCAAATAACCGAATTCTAAAACTAATGCTTACTAACACTGTGATAGTACAGCTTTATTTATAATACAACCCCGCCCCGCGGGATTACTCCACTATTGACATAACAACCGCCGCTGATGGCACTTGAAAACAAACAGGAGTTTAATCAATACTTCAAACAGAAGTTTGGCCATTGCAATAATAATTAAAAGCGGATGATTATATGGAATATTTGCGGAGGACTGGGGTCGCAGCGCCCGAGGCGATCCCACTATTGCATAAGTGAGACATAGTTGGACAGTGCCACAGAGTAGTTACGGTCGCAGTTTGTAACGTTGTAATCGTTACGTTTTCAATAAGGGTCTATACATCAAGGACTGCTCAAGCAGTCTTAGTGAAGCTGCTATTTTACCGAGCTGCTGACCGCCCGGAGCAGTCGCATCGGCTTAAGGGTGCGCCATCCATAAGTGACAAGTGTCATATGTTTTATTTGAAATGTCGTCGTCCATATTTATTTGATGCCGCGCGGCCATACTAATTTTGTATGGGGAATTTAATAAAAAATAATTATTTAAATAATCACTTGATGAATCGAAAATGTAGTCTAGCAATTTGTGGTTTATCCATTGATGACTGTTTAGACAAAATCAGAGGTACAATAATTTAGATAAACTATAAGAAATCTACTAAACGCCGCCACTCGTTTTTTTTATTTTTGCCCAACTTTAAATGATATTGTAGAAAAAACTATAGCGTGTTATGAATTTATGGTTCTGACAAATTGTAAACACGTTCCCTATGATACTAAATATATATTTTGTTCATTTAATACGATAGTATTTTCAATTATATTTACTTAACCGTAACTGCATTTTTGGCATTTTTTGGTCGGCCCACCCTTAAGCGGTTCCATGTATGTTTAAATAGAAGACTGTAGTTCACTATGCAGTCGCAGCTTGAAGCAGACGCATCCTGACTGCTTCAAGCTGCCCGTGTATGGACACCCTAAGTAATTTAAGTATTTTTTATCGCCAGTATTTGATTATACATTTATTTATTTAAGGAAGACAAATAGCTGTGACATAATTTAGAATCTAAAAAGGTACATCAGAAAGCTAATTACAGTTCCTCACTGCTAAAAACCGAATTTGCACTTACTTAGAAACATAATCAAATCAAAACAAATCACATCATGTATTTTAAGTTTGGCCTGTGGTAAAAAGGAGTATATATATATTATATATATACATATATAATATATATATACCTCATATTCATAGCAGTGTTCTGCGTTAATGTGTTTCAGTTTGAAGGTATACTAGTATAATTACTGTATAAAAATATTTGCAAGCAAGGTTCAACTTTCTTTTCGTTTATTATAGAAAAACAAATGCAAGTACGGATTGAAAATATGGATATTAAAACCAGGACTTTCACTAAATGACAACAAAATGAAAAAAAAAAAACATTTTTATTGAAATTTTAAAATTAAAATTGATCTCTACTCTGTGGCCTCCATCCTTTGCTCCGTCGTAATCCTGGTCCGCAAGATGATGATTGCGTCCCGTTTTAGTTTACAAAAGGTAATCCTTTAAGGAGGAACTATTGGGGAATTTCACCCATTTGATAGAGGCATAGTGTTTACGATGTAAATTTTGACTGTAATATCATAAACCTCTTTGATTGGACAAGCGAAACTTGGAAGGGTTACTTTGTACTCGAATTAAGGATGGACGCTTTCAAAAGAGACTAATCTATGGCATATAGCAGACGTAACTAGGTAGTACCTACCTATAAGTTTTACTAAAAGTTACAGACTAAGTACTCAATGAAATGTTGCCTTTGATACGAATAGGAGAGCATAAATGTCAAAAGCATTATCGTGGTATAATAAGGGTCGATCTCATCATTAACAATAAAATAGACGATAGCCAAAGGTTTTTCTTTCGATTTAATATGGTAGATTCAAAGTAATTTTGGTACAACTTACCCTAAGCTACCTAATTAAGATTTACCTTGTAGTTTTTTTTTAAATAATTATATGGAAACTTGCTGTTGGTGTAACCAAACACAGAACAGAGGAAAGTAAGTAAATAAAACAATTAACAATATATTTTTTATTTTTATTTTTAAATACTAATTGCTGCACTAAAGCTGAAATTAATAATTATAAAATTAGTAGTAAGTAAGTAAACAGTTGTCCCACTGATGGGCAAAGGAATCCATCATTGAAATCAAGTCATCGCTACAATTGATGGGTAATGGCTAAAAAAATATTAAAAAATAAAATATACTTAGTGAAAAAAATAAATGCCTACCCGACCCAGCCAGAAATCGAACCTGGGTCTTCCGCAATATAGATAACAATAGTAATCCGAGAATCTCCCTATTTGTATCGACAGTAGCGCTTTTTCATTACTATGCCTCGTACTTTTATTTTACATAATTATAACATTCATGACAGAATAAAATGTTGAACATACACAACAAAATAATAAATAAAAAAGAATTAAGGGTGGGCCGACCAAAAAATGCCAAAAATGCAGTTACGGTTAAGTAAATATAATTGAAAATACTATCGTATTAAATGAACAAAATATATATTTAGTATCATAGGGAACGTGTTTACAATTTGTCAAAACCATAAATTCATAGCACGCTATAGTTATTTCTACAATATCATTTAAAGTTGGGCAAAGATCATGAAAGCGAGTGGCGGCGTTTAGTAGATTTCTTATAGTTTATCTAAATTATTGTACCTCTGATTTTGTCTAAACAATCATCAATGGATAAACTACAAATTGCTAGACTACATTTTTCATTCATCAAGTGGTTATTTAAATAATTATATTTTATTAAGCACCTTAAATTCCCCATACAAAATTAGTATGGCCGCGCGGCATCAAATAAATATGGACGACGACATTTCAAATAAAACATATGACACTTGTCACTTACGGACGGCGCACCCTTAAGTTAACACGTAAATAGAAAAAAAAAATCTTTATTGTATAATTGTGTACAATATAGTTCTCATATATTAAATAGTACGAGTATCAACAGTTTATCCATTTCGGACGTACGATCATTAATTCCACGCCACCACAGATGATGTTAATCGGCAATGATTCAAGTACTATTACACAGCATGATTCAGACAAAAAATAAAAACACCCAGTATCAGCAGACTCGAAAAACTCTTACCGAAACCCATTCATACATCGCTCTTATCTACCATTCAAAAGCACACACTCAAAACGCACCAAAAAGAATACTTAGTAGGTACCAAAGCGCGCAGCTACGAAGGTACTCTTAACTGTACCCTACCCTCATCAGAGAGCGTTATATTATCAAAACATGCATTGTTTAAAGGAGTATCTGGTTTTGCAGGGTTCCGCATGTTTTCGACGGCATTATACAGACTTCCTCTCGCGCCACAAAAGAGCAGCCCGGCTTCAAGTGAGGGTTGCAAAAAACCTTTTTATAATACTTACGACTTTTGTGCAACGAACCCTTCTGTTCTTAATAAACATGGGCAAACGAGTGTTTTATTAGGCACGAGTTTAATTCGGCGTTTGAATAAGACACAGGTCTGGATTATAATGTGATTAATTAGCATATTGGTATGTTATGTGATTTGTTTGTATGTTATAGTAGTTTAATAGGACGCTCTCGGATCGACCAACATCGTATGGTGGCTGGCAAGAGCTGGATGAGAGTAGCCGCGGATCGTGCTCAGTGGCGTGCACTAAACCTTTGTCCAACAGTGGCCTATTATAGGCTGATGATGAATATATGAGGAGCTCGATGGCGCAGCGGTTAATGCGCCCGATCTGCGAGTGAGGTTAAGCAACTTTCGCAAAGGCCGGTCATCGGATGGGTGACCAAAAATTTATCATCTCGAGCTCCTCCGTGATTCGGAAGGCACGTAAAGCCGTTGGTCCCGGCTGCATTAGCAGTCGTTAACAACCACCAATCCGCACTGGGCCCGCGTGGTGGTTTATGGCCCGTTTTCCCTATCCATCCATAGGGAAGGCTCGTGCCCCAGCAGTGGGGACATAAAAAAAGAGCTGATGATGATGATGATAATGATGACGATGATGAATATATCATCGTCTATAATGTTTAACACCTTAAACGCCATATGTCCGACAAACAATTGAATTTCTATTATGTCTGAGCCTGTCGGCGGTCAACCTGTTAAGTGTACTTTACTTTATTTTAAAAGTATTTTTTTTAATTTTGTTATTTTGATTTCTGTTACATTAGGATGAAAATCTGTTGAAAAAATGTCGACACCCGAACCCTTCACCCGAACCCGAACCCGCACCCTTCGTCATAACGGATCAGGTGCACTACCAATTAGGCTATCCTGGCTTTGTCCGACCCTAATTGAGTCATCGTCATGATGTCATACTAATAATGGTCAATTTGGCTTTTAAGTCAAATTGAAAAACTCAAGAGTAATTCGTTTCATTAGTTTTGTGAAAAGGATTTTTAGTAACCTAATAATAAGATTGTAAAAATGTCAAAATTAGTTAATAGTGCTCACAAAATTGTTGGATAATGTAAAAACATTTTTATATAGGTAGTTATTTCCTATTTAAATTTAAAAAGTCAATCACAGTCACTCTTTCAAAGAACAGAACAATCGAAATAAAAACGGAAGTGTCCATTGTTCATATAAAAATAACTTTTAATCCTTGACTAACTTGACTAACTTAATTGACTTTTTTTTATCTTTACCTACGTTTTATTTTTTTTTAACTAAAAAAAGTATAATACTGTCCCACTGCTGGGCAAAGGCCTCAATCATTTATATTAAGTCAGTGTTAATATATATTTAACTAGTGGACTGCTCGCGGCTTCATCCGCTTAAGAACACCCGTATCCCATGATGGACCCCTATAGCAGCGCTACATACCGAGTCTAATTATTGTGTTTTTAAACCATACAGGAACCCATTGAAATATACATACAAAATTCCATCCAAATCTTAGATCTTCAAGTTAGATGACAAACACACGTACAGAAGAATCTTTATACATATAGATTTTCTGTGCGTGTGTTTGTAATTGAACTCCTTCTAAACGGCTGGACCGATTTGGATGAAATTTTTTGTGTGTGTTCAAGTGGATTCGAGAATGGTTTAGATTTAGACTCGGTAGGTGGCGCTGCTATAGGGGTCCATCATAGGATCGGGTGTTCTTAAGCGGACGAAGTCACGAGCGGGCCACTAATTATATAAATAAAGATATTTAAGTAAGTATTAAATGGTTCCAGACTAAGAACAATTTAAAAAAAAATGGTGTATATAATGCGGTCTAATCTCCACATACGGCAAGACACTTACCCCTAAGTGATATTGATAGATCGCGAGGGCCCAAATCCTTCGGGAAGAGTCTGCACTAACTTCCAGCCACCAATTAATCACTAGAAAGTAATTAATAGTCTTTACTTCTACTAAGAGTAATGTCTCTATTTATAGAATTCGAAACCCAGTTAATTTAAATTGCTTCTGTGTTCATTAGTTTCTTTAAGAGGTAAATCTTAGGTGATCTTACAATTATTAAAATCTTGATTATTGTAACGAATAAGATAATTAGAGATAATTAAAAAACACATTATACATTACGGTTATTTAAAATTGTATCAAAACCATGTCATATGTGGACACCACAGTGTTTCTAGGCATTACGTTGGATGCAAAGCTACAGTGGGGCCCACATATAGATAAATTGTCGAGTAGACTGAGCTCTGCGGCTTATGCAGTAATGAAAATTCGTCAGATCACTGATATTGAAACAGCTAGGCTTGTTTACTTTAGTTATTTCCATAGCTTAATGTCGTACGGCATTTTACTGTGGGGCAATGCTGCCGATATTCAAACTACCTTTGTGCTGCAGAAGCGGGCTATTCGAGCAATTTATAACCTAAAAGCTGGTAATTCTCTCATGGAGAGATTTAAAGATATTAATATAATGACAGTTGCATCACAATATATTTACGAGAACCTAATGTAGGTATGTTCATAAAAATATTGAAACTTTTTCTAATAACAGTGATATTCACAATGTAAACACTAGAAATAAAAACAAACTTGCAGTACCTTATACAAGGCTCCACAAAGTAACTAATTTATTAATTTATTTAGAGGTCTGTGTGTACGTTTTTACAATAAAGTTCCAAGTAATATTCAAAAACTTGATATTTAATAAATTTAAAATCGCCATCAAAGAAAAGCTTTATAAAAAAGCTTATTATAAAGTGTCTGATTACATTGAAGACAAAACAGCATGGGTTTAAAATGCTCCAATCACTCCAACAGGTATTTCTAATTTAAAATATTGTTAAGGTTTTTTAAACTTGTATAACTTGGTAACGGCATATAATTTTTTAAATGTCGTTACATATTAAAGCTGTGGAGCTTCCTGCGCTCATTTTTCTCCACATCTAAAAAATAGACGTCCTGAATGGGTAGTAGATAAAACAAAGTTTGAACGATTCAAAAGCACTTTTCTAAAGTTTATTTGAATAAAATGTTTGACATATTTAGCCTAAAATTTGCTAAATGTTTATTTAATTGTGGGATCAATAGTGACGTCAAAGTATGCTATTCCCATTTAATTTTTATAAAAGACAGAAATTGACAGTTCCTCAATTCAATAACCTTTTAACTCAAAATTTTGAATATAAAAGCCTTCCAAAAACAAAGCAATCTTATAAATGGAATTTTAATTACCAGACACATTAATTAAGTTGACTCTAGTTAATCAACTTCAGTATTTTTTTATGTTCATTTGTTTCAAAAATGCTTTATCGTCAACATAACACATACGTTAGAAATAAGGAGTTTGACTTTTCAATTATTTAACATTTGCAGTCATATATTTTTATTAAAACAGCACTTAAAAGACCTTTATAGTAGTCAGTGTATTAAACTAAACAAGTGAAAGTCTAAAACTAGTTATAATGATAAGTCAACATAGTTTAGACTGAAGCAAATTTTCTATTAAAACTAAAGCAATAAGCGTTATAGAAAAGCAGCCTGCACCCGAAACCAAACTTTAGCATTAAATTGTTATGATGGTATTTACTGTAAAGTGGTGCTTGTACCTACTTGGAGACTAAAGTTAAGACAGTATACAATCTTTACATTGTCCACGAGGCAACTCGCTTAAGACACTATACGAGTTTGACTTGACTCAGATGATCCCTTGTTTTTTTATATTTTTTTATTGTGAGATAGGCTTGCTCTTGGCCTCATTCTAACCCCTAGGGCTAAGAAGAGGCCGACGATGGAACAAGCTTGCCCAGAAATATCCTATTCATTCGGGCTTTAAAAACTTTAGGGTTATATGCACTCGGGAACACAGACGCCGGTTGGGAATTCCACTCTTTGGCTGTACGCATTATAAATGTAGAAGCAAAACGCTTAGTGCGCAGAAGTGGAATATCATCCAGGTAAGGGTGGTAGCCAGCCGTACGTCTGGATTCCCGATGGTAAAATGGGGAAGGTGGAATGAGCTCATGCAGCTCAATAGCACACTCTCCGAAGTATAGCCTGTAAAAGACTGACAGGCAGGCAACTGTGCGGCGGTGAGCGAGACTGTGAAGCTTAGTTTTAACAAGCTTATCGTCACCTATAATTTTCCTGGCTCTGCATTACACCGAATCAAGCGCGAGCTCGTATTTTGCTGAACCGTCCCAAAGGTGGCAGCAATAGGTTATAAGAAAGGTGCATCAAAGGATTTGTTTGTTCCAAGACTGAACTCTATAAAATTTATTATCAGTTGTTTATGGAAATTATTTGTCAGTTAATCAACTTTTGAAATAAAGTCCTCAGATGAGATAAAACATTAAAATATCTCCACCATCTCTATGCTTCGAAAGGCATGTTAATCATAATAAGAAAGCAGCCGTTAAAATCTATCTTACCGTTAAAAACTATCTTGCGCTCTGCCCTCTGACTATGAGCTCTTATAGCAGTATTATTGCAATTGTGGAAAAGAGACGCGTGTATATTCGCCGCTACACGCGTCTCGTTTTCACAACTGCAATAATAATGCCGTACGTATTAATAAGAGGTCGTGGTTACCCCCCTGATATTTTATGCTTAAAGTTAATATTTGTTGCTCAGAAGTCTAGCATGATCTTCATTTTGATCCATTGGTCGATGTGGGTAAGGCCCGATCTCCCAATTGGTTGTTCATGTGAGGAGAGGGCTGAGATATGCAACTGTCCAACTGGTCGTTTACGTTGATGATGAGGCTTTCAAGGTTTAGTTTTTTTAAATATTTTTGCGGGTAAGCACCAGTGCCTTGATCTCACGTGATATTAAGTGATGATAAGGCCAATGATGGAAGCGCACTTCACCCGGGATCCTTAACTAGTGAGGCACTGGCTACCTTATCTCTAGCTGCCGGAACACAACAATGCTACAAACATTGATGTTATGGCGACATATTTAGATAAGATGGTGGTAAGTAGCTAACCAGGCGGACAAACAAGTCCTACCACCAACCAAACCGAGTACGCAAACATGTACCCCCCGCTGGGAATCGAACCCGGGACCTCCGGGTCAAAACCGGTGATCTTAACCACTAGACCACAGAGGCGGTTAAAAGTCAGTTAAAGTTAGTGTAACGATGAAGACATCACGATTTTTTTCTACACGTAAAAGGTGTTACTTTTTTACACTGATAAAGGCTGCAGTTACTGAGTCTGGGAATCGAACTCAGATCACAGCGGTGGTTGAAAACCGTGTATCGCGTTCTTTTGTATACTTTGGGAATATTATCCGAGTTTTTATTTGTTAATCAATCTTAAGGTAAACCTACTATATAGGGCTCTGCACTGTGGCCAAGACGGTAAGGCATCTTTATTATTATAGTCTGTTTATAATATTTTTGTTTGCATAGCCCGGTGTCTGAAATTGCAGTTCATTCCCGCGGGATATGGAACCGCCCGCTGCGCGCTGTAGTAGCGGGGAAACGACTGTCTTCCTGTTTATCGAACAGTAGATTCCGCTTGTAACTTATTTTGTGTTAAGATAACGTAAACAACTATCTTGCGCCCTAATATTTTATGCTTAAAGTTATTGTTTGTTGTTCAGGAGTCTAGCATGCTCTTTATTTTGATCAAAAATCCTATACCTCTATAGTGTATGGTTTCGTATATTTTGTATTTTTATTATTTATTTAGTTACTGATCAATACTCTATTAATATATCTTATAAAAAAACTTAAATTAAACAAAATCGTCCTTCGTAGTGCTCTAAGTACGAAAACCTAACAGTTTTTTAAGATAATAATTTATTGTATGATTTAAGATATTTTTATTCATTAAATAAAAAGGTTTTAAGCTAGTATTGGTCACATTTACATTATAGTAAATAATAAAGTTTCATCATATTGGGATAATAATAAAAAAACACTAAATACTTTGTTTCAAAAAGTCTGTCAAACATATAAACAAATTATTATATAAGTTCCTAAAGAGCACACACACTGAACGAACGCTCCGTCATCCGTACCTCATCAAAATATCGCGTTACGAATCACAAATTCATTCCAGGCCCAATTATCCGAGCGCTCATTTTCCGACTCATTCCCCGGTGTAATGATCACGTGGTGATTTTGACAGTTGCCCTGCGTTTCACGAGTTTGTGTTACGAACCCTACAGTTTGGTATGAAAAACGCTGCGTTTTCTGTGTAATGATGGAAGTACTACCGTAAGCGCGTTTCAATAGGCAGTAGTTATATGTTGAATAGGATTAAAGGTTTTAAATAAAACTGGTAGTCTAATTGAGTTGTTCTGGTTTAAAGTTATTATTCTACATTCTAAAGGAATAGTCGTTAAAACTTATTTAAGTTAGTATAACTTGACAGGTTTGAAAATGAAAACCATCCAAATAAATAAATAAATAGGTTACAACATTATCCAAGAACGATGAATTCTGCTAATTTATAACATTATCATTTCTATTTCAAGACATTGGCTCAAATTTTGTTGATAAAGGTTGATGGAAACAACGTCAGTTTTAAACCATTATTAATTTTGGTCAACATTTCGAAATAGTAGAATAAGAGACAGTGACACGTTTATTACTAATTACTCATACTTTCATGATCTGTGATGATAATAAATACAATGAGTAGCAACTTCGTTTACTCAAACGAGGGAGCGAGGATATAAATTAGCTTTTTATTTTTAATTTACAATATTTTTATTTATTCGGTTAATCACGAGTTAACAAAAGCGAGGGTGTCTACAAAATAACACACAGAAGCTAATAAAATATTCAAACAGTAGATAGATTTGTTACATTCTCTTTAGTATATTTACTTATATTCGTGTTAGGAAAAACGTCGCGTTTCCTCTTCCCGTCTAAAGCGCTCTTAATTTGAGACTTTCCAAACAAATGCAAATGTCAGTTGTTAGCATGCATTGCGCGAAGCCACCCGTCTAATTAGTAACTACCTTGTCAAGGACCGGGTATCATTTCGGAGGCCGTGAACATTTTGATTTCAATGTTTATGACGGGTGTTAGTTCCGAGGTTATGGCTTATAGGGTTATGGTGCGAACGAGCTGTAATAATAGGTACTTTATATAAAGCTGGGAAATAAAATTAATAAAGGAGGTTTCATGTTGTAGTGATGAAACTTTTTTTTAGGGAAAAAATTAACGATCGTTGTTTACGTAAAAATAAAATTGTAATTTGAATATAGAATGTGTCACTTTTAATCTTTCGCGTTCCATTTTTAACCGACTCGACCGATTTGTACCGGCCATTTATAGAGGCATAGCTATGATACCTAGACCATCCTAAACTAAGAGTTTTCGTTAATACCCGTTATGAAAACTTTGTTATAAGCGTGTCAGTTATCTTTTTGGTCTGGCGCACAAAAATATATAGGTACTTATACTAGTAAATTAATAAGTAAATAACCTATAACTGTCCCACTGCTGGGCAAATGCTTATATCATTGAAATTAAGTCATCACTAAATTGATGGGATATGGCTTAATCACCACGCTAGCCAAATGCGGGTTGGTGATCGCAAACTCGGGCTATGCATCGAAAAATCCAAAAAAAACTTTGCTGGGAATTGAACCCGGGACCTTCGGGTATCGGGCCGAGCGCTTTGCCACTCGGCCACCGAGGCGTAATACTAGTATTGTCAAATATTATTTGGTCTGTGTTCTGGCTAGTTTCGTGCACACGCGAAAATTAATTTTCTCTGCTGCCAGTTGTTTACGCTACAATAATTTGACCAATTTTGAGGCCACCGCAGACTAGGGACGCACCTAGGTATACATCTGTTTGTCAACAAGCTTGGAAGCATAAATTACTAAGAATTGGCCAAACGTGAGTTATTTGATATGAATATATATATTGCTGTGCGTAATTTTTGCTAAACGCCTTCCCCTGTTTTCTCACCCCCATATCTACAACAAAGTTATCCGTAAATGTCCCTTAAAGGATCTACCCCTATACAAAGCAAAATGTAAAATAAAAACCTGGCTACTGGGCCTTGAATAGCTTGAGACAGAACAGATTCTTCCATAACCCTGACTTGCTGTATATTCGCATAACATATTCACTAACAACACACACATACATATACTCACATACCCTTCCACACACACTCTCACACACAAATACCCACACACACATACACCACAAATACAGTCAATACACACAACCACACACATTTTCATTAATTTTAATTTTATTACATACCCCCATTCCTCTCACAAGTTTCCTTTTTTAGCTTTATTAATTTTATACTTTACTTAGTTATAGTTAAAGGAACCGGAGCTGTCGTTTGATACATAATTGGTCTATGCTTACTCATCTCAACTACTGCGATTCAGGCCTGCGAGCCTTGTGCAATAGTTGCTTTACTAATATTATTGTAAAATTTTAAGTGCCAATAAAATTTATTTATTTATTTATTTAATTAACGCTATGATGATTAGATACAGAAGTATTTCTGAAAAATCAAGATATAGAAACGTTATAATTAAGCCATATAATAAAATCAGATCAATATTACCATCATTGATAATAAGAAAAATCCGGAACCCTTGTTCTTTCGATACTGGATCGAAGCATTGACAATATATAAATTTTATAACATTCTACTGCTAATTCGAATAATTGCATCAACGAAGGTAGTCTCTGAAAAAAAACTTTGTATTTATTACAATGTTTGAACGCAAAACTAATTTGCAATATAAAAAAAGTTTTCTGTACACAAGAAAAAAAGGTATACAAAAAATATTGAACCAGTTTAGAATTTATTGAAGTAGCAGTTAGGGGGGCGCAGTTAAATTAGTTCTTCAAGCTTCTGGAATCGACGGACCAAGTTTCTGCAGCCTCCCCCCTCCGCCCCATATACCCACCCCCCTCTATCGTCTCACACCCACTGCATTCACTGGAAAACGGGCATGCATTAAAAGTTTACCGGCAAAATATCAACATATTCTCAGACTGGCAATACATATATCTTTTTTCGATTCAAATGATATAAAAAATACAGCACAGCACTGCTTTTAAAAATAAGATAAGATCAGTTAGTACGACGAAAGTCTAATAGGTACCTCAAATTTTTTAATTAAATGTTCTGGGGGCCATCCGGTTCGAAGGACTATGTGAAACCTTTGGCAACATCGAGGTTTATTTATCTGGAGATTGGCTATATTATATAAAAAAACAAGAACTTGCAAAGTGGTTTTAAAGTAAGGCAGCGTCCAAACCGGACTTCACCTTGTGGTCTTAAAGCCGGTTTGATTCATACAAAGCTCGATTGAGGCTTGTTGGTGTGGCCTACGTGATTCGGAAGGCACGTTAAGCCAAAGGTTGTTGTGTTCAAGCCTACTGATCCACATGTGGGAAGCTTAACAGTAGGGCGCATATAGGCTGATGATAGTGAATAAATAAATTCCATAGCATTGTCGTATTCCGTTATCAGAAAATACTATACTCATAGCTATTTTCGACGACCTCCTTGGTCGAGTGGTTTGTACACCGGTTTTCATGGTGTCGCCATCTCTGAGGTCCCGGGTTCGATCCCCGGTCGGGTCAATTTAGAAATTTTTGTTTTTCTAAATGTCTCAGGTCTGGGTGTTTTCTATGTATAATAAGTATGTATTTAAAGTATTTTAAGTATGTTTATCCGTTGTCTAGTAGCCATTTAACGAGTTTCATAATGAAGCTTCTTTTGGGCTAGATATCTAGTGTGACTGTAGGAAAGTTTATTCTTTTTTTTTATAGCTATTTTGTCAGTTGTATGTATTCTGGGTGAAGTGCGCTTCCAACTTTTTGTCTTAAATCATATACTATCAAGTGAATAGAGGCCAAGTCCTTAACCGTAGACTTAACAAAAATACGATCGAAGACCTTGCGTTGCGTCTGTGTTTAAATAGCATTTAATGAGACGAAAAAAAGAAACACATGTAAGAAAACGAAATGGTTTAAGTATATGACTGCGTAATAGGTAGAGCGTAACGAAATCACTAATACGATTTAAAACATGCTGAAGAAACGAACCGTATTCACGCCCTTTCGTCTGCATTGAATGTTCAAAACACGACGTTTCTATCTGCTTACATATTTACGTTCGTCCATTAAACGCTTAATTCTCTCATTAAACTCGAGCAAGATCAAAACTCACTTACATGTACAAATTCCAACTATTTCACATACAACAAATTGATTTCAGACACCGTTATAAGAGGCTATAGCTAATCTACATTTTCAAATACGTTTATAAGCATGCAGTAAACCAACTATATAATGTTGACCTCCGATGTTTATCCCAACGTTTTGTCAGGTGACTGGCTTAGATGATTTTAGGGGATCAAATGATGCTGGACGTGGTGTGGTACTCGTCTGTCAGTGTAAGTAATTAAGTTACAAAACAGAAATGAAGGGTCCCGTACTATCAGGAACAGGTAATTAGTTTACGTAGCAATTGCTTTTCTCATTGTTGGCTCTAATGAATTGTGAGTATGATTAATTGTATTAACTATAATCTTGGAGTACTTTTGTCAGTGTTCAGCTATTACGATCTGTCATGAGGCTGTTATTTGATATAGGTTGTTGTTATTGCATAAGAACTAATCTTAAAATAGTGCAAAGCTTTTGTTTTTTACTTATAATAGTTCAATGTAGTCAACTCATTGGTGTTTTCCTGTCAATCTAAGCGCTTTATAGGTACTCGTATTGTTCTAGAAGCGTAGCAATTAGTGAATCAATTAAATAAAATGTTAACTCTCACAAGCATCCAGTTATATGTCGTTAAAAATATTATATCGTTCCTAAAAATATTAATCACAAAAATTACAGTTATAAATACGCAAACAATTCAATACGAGTATTTTTAAAACTGACCTATTCTTCCTAATGTCATGCTGTCTCAAACAAAGGTTAAATAAACTTAAAACACCTATATACCATTCACAACACCAGGGTCTTACAGCCAATTATTATAATTAAGTGTGGAGGAAGTGACCTGCTGGGTTCAAGAGGGTTCTAACTTTATAAGCTTGTCCATTTGTGGAGATTGATCGCGACATGACAACGAACTTAAGTCAATATAGCGTTGTTAAGAAGTTTGCATGAAAGCTCCAATGGACGTTTGTTATTAACTTTGAGATATTAAGGGACTGTTAGCCAACCAATGTTTTGATATACCCAGTATTCGTTGAGTGATGTGAGGGATATAGTTGCGTTTATTAATTAATGTATGTAAAATCTCGATCATTAGTGCCCATACATTGTATTGTAAGTTCAACAAGAGTCATCATCATTAGTACATTTGTATACAAGGTGTAACAGAAAGGTGTGGTCAAAATGAAAAGATCAGATGTATCCGATGTATTCGATCTAGGTCTTGTATGCAGAGATACTAAGTCATGATTATTAACTATAGTGTGTTAAAAGCAATTTTTAATTTAATATTTCTATTGTGACGTCACAAAATAAACAAGTCTCAGCTCTAGTGGTTTAGTAATGGTAATCATTATTGGCTATAATTACGCCAATAATAAGTTGTATAATAATATTGTGTAGTGAATTAGTGTAAAAGTGTAAATAAGTGATTAAAAATGAGAAACCCAAACGCTTTTTGGGTAGGCTCTACATATACCACATATATGTCTTCTTAGTTACCTTTCGTTCTGTTCGTCACTTTCTAACTTGAATTTAGTGCTAAAGGTAAAATTTCTTTAGGTCAGTGAATAATGTATTCTTTCTAAATAAATAAATTTCTTAAACCACAAACCATATATGAGTTCGGAGTCAAGTAATAAAACGTTTAACATATAAATAAGTCAGCAAAATTCATTCAATATCAATTCAGTTGCCTGATTAAACATATGACTATAATTTACTACTACGGCCACAAAATACGAGAATACACAAACAATAAATTAAATTTTCTGATGTGGTCTATAAAATACAATACTGCTTACTCTGTTGTTTGAACGGTGAGTCCTTTATATTTTGATCTAGACGAACTGCTTATTTAACAACGCCGCAATAAAACGCGTGTAAATATATCTAAATAAGAAAATTCCAACGGTGAATTAGCCGTTTCGGTAAACCCAAAACTTGCGGGAAAGTTTTACGTAGCAAAATCCTGAAGTCATTATTTCGCCTCTGTTCGACGGGAGCAAATATTTGCAGAATGGAGGTTCCCTCATTATAGTTTTTATTTTTTCGCTTTTAGGGGTAGCTGGTGGATAGAAGGAACAGTACCTTTTTCATTAGTTTTAAAAGTTTTTTGTGGTTCTTTTTTCTTCTGTTTTTGATATATTGTAAGTTAATGCAAACACTACACATTGAACCAAAACACTTTTTACGAATACACTTTTATTATATTATAAACTGACAGTTGGAACCCTCAACAGGGTCCGTCGTAGTAGTGTTGGTAATAGAAATAAACAATATGTTTTGTAGTTTTAGTAATACTTACAAATAATTTTATGACGATTGTTACTAACAATACTTATTTAGAAAGGTTGAATTTTATTGGAAATAAAAGTTAATTAAAAAGGCAAAATATTCATTTGATATTTTTTATAGAAATTGCTGTTTTCCACCTATGGCTTTTATACTACAGTTTATGGGCAAGCGAAAATATTTGTAAATAAACATTAAACCACATTACACCATACTATAATCTCGGGTGCGTCTAAGTAGGATAACGAAAGTAATTTTTTAGACGATAATTATAATAAAAGAAGACAATTTACTTACAAGAAAATAAGTCTACAACATCTTTACGTCAGTAAATTTCTTCCTCTAGGTTAACATGGTTTTGCTATATGAAATTTGCACAAAAACAGCAGAAACTTTGCGAAACGAGCGCCAAAAGTTAACGCTGCTCACGCTTGCCGCATTTTTATATGCCGTTTTACGTCGGAATGTGATTGAGTCTAAACAAGAGGAATGATTCGCTGAGCAAGTGAACTCAAACAACCATCTATAAAACGTTTGCCATCTATGAATCGCAAAGTGGAAAACTTAGTATTGGTGAAGCAAAAATCGCTCGCGAACGTTCGGTCTAGACGGGTCATTAAAAATTTATTCTCATAGAAATTTGGTAATGCATTCGCTATATTAGATGCTTGTGAGTCTCGTCGACTGTTCAGACGGTCTTGTGCACCTTTTTGGTTTTATTTGCTAATTAAGCCCTTAACAGGAACGGAATATTCATGATTTTTTTAGTTGGCAGTGATTTTGTAGTATTAGGTTAGAAATGAAGTTAACAGCTTTTGTTTGACTCATAAATAAAAACATTATGGTCAATATATTGTGTTTTTTACATTCGAGTGTAAGTGCCTATGATTTAAAAGCTATATTTTTCCTTATAAGTAAAAGTAGTTCGTAGTCATTAGCATCTGTATGTTTATTGCAAGGATTCCTACAATGCTTTTTGTTGTATTTGAATATCCGATACCTATATAGAAAAAGATGCGCTTTAATTACAAAATTATTGCCATGAGACATCGTACGCGTACATACAGAAACTTTCATTAGGCATATCGCTAAAAGATTAACATGCTAAATTAAAAGGATCAATACATTTGGGTATCTTATACTAACTTTATTGGGTACCCCAAAGTTCAAAATATCAAAATTTGTAAAATGTATAAAGAAATGTATAATGATATTTAACATTCACTGATAAGTTAAATAATTCTACGCAGATAATATTCGATCAAAATAGTGTGCCTCTTGAGAAAATTCTTGACAGCTCCTGAAAATATTCTTCATTCAATTAAGACATTCAAATCTTGTAAGACGCAAAGGTTACTTTAATTTTAGCTAAATTAAAAAAATAATTTCTTGAAATTCATTGACTGGAAGCCAATTATTGGTACTTAAATGAAAAAGCTCATTTGTGACTTATACTCGTAATATGGTAAGCACTCATTAAGGGAGCAAGCAAATAAGGCTTTATCTTAATAAAATATTGGTTTGATTTTAAGTAAAATATTAAAATATTTGTAAAGGCCTAATTTGCTCAGAATTGCTCTTCGATATTATCTATGGAAATCTTTCTATTTTTAATGTTTACAACATTTACAATGGTGTTATATTTTTTACTGAAAATATACTTAAAAAAAGACCTGGTTAGTAACAATTTTTAAACGAATAATAAATATTCCTTAATATCGATATAAACTAAAGCGGACACGTTGTAATAACAGAACTATTTAAAAAATCACACAACGTCCTTTTCAGTACAATAGTTCGTCTTTAGGTAACCTAGGAATTGAAAAGATACGTATAAAATAAAAGTATCAGGCGTGTAACAAGTAACATTTAAAAAAAAATGGTTCACCTATCTCGTTAACTATAAAAAATCCCCAAGAATACTGCGTCCTCTTAACATAAAAATAATCTACGTATGTCACTTTGAAAAAACATTTTTTAATATTTTTCTCAGGACGAACAAACTAATCCCAGAGGTCATCTAAGTAAAAATACTTTCGGCTTCATATCTAATTGCTCTGTAAATCATGAAGGTGCACAGAAACAACAATGGAGTGCCTCCATAAATTTTGTTTTATGTGTCACTAATTGTTATATTATTCATAGTAATTGCCAAAAGTCTTCTTCAAATCTGTAGAAAACAAATTATTACATTTCACTATAACAATTATGATGTTATAAGATTACGTTTTAGTTCTTACTAATAAACTGAATAAAAGCTTGGATTATACAACGTGTAACGGAAAGATCCAAAGTGTCCGATCTTGATCTTGTATGTGTTGTTACTAAGACATAATTATTAACTTTAATTTGTAATGCAATTGTAAATTACATATATAAATTAGTGAATTGACAAATGCGCATAAAGCAAGCAGCAGTCATCAAAAATGTAAACACACAAAGGTTACTAAACCACGAAGGCTGTAACTTAAGCTTGATGTGATGTCACAATAGAAATATTTAATTAAAAATATCATTACAAATTAATGTTGATAATTGTGCCTTAGTAACTCTGCATACAAGATCTAGATTGGATACACTTTGGATCTTTTAAATTTTACCATCCCTTTCTGTTACACGTTGTATATTCAGTGTTTTGTTCCCGTGAAATAACACTTTTAAACACGTGTATATTCAGTGTTTTGTTCCCGTGGAATAACACTTTTAAACACGTGTATATTCAGTGTTTTGTTCCCGTGCCCGTGGAATAACACTTTTAAACACGGAAAAACTATACGAAGCTTATATTCTGTTTAATGCCACTAATATATGGCGTAAACTAAGATTTAACTATCTTCAAAGTAAAGCATAGTTGCAAAGGTTGGATAATGGAAAGGTAACGAAACTTTAATAATATATAATATCCAAATTATCTGTCTATCTAACATTAACGTTATACCTCAAATTGTAATAATAAGAATCTAGAAGACTTATGATACTGCAGTAAAAATAAAATCTCTTATTATAACTGTTTTATTCTTAAACAATAACAATAAATGTATGTAAGGAGTACAACCACTATCTTTGTATCACAGCTTCCTTCACATACACGTTGTGTCTTTCTTGACTGATCATCAGATGAAGCTAGCTCACAGTAGGTACCCTAACCCGGTCTAAACATGTAAAAAAGAAGTATTACATAAAGCTATACAATTACCCCTTCTAATCCTTTTAGCATTATAACAGTAAAATGTAAGACTAAACAGCCGTAACGGTTAGAGGGCAACGCTGATTATAATACATTTAATAAGCTCTTTGTCTGGAACTCGGCACTTGGGGACGTAACGATTATGAATGGCGACACAGGTTGTGATTTACAGATCTCCTTTCTAAGTACGCTAAGAAAATGTTTGAGAGAAGCTTTGAAATAAAGGTATGAATCACTTGGTAATACAACTTCTATGACGCTTGTATTTGGAAAGAGTCCGAAAAGGCATTGAAGCAATACTGCACAATGTTGGCAAAAGAGTAAAAGTTTGTTAATTGACAGGATTCCAACCTTTAAATGGCTCGATGCTGAATAAAGATTATAATAAGACACAGGTGGAATCGCATTTTACTCAATCATTGACGAACTACTTATCTTATATACTAACACAGCAATGCGACATTGCTGTCAAGGCGAGAGACAGGCGAGCAATAAACAGACGGATAAAATGGTGTTAGCTAGCAACGCGGAATAAAAAAAGCCGTTTCACTAACCAAACCGAGTACAAAATCTATGTCCTCTCCAATATGAATTAAACCCGGTATCTCTGCATCCGAGACCGGTAACGTAACCGTTACACATAGAGGCGGCTATGTTTTATGATAAACAAAAAGGGTGTGAAGTGCATTTCAAGTATTTTGGCATAGAAACTTTGTCGGTGCTTGGCTTCAAAAGTAAAAGAGATCTCGATACCGAACTTAGGTAGGTACATGAATATACGCAAACTTAATCGCAGCATAAAAAAAACGAAACTTAATATTTGCGAACAACTTATTCAATAATCTCTTATTCCTCTTATTGCTGCTCGTGAGTTTTTTTGCTTTGTTATCCCCCGAAGTTGTCGAATCAAAGGAAATTCGATTTAACGGGTTCGTACGTCAACTCGAAACAAATAAACGATAGGAACGTGAATTTAGCTTTGGGATCGGGAGGTATTTCGCCGCGACGAACGAGCTGAATGAGGAATCGGCGTTGTAAAACAAAGTACCTATAAGCGTTCTGGCAGTCTTCAAATAAGAAAAAGACAAAAAATATTATGTACAAAACCAGATTGGTTGGTTGTAGTGAGCTGGTTTTAAAGTCCGGTTGGCTAGCTATCACCATCTTATATAAGTATGTCACAATATAAGAGAG
The DNA here is from genome assembly GCA_947562085.1 of Eudonia lacustrata. NCBI lineage: Eukaryota > Metazoa > Arthropoda > Insecta > Lepidoptera > Crambidae > Eudonia > Eudonia lacustrata. The sequence goes on from OX387317.1 coordinate 16,950,872, forward strand.
TGTAAGTAGCAATTCATCATCAGCAAAAAGACGTCCAATAGACAAAGGCCTCTCCTAAGGATCTCCACAAAGGACTGATTTGTGCGGCTCGCATCCAGCGGCTACGCGCGACCTTCACCAGATCGTCGGTCCACCTTGTTGGAGGCCTGCCCACACTGCGTAAGTAGCAATTATAGTATCTAAGTTAATACAATAAAATAAGAGCTATCAAATAATTATGTACCAAATTACCTCTATAGTAAAACAATTAGCAAAATCGTATATTAATGAAATAATTAAAAGAACACGCCTAGTACAGAACATTATTACTAATTAAGGGTGCGCCGACCAAAAAAAGCCAAAAGCGGTTAAGTTGATATATGATAAAAAAACTATCGCATTGCATAAACAAAATATACATTTAGTAGCAAAGGAAACGTGTTTACAATTAGTCTGACCCATAAATTCATAACACACTATAGTTTTTTCTACAATATCATATTGTTGATCGAAGAATATCATTTAAAGTTGGGCAAAAAACATCAAAACATGTGGCGGCGTTCAGTTGATATCTTATACTTTATCTAAATTATTATACCTATAATTACGTCTATACAATCACCAATGTCTTAACTACAAATCGTCCGTCTCACATTTTCGATTTATTGAGCAGTTTTTTAAATTAAAATTTTTCAAATTAACACGTTAAATTCCCCATACAAAATTAGTATGGCCGCGCGGCATCTAATAAGTATGGACGACGACATTTTAAATAAAATAATTATGACACTTGACAAGTGTAATAATAATAAGAAGATAATGATAAGACAAGAGAGGTTGTCAAGAGTGCGCCGTCACGTCAGTACTTACGTACATAATGAATAAAGCTATATTATTATAATTATTTTTAATTTTAACTAAAAGTACGAAATGTTTTTCGTTTACACCGGGCCAGCGGTTTTTGTGAGCATTATCCTTCCACCTCTTTACGTTATTAGAGTACACTAGCTGCCAGCTCTCGACTTCGTCTACTTGACTGAACACAGGCATCCTATAATGGTTAAAAAATAATAATTCTAGTACCATATAGCAGCGCCACATATCGGATATAATGCTAAATATAAACCATCCAGAGATTCAAACACACACAAAAAGTTTCATCAAAATCAGTCCTGCTGTTGAAGAGTTCAGAAACACACACATTTATGGAACAGTTATAATATAAATTATTAAGATTAGCACACGACCGTAGCGTCCGCCGCGCCCGTAGCGATGAGAATGGCTTCGTAGCATGCGCTCGTAGCATTATCGTAGTCTTGAAAACAAAGTTAGCGTAGCGTAGTAGCATGTTCAATAGAAAAATAAACAGTCTCCATACCTTTTGGGATTAAGGCGACTGCTCTTCCGATTGATCTATCGAGACCACAGTTTGTATTCAAACAAAACAAAAGTTTAGACAAAAGCGAAAATATCTTCTCAACATAATACTTGGTTTGATTGTTGTTGCTTTTTGAGAGTGTTTGCTGATTGCATTCTTAATATATTAATTTTTTTATTCAGATAAATGCATTTTGGTAATCTTTGATATTAATTTTTAATTTGACTGTACATAATTGGGCAAAGTTTATACAATGTAATGTAAAGGTGAGTCTACATTAAGTACCATGTCATGTAACTTATGCCAAATGAAATGTTACAAAACCAAAAGTATAATGTAGTTTTGCTGACACTTATCATCCACACTAATAAAACATGCTACATATCTATGCTCTATAAAATGTTTTGTCATATAGTCTGGACGCACTTTTACCCATAATCTTTCTCTCTTAATTTAATGATAACTCCTTCTCTTTATAAACTTTTACTATACCTTCCAAACTTCTCCTAGCGCGCAATATGCTTTACATAAACATCCCACTGTTGGGCTCATTTCTTCCCACATAACTCGACCTCATACGTATCGCTAAATCGAAAACAAGAGACAACCAAATCAGTAAATGTAAACACATCTAAACATCCTTTGTTCTAAACTAAGTCAACAAACCCATGTTACCGGTAAATAAAAATTTACATAACACACCCGAAGTTTCGGCGAAACTTCGTCCGAAAAAACAAACTATTTTAAGATGACGCGATCGCGTATTCGGGCAGCGTACACTGTTCGTTAGGGCGGCGAGGTCCAAACCTGAACTGCATATGTTACAGCCACTGTAACGTAAAGGTAGGCAAAGGGATACTTTAAAGAATGTAAAAAATTCAACTGTTTTAGCATCATTCATTTTTAGCCCTCACCCACTGCTGGGCAAAGGCTTCCCTCCATTTATTCCATTTATTGCGATCCTGAGCTAATTGAGTTCAATTTTGGTTAAATATATCCAATTCGTCCTGCCAACTCCATCTCGGTCTACCGCGGCGCCTCCGTGTTGTGTTTGGCTTCCAATCTGTTGCAAACTTGGACCATGACACTTTTGGCATGCAGCAGACGTGACTAGTATCACCTAGCATCATAACGATTATTTTAACCTCTCGTTATCCATAAAACCAGGCACAATATAAATTCAATTGTTCTATGGCTCCATATGGAGTCACTGGGAGATAAAAGATTAATTAAGCGATGGCGTCTGGACCTAGCCATTATAATGACTGTATAAAGAAACTCCCAATTCAATTTCAATTTTACTTTTTTTTCTCCCAATTTGACTTTACTTAGGTACTTTTCATGATCAGCGACCATCAGCGACTTGTAAACGTAAACTCCAGAGGGAATGTCGGGATATGCCGTCTTCTTTTTCTTCTCCTTCTTTTTAAGGCGCCGACAACTATGGAATGCGCTTCACATATGCATAAAAGTATTCAAGATACAACGTTGAGAAAATAAAATAATAATATTAAATATATATGAGGTATATACAACGTGTAACAGAAAGGTGTGGTCAAAATTAAAAGATCCAAAGTGTATCCCATCTAGATCTAAGAGTTACTACGACAAAATTAATAACTATAATTTACTATAACTTATCTGATCTTTAGTATTTGTAAAAATATTATGATCAGATGTTAATGACGGTAGTTGTTGACATTGAATGGGCGCCTTTGGCTTTCAAAGTAAAAAGTAAATAGTGTTGAATAATTTCGGCGGGCTGGTTAGAACCACGATAGCTCAATTGGAAGAGCACCTGACCCGGTATGTCAGAAGGGTATGGGTTCAAATCCTGTTCGTGGAAATTTTTTCAACATTTGTGTTTTTGTAATTTGTTAGCAACAAAATTTGCGTTAAAAACTATATAAACATTTTAACTATAATTTGTTATGCAATTTTTTATAAAAAAATTTAATTGTGACGTCACAATCAAAATAAACAAGTCACAGCCCTAGTGGCTTAGTAACCTCTGTGTTCTTACATTGATGATCACTGCTGCTTGTTTAGGCGCGCCTGACGCGCATGGCTTCATTATTATAAGTATTTAGTTTACAATTACATGACAACTAAAGTAAATAATTATGTAACATCACATACAAGATCTAGACACCTTTCTGTTACACGTTGTATATATACTAAGTAAATACACATTTTTTTATTATTTAAGAAAGAAAATATCAATCTTTCTAATGGCTCAGTGCTGTTTGCCTCGCTAAACGCATTGTTTTATTCATAGTGAAAAAAAGCTTCAAGAACTCTTTGTCTATTTAAAAGAATACGTTTTTCATCTCTTGATGGAACAAAGTCAGGATGAGGGCGGTGCCTGTGCGATCCCAGGATTAGCATACAATTATCATTTTTGATTCGCTCGTCTTTTGTGTAAATACTCTAAAAAGTAACGCTGTAAATGACATAATGCGGCGAAAGATACGCTGAATTATTTATACACTAAAACTCTCTCCGTCTCAGCCAGGGGCGTACTTCAGAAAGTATAAGTTTAAAAAATATATACGCTAAAATAATATATTGTCAAAAATGAACTTAAAAAATTCGGTTATTATTAATATTTTATTGTAGAGACGCCTGCACATCAACCTATCCAAAACTGTCAAATTTCTTCAATACATTTTCAACCATATATACTAAGTAATAAAGTTCAAAGTCTATTGAGGAAATTTGACAGTTTGTGGTAGGTTGATGTGGAGGCGTGTGTACTTGTATTACTTGTACTGGTACATATACCCGTGGCCCGAAGGTCCTGGGTTCAATTCCCAGTTCTTTTTCTATGCTTAGCCCGGGTTTGTTATAATCAACCCGCATTTGGCAGGCGTGGTGATTAAGCTTGTACCCATCAATAGTAGTGATGACTTGATTCAATGGTGGAGGCCTTTGCCCAGCAGTGCGTCAGCTATAGGCTATTTACTTAATTACTTACTACTTTATTGTACTATTGCAATTAGCTCGATTAGATTAGATTCGAATAGATAGATCTATTAACCAAATCAAGTGCTTAGGTTTTTATCATCATCTCAGCCAAAAGACGTCCACTGCTGGACAAAATGCCTTTAGTTTTTATATATTGCATGTGTATTTAGTCCAACATACTATTTTTTTATTACAATCGCTTCCAATGAATCTGGTCGAGCTACCCTTGACTAGAACAACCAGCCTGTCAAAGTAACCACTCGTCGTTGCTTACTTTCAACGTTTTCATTTTCTATAACCTAAATACGTCCCTGTTCTAAATTATATATCAACGTTTAAATGTTAAATACGCCCCAATGGATATCACTTTTGGGATTTTTGTTGCTTAAATAAATTATTACGTTTGACTAAGAACAGGTTTTAATGAATTTGAAGCGATGAAAAGTAATACCATTTCCTTTTACGTTTTGTTGGTTTAACGACATAAAAGAGAATTCGTTTAGAGTTTGTCAATGCTCCGTTATTTAATGTAGAACCTTTATGGTGTATGTAACTCTATACTTAAAGATAAAGAGGAAAGAGGAGGAGAGAAATATTTTTTTGTATTTTGTATAAAAAGATCATCATTATACAGTTTTGCGAATTGTACTTAATAAAAATATTAAAGTCCTTCAAAAGAGGCGTGAAGAAGCACCTTGTGGGCCGGCATGCTACGTTTGTTTCCACGCTGCATCAGTTATCCGATCCGATCCGAACCCTTCGGAGACTCTGGGAGGGCACGGGGACGCGCACTTTTAAGTGTGCGATGCCATACCCTCTAGAAATCCTCCGAAGGTGATTCGTTTCAACACGGCTTGAGGTACCCTTTACGTACCTCGCCGCCCCTAAAACAAGCCCGGTGAAGCTGAAAATGACCAGTGGCAATAAACAGTCCCTCTCCAAAAAAAAAAAATGCACCAGTTATCTTCGCGTCTGGACTCCATTTCCACTTAACATCAGGTGGGATGGAGTCATTTGCCGAGCTAACTATAAAAAAAAAAAAAATATTAAAAGTGGATTTTATGTTTTTATCCGCAGTATTAAAACAATGTGGCTTGTTGATAATCTAAAAGTTAACGATAATATTAAGATTCTAAAATATGTATTTAAATAATTCCACGAATTTATATTAGACCGATTTAATACTGTTACAAAAATACTGAAGTACTCGTAAAATAAGTTTGCATACAATAATTGCTTTAAATTGTTTCAATAATATGTATTTAATAACTAAGTTTGTCTATTAAGAGTCGTGCTCACTGGAGCCTTACTTAGTAATTTTTGGTATATTTAAATATGGTCTTCAATGTAATTATTATTTTATTTTATTTTATTGTTTTTAATTTCTTTTATATTTTGTCTTGTCACTGTACCGTATATATTCAGGCCCTGTCAGAATAACAGCGCTTCTGTGTCATTCTGAACATCTATGAATGACATAGCAGCATAAGCTGAGACAGGGCCCTTTAACTTCACACTTTATTTTTTTTACTACAAATCTGTTATTTATCTGTTTTTTCTTTTTTTCTTTATTGTTGTTTGTTATAATTAAGTGTGTATGTTAATAAAAAAAATCTATTCTATTCTATTCTATTCTTAACTAGGTACGTTTTAGTATTTGTGGAGGTATAGTAGAACGTTGTTGTTGACATCGAATGAAGCTCACTTCGGCTTACGAAATAAGTGGATAGTGTTGGCAAACTTCGCACTAGGCGAATACAGCCACAATAGCCTGTCTAGTGGGATATTTTGCTTGAAATGCCTAGCAAGTTCGGATTCAATACCCGTTTGTGGAACTTTTTTTCATCGTTTTTTCTAAAATAAGTCTTCTATGTTCTACGCGTGCTACATTGTTATTTGAAAAAGCAAGTCTTATAAAAGTTTACTGGATGGAAAAAAAATTTTATACTTTTAATAGCTACTCCAACCTAACACATAACTCGTAACAATAGCTAAGGAAATGTTACGGGTATTTTCTTTACAAAAAGTGCTGTGACGATTTTAGACCGTTACGTCAACTCACAGTATTGTCGGTCGCAACATTGTGTTTGACACGAAAATTACTTGTTGGAAATGGCTGGGCGCCCCTGAACACGATTTGAAATTGATTTCGGGTGAAATGTGAGACTGCTCGTGATGGCTTAAAAACGCACTTCGGTAATATTGAAAATTTAAAAAGAGTCGCGCGCGGATTACTTAAAAATTAAAAGATTTTCTCTTGGTAAAAATATCCTAATAGAGATCATTTGTATGAAAGTTTAACGTTTAAAGAGGTTTCAGCACGTCTAGCATCGAATCACAAAATAATGAATGTGAAATTGCAGAAGATATATTAATACGGCAACTTTGAAAAATCATAATACGTTTCATACGCGTTCACGTTTTCTGTAAATCTATTTACACGAAAGAAATCTTGGCACTTCATATTTAATAAGCGATATGAAATGCTGCTTGACATAGTGTCTGAAGCGAAAACTGAGTTAGCAAATGAGAATTCCAAGTAGCGCCTTCAATAGTTCATTTTATGTATCAAATTCTCTCAATTGAATTTGTTACAATGTCATGTCAATATTAGATATATATTTTATTATTGACTTAGATGGTGAAAAAGAGCTGTAACGAAGTCTTGTACATATTTGGCTGTTATATTTTTTCTTGTATGGCCAATAAAAATATTTTAAAATTATGTGTGATATTATTTATCAAGCTTGAATTGCTTAAAGATGCTTGCCATGGATTTGCGCAAAGTAAAGCATTCCCCCGTAGACAAGTGGCATAACGCTTATGGAATAGAAATTAAATAGAATGTTTATTGTACGGGATTGACCAACGATACGTATAAATGATGCTTATGTCAATCCCATACAAGAATCATTCTATTTCATTTCTATTCTATAAGCGTTATGCCACTTGTCTACGGGCGGGGGTGCTGATTCTATTAATTGAAGTCTTGTTTGCATCACCATATAAAAACGCCTAAACAGTTAACAACTCCAGCTGCGTCGCTGAGACCGAATTATATGGTACTTTATATTTCAATCTTAAACATGGCCACAAATCATTTGCTTGCATTGTAGAGATAAGATAGCCAGTCCCACAGTTAGCTAAGGACCCTCGTTGGAGTACGCTTCCACGCGAGGGAAGAGGTCAACGCACAACCGGGAAGTGTTTTTTTTCACTAAAAAAGCACTTCCCGATTGTGAAATAAACAAAACAACAACCGTGATTTCTAAGCCAAAATGTATGTATAATTATTATCACTCACTCACTTACTCTGACTTACAATCACTCATTATCTCAACTCAGCTGTTTTTCAATACAACTGATTTTACAATTCTGCACATCAGTACATAGTATAAAACAAAGTCGCTTCCCGCTGTCTGTCTGTCCCTATGTATGTATGTATGCTTAGATCTTTAAATCAACGCAACGGAATTTGATGCGGTTTTTTTTAATAGATAGAGTGATTCAAGAGGAAGGTTTATATGTATATCAGCATTGTTCCCGTGCGAAGCCGGGGCGGGTCGCTAGTAATATTATAACTACATGTTTCTATACACACCCGAAAACTGCACGGCGAAGCGTAGTCGCAGAAAAACTTATTTTACGATTTCCTTTCTGCAAATATCGCTCTATCGAACAGTAGCGTTGGCTCGTATAAAATCTATTATTTACGACACTTGTTACCAGTTTTAGAGCGTTGACAATAATTTACAGTGACATTATCACCTCTGGGGGGCCTCAGTGAAATATATCGAATCATATTTTATTAATAAGCAACGTTGAATTTTATTTCGTCTCTTGAGAACGTTCCTTTGTTCGGAGACGGTGAAGGCGAAATGGACTCTGAAAATGTGTGAAACTTTTAGTAAATAAGAAAGGGTAAAGAACTATTATGATTTACAACTTTAAAATATAACCTTAGCTGTATAATAACCACCGGTCACCTATCAGAGGACCCAAAATTGCAAAAGTTTCTTAACTTTTTAATTTTTTACAATATATCTTAAAATGAAATGGTAAATAAGAATTTTAAAATAAATAATTTACATTTTATATACCTACTGTCGTCACAAAGTAAAGAAACGGAACAGAGACAAAGCTTCATACAACCGCGCCGTCGTAGGTAAACTACTACAAGCATACGGCGCATGTGTGCGTGTCAACTAGCCGCTGCGTCGCGTACGCGCCGCCACTGGATAAAACCGGTTACGCTTGCTCGGCCAGTGGACAAACGGAAGGGCCTGCAGCACGTCTTATTTGTTTTGTGCTCCTGTATATTTGTTACGAATTGTTTTAGGTGGAGTAAATTATAAATAGTTATAAAGTGTAAGCGTAAATAATTAGTTCTGGACTTATAAAATGCTCGTTTACTGTACCGTTTGTATGAATAATACTAGAATAAAAAAGATTTTTCATATTTCAATTATCCCAAGGAGTCTACTAGGTAAGTAAATTAAAACCAGATTATACCTATTTAAAATTTTAGTTATGTTTAAGTAGGTCGCACAAACCTGTATGTTTTGTAGGTATGTTACGTAGTTAATTGTTATTTTTACAAGCTTTTATTTAGTTTTACCGGTCCCGATGTTTGCTTGTGATCAAATCTTGCAAGTTAAATTTATTCCACTTCCCGGTTGCCGATTGAGCTGAAATTTTGCATGCATGTGTAAATCGGATGACAATGCAAAATCAGTATGACATGGAGCTGATCTGATGATGAAACCGGAAGGTGGCCATAGGAACTTGGTTAAACGACACAACCCCATCGAGTTTGAATTCGTTTGATCCGTCTTGACGAGAACTTTGGTGCTAGATGGTAACCAGGGTCTGATGATAGAGCTAGAAGATGGCCACAGGAACTCGGTTATTAAACGACACAACCCCATCGAGTTTGGGCTCGTATGATTCGTCTTGACGAGTAGTTTGGTGCTAGATGGTAACCAGAGTCTGATGGTGGAGCTGGAAGATGGCCATAGGAACTTGGGAATTAAACATAAATATTTTTAATATTGGTAATGATATTCAGAAACGAGTACAACATTGTACATTTAATATGCCATGTGATAGTTTCCCAATTGATTACTTGAAAAGACTTTTCATCAGATTCAGGATTAACTATTCTGTCAAAAGGCATAACAAATTATTAAAAACCAAAAGTTACAAAAAAAAAATATTTAGAGTAAGCAAAAGCTCATAAAAGTTTGTTTATTTTATTTTATTGTCTTTTGCCAACCCTACTAAAATAGGTATGAATTTCGTATGCTCCTTAGAAGCTTTGTCTCTGTTCCGTTTCTTTACTTTGTGCTGTCGTCGTGTGTCTACGTATTTAGTAGGTAAGTAATTACGTCTCTTGCACAACTAACAGTCCTATTTTATTTTTGGTATTTTTGGGTACAAACATTATCCAGCTGATATTTTTTAAACTATCACTGTAACTTATAGTAGCGAACTTTCTAAACATAGTTCTATATGCGTACTTTATTTAGAAAGTACTAGGTACCTACAATAAGTTTGAAAACGACGAACGAGCTAAAAAAACGTTTGTTCTGAAAAATATCAAAAATAAAATAGGGATAGTCAGTAATGCGAGCGACGATTAATGAAGTTATAAAATGGTTATTCTAAATTAAACAATTATAATTTTGCACAAGTGTGGCGATTACGCCAATTGTAGCACCAATTACAGCAATTGTAGCCACACAAAACGAAAAAAACGTAGAAGTTATAGGTAACCCATAAACAAGCAACGCATAACCCGTGCCAAACAAAAATACGCACGTTTTAAAAATTTGATAATGATTCACATCTTATACTTTCTGTCACTCAATTTCGCGCGCAAACATCAGGAAAATCCGTGTAGATAAGAAAAATTTCACACCCGATAAACCCCCGTTGACACACTACGTGTTACTTTTAACAAAGGGGCCAATCCACAGAATGACATAGGACGACAGCCACCGAACGATTCAAACATTATCGTGGAACGCCCTTTAACTCAATGCCTTCATATAATATTCATGACGCGGTACAATCTTTCAAAAATTGACACCTTTTGCGCCGGGGTCCCAACCCTCGGTGGGACGTACAAGTTTTTTGTATTTGCCGATGAATAAATTACTTGGACACAATGGTCTGGGCTGCCTTAATTTATCGGATGCTACAGTGAAGTGTTTCAGGGATATTGACACAATGATATTGCTCGTTCTCCGTTTTTAATAACGTACAAGTAGATGTATAAAGTGCGAACGTTTGACTCAGCTAAAACCTTATATTGCTGCCATTCCGAAATGAAAAGTTAAAGCTCCGAACTGACGCGTAAAGCATTGAGAAAATGTACTTTCAAACCTTATATTTTTACTGTTCTATCATTATAATAGTTTATGCAACTGTCATATAATGAAGGGTATTAAAACACGAGTGTGAGTTTATGAAACGAGCGCAGCGAGTTTCATAATAGTAACGAGTGTTTTAATACCCGTGTTATATGCAGTTGCATACACTACTTTATCTTCACTAATGCAATTAGTCAAACAACAAGAGTAAAAGCTGACAATAGTTTATTTATAATAATTGTTCAAATTTCCGCCATTAAAATCTAACCAATGAGAGCGCAGCTGCGCGCGCAGGGCCAATCAGGAGCGAGCGCGCGCTGTTCTTTTTTTATTTAATTGGCACAAGATCTTACCAAAGAGTTTTGTGTATGTAAGTTTAGTAGTTTCGACGAAGTTTTCACGTATAACCCAACTGTTTTCAAAAGCCAGCCTAATGTCAAAATTTTATACAACTTGTATGAGGATTTTGACATAAGGCTCGCCAGGTTAATTGGTCGCGTTTTATTGATGTTATAATGAGATTTTACGATATCGATGTGGATATTATACCATCATGTGAAATTGCTTAAATTGAGTGTTTTGTTGTCTGCGCTATAACAGTAGTAATTATAAGTCAAGTATTGGAAACATAAGTAGAATGTTACAACATTAGTGTAGATAAAAACTAAAAATCGATATACAAGTAATAAAGTAAACACGTGGTCCAATATCTTTTAGTCGGCCAGCTTTACTGATTTATGGACACCAATTTATGGATTTTCAAACGAGAGACTAGATTTGACCCGAAATATTTTAAATTAAAATAGGTGTGATAAGATTCTATGACGAATATAGAACAACACAATATAATATGCAATCAAAAACAAAGACCTTCCTTTTGTTATATAAATATTTGTATTATTTATAATTTATTAAATATGGATTATATTTTGATGCAAAAGAACAAACGAATACACCTTATTGATAAATGGTAGCTATAGCTAGCCTATTAGAGTTAAAACAAACCCTAACCAAACAATGATACAAGATCACAGCGGTTAAGTATATACTTACGATTATATTATACAATAACAAACAACTGAAAATACAATCTCATTATCTTTCTCTTTGCCATTCGTTGTACTTTTCACTTTTAATTATTTATAAAGCAACGTTTTAACTCGACAGTTGCGTGAAAAGTGATACTCACAATCAAATTAAAACAAACCGAAACGTATATTAGGGGTGACTACATTAGAGATATTGGTCAACACACGGCCGGGAGATTTTAAGAGGGTTGACCTGTGTACACATTACTTAGTAATAAAGCTTTAAAATAAATAGACCTCCCCAAGGACTGCCCAGCCAGGAGAGGATATCAAATACGAGACGAGATGAGGGATGGCGATTTCGAGAAATGCATTTAAGTCTTGAAAAATTTAGGGATGTAATTTTCAACTTTTGTAAAATTAGTAGACGTCAGTCTGTAGTAGTTAGGAGTAAAACAATTAGAAAAGTGTTTCAGTGCGTGTTTAGTTGTAAGTGGTGCAAAATAATCCAAGATCTTAAAGACTTTAAAATTGGCCGCGGCATCATCGCAATAAAATAACTTAACTATAGGCATAATTAAAAGTTCAAATAACAACGGGTTTACAATTAGATGAGCATTAGCTTAATAACTACGCTTACCAAATGCAGGTTCGTGATCAATGACTCGGGCTATGCAATGAAAAATTCATAATAAATAGTAAATAAAACCAGGTATGGCATTCCCAGTGACAAGTGACAAGATAGATTGCTTGAATTTGCTTGTACTGGCATACTGGCTGTACCGGTGATGACGTAGGCTTGTGTCACTTGTCACTGGGAATGCCATACCTGGCGCAGTATTTTATTATACCATGTTAATACCTACATTTTGTCGACCTGGGACTTAAACACATGGCCACCGGATTGAGCCGAGCACTGCTACTCGACCGCCGAGGTATGTTGATGTAGGTATATGTAGTCATATATTGTCTTTCATTACTGTCTGTTGGTTTCATTACCATCAGTTCTGATAAAACTGAGCTAAATTCTTTTTTACTTTTACTTTGTCTTCATCTTCTTGATGAAGTGATAATAAGGACGAAGTTGAAAGCGCTCTTCACCAGGAATCTCAACTACTGAAGCACTAAAAAAAATAATGAATGATTAATGAATGGGCGCTTTTGGCTTTCAAAGTAAAAAGTAAATAGTGTTAAATAATTTCGGCGGGCTAGTTAGAACCACGATAGCTCAATTGGAAGAGCACCTGACCCGGTATGTCAGAAGGGTGCAAGTTCAAATCCTGCTCGTGGAAATTTTTTCAACATTTGTGTTTTTGAAATTTGTTTCGCAACAAAATTTGCGTTAAAAATTATATAAACAAAACAAAAACATTTTACTGAAGCACTAGCTATCATATCTCTAACTGGCGGAACAACAATGCTATTAACACTGATTTTACGGCGACTTTAGATAAGAAGGTGGTAGCTAGCCAGGCGGACTTAATACAAGTCCTACCACAGATTTAATAAGATCCCTTGGTTTAAGTATTGGTTGTGAACCCTAGTTGGAGATTGTCCCGCGTCACTCCCGACCGCGTAACTCGAGTTGATTGTTTGTACAACGGACTTGGATTTTTCCACTTGATTGTCCGATTTGATTTACTTTCTGGGACCTCTAGCGAAGCACTGAAAATAAATTGGTGGAAAATCAAAGCTCTTAATCTTTTAGGAGGCTTAGGTATAGGGACCAATTATTTATGTATAAAATAAAAAAATGAGTTACGATATTAAATCTAAATTACAGTAAAATCAATAATCAACATACATTTTATTAATTATTATTGAAAGTCTTTCAGCAATGTATCATGCCCACTCTAACTTACGGAGCCGAAACATGGACGCTCACAAAAGAGACTTTTTTTTATTTTTTATCTTCATTTATCGTTGTTGGTTTTCTGTTTTTTTTTGTTTTTTGTTGTGACGTCACCGATTACGCCCCTCAAAAATACCAGCATTGCAGCGGCCTCATGTCGTTGTAGCATGTGCTGAGGTGGGGCCACAGTTTGTCTCTTGTTTTTGCTTTTTATTGTGAAAGTACCTTGTTTTTCGATGTGTATATTTAAACATATATATATTATTTTATTTTTTGTGATTGTAATTAGTTTTTGTTGTGCAACAGTGTGCCAATAAATGTTTTTCTTTCTTTCTTTCTAGACTGTGCGTAGAGTACAACTAGCACAACGGGCTATGGAGCGTAGTATGTTAGGCTTAACTCTCAACGACCGAGTTCTCAATACCGAGATTCGAAGACGGACAAAAATTCAGGACATTGCTAACTGGATTGCAAAACTCAAATGGCGATGGGCAGGGCACATGGCGAGAACCAGTGATGGCCGGTGGAGTAAAACCCTCATAGAATGGCTGCTGAGGACGGACAAGCGGAGCGCTGGCCGACCACCAGCTGGATGGGCCAGAGAACCTGATGTGGTTGCTGGAAAAACCTGGATGCGATCAGCTCAAAACAGAAGGTATTGGCGTAACATGGAGGAGGCCTATGCCCAGCTGTGGGCAGATACGGGCTGAAAATGATAATGATAAGGAAGTACCCAAAAGTGTGTTTGTTTGCAAGAAGGGGGTATCTCTGATTCACAAAAAAGGGTATTTTCTATATAATAGTATATTCCTTCAACTATTATGTAATGACTCACATAAAATATATTATATTGTACTTAAATTAAACAAATACAATAATTTTCACAAATACATTTGATGAGATCACTTTCCGTAACCAATCAAATCAGATCTACAATATCAATAACGTAATATTTCGAAACAAATAAAAATCAACTACTTTCTACTCGGTGACATATCAAAGATTATAGAATGGGACCTCCCCTTTTAGTGCCTACATCCCGGCGTGACAAGCGCAGCCGGGCGGCGCGACAAGCGTCTCGAATCTGCGTCACTGTCCACTTGTCATTAAGTTTTTGTCTCTCCCTTCTTAGATTGTGTTGTGGTGTTACGTGACACACAGATTTCTTTTAGACATTTTCGAAATTAGTAAGAAAAAAGATTAAGAGTATTAAAGCATTTTTTTATTACACCTAGTGTAGTGCTTGATCTTAAACTTTTCTGATGATAAGTAACGATAAGGCTGAAGTCGCACTTTACCACGATCAATAAATAAGAATTTGAGCTTATATATATCTTATGGTAACAGATTTAGGTTTGTGGTAGCTAGGCAGGTGCGCTTAAGTCAAACAATATTTATGTATACCTTCTATTAAGAATCAATTGTTTAACTCAGCAATTTAAGCACTTATCTTCCCGCTAGCCGCAACCCCTTATGAAGTTTTAAAAAACTAAATACCTAATTATTATTACTAGTGGTCGCCCAGTGGTTGAAATTCGATCGCAATTTTATTAAGGCTGCACGGATTGTATCCTAAGCAATGAAAAATTAAAAAAGATAGAATGTGAGTTTGGATTGGCATGACAGATATCGGCCGCTCCTCTTCTATTTTTGAATATTTTGAAAAGAGTGTGCGTCAAATACGTGGTAGTGTGTGTAATGTTTATTTTATTGATTTAATGTATTTTTTAGCATAATAAAAAAAATATTATCATTCTGTACTTCTTCTCTATATAAACTATAAGTGTGCGAAATTTCATACTCCTCCGTCCGCGCAATTTTCGTAAAAAGGGGTACAAAGTTTTTGCTTCACGTATTAAAATATAGATTATTTTAAAACTTTACATTCACTGGAATAAAAAAGAGCGTCAGATAAACGATGTAAGGTACACACGCATGCACTTCAGACTACCACAAAATGTCAATTTTCCTCAACACACTTTGAAATTTATGTCAATTGTTATAAGGTTGAAAATGTATTGAAGAAATTTGACAGATTTGAATAGGTTGATGTGCAGGCGTCTGTACCTACTAGCGACTTAGTTTTAATTACATTTATTTATTTTTTATTTTTTAATATTTTTATCTGTATAAGTAACAATAAATATTAAAAATAAATATAATATAATTTAGTTGCACATCCCACCAGGCAGTGAGTCGCGACGTTTTAACGACGACACAGGAACGACAAATGGTCGAAGATGTACGTCACATTTATACTGCTGACATCCTCCATTAATGTGCAGATTTATTTGTTTCCGACGTTATCCGGAAATTTTGTTATAATGACATTTTGACAGACTGCGTGTACGTAGTCCGTTTAATACAATATGTATAATGTTATACTGTGTGTTTACCACACATGCATGCATGCATTGTATCATCTATACTAATATTATAAAGAGGAAACCTTTGTATCATTGTATGTATGTATGTATTTATGTATGTTTGCCAAGAATAAACTCAAAAACTACTGGACCGATTTAAAAAATTCTTTTACCATTAGAATGCTACATTAGCGCTGAGTAAAAAGGCTATATTAAAAAAAAATGTCTACCCGTGTGAAGCAGGGACGGGCCGCAAGTCATTATAATAAAGAGGAAAGTTTTGTATTTTTTTATGTTTGCAACGAATAAACTCAAAAACTACTTACTAGACCGATTTTAAAAAATATTTTAATATTAGATTGCTACATTAGCGCTGAGTAACATAGGCTATATTAAAAAAGAAATCTCCATCCGTGCAAAGCGGGGATGGGCCGCTAGTCATACTTAATATTATAAAAAAGAAAGCCTTGTCTTTTAGTATGTTTGCAACAAATTACCTCAAAAACTACTGGACCGATTTAAAAAAATCATTTACCATTAGAATGCTACGTTACCGCTGAGTAACATAGGCTATATTAAAAAAGAAATGTCCACCCGTGCGAAGCCGGGACGGGCCGCTAGTATATTATAAGTGATATTAGACATTATTAATTGTAGAATATTTTAGTAGTTTTTCGAAGGTATGGTGGGTCAACTGCATAAGAAAACTTGCGAGTAGCCTCCTCACCTCTTTGCTGTCGCTTCTTCATGCTTCATATCGTCTATAGGACGCGGGTGTAGCAACACTTGCTTACCTAGTACAACAGTAGTGAGTCTTACAAATGCGATACAACTGAAAGTGTGCCACTTTTAAAATGTACTTTTACTATATAAGAGTAATGTGTAGTAGCGCATAGGTACCTACGCTTTGGTAGCGCGTAGTCCATGTTGGCTTTACCAAGGAATTAAGGTACAACAATTATATATTGTTGTGTAAAATAAACGCGAGTAGATCCGTAAAAGTTGTTTCGTTTCAATACAACAATTATTATTGTCCGAGCCGACTTTTTGATAGCAATCCCACAAACAATGACGCGATATGGACCTGGGCCAATGGATGGATACCGCCATCACGCGATACACTCGCCATCAATCACCGACTTCACTAACTGTCGTGCCATTATGTCAATCCCAATTTCAACCGCTATACCAAATGTAACAATTCACATTCAAAGTAAAGCACTTATATAAAAAACAACTTCTTTCATTAACAACAATTTTTATATAAGTAAACGAATTTTCCACATTCACCAGCCTATCAATATCTCCATGGTGAGTCTGGTCAAAAGATCAGACGTATGAAAGTCAGCTTAAGGATTGACGTGAATGATCTCCTATGAATGTTGTGATCAACTCTATGAAATCTTTTAATCAACTCGACCACCATTACATTACATTTTCTCCAACAATCCTGTACGAACGAAATAGGTATTCTGAAAACGGTTGGAATTATCCCACATTGGACAAAAGTGCTGACACATCATTGCGATAAGCAATCGACACGGAAATAAAGTTATGGAACGAACTACTATTTTGTTTTTAAATATTGGTTGTCTATATATTTGACCTGACCTTGAACCTGTCAGAAGTAGGGTGTTCAGAAAAAAAAATTCGTGACCGCGAAATTGTTTTTTTCTTGGTGATTGTTATTAATATTCTACTATTAATATTCCTTTATTATGCAAGCATACATACACGTGTTAGAAATGTCTTTACGTCCAGTAGTGACCAATATTTCAATCTAAGTCTGCCGTCATAACAACGATGCTACCAGCAGTGCAGTGTACTTTTTCCACTAATCTGTAAAAAATAGAGGGTAGTTGAATCCCGGATGAATTGCATATAATGTCCGTTCGTTTTCGACTTTATCGTTAAATATTTTTTTTTTAAATCATATGAGTAAGCACAGTGCCTTCATCTCACCTGATGTTAAGCGATGATAAAGGCCAATGGTGGAACCGCACTTCACCCGGGATCCTCAACTACTGAGGCACTGGCTATCTTATCTCTAGCTGCCGGAACAATACAATGCTACAAACATTGATGTTATGGCGAAATATTTAAATAAGATGGTGGTAGGTAGCTAGCCAGGCGGACCAGGTCAGGTTCGCAAGCGCTTCCTCGTTGTAAAATATTAAAATAAATTCTTACTCTTTTTTAAATTAGTGTTCATGTTTAATGCCACTTCTAGGCGTTTACCCGGATCCTCACACATTCGTGTGTGGTCCCGTACGCGCTGCAGTAATGATCGTCGAGCGGGTGCGCTAACTCGATTACCTGACACGGGTCTCGCATTGTAAACGGGCAGACACTATTTTGTCCGCATTATTAGACGATGTCGTCTTGCGTTCTTTGGCTAAAAGGTATCTTAACTGAATTATCGCTAACCCAAACTAAGTTAGGTTTTTTTTTTATTGTGGCACGCCAAAATGGCCTCACCCTGCCTGATCAAAAGCAGCCAGTAAAGCCCAAGAAGTGAAAGCGTTCATCACAGCGCTACCACGCTATGCCGAACGCTCACACTATGGCGGCCTGCATAAATGCTTTTTCACGCCCCGCTTAAATAACCCGGGAGAGAAAGAGGAGGGAAACACGTTGGTGTGGTTTAGCATTTTATCAAGCTGTAGAATGTCGTCATTTTAATAGCGGATTTAATTAGTAAGTAAGTTTTAATTTATTTTTAGTAGTTAAGCATGTTTGTATACCTATAGAGAAAGCGTTACGAAACGTTTTCATGATTGGGACTTGAAGCAGTACTTCATCGTACCACCCACTGTAACGTTCATGATTTAGTTATGATTATAACAAAAACATATTCGTACGACGAACGCCTCGTAGGCTGAGTGGCTTAAGGCGACGCACCGCTAAACAATAAATCTCATACGTTTTGATACGAGCGACCATAAGAAAAACTGTTTTTTTTTCCTTCAAATTAAAACTACAAATTATTTTAATAAAATGAACTACAATTTTGAAGTGTGTGTTAAGACTAATCTACTAAGAAAATTTAGATGCTTAAATCGGTCTGGTTAGCCTATAAAATGCGAATCTATGTTTTAAAAGAGGTTACTTTGATATTTTTTTCTGTCTGTTATAATTTATCTGTTATAAAAGTTGAAAAATCGTGTTTCTGCAACTAACAAAATGAAGTCAATTAAATGAAAAATCATGTCATCAAATATCACTTTCATATGTTTTGTAATTGTTGGGAAAAGTCCCCGCCACGTAAATTACCAATGCGTCATCTTGGCACGGCCCGTTATTCGGAAGTCCTGGATTCGAATCCCAGGTCAGGCAATGTGTTTTTCGTATTTTCGATGAATGCAAATTTGTAATCACCAATCGATACTCATCAACTGTAACGATGATTTCATTTCATAGTTGATGTCTAGTAGTACAGTTTAAACTAGTTTAAAGGCTGATTTCTTACTTACCTACCTACTCTCTAACAACACGCTTAATCAATCTAACAATGCACAATGAAAATAGAAAATAGGAAAATCATATCCCCTCGCATTGGACAAATGAAAAAAATCCCAAAAGCGGTTTCGGTTAATAAATCCGATATTAAAACGCGATTGCGATTAGACACAACTATACATTTATGCTAATTGTATCTGTATTATTCTTGTATTTGTTTTTTTTAGACGAATCCATAATACGCGGAAAAACGTAAGTTTAAGTTGTACTATTTAAACAACGGTATTACTCATTATAACTTTTAACATATAAAAAAAAGAAAATAGGAAAATCATATCCCCTCGTATCAAGACAAATGAAAAAAATCCCAAAGCGGTTTCGGTTAATAAATCCGATATTAAAGCGCGACTGCGATTAGCGCTCGCCGTAAGTACCGCGGCGCCTTTAATGCGTCTGCTGTTTCGCCCCTTATTATCTATTTACAACCAACATTTTATTATTGGGGTTAAGATGGTACAGGACATAAAAGGTACGGGGTGGGCGTGGCCAGGGCAAGATCGGACGCTCGTTAAGGGATGTTTTTACGGCCATCAAACGATACTTTGTGAGATGGCATCCGGCAGTTTCGGATGTCGTAATCCCGAGTATTCCGAATAAGCGATTATTTTAAATTAATTTGACACATGATGCTCTCAGTTTTATGTTGAGGTTTTACTGTCGTTGTTATCCTTTTTGTTATGTTGAGAGCGTCTTTGTTGATGCTTACACACAAAGAGTGAAAATAAAGGGACGTAATGTAACAGTTCTTAGAGCGAAACAAATGAAACTGGGTAGGTTTAGCAAAGGTGGTAATTTAAACTACTAGAAAAATTATAAAACATACATTTTAGATATTTTATATTCATAATAATAGGAACAAAGAAAACGATTCGAATTTCATCAAATTCTCAATACTTTTTGAAGACATTGAAACGATTGATTTCAGTGATGGAAGCCTTTGCTTTTTGGGCTCACATACTTCCGTCAAAGTATTGCCCCTGTCATAATAAACAGAGTATGAGCTTCGAATAGTTTACATGACGGTAAATGCTTATACTCATTTTATTAGAAAGCTTACATTGTCAAATAGTTTGTAAAAACAATAACATTATTATTTCAATGCAATTTTTCACAGCGTCCACGTTGATATTGTTGAGTGTTTTCAACGTTTTTTGTTACACTCTTCTCGGTTTCGTTCAACCAATTTGCATTTGTAAACATAAAATAAACTTGTGCACCAACACGCTATGTTAATTATTAAGCCTCGCCCAAACAGAGGCGGTGGCGATATGGTAGCGGTAGCAATTTGCCCGCGCGGCAGGTTTATTAAAAAAAACCGGACAAGTGCGAGTCGGACTCGCGCACCAAGGGTTCCGTACTAATTCATAGAAATGGATGGTTCAGGAATCGAGCCTCGACCTTTTCCCGACTGTTAGGTACTACATACATCAAAGTTATTAGGTAATTTTATATACAGGATCTAACAAAATCAATAAGCGAACGTTTAAGGTCGGTATCTATACATCATTCTGAATACAATGACAAAAAATGGGCTCCAGTTTTATAGTGATTTTTCAAAGTTATGTTTTCTAACAAACTAAATCAATTAAAATAATGCACATCATGAAACATGCGGTATCTTTACTAACACGCACGCAAGCGTCAATAAAAAGATAGTGTACAGATACACGCACACTATTGAAAAACCATTGTATGACATTCATACACATACGGCTATCTTTGTGTGCGTGTAGTACAGCTGTACGGGTTTGGAAAGGGTGTACTTTTTGATGATTATTGATAATGTTTTGTTGATTATTTCGGTAACGAGCCTTACGAGTTTACGAGTTTTAGACCAAATTTTGTGAGCATGCTCGGTGTGATGTATAGATGCTCCCCTTAAGCGTTCGCTTATTGATATTGTTAGACCCTATATAAAACATGGAAAAGGTATTTCTTTTTTCATTCTTCGTCATAAATCGAAAACTATATACATTATAAAAATAATGAAAAATCTGTTTAAGCTTGTGCAAATGAAGCCCTTTCTTACGATAACCCACATGACACGGCTAACTTACTCCAAAATTTGGACCTCCGTTTCTTGCAAAACCCTGTCTTTTGGTGATTTAATTAAATATGTATAGTTTTCAGACTATTCTAAAACCTCCCACAAAAAAACCTGTAGATCGCGGCCTGCCCGCGCTAATTTAAAATACTTCATTATTATACAGGGTGCGTAGAGTGAGTTTTGTTTACTATCCGTATTCATTCGGTTACCTATTATTATTATTATTATGCCTAGTGACAACCACATCCGACTACGACTGTGCCCGCGACCGCAGACTGCCTCTGGTTGGGCGAGGCTTCAGCGTAGAGCCCGACAGAATACGCAGACTGAACTGAACAAACTGTTTTTTTATACTTTATTTTTTTAATTATAACTTTTGTTATTTATATGTCTACTGTATGTTATCGTTGACTGGTGCTTGGGCTAGGCTATTTGAGAATTTTTTTGGTAGTAATATTATTTATGAGTTAGCGTTTATGAATAGTAACTTTGTTTAATTTTTGTGTGATGTAATAATAACTTATTTTTAGGCGCTTTACAGAGAGAGTAACTTTGAACTTCGTATTGTGGCAACAGACAACTCGCAGCTAGCTGTTTCCGTATAACTTTAAGAAACTACGCAAACAATAGCAATAGCAATGATCAACAAAATGTTTCTGTTGATGCACTGTCAAATTTGTACTAGTTGCTGGTTTAAATAAACCTGAGAGGCTGACGACGTCTTGATTGATACTTGCACTTACAACAATCAAATTCATCCAATATTTATGACGCTGTAAGGGAGAAAAGAGCTTTTGCTGAGTTTCTTGCCGGTCATCTTGTTCTTCTCAGTACAAGATGAGCGGGAGCGCCCAAAGTACTTACGAACCGATGGCATAATGACGTTCATAAGAGCTATTTGTAGCCTAAACTGAATAAATAATTTTGAATTTTGAATTTTGAACAACAATTATGTATGAAAAATTAATTTGATAAAGCAACATAAAATTCTTAGCCCCCATCTGTGAAGACACATTAAAATGTTGCAAAAGTGAACTCCTTTACTGCACTCTCACCCGGCTGCACTCGCAAATCCTCGGTACGTGCTCAAGTCGCTCTCTGGTAATTACGTTAATGAACAAGTCTGTCCACGCGACAGTTTGCTTTTATTATCTTTGTTTGACTGTACCAATTTCCTTGTTTTACAGGGCACGAGCACTTGTGTGCATGCAAATTTAATGTGAACTGGTGCATTTTTCTTTCTTTGATCAACAACTTTCTTTCTAGTTCGTATGAGGAGTATGAAAGTGTTTGATAGTACCAATTATGATGGATTCGGTTGATTGTAGGAACTGTTTTAAGTTCGCTAGCTACTATGGAATTAGCTAAATCTTTCGCCTAAAAAAAATTTAGGTCAAATGGTTTTTTTTTGGTGGTAAAGGATACCGGGTGAGATGCACTCTGGCTAAAGGCGCTACGCACTGTGGAATAAAAAAGTAGAAATATTTCTGATTGCGCAGAAAACAAAATGATTTAATTTCAATCGCCACAAATAGCTTTTTAAATAAAAGCAAAGTTTCATAATGAGGAGCTCGATGACGCAGTGGTTAACGCGCCCGGTCATCGGATGGGTGACCAGAAAATGTATCATCTCCAGCTCCTCCGTGCTTCGGAAGGCACGTAAAGCCGTTGGTCTTGCATGCATTAGCAGTCGTTAACAACCACCAATCTGCACTGGGCCTGCGTGGTGGTTTAAAGGCCCGTTCTCCCTATCCATCCATAGGGAAGGCTCGTGCCCCAGCAGTGGGTACATGAAATTAGCAAGTGATGATGGTGGTGGTGATGAAAGTTTCATGAAAAGTTAAATAAAATCTATCCATTTTAACGAAAATACAATATTTGAACTCGCCAAATGTAACTCAGTTTTCGGAGCAAATATTAATGTTAAATTCAATTACACACATTCGTTAACCAAATAAAAGAAAACGCTACGCAAATAAAAGCGTGGCGCCCACAAAAAAGTATTTCTATACGGTAAACGTTTATTTTGTACAGAGCATTGCTTTTTGTTAATTTACGCCTCTCGTTTTTTTGGCTTTGCGCTATAACTCAATAGAGGTTATAAATTTTGGCGCCCGCGTACTTTTCGACCGTGCAATAGAAGGGAAATTAATTTGTTTTCCTCACAATGGCACGTCTAGACAATCGCGTATATTTCAAGTTTCGCTAAGTGCTGAGCAGACATTAATGGCCGAATTCCAAGGCGTGGATTTCCACAGAATGACCTGTATGTCATCTCGGTCACGAGCACGAGCATCTTGCGACTCGGCAGCCGAATTTTTAGTTCATTGCGCGTTATACTACTTACGCCTTAGCAAATGGTAATAGAAAGGACGCAATGAATAGAGAAAACGCGCGTCACGCTGCAAACCTCATGTGTTTGAGACCAAGCGTTGAAACGCCCACTTGTGAAATTATCTTGGTGGGTCATGTAAAACATAAGCATATGAACAATCTAGAAGGTCGTTGGGGAACTATCGCAAAGGTCGGTCTCTGGTGACCGTATGTATTAAATAAATAAATAAATAAATTCGTTTATTTTCAGGCAACAATTTTAAGTTACATTAAAATAGGCCCATAAATACATACCTTATTTTTTTTTGAGAGAGATTGCTGATTGCCTCTAACGCCATTTTCAGTGTCACCGGGCTTTTTTGGGGGCGGCGAGGTACGTAAAGGGTACCTCAAGCCGTGTTGAAACGAATCACCTTCGGAGGATTTCTAGAGGGAACAGCATCGCACACTTATAAGTGCTAGTCCCCGTGCCCTACAGAGTCTCCGAAGGGTTCGGATCGGAACGGGAAAATATTATTTATAACTAACATATCTATACATATACAATTTTTGGAGGAGCTCGATAGCGCAGTGGTTAACGCGCCCGGTCTACGAGCGCTGAGCTTAAGCATCTTTCGCAAAAGCTGGTCATCGGATGGGTGACCAAAAGTTTATCATCTTGAGCTTGCGTTTGTCGTTAACAACCACCGGTTTATGGCCCGTTCTCCCTATCCATCCAGGGAGCCCCAGCAGTGAAACATAAAATGAGCTGATGAGAATAAGGATACAATTTTTGTTAGTAATATAAAACTTAAATGTATGTTAGTAATTATTTAGACACTTTCGGTGTCGTTTCGGTCAAAGGTAATTTCCACAAAAACCTCTGAACATCACTCCCTTCGGCCAGAAGTTTTTTCTGTATTGAAGCGATTATTCAGGCAGGGTAACAGTCACTTTTCACACAGCCGACAGCGACATGTGAGTCAAAGAAAAGGGAGAAAAGAATTGCCCTTGATGGTTTCATGGCGGCTCTTCTCAATAAGGTCTCCTGCCCTGTAGACTAACGTACTGGTAGCGTAGTGACATTCATCATCATCATCATCAGCCCATTTTATGTCCCCACTGCTGGAGCACGAGCCTTCCCTATGGATGGATAGGGAGAACGGGCCACGGACCACGCAGGCCCAGTGCGGGTTGTTAACGACTGCTAATGCAGCCGGGACCAACGGTTTTATGTGCCTTCCGAAGCACGGAGAAGCTCGAGATGATAAATTTTTGGTCACCCATCCGATGACCGGCCTTTGCGAAAGTTGCTTAACCTCAGCACTCGCTGACCGGGCGCGTTAACCACTGCGCCATCGAGTTCCTCTAGTGACATTCATTAGAGTTCAATTATTATAGCCTTAAGTGAACCATCTTTCGCTTTCCTGTTTCACGGGATGGGTGACCATATTATTATATACTTAAGCTAACTCTTGCATGGATTGAAAATTATTAAGCAATTGGTTCCGGTTGTTGTGAGATGGCAGTTGTTAACACCTACCATTCCATGGACCATCATCCTGGTCTTCCCGTATGGGAAGGCATAGGCCCCGCAAAGGCACGATTCATCATCATTATCAGCCCATATCAGTCCACTGCTGGATATATCTCCTAGTGCATGCAACTAAGCTCGATCTTCAGCTCTTCTCTAGAGTCGGACGATTGCATGCTGACTGACGACTTAATTTAATTGCTTTGATCATCAACCCAAGTGGTTAATATAAAAGTTTATTCGCGCACACGAATATTACTAATACACGCTAGCCGCTAAGGGAGCGATCACCACATTATTTTAACGGTTGAAATTAAGACGGGTCAGAGTTCTTACCCACTAAACCCTACAGGGTTTTATAACACTCCTAATAGTATTATTATTTATAACACCCCTTATAACGTACCCTAGCATAATATTTTTAGAGTTTAATTTATAACAACACACAAACACCTGGTCGATCTCAATGGATATGGCGGCTTATTTTTAATTTATTAAAAAAGATGTGAGTCTGTTGTCTAAGTTGTCTTACAGCTATAGTTTAAACAGCTGGCTAATTATGACACTTAAATGCATATTAAATTAATTCTCTCTGTTACTTATTAAAGTCACGATATTATGATGATTACCATGTTCTTTGATGCTTGTTAATATATCTGGGTGTAGTGTATCAAGAGCAAGTTCGAATAAATGAGTGACTTGGGATAGAGCGTTAAGAGGGATGAGTGCAATAGAAGACTAAGGAAGTGATTAGATCGTTCTGCCTGCTCAATAAATCCACCCGAAGTAACTTCAGTGTATCCGTGAAGATGGCGCATGCTACAGCGCCGAATTTATTGGTTAATTAGGCCTAGTTAGATGGTTTGATCAAGATTTGTAAGATCGGTACTGAAAGCAATATAAATCATGACAATAATCCCGTTAATACTTATTCTAGCTTAAGGTTTTATTAGAAGTACAAAACTAAAACAACTCAACATTAGCGCAGAAACTTTGACTAACTTGTACCATTAATGTTAAGCTAGCTTTATGTGACTATGCCAGTAATTAAGAGAGCCTAAAATTTCACTTTCAACGGGAATTTTTATTGCAGACTTTATGAAGAATTCCCATTCCAGAATAGTTTGTGTGCCATTTAAATGTATATTATCTCCATTTTACAGTGTCTGACTGGTTGTAATGTTTTATCTGTGTCCGGTTGACTGATTTAACTGCGAAACTTTGCGGCGATATTCGTATGAAAGAACATAAAAAAGTGTTCTGATACCGTTTTTATTTACATTTTGTATAAATGGCGAAATGATCTGTCGTAAAGTGTGCATTAGTTTTGATATTTCTTCTCGAGTATTTTTTTACATGTAATATTTCCATTAGCGCCGCTTCTACAATTCTTTTGTCAGACGTTGGAAAGATAATTCAATAACTCCCCACAGTTCAACTCGATCAGTTTCGCAATAAACTGAAAATAAATATGTTAACTATATATTTTATTTATTCAATTTCACACTTACCGTGAACTGTACAAAAAGTAGCTAATTCAGAATTTTATTTGTCAAATCAATAAAAAAGTGACAATAAATAAATAAAATAAATAATCTTTCCTACACTCACACCAATTATCTAGCCCAAGAGAAGCTCCGTTATAAAACTCGTTAAATGGTTACTAGACAATGGATAAACATACTTAAAATACTTAAATACATACTTATTATACATAGAAAACACCAAGACCCGAGACAATTTAGACAAACAATAATTTCTAAATTGACCCGACCGGGGATCGAACCCGGGACCTCAGAGATGGCGACACCATGAAAACCGGTGTACAAACCACTCGACAAAGAAGGTCGTCAAATTAATAAATTAATTTTTGTTTGAGATAAATAGCAGACGATCCATCTTAATTTTGTACCTGTCGTTTTTCTTTTGGAAAATTATAGCTTTTATATTGTAATTTATATATTATTATCGACGTCATTAGTCTATTAAGGTCCCACTGCTGCTCTCAAGCCTCACATATATTTATTAATTTATTAATTTAATGTCTTTAAATAAATAAATAAATATATTTTAGAAAGAACATACACCAAAACAATGCATTGATACACTTCAAGATTACAAGCTATAGTGTTGTCTTATTTATAAGCTGCCACGACATGTATTATTAACTAGAATTTAAATAACTAAGTACATTAGGTACTTTTAAAGATATTAATATACTAATAGTTGGTATCAATTCGTTATTAACACATTAATATCAGTCCTATTAGATAATAATATTTTTTAATACCTACCTAGAAGTTGAATATGCTTGAGTTTTGATTGGGATCATTTTAGTAGTCTAAATGAGCTATGTGGATTGTACCACGATTTTTCGCTTTCAGCCAGAGTATCCCTAGGGCTACCGACGCATACATAGCCTAAGCATAACATTAGCACATGGGGAGAGCAGGCCATAATCCACCACGATAGTCCACTGCGGTTTAGTAGGTCTTTAACATGTAGCTGGGCTCTTCTTCCTATAACCCACAGTCAACCCGAGCCGAGGTCCTAGCATGTAGAGGCGAGGGTTGTTTATCCCGATCCGATCCCAACCCCTCGGAGAATCTAGTAGGGAACAGGGACATGCTTAGTGAATGCCTCAGTGGCCGAGCGGCAGTGCTCGGTCCGATACCCGAAGGTCCCGGGTTCAATTCCCAGGTCGGGCAAAATGTATTTCGGATTTTTCCTTGCATAGCCCGGGTTTTTGATCACTAACCCGCATTTGGCAAGCGTGGTGATTAAGCCATTACCCATCAATTGGTGCGATGACTTGATTTCAATGATGGAGGCCTTTGCCCAGCAGTGGGACAATTATAGGCTGTTTACTTTACTTTTTGTACATGCTTACTACGTGATGTCATTCCCTATAGAAAACGTCTGACTGGTGTCTATCAGTCGGGTGTTTCGATCACACTTCTTGAAGAACCCTTTAAGTTTCTCGCTGCCCCCAATAAAGTCCAGTCCAGCTGAAATTGTCAAATCCCTCCAAAAAAAAGGTCAATAACGACTGCCACCTTCAGACATCAACCGAGATCAATGACTTCACGTGCTCTCTAAAGCAGGCGCAACATAGCATTATATATTTCGGTCACCCATCCGTTGCCCCGACATATCAAACGTTACTTAACTTGCAAAATCGCAACACGAACGCGCTTCCCGAGATTTCACATCAGAATGAAATATTGCGGTGTCCATAATCATTAATATTCGCCGTTAAGAGCGCCCTTAAACAGCAGTTTTGCATCTTATTAAAGGGTTATAAAATTTTATGTCCCGTCGGAGTTAGCTCGACTTGTTTTAATTAAAAACGCTTACTGAATCATCAAGATGCTTTAAACGTGTTACTTGTGACGTCATTGTTAACTCAATGTAACGATAATCTCTCCTTAATTATATTTATTACGGATCACGTCTTTATAAGATATGGTACCAGCTAAGTGGCATAATAGGCATAAGTGGCATATTACATACATCATCTTACGCATTCTTCTAGCTATTCAATATTTAAAAAGAAAATTATGTGGTATTGTTATCAAAATATTATTATTAAATAAGATACAAGCCTCACAAGATTGTGAGGACCTGGATAGGTATTATGACTTATTTGTGTATTTTTCTAATACTGATTTATAAGGTAGAGCGACGATCTTTGCAAGGTGACTGGCAAGAGCAGTTTCAGAGGCCTTTGTTTAGCAGTGAACTATTTTTTATATTTTTTGATGGCTATGCAGATCTTTGCAGATGAAATACCACAAATTTGATAACACAACGCTATAGTAATTACTTTTTATTTTCAAGTGCTAATTGCTGCACTGCATGAAAAAATGGAACGCCTACCCAAACCAATTTTTTCACTGTATTTTATAAATTTTATAAATATTTAATTTAGCTTCAGTGCAGCAATTAGGACTTGAAAATAAAAAGTAAAAAATTACTATTATAGCGTTGTTTTATCAAATTTGTGGTATTTCATCTGCAAAGATGAATCTGCATAGCTATCGGTTGCAACAACCGTTGGATAGATGGCGCACTGTGCCGTTATTAACACTAAAAAAAATAATTAAAAAAGCAGTGACAAAATTCAGCGCTTACGTCAGCCTTCCCGGTATAGCAGTCAGTGCAGCTGCCCGGATTGCGGAAGACCCAGGTTCGATACTCGGCTGGGTCGGGTAGGCGTTTAATTATTTCACTGTATTTTATAACCTTTATAAATATTTAATTTAGCTTCAGTGCAGCAATTAGCACTTGAAAGTAAAAAGTAAAAATTTAGAATACTTTATTGTACAGACGCTTGCACATCAACCTAAACAAAACTCAAAAGCCAGTGCCTGAAAATTGCGTCTTTTTTTTTTCGGGCGGCCATCGTTCAATCCTTGCTTTTCTAGTACAGAATAGTGTAATGAACCAAACTTACTATAGCATGTATACCTCTATACTCAGTCTGAACTGAGTTACGAGAGTTTGAAGTAGCATGTATATCTATTAGGTTTATAGGTTATTTTTGTCTTTTAGGGCGCAAGCTAAGTGAATTGCAATAAAATAAAATAGTGTCTTCGTATGTGTAAACAATCAAAGCTTCTTTTAAGGGTGTACAGTCTACACACTAGCGCCGCGAATACATTTTTATTAATTGTTGTGATCAAAACACATTTAGATACAAAATCTCACTGGAGTGCACTCAAGTAAAACATTTATGATTTTTTGTGAGTTACCTTAAACTTGTACTAAACCTACTATGGCATAACGCTAAACTCGTAATGAGCTGGATGAGTCCCGATGGTGCAACAAAAAACGAGATTGACTTTATCATGTCGACGAGGAAGCAAATATTCAATGATGTCACTGTGAACAAGGCGTTTAAAACTGGCAGCGATCACCGGTTGGTAAGAGGCACATTGAATATCAACGTAAAGCTGGAAAGACGTCGATTGGTAAGGTCTACGCTCCGTCTTGCACCCATCCAAATCCAAAACCCCGAAAGCTTTCAGCTCGAATTGCAGAATCGCTTCGAGTACCTAAATGATTGCGAAAATGTGGACGAATACAGCAACAGGTTTGTGGAAACTGTCCAAACGGTTGGGTCCAAGTTCTTTAAAACCCACCGTGCAAAAGGAACCAAAAAGTTCTCAGACCATACCCTAAAACTAATGGAAGAGCGGCGCGCAATGGTTCTGCTTTCCTCAGGTGATGCGTCTCATTTTCGGCGGCTAAATAAGCAGATCTCGAAGTCTATGACTCGCGACACGCGCCAATTTAATACTAACCGTATTAAAGAGGCCATTGAGCGGAACAAAGGCTCTAAAGTGTTCGCAAGAGATCTGGGTATTGGGCAGTGCCAACTGACGACGCTGAAAACCGATGACGGCAGAACTGTCACGACCAGGTCCGATGTTATAGGAGAGGTCGAGAAGTTCTATGGACAGCTTTACACATCCATACGGCCACCTGTACAAAGCTTAGCTAAAGACCCTAGAGCTAATTTTACCCGCCACTATACCGAAGACATCCCGGACATCAGCCTATACGAGATTAGTATGGCTCTCAAACAGCTCAAAAACAGCAGGGCACCAAGTGCTGACGGAATTACGGCCGAGCTTCTAAAAGCAGGCGGAATACCGGTACTCGTAGCTCTTCAGAAGCTATTTAATTCCGTCCTACTAGGGGGCAGAACGCCAGTGACGTGGCACGAAGGTATGGTGGTACTGTTCTTCAAAAAGGGCGACAAAACCCTGCTGAAGAACTACAGGCCCATCTCACTTCTAAGCCACGTCTACAAGCTGTTTTCGAGAGTCATAACGAATCGTCTCGCACGCAGGTTTGATGACTTCCAGCCTATCGAACACGCCGGTTTCCAAAAAGGCTTCAGCACCATAGACCACATACATACGCTGCGGCAGGTTATACAGGAGACCGAAGAGTATAACCAGCCTCTTTGCTTAGCATTTGTGGACTATGAAAAAGCTTTCGATTCGATTGAAACATGAGCCGTGCTTACAGTCTCTCCAGCGGTGCCAAATGACTATCGGTACATCGAAGTGTTGAGGTGTTTGTATGAAAGCGCCACTATGTCAGTCCGTCTTCAGGACCAGAGCTCGAAACCTATCCAGTTGCAGCGAGGAGTGAGACAGGGAGATGTGATTTCTCCGAAACTGTTCACTACTGCACAACAAGTGGGTCTTAAAATGAACATGTAGAAGACGAAAGTTATGTCGAACTCACGTGTCGTACCCACTTCTCTGAAGGTTGGGGACTCTGTCCTTGAAGTTGTGGACGATTATGTTTACCTGGGACAAACGGTCCAGCTAGGTAGGTCCAACTTCAGCAAAGCAGTCAATCGTTCAATCCAATTAGGCTGGGCTGCGTTCGGTAAGCTACGAAATATCTTCTCGTCCGATATACCGCAGTATCTCAAGACGAAAGTCTTTGACCAGTGTGTGTTGCCAGTGATGACATACGGGACTGAGACGTGGTCGCTCACTATGGGCCTCTTAAAAAGGCTCAATGTCATTCAAAGAGCAATGGAGAGATCCGCAGAGGAACAAAGGTAACCGACATAGCCCGAAGAGTTGCTAAGCTCAAGTGGCAGTGGGCAGGGCACATTGCTCGCAGGACTGATGGCCGCTGGGGCGGGATAGTCCTGGAGTGGCGACCGCGTACCGGAAAGCAGGCCAGGTAAGGGCAGGCCTCCAACAAGATGGATCGACGATCTGGTGAAGGTCGCGGAAAGCCGCTGGATGCGAGCAGCACAAAACCGGTCGTTGTGGAGATCCTTGGGGTAGGCCTTTGTCCAGCAGTGGTCGTCTTTTTTTTTGGCTGAGATGAATAATATTGCAGGGGGTGATAAGGTCTCCTGGTGTCTTCCCCATCCCAAATACCATAATATTGACATAACGTGCGAACAACTGCCGAGGGTACGTTTGCCTACAATAAAACTGCAGTAATGTGAGTGTATTGCCTGTCTGCCCTGCTTACCGCTTTGTACAAGATTGTACGTGTGATATATTCGCGACTGTTTGTGTCAAGACTGTATGCGGCCTCTTAACAACCATGGATAAGTGGCTGCTATATTATAAGGTACAAGGTCTTGTAAGGCCACATCTCTACAGACCTCTATTCTGTATGTGCCATCTTCTTTTACGTGCTCTCCGTAGTAGCTGCGGGCCTGTTTGACTTGATAAGTCCCCAGAGCGTAAATGATTAACTCGTCCATACTCAGCTGTGAAAAATTATTGACATCAAGATTGTTTCCTGTTATTGTTTGAAACATTGCTCTTCTCACGTTAATATTTTTTGCGATTATGTAATTGCATAGGTAGTTTTCACTGCTTGATCAATTAGCTATTTCTTTGAGGATGTCTGTGACTAATCTGTGATCAGTGAATCCAAAAGCATTGAGTAACGCGCCTGCTATTTTTATTTCTTTAAAGAGATGTTCAAGTGCTCTGTTGGTTGCAATATATCTCAGTAGCTTTAATTGATTCTTAAGGCGGCCATTTATGGTTTCAACGACCCAACGACAGAGTACTAAGTTACTAATGTTAACATATACGAAGACACTATTTCATTTTATTGCAATTCAGTTAGCTTGCGCCCTAAGAGACAAAAATAACCTATAAACCTAATAGATATACATGCTACTTCAAACTCTCGTAACTCAGTTCAGACTGAGTTTAGAGGTATACATGCCATAGTAAGTTTGGTTCATTACACTATTCTGTACTAGAAAAGAAAGGTTTCATTGATGGCCGCCCGAAAAAAAAAAGACGCCACTTCCCATACAAAACCCGGCATTGTCTTTTCTGCAATAAATATTCAACCATATGCCATTCACATAAAGCTTAGAGTCTATGTAGAAAATTTATTAGTTTGTGGTACGCTAATGTGCAGGCGAGTCGCAAAAAACAAAAAAAAAACAGACAGGTTAAAATAAAATAAACAGGAGTCAATCAGTTATCACTAAAAGCGATATCTTTCAGGTAACCTAGGTATGGAAAAGATTGATAATTACTCTATCTATACACCGAGACATTTAAGTGGTTGTTTTCCCGCAGGTGGGTAGATCAGACCATGAAACTGAACAACTTTCCCCAAGAAACATAGGTCAAAAAACGAGCAACCACTAAAATGTCTCGGTGTATGTATAAAAATCAATTGCTGTTCGTTTGTCTAAAATTTGAGAATGGCTGGACCGATTTGTGGAAGTTCAGAGAAGGTTTAAGCGGTGAGAAACATAAATAATAAGTAACGGAAAATACTAAAAACGACAATTTAATTTTCCAATACAAAATGTTCCACGATTTGTTTGTTTTGTTGTCATAGAAACTGTCAAACTGGTACGAAGTCCGCCGGGTCAGAAATCGGTTTCTGAAATTAAACTTATAACTTGTAGTCATACAATTTTTTTTTAACTTCCAGACAGAGATAGCCTTCTGAATACAGCTATAGCTCAAAACTTGCCTCTCGGCGTCCAGTTGTAAAAATTAGATTTATTCCTCCATTCAATTCTAATCCACTCAGTGCGAGTGCCACAGTGATTGACGATTTTACGATCGCCTCTCCCCAAAATTTCGGTGCTCTGCTATCCACAACTCCCTTTTGGGATCCCCTAACAGCATAGTAAATATCACAGTCGCTTGAAAAGGTTAGCGGTGTAATTGAAAGTTGAAAATAGTTAGCGAAAGTTAGTAAAAGGTTTCGATTAAGAATGTCTACGCTGTACCGTACACCATTTTCGGAAATTGTATCTGTGGTTTTCATTTACCTGACAATTTTTGAATGTAAAGATGATGTGCGCCTGTTGACGCCACTTTAAATATAATGAAATAAGTAGCGGCCGCCCATGGCGAGCGGATTCTTATATGTATATAGATATAAAATAACATATTAGCATTTTTTTAAACTATCGTAAAAGTTCGTAAAACTGAACCCACTAGCGATAGTCCTACATTGGATAAATAAATAAATTCGTGTTAACACCTTTGTGCACGACTGTTAAGTTATAATAAAGTTTAATTGGTTCTAATCGACTAAGTCAAAAAAATGCTTCCGTGTTTCATGCCATGGTATGAATCGCAGAATTACAAAAAAGATATAAAGCGTTCTTGTGCGATTCATATACCGTGGTATGAACTACTCACGGTATGAGTCGACGAAAGACCCATAGTCTTTGTCATCGTTTATTTATACGGATGCTTTGTTCATTCATAATATTTTCTACACTTTTGTGTTCAAATTACATAAATATACATTAAAATTCAAATTGAAAAAAAAAATTAAAACCTTTTTTAGGTACCAGAATAATACAATCATAACAAATTAAACAATGGCGCGCAAACTAGGTAATCCTGTCCTAAGGGAGCTAGAAAGAATATAACAAAAATAATTGCCTTTCAACAATGTTATGTGTGTTGTTAACATCTTCGCGGACAGTGTGCCAAATAGGCATACTGTCCGCGAAATAATTAAGTAACATTTAACATTAACATATAACATTAATGTTAACATTTTCTAAAAACAAAAAGTTCAAGTATAGATAAATAAGGATAAATGATGAATAAGTAAGGATGCATTATGTATTATTTATTTTCTTTCTGTGAATTGCTAAAGCAGGTTTTTCTTCTTTTTAATTGCATGTACCCTTTAAGAAAAACTTTGAAAGCAAACGGTACTGGCCGAAAACCAGCGCTACATAGGCATTATGCCTATGTCGCATTAAGCTGAGCCGGTAGCCTTTGGCATACATATTGTTACATTACAAAGTCTAATATTTGTAGCTACATGTACAATAAATAAGTAAATAATTAAATAAATAGCGAAATATTATGTTGTACCTATATGTAAAAGATGTAACAGTGTGCCAATAAATTATTATTTCATTTCATTTTCATTTCATTTCAAGTAAACCTATCTCTAAAAAGATATTTCTTTAAAAGATAGATCAGGTGGCTTACGAGTATTATAGGTATTATAGGTAGCTAGTAAGATAAACAACAGTTGCGCAAAGATCTATGAAACAAATTTTAGAATAATTGTTTACAAAATAACGTTACTTTTGTAATAATTCTTTCTTTGCGTTAGTAAAAATTCAAGCTGTTTCGTTTATATACCATATACCGCAGCCTCACATACATTCCCAGCTTCCCCTGTGTCCACAAATTCCCTAAAACGGGTGTCTACTTTATTTATCGAACGGAAAACCCTTTTGCGCTCTCGCCACTCACACTTAATGGTCGTGTTTTGGTCTGCGACCGTTGGACGCGCAATTTTAATTATTTTCGTTCAATTTACGAGTCGCCATTAAAGACTTGGTCCTCTGGGTACCATTAGAGTTCCGCTTATTTGTGAGGATCTCTGTGTTAACTTAACACTGTTATATGTTGTAGCTAGTGTTAATCAAGGGATAAGGGCGCGATGCGTCACCGAAATTTATAATGCCGTATGTGTTTTTAAGATTAATACGGGTTTGTATAGAATATTAATGGGGCAATGTTTACGTAAATCGTGCCTTGTTCTAAGTAACGCTTGTTTTGTATTGTTTTTAACATCTCACCTGATGTTAAGTGATGATAAGGCCGAAGGTGAAGCGCAATTCACCCGGGATCCTCAACTAATAAGGCACTGGCTATCTAATCTCTAGCTGCCGGAACACAACAATGCTACAAACATTGATGTTATGGCGACATATTAAGATAAGATGGTGGTAGCTAGCCAGGGAGACTAACAAGCCCTACCACCAACCAGACCGAGTACACAAACATGTACCCGAATCGAACCCGGGACCTCTGGGTCTAAACCAGTGGTCTTAGCCACTAGACCACAGAGGCGGTTAAAACTGTTAAAACTGTGGTATCGTAGTATGAGTGATTGTGTTACGTCATACAATCATCGTCATCACCAAATCATCTTTAAGTCCCTTCTGCAAGGGCACGAGCCTTTCCTTTCGATCGAAACATCACAGGTAGAACGGACCATAAACCACCGCAGGCGATCCCAGGGCAAATTGGTATTTCTATAAAAACTTAGGAGGAGGAGCTCGATGGCGCAGCGGTTAACGCGCCCGGTCTGCGAGTACCGAGGTTAAGCAACTTTCGCAAAGGCCGGTCATCGGATGGGTGACCAAAAATGTATCATCTTGAGCTCCTCCGTGTTTCGGAAGGCACGTAAAGCCGTTGGTCCCGGCTGCATTAGCAGTCGTTAACAACCACCAATCCGCACTGGACCCGCGTGGTGGTTTAAGGCCCGCGTGCCCCAGCAGTGGGGACATAAAAATGAGCTGATGATGATAAAAACTTAAGTCATAAAATTACATTAAGAAATAATAATTGCGCAGTGATTTGCGCGTTACGGTTTCGATCTTGCAAGTTATGCAACTTGCACGTTAAGCCGATGATCCCCGTTGTTGTTGTGAGATCAGTAGGGTTAGCCAAAGTAACATTAAGAAAACGACAGCGAAGTTCGAAAATAATAAAATGTATGGGATTGACATAAGCCGCGCTAAATCACGTGGTCAATCTTATGTCAATCCCCTACATTTTATTATTTTCGAACTTCGCTATCGTTTTCTTAATGTTACTTTGGCTTAGCCTACTGATTAGTAAAAAAACCTACCTACTTTGGTTCTGATTCTGATTGGTTTCGATCTTACCAAGTGCATCATGTGGAAAGACCTTCATCATCAGACTAGTGCTGGCAGTGGCAAGTGTATGTTTCGAAATGCTTTCTTTCCTGTAGGTAGGTATTATCCAAATATTTGTCCTTTAATTATAATATGAAATATGTTAATCTTTTATCAGACCTCGCTTATAACCACCAATCCAATTACAAAATGGGTGTTTTAAGTTTATAGGGAAAGGAAAAATTCGTTACACAATTTTCGATTCGGCCGAATCGCGACAAACGAGGGTCGCTAATCTTCCTTTCATATCGGAAAAAGAATCAGAATGAGATAGAAGATTATCTGTCGAACATGGGTTGGCAGGTAAATAGCTATTACTCGCTCCGTTGGCCCAGTCAAGATAAGGATTGGCAAGCACAAAGTTGATTGATGATCTGTCGAAGACTTCAGAGTGTGACGGGATCATTTCATGGTTATCAAAAGCCATGCATGACAACCGTATGGAGATTGGTGGGTGATGGATAGTCGGTCCGATAGTGTAGAAGTAGGATTTCATAGTATCGCAGATAATAGCCCTGTCAAGACAACGCTTTCTAAGGAAAGGGGAGATAAAGTTGCGTTCAAAATTTGCTTATGACGTGAATACAAATACTCGTTTAAAAAAATAACTATCACTGAGTTTAATAATGACATTTAACTAACTGTTAGCACAGTATATTCGGCTTAGGTCAACGCATTCAAGTTGGTAGGTAGGTACTTACCAAAATACCTTTTAAAATTGAACATCTAAAAAGTAATTTGCCGAGGAAATAAATAGGAAGTGACGCAAATCGTATTAAACCACTGGAAATTGCAACGAAAAGGAAATGAGTGGCATGACAAGATACAGTCTTATTAAATCGCTTTTCGCGACGTCACCTAGTATCAGGTACATTCAAATTGTAAAGCCCTAAAGAATTCTCCGATGCGAAATAATTTAACTTCACGACCGACGAAGAGACGCTGAAAAAGAAATTAAAAAATACATTTTTGCTTTTTGATTATTCCGACTCTCGCGAGCGATGACTCGAAAGAGCTATTGAGATCGGAACATTATTCATCAGAATGATACTTTAAACAACTCGTTACGACGACTTATTCTATGAAGTTCATTCACAATTGATAAATAATTATAATTATCACTCGGGCTCCCTTTGGTGGTCCCACAAAAAGGCGAAAGTAGAACTTTTAGTAACGCCCTCTTGGTTATTAAAATTTTCTCCGTGCAAAGTCGTCTAATCACTTCGCTTTAGTCAAATTTGTACTGTAAGCTTCCAGATATAAGATCGGTATTAACGTCGATACATTTCTAAATAGCGATCAAAGGGAAGTTTGATTTTGCGGTGATAATTGTGGTGAATCCTTAATTATTTTGAGGGTAAACTTTCGCCGGAGTTAATTTGAGGTCGGCTGTTATATACCTTTTTAATGGACACTCTTTTAGGTGACTTCCAATTTATTCGGTTGACTGGATTATTCATTAAATTCGTTTAAAAGCACTTGGAATATCTTTTTAACGAATTCGCTTTATAACGCTTTGATGAACTCCGATTCGTTATGGTACAGAGAACAAGGCGTCGAGACCAAACAGGACATTCAAAGTGGAGCGTTCCGATGTCATTACGTACACAGATATACCTACGTTATTTTGCAGCTCAATGAAATGCAATGTCGTATAACTGCGATCCCCTACCATGGACGCGAATCCCTTTTAAGTTCCCCTCGCAAATCCCTAACACGTGCTTAGCTATGCCTAGGTTCGGATAGGACCTAGGTATTATGGGTTGGGGCGATGTCGTGAGGGTGAGGGGAAGTAATTACTAAGGGGAAACATCAAGTGTGTCACAGGGAGAGTGTGTTGTAAGGACAAAAATGCTAGGGCAACGCTTTGGAGGTAACTGTGCCGGCATACGTCAGTTCACTGTGTCACCGATGATCTTTTGAAGATGTGCTTCTAGTAGAGGTCAACAGTGACGAGAGGGTCGAGGGTGTGTCGCCTCGTTTCTAGTAATGAGCGATTACTTTGGGTTCTGTTTGAAAAAAGAATGCGGCGTCATTTTTATTTTTATTATTCGTTTGTTTTTGTTTCTGTGAGGCTTTATAAACTTTGGAAGCTTTCGTTGTTGATCATCTTGTTTAATATTGATCACAATTAAATCTTTTGTTTCGGACAATAACAGATCACCGTAACTGTAGTGTAATTTGAAGAACACAATCCCTTAGGTTTCGTTGAGTAGGTTCAAATAATATCATAAGGAATCCTGCTAAATTACAATCATGTCTGTATAGATGTCTTAGTAATTCCTCTAATTATCATCATATGGTTATTCGTTGTTGTTAATCGTATTTAAATAAAAATGAAACGGGATAAGCATCTACGATTTTGTACGGAGGGTTGAAGTGTTTTTTTTAGTCATACTTTTGCTTGTTTTATGGCAATAATTATTTCGTATCTTAGATTTTTAAATGTATACGTATAAAGTTTATGTATATCATTATATTTTATGTATGCACTTTTTTATGTAATGGTGTGTAATAAAGAGTATTTTCATTTCATTACTTAATGTGTTTACGTAAATTAAAAAAAAAAAACTATGAATCTGTTTTATCATTACAGGAAAACATGACACCAAACGCTTTAACAGTCTTATTAACAGACGTGTGATTGCAGAAATGACTAACTTTGTTTGAATTTATTTATTTATTAAAATTATCACCATTGAATTCGTAAACAAAAAAACAAATTTAGCTTGATGTCAACACAATTATAGGTGAAGAATGCACGTAACGACATAAATATATAAATAGAAATGAGAATTAAAATTGAGATTACATTAAGAAACATATTTTAAATAAAAATTGTAAAAAGTTATTAATATTGTCACATCACAATTCACAACACATATCAGGAGATGAGAGACTTCCTGAAGCTGCTAATGTCACTAACAAACAATTGATTTTAAAACAGTAGCCAAACGCATAGATGTTCGGATTGAACGCGAGAAACCGTGGTTCAATACACTTAGCTCCGTTACACTTCTGACAAACACGGACGCCTAAC
Organism: Eudonia lacustrata; assembly: GCA_947562085.1. Classification (NCBI taxonomy): domain Eukaryota; kingdom Metazoa; phylum Arthropoda; class Insecta; order Lepidoptera; family Crambidae; genus Eudonia; species Eudonia lacustrata. The sequence continues at coordinate 16,990,985 of OX387317.1, forward strand.
ACAAGCATGCGTGCTAAGCATCACCTTCATAGATGGGTTAGCAGGACTGATAAATTAGTGCCTTACAAATAAGTGAAGAATAAGCTCCGAATTGAAGAGCTCGACGACGTCAGTGGTTAACGCGCCCGGTCTGCGTGTGCTGAGGTTAAGCAACTTTCGCAAAGGCCGGTCATCGGATAGGTGACCAAAAATTTATCATCTCGAGCTCCTCCGTACTTCGGAAGTTGTAAAGCCGTTGGTTCCGGCTGCATTAGCAGTCGTTAACAACCACCAATCCGCACTAGGCCCGCGTGGTGGTTTATGGCTCGTACTCCCTATCCATCCATAGGGAAGGTTCGTGCTCCAGCAATTGGGACATAAAAGGAGCTGATGATGAAGCTCTGAATAGTTATTCCGTGTTTACTCTAATTTGAAATGACGTTTAAATGACAGAAACAAAACACGTAATAACTATTCGGACCTTATTCTTTGTTTATTAAGGCACTTATTAAGGGCTTATTAATAAACAAAGTGTAAGCTTGGAGTAGTTACACTGTGTTTTGTCTCTTTTACTCTAATATGAAATGAAGTTTACATGACGGGAACAAAACACGGAGTAACTGCTCCAAGATTACACTTTGTTTAATGTTTTAATAACGCATGGATGAGAGTAGGCGCGAATCGTGCTCGGCAGAGCTACCGCGTGCACTTGGAGAGGCCTATGTCCAGCAGTGGACAAGATAAGCTGATGACGATGATGAACGCATTATAAGTAATCATTTTAAAGAACAGTTGACTGCACTCTTTAATTAAAACAGAAGCATTGCAAAAACTGCCTCTATTACTACGAGATAAGGTTACTTACGAAATAAAATTTTATTGCTACGCTTGATATGGTAAACTTTACTCCAAATAGCTCTCACTGAGTTTTTACAATTTATAAGTAATTTTTTATTTATTTTGTATACTGATCTCCAAACTTCAGTATGAAGATGGCACTAAATGATGATGATAAGTACTTCATGTTTTCAATACTTAACGTAGCAGCCTACGAGAATACTCGTATGTACTGTCATGATTAACGGTACATAATTTATATTGAACGAAAGCTAAAAAGAAAGCTGAGTATTTGTAGTCAAGGCAATTTGGATGCTCCATTTAAAGAAACGAATAAGCTAATTTTTTTAGATTAATTCTGTTGTAACTACATTTTGAATTTTAAATTCCCTTTGGAGTCTAGTCAGTTGATTTATTGCACTGCGGAGATTAAATTAAAGTACAAACATTTTTATTTTCAGATTTTAAATGGATTTCAAATAGGTAATTATATTTTTGTGCTTTTATGTTAAACTTACTATACAATAAATTTAAACGGGGATCAACGTAAACTAATTAGTAGAGGTATCATAGGCATACCTTTATTACCACCATACCCGATATTTATGACTATGAAACTTTAACTCATTTAAATTTCTATTTGCGAGAATGAATAACGAGTATTAAGCTAATCTGCTAAAATCAAAACTCAAAGACACACTACACTACAATAATATGTATTATTAATAAAACATATAATATTAAATATAATATGCACAAATATAATTATATTAATAATACATATTTTATATCGTATCGTATCATTATTGAAGCAATCTCGCAATCCGGCAAGTTTCTTATGTTATTTTATTTTCATTTTTATTAACCATTTTTTTCTTGACTATAAAAAAAACTAATAACTAAATATTACCATGTTTCTTCGCTGTCTTTAAGTACGCAAATGTAAACTGTCAATACCGCTCGCTGCCAAATTTATCTAATTTTTACTTAATTAAGCTATTGGGAACCCACTGACATACCGGGCCAGGTGCTCTCCCAATTGAGCACCTGACCCGGTATGTCAGAAGGGTGCAGGTTCAAATCCTGCTCGTGGATATTTTTTCAACATTTGTGTTTTTGTAATTTGTTCGCAACAAAATTTGCGTTAAAAATTATATAAACAAAACAAAAACATTTTAAGCTATTGGGTATAAAGGTCTCTCCCAAACCACTCCATAGGTCTTGTACTTCGTCGTTATACAAAAAATTAACTAATCAATTATATACACCACCTACCTTTTTGATTAATCTATTTCGTCTCACTAGGCAAATACACCCCAAACCTCTCTATACGTATCCTACTTTTTCTATCATCATAACTTAAGTTACCATTTGAAAAAAAAAAAGTGTTGAAAAAATTCCTCTAGCGGGATTCGAACCCGCACCCCATGACAGTGCACCTGACGCATTACCAACTATGCTATCGTGACTAAATCCAACTCGCCGAAATTATCGACTACTCTTACTCTGTAAGCCAAAACCAAGTTAAGTTACCATTGAGTTTTTAAATAATTTTCGCTCAACCCACCAAAACAACAGATCTTTAAATGATGTCCTATACATGTTTGGATGTTGCCACCGGTCGTACACGAGGGGCGTTTGACGCAGCCCTGTTGCGGAGGGTCTATACGCATTGCTATATGATTTACCTGAGCACACCATTGATGGATATGACATTTTAATGTTTTTTTTACATTAAAATAATAAATTAACGTTCATCTGTCACTTCAAAATATTGCAAATACACAAACGGACAGCGTCTCGAACGGCGCCGGCGGCGTCGCGGACATCGAACGGCTTCTTCTCCGAATAAAGCCATAGGAGGCTTATGACGTTGGTTTTCTGAAGAAAACAGTTTGGGGGACTGCAAATATTTTAGTATTTATAATTATATATTTACACGGATTCGAAAGAGCCACAATCCTACTAATATTATAAACGCGAAAGTTTGTAAGTATGGATGGATGTTTGTTACTCTTTTACGTAAAAACTACTGAATGGATTTGGATGAAATTCGGCATACAGATAGTTTATAACCTGGATTAACACATAGAATACTTTTTATCCCGATATTCTCACGGGAACGGGAACCACACTGGTGAAACCGCGAGCGGCCGCTAGTATTTATATAAAGTCATACCAGTGTGACTTCTTTGCCTAGTGACCTACTTTCTACGATACATACATACCTACTAGCATCCAGCGCTTCGACATAATGTTACTAGCTGTGCCCCGCGGTTTCACCCGCGTTAATTGATCACCATAAAAAGGTTATAGTGAGTCAACCTAAAAAGCTAGACCATATGCTGTCGCGGAACTTTTAAAGGGGAACAATTTCGTAATACATGATTTTTGCGTAACTTTCACCGTTTACCCAGCGCACGCAAGGAAAGCTCTCAAAAAAATATTTTCCCGTTTTTGCAATTTTTTTCATTGCTGCTCTACTCCTATTAGTCATAGCGTGATGTAATATAGCCTATAACCTTTTTCAATAAATGGACTATTCAACACAAAAACAATTTTTCAATTCGAACTAGTAGTTCCTGAGATTAGCGCGTTCAACCAAACAAAATCTTCGGATTTATAATATTAGTATAGATTCAGGAACATAATTATATCTTACATCATTAAAGTTTTGTATAGATCTTATTATTTATATTGGGATTCTCTCTCTATATCCGACTAGCAGTTATAATATACAGGGCATAGACGCATAAGAACTTTTCAAGTTTGGAATACCGTGTGGGTATTCTTTTTATTATTTCCCCATTTATGGGTGGCAAAGGTTGTGAGAACTAGGTACACCACCTACAACCAAGTCAGTTATGTTTTCTTCATAAGATGATTATAAATGACGATAAGCGATTGGCAGATAATATAAATAGAAAATAATGTTACCACCCTTTGAGTATTATTATTCAACTCCATCATAGAATTTGAAAAATACTACTTACCTATTTACTTACAGTTTAAAAGCATTGTCAAAGTTTGAAAATACAATTTTACACACTTCAAAAACATAACCCCCTTATTAATAAAAACTATTTAAGCATTATTTAGTTAATTATTGTTTTATCTCTTTTTCTCGTATACAAAATGACGTTTGTGTGACGTTGACAAAACAATATTTAACTAAAAAATGCTTAAATAGTTTTTATGAATAAGGGGGTATGTAAATAACAATCATGTTCTTTCCTATCATCTGTAGAAAATATAATACATGCAATACACAATACTTACATAATTTTGCGTTTCTGGCCTTCTGCTTTTAAGGCATTTTGCTTTTCTGGCCTTCTGCGTTTCTGGCATTTTGCGTTCCTGACCACATGCGTACATACGCACCTATTCTGCAAATAAACTTTTAGTATTAAAAACCATCCATCTATCTAAACTCCAAACCTGCCGTCCTAACAATACTGTATATTATGTTAGATGTAAGAAAGTTATATCCTCTGAGTTTGAGGATACCGTGTGAAAAGCGCTTCCATCTTCAACCTCGTGAAACAAATATAATATGTTCTACTTTGTCCATCTTCTTTTCCTCCGTCTTGACGAGTACATTTATCTTTATTCGATCATATCCTTTCCGTAAACACTGGTTTTCTAACTTCACAACCCAGCTCGGTAGGTACCCTATAGGTATACTTATCTTCAGATTAGACCGGCTAGGGGATCTGAGTACAATGGCGTTGCTAGGCTACCAGCCTATCCCCAAGGTCAAAATGTTTTATATGGACGATCGAATTATAACTCTGAGGGGTTGCAAGTACCTAGGCCCTAAGGACGGACTTTTGGTACCTAAATAAACCTTGCTCCATTGCAATAGGCTACACATTTGTGAATTTAGGTTTTGCACGCGGTCCGATATCAAAGTACTTTCAATCGATTCATGCAACGGTTAGGGTAAATATGAATGTTGCATTGACAGGGGTCTATTAAGGGCTCGTATTTAATTTTGTCCATGGCCAGCTTTTTGTTTTTGTATTGGTTCCCTTTGCTACTGCTTTTTAATTTACACGCCCTCTTTGTTTGATGTGAACATGATTTTGTTTTGTATTTTTTTACAGTGTGTTTGCTTTTAAACAAATTGCGCGAAATGACTTTTTGGTGTGACAAGTTCCTTTAGAACGGAACATTTGTTGTTTTTTGTTTCTGTATGAGTTTGAGATTCATCTGTTTTGATGTATAATTTACATATTTGCGCGCTGCAGATCAGTATTAACAATACATCTCATCAAACGTAGTGTAGAACGTCCTAAGACTAGGTGGAACGACGATCTTCGCAAGGTGGCTGGCAAGAGCTGGATGAGAGTAGCCACGGAGCCACGGAAAATGAAATGAAAATGAAATGAAAATGAAATGAAAATGAAATGAAAATGAAATGAAAATGAAATGAAAATGAAATGAAAATGAAATGAAAATGAAATGAAAATGAAATGAAAATGAAATGAAAATGAAATGAAAATGAAATGAAAATGAAATGAAAATGAAATGAAAATGAAATGAAAATGAAATGAAAATGAAATGAAAATGAAATGAAAATGAAATGAAAATGAAATGAAAATGAAATGAAAATGAAATGAAAATGAAATGAAAATGAAATGAAAATGAAATGAAAATGAAATGAAAATGAAATGAAAATGAAATGAAAATGAAATGAAAATGAAATGAAAATGAAATGAAAATGAAATGAAAATGAAATGAAAATGAAATGAAAATGAAATGAAAATGAAATGAAAATGAAATGAAAATGAAATGAAAATGAAATGAAAATGAAATGAAAATGAAATGAAAATGAAATGAAAATGAAATGAAAATGAAATGAAAATGAAATGAAAATGAAATGAAAATGAAATGAAAATGAAATGAAAATGAAATGAAAATGAAATGAAAATGAAATGAAAATGAAATGAAAATGAAATGAAAATGAAATGAAAATGAAATGAAAATGAAATGAAAATGAAATGAAAATGAAATGAAAATGAAATGAAAATGAAAGTGTATAAATTAGGTAGTAGGTACCTACATTTTACTACTTCATAAATCATAGTTTTTGCCTTGGCTATGTACCTCAAGCTTATTATATCGTCGTTATATCGTATTGTTACAGGTTGCACTAATCTTCGGCATAATGGGGGCATGCCGAAGGCAAGAGCTATACAACATCCAGTTCGATGAAGTCTCTAACATAGACGACAGTACAATCATGGTGAAAGTTTCGAAAACAAAAACGAAAATAGATCGTTCTTTCGTTGTGACATGGAACTTCGACCCACCCCCTGTCGAATCCCTGTCTTTTTCTTGAGCTATAGATTGGGGAAGTGCGTCGATCAAAGAACTGGTATTAATAAATTTGGTGCTTTGGGAAAAACTATCGCAAGCTTTTTAAATCTGCCTAACCCAGCGTTGTACACAGGGCATTGCTTCCGGCGCACCTCGGCGACCCTTCTCATAGATAGCGGTGGTGATTTGACCGCACTGAAACGACACGGGGGGTGGAAGTCTTCTATTGTGGCTGAAAGCTACATTGATGAGTCTTTAATGAATAAAATTCAAGTCTCAAATACGATACGACCAACTAAGAAAGAGCCGAGTTAAAAAAGAGACAAGTTAGGAAAGTGTCAAGTTTAATAAAATGACGAAGTCGTCCGGAGGGGAGACGAGTTGGGAAAGTGTCAAGTTTAAGAAAGAGACCAACTAAGAAAGAGCCGCGTTAAAAAAGAGACAAGTTAGGAAAGTGTCAAGTTTAAGAAAATGACGAAGTCGTCCTGAGCGCTATAAACCGCACAAACTACTATAAGCTTCGCATCGCCCTCATTATATCATTATTACAAAAGTTTTAATGGCATGCCACACCGTGATCATAACATTGTATTTGACCGAGATAAAAATGAAACTATGACATACATGGGCCCTCTAACTATTTGTGTGTGCAAAATTAATTTCTCTGTTATGACACGATACAGAACAAACTCGCAACCACTTACACATATTGTTTTTTTACATCGTTTTCTAAAAGCTGCGCGAACACTAGAATTGAAATGATTTTTTACGAATTTACTCGTGTTATTTTATTTTAACATTGAGATCCCTATAAAGGACCCGTGATGCGATCACTGCAAGCCTGTTGGTAGTCTCTTCATTCATTTCACACCGTCAATTATTTTTATCGGGTAAGTTCCGTTTCACGCAAAATGAGCTTACATTATCTTTTGAGCTTGATTAGGACAACATTTACATATTGATAGAGAAAACGCGAGTAAATGCGTAAATAGTTTTTATTTCATATTTTAGCTATGTAAAGATTTAGATAATTACAAGTCAGAACCACGAGTGGCTTTGTGAAACACAAATTTTTTTCATATTTGTTTAAATATGTATATACAATTCATAGCCACTATTGGCTTTAAATTTTCAATCTACAACCAATTTCCAGTGTACAGAAAAATAGAGATAAAGATATTTTTTTATCAAACACATTCGTTGTAGCATTCAAATACACGCGTTAGATGATATTGATGGCGATTTCGTGCTCGACCGATCGCAATCGGAATAGCCACCATTTGTATTTAGCGCCCCAACCGACGCGGGGTGGAGAGCTGATTTCATTACGGATTTTGGGGATCCACGTTCAAATATTTGCACACACAAAAGCACTACATAAGGTACTGGTATCCAGGCTTCTCCGCAGAAGAACAAAGTGTGCATTTATAAAACTGTTATAAAGCCCATCCTTATGTACGGTTCTGAAGTCAGGACGCTAACCCTTAAAGAGGAGAATCAGCTTCTAGTGGCAGAAAGGAAGGTTCTTTGGAAAATCCTGGGTCCAATAAGGAGGGAAGATGGTAGCTGGAGAGTCCGGAAGACGCAGAGATTGAAGACCTTGTGGCTGAGCCTAACATAATAGGAGAATACAAATCACACAGACTCCGCTGGCTCGGTCACATGCTGCGAATGAGGGAAGATCAAAGCGTCAAGAGAGCATAATTTTTAAATCGATTTAAGTTTATTCTTTTTACCTTTAAAAGTGTAGAGAAAAGTATACGGACAGTTTCCTTTAAAATTTACGCTAATATACGTTGGAATAAAATACATCATACGGATCTTCAGGCGTTTTCAAACAGATTATTATAACTTGAGGTTTTGAACCCATTGTATGGTCCGTGGGAACAGAAAGAGTAAATAGATAGGATGACATGAAGTGGTAAAGCGGACCCATCATCATCATCATCATCATCATCTCAGCCAAAAGACGTCCACTGCTGGACAAAAGCCTCCCCCAAGGATCTCCACAACAATCGGTTTTGTGCGGACCATAGCGGACCCATATATATTCATAATTATTGTAATACAGAACACTTTTACTCGATACCTATATTTATCTTCCTATAGGTATCTTTCAACTATTTCTCAAAACTACATTACAATTAGTACAACATAGTAGCTATAGAAGTAAAAGATTATATTTTGTGTACCTTTGAATATTTATTCTGCAACAAATAAATATACGTATTAACTTTCTCCCCTTTCAAGTTCACTTCGGAGTACGGAACCATCGGTCATATAGAGATGTTGACATGATATTTTTTCGCCATCTCCCTCTCAATCGAATAAATCCCAATGCTGCGTCGCTGAGTTAATTAATAATTTAAGGACACGACGCAATTGCGGTCCGCACGCTAGCGTCGGTAATGGAATCGGTATTAAAGAGAATTCGATTCGCAATTCGATAAATCGGTCGGTTTTTCCTTTTTAATTGTTTATCGAATATGTTAACCTTTTTTTTGGATAAATTAGAAACAAATTTGTTTTGTTTTTGTTTTTTTCAACTATTGTAACGTTGCAATTTTTAAACGTTATAGATTTATAGAATAGCAGAAAAGACATTTCAAAACAATCGTTGTAGTTTTGTTGAGTTTAGTTCCGAAGTGCCTCAATAGATGGCGCGAGCAGTCTTGAAAATGTAAGGGATTCGATATTGATCGATATCTGTCGTCTTTGGTATAGATAATTTAAAAAGTAAAAAGTCGAGTGACATGACAACTGTCAGGGAGACAGCGAGCTCCGCATTTTGCTAAGATGGTCTGGAGAGAATAGACACTGTTGATTGATAAAACGTGACGCCCTAGGGCTTAAGGGAATCCTTACACATCGGCCCTCATTTCAATCAAAATGAGCCGATAAAATATTTAAAAGTTTGGTAAGTTCATTTCTGAAAATTTCATTCGTTTATTTTTTTGGTTAGATTTCGTTATCATGGCCATGCGTCTTCCAGGGTCAGGAGAGGGAAATTGCAGGATGTCTTAGGCCGAAATTTGAAATAGCCACATAAGTTTGAAGGATCAAACGACGCCTGCATGTAAGTTAGCAATTTGCTAAATTTCCAATTTGAAATCTGAAAAGGTATAGTTGTAATTTGTATACTCATCAACATGGTTTGTTGTTTCAGAATGGGATATTTACATTCATATTTATATTCATATTTATAGTTACATCTACATTGATGTTTGCATTTTAATGAACATCTGCGTTCACTTTTACAACACTTCATTGGATCTCTGATCGTTCCGAGGTTATAAAGTAAGGAGACACTTAGTCATAAACGCACCCTATCCACATGGGTGAGGAAGGCTGTTCTCCTCTTGGAATGCTGAGAGTCTGAAGAAAGCTACCCGTGCCTCATTCGGAACCGGGGACGCTCTGCCCGTTGAGACTGAAAAGTCAGCTCGCAGAGCCGCCACGGTTCGGGATAGTCTGGCCAGGTAACATGATGGTCTTCGTAGGATTTCACCAGGTCAGTGTTCTTCGCGATGGTCTTATTAATTTAGTAAATTCACTTTAGATTATGTTCCACAATTTGGGATTGGTTTAATCACAAACGCGAACTCGGTTAGCGACCCTGAGTTTAATAGTCTTTTGCATAACATTTTTTTAATGATTTAAATTGGTACTGGTTCTCCGCCAAAGATTACTGTCTTATGACATGCTCATAATGTATTAGGATAAATCTAAATTTTAAGATACAACCAAGATTCAGTGTAAGCTATGTACCATAGAATTTAAGAGAAATAATTCCTTGTTGTACTGAAATTATAAAGGTGAGAATATTTTATATTTGAATAAAACCAATCTGGCATTGAGATCACTTCAATCTTTGATTTATTTCCTTATCAGTATCATTTAGCAGTTTGGAGTTTGTAACCAATATCATTTAACACCAGTAAGTATTTTATAACAAAGAACAGGTTTTTCATATTAAATATATAAAAAAAAGACTAGTTTTCACTATTAATGGTTCTAGGGACTTCCTCTAATGTATTTTTGACTTCCAAGCCGACTGTCTCAACAGTGCTACTAGTATCTTGGTGTAGTAATTACTAAAGTGTAAATCAGCATAATTATCATCATCAAAATCAAAGTGCAAAGTGGTACGTTAGTCATCGTTGACATGAAATAATAATACGTGAATTCGGTATTTAGAAACGGAGTGGTACGAAATACACTGGGCCGCAAAAATTCCGGGTCGCTTATAAAAAGTGTGATAGTTTCTTAACTACACAACACAAACTAGTGAAACTGTAGTATGTTATAGATGACTGACTTATACATAAAAAAATACATAACACGTTTGTAAACTGTATAATTTTATTTAAATACTAAAAAATACAAAAAAAAACACTTTTAACTTTTGACAACAAAAATATACAACACAGTTAATCTGCAAAATGAAAGCTTTTCTGTAAATTTAATATCTTGTATTTCCTCCACGAGCCAGTATCAATTCATTAAGACGATGTGGCATGCTGTAAATCGAATTTCTAATACGGTTTTGGTCTATGTTTGACCATTCTTCTACTAGCGCACTTCTTAACTCACGTAAGTTAGCTGCAGCTGGAGAGCGTTGTTTAACGCATCTCCCGAGCTCGTCCCATAAATGCTCTATGGGATTTAAGTCTGGGCTGCGAGCTGGCCACTCCATGCGGGTGAAACCGACGTCTTGAATATACGCGTTGACCAAAAGTGTTGTATGTGGTCGCGCATTATCGTCCATAAAAATGGAATTTGCGCCCATATTCACCAAGAAAGGACCAGCATGCTCATTTAAAATCTCCTCTACATATCTGGGAGCTGTCAGAGAACCGTTTTCTATAATTACGAACTCCGTACGATCCTCTGAAGATATCCCAGCCCAAACCATTATTGATCCTCCACCGAATGGCACCTTTTCCTCAAAACACGCTTGACAATAACGTTCATTGGGTCGCCTATATACTCTTCGTCTCCCATCGTGTGCGAATAAACAAATCTTGACTCATCGGAAAACATAACCCTGGACCAATCTTCATCTGTCCATCCGACGTGTTCTCGAGCAAACCGCAACCTGGCAACTCGATGTTCTCTGAGCAATTTAGGGCCATTTGCTGGCCTATAAGGCTTTATATCAGCTTCCCGAAGTCGCCGCCGGATCGTGTCAGAGCTTACATTGTTGTGGTGAATTTCTTGAACGCTATTTCGGACCTGAACAGCCGTGAGATGTCGATTTCTTAACATAGTGCTCACGATGAATCGGTCTTCTCGTGTAGTTGTACACCTTGGCCTGCCATTCTCTGGTCTCCTGATGTTCATGCCGGTCTCTTGAAATCGCTGGAGTACTCTTTGGACCGTGGATAAAGATACACCTACTGTTCTAGCAGTACTCCGCTGACTGCTTCCTTCTTGTACCATGGTGATAATTCGTGTACATTCTTCAGTAGATAACGACATGTTGGTGCATGGTTGATGCACAAAATACTGTGACCAGCCAAAAAAACTGTTTATGACGACAGCTCGGTTTGAAAAATAAGCGAGAAAATTTTCTATTCCAAAAATTTTAACTTTGATATTTTTCAAAAATCGGAATTTCTTTTTTTGAAGCTGTAACTTGTTCAAATGCAACCTCTTTTGATATGTATAATAAGCGTCAGAAATCTGCCTATAATATATTATTTATACGAGGGATCTATGTAAATAACTTTGGGAGATATCGCGGTTTTTCTAAATGACCCGTTATTTTTGCTGTCCAGTGTATTTAATGTCTTGCACAGGAGTATTTTCTGTAGTATTAGTAAAGACTATGCCTAATAACTTTTTTTTTATTATTATCGTATATAAAGTGTCAACGATATTAAATTTCAACAAATTAATATTTAATTGTATGTGTGTAATATTGTGTTTTGTGTAATATTTAACTGTAAGGCAATTGAGTAATATGTAATTGAGTTACTTGGCCTCATTATATAAGTATATAGATATAGGTACTCTTATTTCGACTTCAAATTCTATTTTTCTAATAGCTTCCTAGCAATATAACATCAACGGCTACCGATTACCGAAGTTGCATAGAGGACCTTATAAAAAAAACTTTTTGAACACCGAATTGAATTTCAATTTTATTAATGGGGCATAATTAAAACTGGCCGTTAAACGTCCGGAGTGAGGGACACAGCGTTTTTATCCAAATTGCTTCAGCGACAGTACAGTTGTACGCGTTATTTACGACTTCAATAAAGTGAACCTTAAAATTGTTAATGAAAAGGTATTAAAACAGGCGTGCCTCTCGTAAATAACACGGTGACAGTGCGGAGAAAGAAAAATGCGGCCTGGATTTGAACAAATTACTGCAACAGCCGTCAGTCGTTAAGCCGATTGTGTCGCTGTGCTTAGGTGTGTTGTATTAGCTGATACTTAATTACACTTTATATCAACAGGCAGGTGAATGACAATGTAAAAAATAATTAAAAAATACTAAAGTAAACATGGCAGTCATTTTAAAATTGTCAATCCAATTTGGCTTGCTTTGGCTTTGTCACGGTTATATATGGTGTGGAGAATGAAAAATGCGGCCTGCTCTACCATCAACCAACATGTACCCCGCGTTCGAAGATGAGAAGAAGAAGAATCGAACCCGGGACCTCTGAGTCCGAGTACACTGTAGTTTATTCAATGGATCATAGTGTCTGTGAATGAAGGTAGGTATCACTTCAATAGCGTTATTTTAGATTCCTGATCAAAACTGATATCTAACTGACCAAAATAAATATACTATTTATGATTAAACAGCCATCATGGATTCCAGTCACACAGTAACTTAGGTTATTAGAAATATTGGCGTAGCGTTAGTAATTGAAGATAAGCAGCCGGCTGCAGCTGCGGAAATGCCCTAAAGGAAGACCCTCTTATGAATACTAAGCGATTGCCGAATATTTTTGTTTCTCACCATATTGTTAATGGCTTAAGTAAACATGAAACGGGTTCGGTTAGGTAGCCTAATAAGTTAGTATAGTCATTAAAAATGTTAGAAAATAAATTGAATATGCTTAAAAGTCAAGAAACCATCAAATGGAAGAGCAGTGATGTCCTCAGTGGTGTGTGATGTTATGTCGGTATCAATTTTTTATTTAGTTGTACAATAATATTTATTTACAATTTCATTATATCATAAAAATTGTAAAAACAGTATATTTTCTCTTCTATCAAAATGTACCAAAACTTATGTTTTCCTTGACATATTCTTTGTACTTTCAAAAGCCAAATGTTGCTACATAATTTAAAGCGAAGAATATTGAATGTACAAGTGAGGAAGTCGATGTCCCAACAATAGCCATTTAAGCACCCCCTGATTACAAAGCAGTTCCGGATGACAAAGTCCATATTTATAGAAGATAATAAAATTGGCCGTCGAAGTTCCTTCAGTGGAACCGAAATTTATATTCCGGTCAAGCCTCCCGGCGGACGTTAATCGAATTCTTATTTCATACTGCAAATGTACCGTGAATAGTGCAGCCTCTACATCACTAAAGATATTCGAGCCTTATTCGTGATGTAGAGTAGAAGAGCCAGTATGCCGAAAAAGGGTTGGAAGTGGAACCTCCTTTGTTTCTTTAGGAGCTCAGCTTCTGGTACCACGGCACGACCCTGCTACACACTACTTTAAAGTTTATACTGACACCCCCCACCAACCTTACGGTTATAAAGTTAGGTGTCAGACATCCTTACGCAAGCACAAGGACCACCTACGTCAGGTCATAACGCCAGATCAGAACACGCCGGTACGCATCCTTCATCCGGTACTTTTAAGACTAGTGTCTCGAGCTAGTTGCCCCATGGACACGTATAGTCCACTACCTAATATCCAGATAGGTTACCGGAGCTGTAAGCTCGCTCACTTCTCGTTGCACTAAGAATACAACTCGCAGATACCACTGCTCGGGACGTCAACTCCAAAGATGCGATGAGGAGGGCTTCATCAAGGTGGGGAAGAAGAAGAAGCCAGCCTGTTGCAAATAAACAGGCATTTATTTTTATTGGAAATAAAACTTTGATTTGTATTATGGACGAATCGATTATCGAGATTCAATTTTGTTTGGTGGCATAATGGCCCCATCACTATCTGTTTTTTTTTGTTGGTACACTTGTCTCTGGAAAGACAATATGGCTGGTTGATAGTTATCGTGTGTTGATAATTAAATAGATTTTATGTAGTAATAAGGGCATTTGGAGCCGTATTATTCTAATTAAGTGGATTGTGCAACCTGTGTTTTGTGAGTGTGCGTCGTAAGCGAATTGTTTCGGGAAAACAATTAGCCGGGATGTCGGCCACGCCGCTGCTGGAGTGAACAGATATTTCAGGGGGAAAGTGCACTTGGGGTAGTTTGGGTGTGTTTAGGGAACCTTCGAAGACCCGGACTCGGATTCGGGCCCCATCGGACCATATGGATCCCGTTCTGGACGGCGGGAGCGGTATTGAACTGTGAGTGGACTTTGTTAATTTTAATGGGTAATTTTAAGCAATAGCATAGTGTGTGTTGTGGGTTTCCGCAACACAGCCTGTAGCAACCTGTTTGGCACCGCACCGACGGGGCCGAGACACCTGCTGCGTCCAGCGATACCGACGACGCTGCTGTACGTGTCCCGACTCCTTTAATCTACGAAGGCGGAAGAGCTCGTAGTGTCCATGCGAGTGAAGTCCAACGCCACTCTGAGGGTCGAGCGGTTGAAATCCCGCCACAATGTGATTCAAACTGCCCGGGCATTTTTTATAATACCCTATTAATCACATAACTTAATAATATATTATTTGTATGTATGTTAGTCTGTAAGGCGTCTATTATTCTTTCTATGGGCCTCTTTGTATTTTACCATCTTTACACTGTTTCGTTGCCTAAAATAAATAAATCTATTCTATTTATTACCGCCTTCTGTGGTCAAGTCAATACCAGCGGTCTCAGGTCGTTGTACTTAGTTTGGTAGGTGGTAGGGTTGTTTTAGTCATCTGTCTAGCTACTTCATTATCATCATCAGCTCATTTTATGTCTCCACTGCTGGGGCACGAGCCTTCCCTATGGATAGATAGGGAGAACTGGCAATAAACCACCACGCGACCCCAGTGCGCATTGGTGGTTGTTAACGACTGCTAATGCAGCTGGGGCCAACGGCTTAACGTGCTTTCCAAAGCACGGAGGAACTTGAGATGATAAATTTTTGGTCACCCATCCGATGACCGGCCTTTGCGAAAGATGCTTAACTTCAGCAATCGCAGACCAAGCGCGTTAACCACTGCGCCACTGAGCTTCTCATAATATAACATCAATGTTAACAACATTGCTTTGTTGTTATTAACATTGTTGTGTACCGGCATTTAGAGATACGATAGCTAGTCCCCACTGCTGACAGTGTTACGGGTGAAGTGCGTTCGACTTTCGGCCTTATCATCGCTTAACATCAGGTGAGTTGAGGACCAAGTGCTTACCCGTAATTCAGCCAAGAAAGCTATAGTTACAAATAAAGTTTCTAGTCGTTACAGTAAGTAAAAAGATATTAATAATGTCAGCACCTCAAATATCACAATCACAAACACAGTAAGTAGATCACACTGTTACGATCACATTTCTACGAAATCACTCCTACAAATTATTGTATAAATAGTAGGCGAGCCGATCTCACTGTTACGGATCACACTGTTACGACCCTACTTCCGTCCCTTTTCTACGAAATCACTCCCACAAATTGTATAGAAGGCGAGCGGAAAGATGTTATACATCAATAAATTCTTTAAATTAGTTGTGTTTACCTAAATATACTTTACTTTGGCGTCAAGAGCCAAGAGCTGCTCGAATTGTCGACGACGTGGTAACCTCTGGTCGGCTCGATCCACTGGCCCATCGGAGAGACGTTGCGTGTCTCTGTATATTTTATCGCCTTTATCATGGGAAGTGGTCTGAGGAATTGTTCGGTTTGATCCCTGCCGCTGATTTTCTTCACCGCACTACACGCAATCGACTGTCTTTTCATCCACACCATCTTGATGGATCTACTACTGTGCGTTTTTCACGTAATTTTTGCCACGAGCTACAGTGCTGTGGAACCAGCTCTTAGCGACGGTATTTCTGGACCATTACGACTTAGGGATCTTCAAGAAACGAGCCTATTCCTTCCTTAAAGGCCGGCAACGCATCTGCGATTCTTTTGGTTTTGCGGGTGTCCATGGGCGGCGGTGATTGCTTCCCATCAGGTAACCCGCCTGCTCGTTTGCCTCCTTCTAATATAATAAAAATAACAAAATATATAGAGATGATAATTCTAATCTAGAAGATGAGGCTTTAAACCTTATTCTGCTGAATTTGGGATTTAATTAAAAGTGCCGTCATTATCAGCCTATAAAGTCACCATTGCTGGGCTATAACTTTCACATGAACAAAGCAGGTACAAGAGGAGATAAGATCATTTGCCACTAAATTAAATCCTTTAATTTTAATGTACAATACATTAAAATTACAGTCTAAATTACATTTTAAAAATCATATACAAGGGTGTGCTTATCTCTAAAAGAGATCTCTTCCAGCCAACCCTAGCTGTAGTTGGAAAAGAAAGTCTGCGGGACCAATTGTCGACCATAACACATAAACCACAGACCAGACCACACTGGCCTAATGCCGGTTGGGAGGTTGATTTTTCTTTGGTGCACTGTCATTTTGTATGCTGTAGTCCTCTCTAAACACCGCACGGACGCTCTCAACTCAATTTACTTTTCAATAACCTGACTATCGAATATTGTTATAAAAATAAAAGGTTTTTAATGCTGAGTTTTCTGTCCAGGGAACAATGTATTTTTAAGGCTTTCATTCATTTATTATTCACCGGAATGATTATATCACAAATAAACTAGCAGCCAAGAAGTATTGTTTTCTAATGGAACTCGAGGTAACTCGCAGGTTCGTTTAAGTGTATAATTTGAAGCCTAGAAACATTTTCGAAGCTCTAACAACTTCTACGTACTTCTGCTGCTACACCATTAGTATCTTTTTAGCACTCAAAAAACATATTAGACATCAATCCCATAAAGATCTAACAAGCCAAGGAATGGTTTTTTATTGAAATGCTAGTAGATCTGTATAAAGTGTTTAATTAACAAACAAACCCTATCCCTTATCCCCTAACCCTATGCTGGACAAAGCAGCCCATCGATGAAATCAAGTAATTGCTACAGTTATTATTGATGGGTATTGGCATAGCGCTTTCCAAATGCGGTCTAGTAAGCTATGCATCGAAAAACACAAAACATACTTCACCTGACCTGAGAATTGAACTCAGGACCTTCGTATATCGAAACGAGTGCTTAGCCACTCAGCCACGGAACCGTCTTACAAAGCCAAGAAATGTTTCCAACGCTCATACCAACTAACTTCTACTACACAGAATAATCTTTTCCAGATACTCCAACAAACACATTAGTTATATTACCTACACCGAATGCCTAACTTCGATAGCTCACGACCCAACAACTACGAAGTAATCTCTTTGCAACTCTGCGACGGGCGGTCTGCACTGTTTACCTGCATGTCGTATCTCATTCTGTCTTCGTCTCTTTAAGGCGAACGTCCACTACACTTGCTATGCGAAACTTCTCATTTGAACGGAACAATTCAATTAGTACTAGTATAAAAAAATAAATGTACTGCTTTTGTCTAACATCAGCTATGTCTGTGTTGGCGACATATCGATGATGATTACTAGTACACTAAACGATTTGTATAATTAAGAAAGAATTAATTATTGAGTAGTAGATACTCAATTTATAAAACATAAAAGATTAAGCTTAGTTCAAAACATTGGTAATTAAATAAAAACATTAAGTTTGTTGCGAACAAATTACATTTCATTCATAGTCGTTGTTTAAAAGGATTTCAACACACCCAACAAAAGTTTTTTTTCTACACAATGGAAGTTTCAATTTATTTCAACATGCTCGTACTTTTAATTTTTTTTTTAATAATATTAATGAATAAATTTCAAAAACATACTTTTTGAAAAGCATTCACTGAATACATATACTTATACACATACTTTTTGAAAAGAATTCATTTCGGAACTTAAAACAAAAATCTGTAAAATAAACGCGAGTGAATACAACAGAAGTTTCTGCTTTATTTCAACATGCTGTTCTCCTTTTTTTGCATAGCATTGTCTGGACGACCACCGTTAATATATTCTGTGTCCATCCGTCCGTCGGACTGGTAGTCCGCCATTCTGGTCACGAGCGGTTTTTTTCAACGTAGCCCGAATGCAGCCCGCGCTGAAATTACAATCTTTTTAGCGACGTGCAAGCTATTCTGATTAACCCATACCGTTGGTTTGTTAGAGCAATTGTTGCTATTTTACTAGCGTTTCGGAGCATGCACTATTTTATAGACACGGTACGTGATGGGATGTCATAGACTGTAAAAAAGTTATAAATCCGTTTTCTCGTCGCCGCGCCCATTGGTCTCGCCGCCCACTATGACTTTTAACAGTAAGCATCAAAATGAACGAAACTAATAAGATTTTGTCGCGAAATTTTTTAACATTTTTTTAAAATTTAACTACTAAGGTCAAAAGGATCTTTACATTGAAGTAAAGTCAGATTTTTTATCTGACTTTACAAATTTTCAAACTCACTAATTGTTTGTTTCATACTGAACTCTATCAATTATTGTTGTCTCCATCATACAGATACACATTGTTTAATTTAGAGAAGCCAGATGATCAGACGATATCGTCGGGGTGGCCTGAAGCAGAGGATGAGGCTCACACGGGACCGGCTAAGTCAGCATTTTCAAGGGGAGTCTTATACCCAGCAGTGGGGGTGCTCACAGGCTGAAACGATGGTGATAATGAGTACTAAACTAAACAACTATTCTCAATAAACATAGGTAATTTTGACTGACCGTCTCGGTTGGCTGTATCGTACCTACATACACGTGAACTGTCGTCTTCTATTCTATAAATAGCCGTATTAAAACATAGTATAACGCAAGATCTCTTACCCTCTTTTGACCAGTTAGACCCTGACCATAACTAGTGCAGCCCGGCCAAAACGTCCGATTAGATTAACAAAAAGTATGCAAAACAGAGTTTGCATTGCGTCTTACGGTTTTGAAATGGTTGATTTGTTTCGAGCAACGAGACTAAGTGGCATCTCGTTGTAGTACTAAATTTTAAATTCGATTTTAAACCCGTCTCCGAGTGCACAAACAAATCGTAAAGTTTCTGCTCATAAACGCGACGAACACCTTAGTTTATACCATAGACGTAAGTACTGCAAATAAGAGGACGTAGCGTAAATATTTTCAACATTTTGTATGCCACTAGCTGACCGGTGGACTTCGTACCGCTATAGCAGCGCCACGTACCGGGTTCAATTGTTAATCTAAACCATTCTCGAATCCACATGAACACACACAGAAAATTTCATCCAGATCGGTCCAGCTGTTTAGAAGGAGTTCAATAACATACACACGCACAAAAGATTTCTATATATAAAGATCTATTGACCCAATGAGCAATGGAGAGGGCTATGCTTAGAACTTCTTTGCGGGATTGGATCCGAAATTAGGAGACCCGTAGAAGAACTAAGGTCACCGACATAGCCCGAAGAGTTGCTACGCTCAAGTGGCAGTGGGCAAGGCACATCCCTCGTAGGACTGAGGGCCACTGGAGCGGAACAGTCCTAGAGTGGCGAACGCGCACCGGAAGACGCAAAGTAGGCAGGCCTTCAACGGGGTGGATCGATGATCTGGTGAAGGCTGCGCGTAGTTAATGGATGTGAGCAGCAAAAACCGGTCGTTATGGAGATCCTTGCGAAAGGCCTTTGACAAAGGTCCAGCAGAGGACCTCTTTTGGCTGAGATGATGATGATGATATATATCCTTCCTCATTATCAGCCTATACACGCTACGTGTATTTTTTTAAGGATATTGCTCTACTATGCTTTAAATGCCACAGAATCTAAATTTATCAGAATATTTTCATTATGCTTCTGGGGGCATGGTCAATAGACCGCATACCATTCAGAATAGAATACAGCAATACAGTAAAGAGCAGCTTGTGACGGAGAATAATATTATCCTCATACATATGTTAACGTAGACGGAGTTTATTCATAAATCCTATCACTTAACAATCGAAGTTTTTAATTTCGACCGCTTGACTATGTCTTTCCATTGTGAAGTCTATGGTTTATACAAAGGAGATTGCTTATTTTACGTCGGTGTGACGTTATGTCGCTTCTTATTATCCGTTTGGAAAATAAACACTTTTACGATTTTACGTTTAAATACGTTTGGTAAAAGCTGTAGGTATAAAGTTCATGCATACGGCGATAGTCAAACTTAATGACAAAGAAATAATGACGTACCGTTAGCTTTCACGATACTTATCATAGTATCAAGATACCTAGCGTATTACATTAACGAGTTTGATGCGAGCATTTGCATGGTCAGTACAAATTTTAAAAGTCATAAAAAGTTTAAATTCACTATGTTTGGAACTAGTCACTTCACTTTTTAAATAACTAAAATAAAAATAACAACGCATGTAAACCAAGATGTTACCTTATCTAAAACATAAAATAAGAATAGGCTATAGATTACCACTTGTGTAACATTATTTATGTAAGTACGTTGCATTTGTAATCACTCGCGTATTAAACACTAAAACGAAAGCTTTTATAATCACCAAACAATAGTAAGCAAACAAATGAACGTTGCATTATGTAGCAAGCAAAACAAACGACCAAGTGGATTTTTTCGTGCGCTCCCGTCCGTCAAAGCGATGTTTTGGAGCTTAAAATAACTTTACTAAGTCTCTATTTACCTCGTCTTTTTAACAATAGATGGTTCATTATTTCGCGGCACCGACACGGCACGGTGGAACTTATAAATCATTTATTCTTTCCTCCGGCTACGAGGAGATTAACAAAACAATGGATGACAATCTATCAACAAGAGTCCATTTAGGAAGACAAAAGCCAGCAGACGATCCGAGTGAAGTGGAGCGTTTTATATCATATTTATCTTTAATTACTACACGACGTCGAACGAAGAAAAAGAACGCGGATTGGAGTATAATGACGTCATCCGTCGCTCAGGGAGAAGAATGCGGAAACAAATAGCGATTTTCTTTTGTTAGCTTATTATACTCTGGAGAATTTATTATTGGTACCTCTGCGCTCGTTTCGAAAGCTCAGTGCGGCTCTGAGAGGGAACTAAGCAAATATACGATAAACGTATTGACTTAAGTTCTGCTTCAGGTATGACTACTTATATTAGAATAAAAAAAATAATTGTTATTTTGGCATATACTAGCAGCCCCAGCATCACTATGCCAGACTTAAAGATACTGTAAGCTAATTTTCCGTAAAACGGAGCGTACCTACTCAATAAAAATAACTGATGGTAGATAGCAATGGATTCGAAACGTCAGTCTTAAATGATGTAAAATAAAAGCGACTAGATTCATTCAAAGTGTTTTATTTCAAAAGCCTATAAGCTTATCGCCTATTGAATGGACTTGCAACACTTTAGAATTGAAAGGAACAGAAGAGATTGATTGTAACATTCCGGACGATTGTTCCCTCCGATATCGTCGTTTAACCCGCAAACACATAGGGCGGTATCGAAACGACCTCACTGACAATAAAGAGGGAATAACATTGCTCTGATGAAAACTGAAGGGTTCTAAAATTTTACGAGCAGCCAAGTCTCTAGTGTGAAATTTAATTAGAAACGTGTCAGAACAGTCATGATGAGGTATTTAATAATGTCCTGTGTCCCCCCGCGGCGATTTATGACTCTTAAGTCGGGTTGGTAAAGGACTATCGTTAAAACATGAATGAGAATTAAAGTTTTAATTTGTATTTGACGTCTGGGAGAGATTGGACCAACACGTTTTGTGTTTTGAACAACGCTTTTCAGTTGCAGTAGTTGAAGATGGGCTGTTTAATTGACTGTTGAAATAATATAGGTACTCTGTTTTTTTGAGTTTATCACTTTATGTTTCACAATAATCATTATTTAAAACTTTTTATTTAGGTACCAAAAAATAAATAACATGCATTATAACTAAAGATAATTTGGAACTATTTACAGTAGGTAATAAAAAAATCCCTGTGTGGTGCCGGGGATAAAGAATTGCACCACCCCATCTCTTCCTGTGGGTGTCGTAAAAGCCGACTAAGGGACCATTCCAGAGGATGGGCAGCAGCATCTCTCTGAGGTTACCCTTAACCTACTGCGATCGCCAACCCGCCTGCCAAGCGTGGCGATTACGGCAAATACCCCTCATATCCTTGTGGGAGGCCTTTGTCCAGCAGTGGACGTCTTTGGCTGAGATGATGATGATGATGATGAATAAAAAAAATGGTTTGTATGTTCTAGAAAAACGGTGCCGCCTCTGGCTGTTTGTTATCAAAGAAATATTTTGATGATTGTGGCGATTCGATGGAAACATAATATTTTGAAAAACACAAACAATAACACACTAGAGGCGCGTTTTCTTTTACATTATTTCAGCATGATGACGTTTTGAACGCTTTGTTTGTCTTGTTGTTTATAACAGAAAAAATATCAAAGTAACCTCTTTTAAAACATAGATTTGCATTTTACAGGCCAGACCTATTTAAGCATCTAAATTTTCTTAGTAGATTAGTCTTAACACACACTTCAATATGCTAGTTCATTTGAAGGTTTAATAGTAGTTTTTCTTATGGTACGGGGTGCAAACGCTCCGTATTAGATTAATTGTTTAGCGGTGCGTCGCCTTAAAATGGATTTGTCTCATGCTCTGTCTCAGACCTAAAGTCCCCGGGTTCGCTTTAAAGCGGGGTCTCGCAGCATAATACGTAACCTGTTTTAAATTATATAAACCCAGGTAAGAAGTATAGTACCAATCACTTCCAATAGCCTTGAATCATAATAGGTATAAATCGTTGATTCTCGGCGAGTATTCAAGGATTTTTACAAATCTTATTAATTGTTTTAGTCTCTCAAAGGCCTGTTTTTCCGGCAAGAAGAATTTAATTTAAATAGGTTACGTTGGTGTAAGGCAATGAGCTCGACGAGTTAAGCAACTTTCGCAAAGGCCGGTCATCGGATGGGTGAAAAAAAATTATCATTTCGAGCTCCTCCGTGCCTCGGAAGGCACGTTAAGCCGTTGGTCCTGGCCGCATTAGCAGTTTTTCGAACAAATCCGCACTGGGCCAGCGTGGTGGTTTATGGCCTGTTCTCTCTATCCATCCATATGAAAGCTCGTAGCCCAGCAGTGGGCACATAAAAATGAGCTGATGATGATGATGATAATTAATAACGTTGGCGTAAACTGCAGTAAAAAAAAAACATCTAAAGCAGAAACATGAATCTCCTGCCATATTGAATTTAATAAGTTATCGGAAAAATAGTTTCTCGTATTCGTCTAGCGTTCGTTCGCGCACAATGCGCCGAACGTTGATCGCACGACCGATATTCTGATTCCGTCACGCGCACGACACGTCACATCTTAGCTGTCACGCACAATATTACTTAACTCAGGGTTGACAGAATCAGATGCGTATGTTCGACCACATGACTGTTTATTTATTTTTTTAGGTACAGAAAACAGACAGAATTTTCTTTAATATCAATCTACATCTATAAGTAAATTAATAAAATTCGTAAGAATACTGTTTGTTCTTACGATTACCTAGGAGCTTAATACCTATCCAAAAATATTCTAGTCTAAGTTGGCGTACCTACATTATGATATGGTTTTTTTTACGTATTAATTAATTTATTACTTTGCAATTTTATTGCTGTCCTCGGCTTGACGCATAAAATGTTGACACTAATTAATCACTTTCATTTACAAGATATATATAGTGTTGACTAAATTGGCATGGATGGCACGGGTCCCTCTCGCCCTTAGAGATTTTTTCAACACATTTTTGGAATAATTTAAGATAGAGTGATAAAGTCCTCCGTGATAAAATCCTACGTGCTTCGGAAGGCACGCAAAGCCGTTGGTCCCGGCTGCATTAGCAATCGTTAACAACCACCAACCCGCTCTGGGCCCGCGTGGTGGTTTATGGCCCGTTCTCCCTATCCATCCACATGGAAAGCTTTTGCCCCAACAGTGGGGACATAATATGAGCTGATGATGATGATAAAGGTCAAACTGAATACATATACTTACAGGTACATTTACACAAACAAATACAACAATAACAACAACAACTTAAATAAGTACAACATATAACACTCGAAAATAAATAATTATTATAAAACTTTTTTGGCAACCCTACCACAAAAACTAACTTACCCCGCTAGATTATTGGGCTCGATACGCTGTGCCGATTTTTCACGCAACGCGACATCTATATGAATGGAGACGGAATGGGTGCGCCATTTTCGGAGCATTTACCGTTTTCAAAGGCTTCTCTTTACGGGGGAAGCCTTTCAAAATGTTTATTACTTTCATGTACACAGGGCGTGCTCATATTTTTTAGATATTTAGATAGTACGTACTAGCTGGTAGCGATTCTATTGGTAAGTAGAAATAGTTACGAGTACTGAGATGAATGATGCTTGATAGCGCAGTGGCTATCAGTGCGATCGTGGATGTTAAGCAACCTTCGCTTTGCCAAATCCTCAGATTGGTAACCAATTTTTTTTTGGAGGTTAACACGCTCGCTGCGAAGCCATTTTTCGTAGACTTTCAGCTAGTGCGTATGAGGTCTTTTCGAGGCAAAGTTGAACTCCCTTGCAATGCGTATGAGACCTTTTGAGCCTCACAAAATTGTTTCTAAAAAAAAAATCCTAAATATAGGCCAATTGTGACAATAATTGCTTGAAACGTTACCATTATTAACTTGAAGAGTTTTTAAAGTTGAATCCAGCTTCGCCCGCTGTTATGTCATTTAGGTATTAAATAAATGAAAAAAATATATATGACATCTGTTCTACCTCATATCGCACTGAAAGAAAGTTAAGTTAAGTCTATTCGTGTCTCGACTAGTGATGTGAATAGAAGAGAGTTGCAGTTACGATATTTAAATAATTTATTTAATATTTTTGACATGATTTTGACATCTGACAAAGCTTTGTTTGATCGAAAAATATTTATTTTGAATTTGCTACAGATGGTACTCAAACCTACCATCTATAACAATGGCGGCCGCTCTACCAAGCCGCTACGCCAACAATTCAATAATTCCATATCATAATAAAATACCACAAATGCAAAAACACGTCCCCCCAAACCACGATAGAGTCCTCCCCCCAGAATAGTATTCCCTAAAACCCCGTACTCAAAACCCGGAGCTCGTTCGCGGGTGCAAATTCCTTCGCCATAATAACGTTACACGATACGTTATGACGTGGTTTCATTAAAGCCTTAGCAAAATGTCTGGCTAGACGGCATCCGACTAATATAACTAGTTTTTCCCTAGCTATGACTATGTTGGTGGTTTTAATACGTGCAAGATTAATGTTTTATACGTACTTATACGTTTTCATATCTATATATTAATACGTGAAGCAAAACTTTGTACCTACCCCTTTTTACTAAAATTGCGCGAACGGAGGGTTATGAAATTTCGCTCACTAAAGTTTATGTTGAGAAGGAGTGCAGTAAATATCTGTCAATGCCAATCCAAACCGACATTCTATCTTTTTTAATTTTTCATTGCTTAGATACAATCCGTGCAGCCTTAATAAAATATTGTTTAGTAAACAGCTTATATAAAAATAAGGGTCGAATTTCGACAACTGGGCGACCACTGGTTTTTATTAATAAAGAACGCTAACACGTTCTTGTCATTCTTGACGTTTGCCATTTGACTACCAAGGTAGAAAGAAGGTGGTAGAGCAAAACGCTCGTTCTGATATTGGGAGGTCAATGGTTTAATTATCAGGTTAAAAATGTGTTTCAGATTCGTAGTTGTAAACTAGGGATGATCAACAACCGCTATTTGGAAAGAACGGTGATTAAACCTTCACCTGTCAATTGTAACGATGACTTCAATAAACCAGGTCATAGCCCAGCTGTGGGATAGTTAAATATGCTATTACTGTTATTACTATTTAAAGGTCTGAGAACAATGAATTAAGGCGACGCATTGGAAATTTAGGTGGCGGGGATTTTGATTTTTCCCAACAATTACAAAACGTGAAAGTGATATTTGATGACATGATTTTTCATTTAATTGACGTCATTTTGTTAGTTGCAGAAACACGATTTGTCAACTTTTATAACAGAGAAAAAAATATCAAATATCTTTTGAAACATAGATTCGCATTTTACAGGCAAACCAGACCAATTTAAGCATCTAAATTTTCTTAGTAGATTAGTCTAAACACACACTTCAATATTATACTTCATTTTTTTTTAAATAATTTGTAGTTTTAATTTGAAGGAAAAAAACAGTTTTCCTTATGGTAATGGGGTGCAAACGCTCCGTATGAGATTTATAGTTTAGCGATGCGTCGCCTTAACGCTTTTAGTTTAAATACTTTTTTATCAATCTAAAGGTAAGTAGCTTTTCTTTATAATTTTATAAGGGTTGTAGCTACATGTAACAACCCTTTTATATATGTGTTAACCTTGAATTTACTATAATAAGTAAGTAAAAAATATATACACAGACAGAAATACGACTGATTCCTGTATCAAGGCTTTTCAAGGCTTCCGATGTATAGGTACTAGGGCTTTGAGGCCAGATTCGTGATTTTTTTAACGACCTCCTTGGTCGAGTGGTTTGTACACCGGTTTTCATGGTGTCCGCCATCTCTGAGGTCCCGGGTTCGATCCCCGGTCGGGTCAATTTAGAAATTATTGTTTTTCTAAAATGTCTCGGGTCTGGGTGTTTTCTATGTATAATAAGTATGTATTTAAGTTTTTTAAGTATGTTTACCCGTTGTCTAGTCACCATTTAACGAGTTTCATGACGAAGCTTCTCTAGGGCTAGATAATTGGTGTGAGTGTAGGAAAGTTTATTATTTTTTATTTTTTTATTTTATTTTAATAACTCGACTAGCCCTATTGTATGAATATAATGTTATGAATGAATGTTGCTGGCTACAATCGTCTCCTTGCATAACTGTGGTATCGTTATCAGACAATTGGAATGGCATGGAGTGAAGTGAATGGCTGGGCTACATAACCCTTCCTCTGCATTCCCACCTGTAAAATCTATTATCTTATATACTGTAGATGATTTATTTTAAAAGTATGTAGCCTTTACATAGTCTAGACGACTACATAATACGAATCGTTCTAAATATTTATGGCGATTTTTGTAATGTTAACAGAATTTGAAAAAGAAAAAAACACACTTGTCTTTTTTCAAATTGTAATTTAAATATTTATAAAATACAGTGAAAAAATTAAACGCCGACAACTTTTTTTTACTGTATTTTATAAATTTTATAAATATTTATTTTAGCTTCAGTGCAGCAATTAGCACTTGAAAATAAAAAGTAAAATTTAAATTGTGATTTGTTTGCAACAAAATTTGCTCATGTATGCAGAGTTACTAAGACATAATTAGTAACTTTAATTTGTTAAGCTTTTAATTACATATTTCTATTGTGACGTCACATCAAAATAAAGTAGTCACAACCCTAGTAATTTAGTAACCTCTGTGTACTTACATTTATGATTACTGCTGCTTTCTTATGCGCGCCTGACGTGCAATTGCATAACAAATTAATGTTAACTGAGGTCGCCCAGTGGTCGAAATTCGACCGTAATTTTATTATGGCTGCACGGATTGTATCCTAAGCAATAAAAAATTAAAAAAGATAGAATGTGCGTTTGGATTGGCATTGACAGATTTCGGCCGCTCCTCTACCATTTTTGAAATTTTTGAAAAGAGTATAAATATGCGTGTGTGTCAAATACATGGTAGTGTGTGTAATGTATTGGTCTAATGTATTTTTATGCGTAATTTAAAAAAAATATTAACATTAGGATAACCTTTTCTATATAAACTATAGTAAGTGTGCGAAATTTCATACTCCTCCGTCCGCACAATTTTCGTAAAAAAAGGGTACAAAGTTTTTGTTTCACGTATTAATATTATAGAAGATAATTATGTCATAGTAACAATGGTTTAGTCGACAAATGTCAGATTCTGGGAATGTCAGACGAGTATGATCTAGATCGGATATTTTATTTTTTATTTTATTTTATTTTATTATGTACACAAAACAGAATTACAACAAAAAACATGATAAACGATTATGTAGTAAAATTGAAACATTGGTAAATCATAATTTTACAAAGATGTGCACACAGCATGTTCATCAACAAATAAAAACTATGCTAACTTAAATTATGAGAATTAAAGATACATTAGATAATAATAAAAAATTGTAATAACCATATGATACAAAATTAAATATAATATACATAAATATAAAATGCTATAAAATTTACGTACATACTTCGGATTCTTCGGATTCGTATATACTTCGGATCTTTTCATTTTTACACACCTTTTGTTACACGTTGTAAATAACCATAATGTTAACATAAGTTTGTATTTGGCTACACATCTAGTTAGACAATCATTTGAATGGGCAAGTTTTTTCAGAAATGCTTTATGTCGTGGTCAACATTAGCTTAGTGTAATGAAGCCACTATTTAAAAAATAAAATGATTATTAAAATCCAACGAGTAATAAGTTTTAAATATTATCTTGCTTTAGGAACGAAAAAAGACTGACCTCCAAGAAAATTAAGATTTCACTTTACCTTTGACTAAAATATTTATTCAAATAATTAATACATCTTCTTACTTGACAGCAAAAGGTTGTATACAGCCTTCTCGATTCGAAACAGCATTTCAACATCTTATACAAAAACTAATTATTTAAGGACTCAAAGAGAATAAATGAGTAGCTCCTAATAAAACGGGTAGTTTCGATATTATTTCTTAGAACAATAGTCTAGGAGCCATGGTCGTTAAATTAATATGTAAGGAACGGGTCTAGCTAAATGTGGGCAGTATTAAAACGGAGTACTAATGACGAGGGTGGGGCGGGACCGCAGACTTTATGTCCTCAGACTGGTCTAGAATTATTAATTAACCGAATGGTGATTGCATTCTTGGCCTTGCGGTTGGTACGGATATTCGACTTCGTAAATTATCACACTTATTTACGGTACGGAAGCTAGTTGTTAACTATTTGGAGCATTTAAGTTTCCGTCAGGGGTCGCGTGCGCCATTTTGAAATATTAATTCGGGAATTAGAGTACTTATCGGTTACCGCGGGAAAACTATTTTCAATTTAATAAACTATTTTTGATTAATTGTATGCATATTCTATTTAATATTATTTCAAAGACACATTTCACGTATTTTTTAAAATATAACAATAGGTTTTTTGTTTTATTGAAATATCAAATCTCATAACATTTTCCTGTATATAATTTTACAATTGTTGATCTTGCGAATCATAGGTATATACAGTTTTAATACCAGAACGAGTAAATAAATATGGTCTTAGCAAAAAAGCTGAGCCTGAAAAGGGTCCTTCCTTCAACCGCACATTTGAAAAGGCTTGTTAACGTTTAATAACATAATTATACTTATCCAATTAGTCTCCCGGACTATATCGTGTTAAGTGGCTCCACTTACACGCGGCTTAGAAATCTGGTACAACTACGCCGTAGTTAATAGAGATTTAACTTGTTACTTGATACTTGTAATTTGCTGCTATAATTAGAGAACAGACATCATTGCTTGATACTTACAAATTATATTCAACCTCCCGTACAGCTGGCTCTAGTCGAGGTAGTATATTTTTTGTCATAGGTATTTTAATCATGGAAAAATAATATTGTAGTTTTAAGGAAACGTATTTTATATAATGTCCTCACTGACTGTTAAATAACTATTTTATTACAAAACAGTAAGGAGTTCTGGTAAAACCTATTTTTGAATTGATAAACGTCAATATTATGTGAAAAAGTAGTAATGTTGCCAGTATTCTCGGTCTCGCATGAACCCATTTATCTTAAAAATATTATAATGTAGGTATATTAAAGATAATTCGTAAAATTTTATGAATGACTGTCTGGAGATCTGAATACGTAGTATTAACAATTTCCATAATAATATAATATCCATTATTTCACAGAAGAAAAAAATAACATGTATATAGCGTGTATTATATATTAAAAACATGTCTCCTCCTTTGATGTCCATGACGCGGGACTGTCGACTGCAAACAATCTTACGTATACTTGTGCCTTTTATAAAAATAAAATTCAATAAACTTAATATTAGTATTTTAAGTTTTGAAGTGAAATTGGTTTTGGTCAGATGGTAGTAGTTAACACATAAAAAACAGCAAAAACCAATGACTATATTAAATCTTCTAAAAAAACAAATGCCTTTAACGCACCGTGTACAAAACCTGAAACAGTCCTAGCGATAATAAATACAGAGTTCAATTTTGATCATCCCAGACCCTCCACTATTTGTATCGTTAACAAATTCAAGTCTGCCAAGGTTGGATTATTAAAACCGCTTGTAGAACGGTGCCCAATTAACTTTGCTTCATGTGGCCGACTGGGGGTGGAGCAGATGTTCTTAACTAATGCCTTCAACAGAGTTATGCGAGCCTGGTACTCTCTAGCACGTCATTAGGCAGATGGGTAACTAACTATGAAGTATATAATATAGAAATGAAAGAGATAAAGTTTGACAGTGAAAAGCATAAAAAAACTCAATACCTCTAAATGCGCCTGACCCGGTGTGTCGGAGGGGTGCGGGTTCGGATCCTGCTCGTGGAAATTATTTCGACATTTGTGTTTTTGTAATTTGTTCGCAGCGGAATTTGCGTTAAAAATTATATAAACAAGGCAGAGGCATTTTATGAATAGCTTGCCTACTTCTTGACTGATCTTTGGTATTTGTAAAAATATTGTGATCGGATGTTAATGACGGTAGTTGTTGACATTGAATGGGCGCCTTTGGCTTTCAAAGTAAAAAAGTAAATAGTGTTGAATAATTTCGGCGGGCTGGTTGGAGCCACGATGGCTCAATTGGGAGAGCGCCTGACCCGGTGTGTCGGAGGGGTGCAGGTTCGGATCCTGCTCGTGGAAATTTTTTCGACGTTTGTGTTTTTTAATTCGTTCGCAGCGGAATTTGCGTTAAAAATTATATAAACAAGGCAGAGGCGTTTTATCAATACCTCTAGCTTCGATTGAGCTACCGTATCCAAAATCTGATGAGATAACACTTTCATAAAGCAATTAAACGAGTGATAAAGCGCTCGATCGATCCGGTAACCCTGGGTTCAATGCCCAGGTCGGACAGTGTTTGTGTTTAGATTTTTAATGCAAAACCTAAGTAGTCATCAACCCGCAAAAAGATCATCAGTTCTAGCGATGATTAGATTTCAATTATGATGTAAGTAGGCCTGACTACGACTGCTCGTACTAATTACCAAAACATATATTACAAATAAATACTCATAAATTATTTTAAAATATTCGATCAAAATCCCAAGAACCAATCGTACAGACTATGTTACAATATTTTATGTTATATATTTTTTGCTTATTTCAATATAAACCTACACCATTACCGCTGTTCATGTTCAGATGGAGATATACAATGAAGAAAGATCTCGAAAACTTTATCTTTTACTAGAAATATTTAGCAACTGGTGATTGACGTATGACAATAATGAAATTACAGACCACCTGCTTCTTAGCTGTCTTCCAGTAAAACTTCAATAAAAATTGTATGTTATTTTTTGGCGAGAAACTAGACCTGTCGATCTCTGATTCCTGTGCCGATTACTGGTGCCGTGATACGAGTGTTTTATGCAAATAAATCAAAGGCTATAGCTAAGCTAGATAATATTTATAACAGTACTTTTCTTACTTTGTACTAAAAGTACAAGAAAAGAAGAAACAAGTATCCAGGAGCGGTTTTCGAAACTGCACCCTGTGATAAAGCGGGTCAGGTGCGTTTCCAATAACGCTATCGTGTCATGTGTAATTTTGTTCACAACAAAATGTACATACCATGTACATATGTAAATGTACCTGTAGATCAACCTACCACAAACTGTCAAATTTCTTCAATAAACTTTTAACTTTATACCTAAAACATAATGGTTGAAAATTTATTGAAAAAATTTGATAGTTTTGGATAGGTTGATGTGCAAGCGTCTGGGCCCTGATTATGAGCTCTTAGCAGTAATATTGCAGTTAGTAGTCATCAGAGGGCACATGATAGGGCAGCTCAACGTAGCCCAAAATCCTGCGGATTAGCGGAACTTTCTTTTTCTTTTTTCTTCTATCAGTCACCGTAGCCGAAATCAGCCAGGGAGTATATACAGGGCGTCCCACGGCCATGCTACATGGAGGGAAAGTACCTTAATTATTGTAGATGGAACATTTTACTGAAGGAAGACTTTATTTTAATTTTTAAAACAATTTAAACTGCATTCATACATTTTTAAATAATTGCGTGGTTGTACCGGGAATCGAACTCGGTACACGAGAAAAAAATCATCCTGCAGTTTTATCATACAGATCGGAAGGCTTCATCATAAGGATTATTTTTTGCTATATAACATAGCATCAGAAATAAAAGGAAGACCATGAGTTTTAACATTTAATGTAAAATTATGTTCAGAAAAATGAAAAGCTGACATTGCCGTCAGGATGGACAAAACTGTTGCATACAACCAGGTACCTACTAATCTCTTTATTATTTTATTTCAAGTGGGTACTCATTAGTAATGGGTACTTTAAAATGAATCTTAGTTTATGTCCTTACGGCAATGTCAGCTTTTCATTTTTCTGAACATAATTAATTTTACATTAAATGTTAAAATTCATGGTCTTCCTTTTATTTCTGATGCTATGTTATTTAGCAAAAAATAATCCTTATGATGAAGCCTTCCGATCGGTATGATAAAACTAAGGGTTGATTTTTTTTCTCGTGTACCGGGTTTGATTCCCAGTTCAACCAGGCAATTATTTAAAAATGTATGAATGCAGTTTAATTTTTTTTTTAAATTAAAATAAAGTCTTCTTTCAGTAAAATGTTCCATCTACAATAATTAAGGTACTTTCCCTCCATGTGGCATGGCCGTGGGACGCCCTGTATATATATAATATTGCAGTTGTGGAAAATAGACGCGGGTATATTCGCCGCTACTCGCGTCTCGTTTTCACAACTGCAATAATACTGCTATGAGAGCGTAAAATTATATGTATGTTATATTATATTTGTAGCCTTAATTGTAAGTAATAATGTTTA
Organism: Eudonia lacustrata; assembly: GCA_947562085.1. Taxonomy (NCBI): domain Eukaryota; kingdom Metazoa; phylum Arthropoda; class Insecta; order Lepidoptera; family Crambidae; genus Eudonia; species Eudonia lacustrata. The sequence continues at coordinate 17,024,456 of OX387317.1, forward strand.
GTTAGGCCTTAAAAACATTTTATTTAAAACTAAGCGAATCATTAAATTATATATAATTCTCATTGAAAACACAAAAATAAACAACTGCCATAAATATTTATAAAATTTATAAAATACAGTGAAAAAAATTAAACGCCTACCCGGGAAGGCTTCCCGGTAGCATAGCGGTCAGTGCAGCCGCCCGGATTGCGGAAGACCCAGGTTCTATTCCTGGCTGGGTTGGGTAGGCGTTTAATTTTTTCACTGTATTTTATAAATTTTATAAATATTTAATTTAGCTTCAGTGCAGCAATTAGCACTTGAAAATAAAAAGTAAAAATTAACTACCATAAAAATCTACCAATAAGTATTTAATATGTGTGGAAGAAAAGTATCCAAAATAAATACGAGTATTCAATTTGTAAATCATAAATACATGAAGTTGGTCAATTATTTTCCCCTGCCCTCCTACTCGTATATTATATACAGGGGACTGATAATTTGAATTTAGCGCGCGTTCGGGTCAAGCCGGGCTGGCTCAACAAGCCCAAATTATAGGTTGGACAAATTGTCTTCTAACCTATGCGCTTTATTTCGAATATTTTGTCACATTTTCTCGATGTAGGGTGTGCAAAAGGATTTTTTGAAATGCATTATAAAAAGTTTTAGGATTTTTTTATTTTTCTCAGTCTTTCAGGTGTTTTTTAAAATGCATGACAATGTTGAGTTTTAGGAGTTTTTTTTATTTCTCTCAGTTGATCAGGTCGATCACAAAGTTTTCTTAATATTAAGATATTAATGGAAGAATAAAAATAAAAAAATTAACAACAATAATATAGTTAGCAAAATATATAGGTATCTACTTTTAGATCACAGACCAAAGATCAAACTTTTCAGCCAGACTTCAATGACGTCTAATATGTAGCCATGATGCAATTTTTCCCTGTTAGCTTAAACAAGAAAATAGTAATTGCTCTGAATTAAAAAAATATATATTATTGAGAATCGTATTTAATTATTTTTTCAAATGTCAAATCGGTGAAGACTTTAATTTTAATCTTACTTAATACTTTTACGTTATGTTATTGTAGATTTTTTGTACCTTAAGTAGAAGTATTGCTTTATAAACAAACGTGTTAAACTCAATGGCCAAAGCTTGTGATTATGATGATATTGTCAGCACAAACGCCATTCGATTTGACTTTTTTCTGCAAAAGCCAAAAAGGCTACATTACTCCTTCAATCGCAAGTTTGTAAATTCTGACGTTTAGAAATGACAAGCTTGTTATACGTAAGACGTACTCGACGGGGTTTCGACTTCGGCGCTACTTGCGAGAGCACTCCAAAAGTTAATAATTTGATACAGAGACGTATTAAGGTCTGTCAGTTTTACAGTGTGTGTGTGTTAGTAAAATCGAGATTTAGTTCTATGGTACCTAAGTATTGCTGGTTAGTTAATAAAGTATTAGATTGCTTTTAAAAGAAATGTTTTATTGGATTGAAAAGGCCAAAAAATACCCGGAAGTGCCGAAGCACGGAGGCGCTCGAGATGATTAATTTATGGTCACCCATCCGATGACCGGCCTTTGCGAAAGTTGCTTAAACCTCAGCACTGCGCAGACCGGGCGCGTAAACCACTGCGCAATCGAGCTCCTCCCAAGTGATGATCTCTTTTAATTGTTTATTTTGGTTATATTTAAAGGTGTATTTATAGGGACCAAATATGGTAATGAAAACCTTTTTGACTTATACCAAAATCTGTGATGTGTCTGTGACTAAGTTACATCTGATTTTCGGTACTTAGAAGTTTTCTTATCTTGTTATAGGCATGTATCGTTAAAATTACAGAGGCAAAATAAAATGATCTCACTACAATATTACATTGACGAGGCAAAAATATTTAATAAATACTACTACCTACTATGAAAACGTTCTCTATTATGGGGTAGATTACCCTTATAACGCAATTGTTTAGTGACAGGCGTCGTAAATAAGGGGAATCCATACTTCTTCTACATTATAAGATTTAATTTATCTGGTTTGGCATAGTTTGCGTTATTTTATTAATAAGTTAACTTGTAGTGTTTCAGTGTCAATAAAAGGGATAATCATACCACAGAATCTAAATTAAAATTTAATCCTTCTTCCAATGTTGTGGTTTTTGTTTGTTTGTAAGGAATACGTTTTTCCCTAAGGAAACTAAAGTACTAATACCTGTTCCAGAAAAGGTATCAAAAGGCTTCAAACCCCAACTTCCTATAGCATTACAACACAGATCATCAACTATCATCATCACCACAATGCTTACCCTTACTACGCCCATGTCAAACCCGTTCTACCTACTTGTCTTTGATCCACCATTCATATTCATATTTATTTCGTTTCACCTATTCGCTCCGGGAGTTCTCGAATTTAAATTTAAATTCTTGATTTTAACAAGCCACGCGGCATAACTTACTAGAGAAAGATTGTTTATTGGTGCGAAAACGACGCGGCATTGTGCGTAATACGATTCCGAATGAACAATTTTTAAAGTAATATTTAAGCGAATCTCGTGTTAATGTAAATTAGACAGCGGATAAATGGTATTGTGTTGCCCTTTTGTTTACTCGTTCGCTAATGAATAAGTGTGAGACGTAAGATTTGACGTTTATTTTCTATTGTATAATTAACCACAGATTTTAATACCCCTACACTAAGAATGTAGAGAATTAGTATGGTCTTTATGTTATGTTCTACGTTTTAAAAAATGTAAACACATGCCAACAAATATTTTAAGTTATTTACAAACCCTTGATGTCGTGATTCGAACATCATCATCATCATCATCATAATTAGCCCACTTCTGTCCACTGCTGGACATAGGCCTCTCGGATACTCTCATCCAACCACTGATTCGAACATGTTCTTGTTTAATTAAATTAATTGATTTAATAACTTAAATTATTACAAACAGGTTTGTGCGGATGCGAAGCAGAAATAATTTCGTACAGCGACCTTTCAATACTTGTCTTTCAGGTTTCACGCACTCACTCTTTGAAATAGACGGAATTAGGTCCACTAAATCTACAAACGCATTTAAGCTCAATTACCAAGCAATTTATAAAATACGCTCATTTCTTCTTTAGGTAAAGTTTAAAATCAATACAAAAACGTAAGTAAAAAAATTCTAAAACCCCAAAGCTTAAAATAAGTTAGCCATCGTAGTTGTATCAATGTTTAACATATTGAAATAAAATACTTAATTTTCAATGTAATTATAAAGTTGTGAAAATAACAAATAAGGCATACCTAATGGCATATAAATTCTTATCTAAGTATTATATTATAGATTCCTCACTCCTCAGTACGCAGATAGTCAAAGCAACACAAGACAAGACAATGTACCTACCTACCTTAGTTAGCAAAATAAACAAAGGAATAATCGAGAGGTCGCATCTGCGGATAGCGTAATAATTCGTGTAGCGCAGTTTCGCACCTCTGCAAGTGTCAAACTTTGCTGGGCTATTAACGTGCACGTCAGTTTCTAATTACGCGATACGGCTATCACCTGGTCTTGACGTGCGCTTCTGGTGCCACGACGCCAGCTTAACGAGAACCTTTTACTCGCACCCTTCAACTGAACTTTAGGAAGGCACGATGTACAAGACAGGTCTTATCAAAATTGCCGGTCTTGAAGAGAAATGCGACTTGCGAAATTTTCCGTTGACAGTTCTATTATAATTATGTGTCGAAGTTGCGTGTTAGGTGACTGGTGTGAGATGAAGTAATTTTTGGGTACGCATTGGATCGACACGTCTTTTAATGTAAATATAGTACTTACTATCTGTGTTATAATATTTGACGAAATTTACATAGTATGACATTTTGTAAAAACGCAAAAAGAACAAAAGTGCCGTTTTGTTTTGTTTAGATCACGGTGATTGTATAAACACTGTGATTCCTTTCGGACCACATGCCTTCTGGTCACTCGCCAAAGTTGTTGAAAACAACTTCTGTCGGTCTACTGCGTTCATCTGAGACTAATTTGGCCCATAGTGGGAAAGAGAAAGCTGACCTTTTGGGAAGGCTCTTCGCCTCAAACTCAACCTTGGATGACAAGGGAACTATGCCACCAAACATCCTGAGGCAAAAAAGTTCTATGCCAGAGATTCGCTTGACACCAAAAGCAATTAAACGGGAACTCTCTGCTCTTGACATCCGGAAGTCGAGTGGGCCTGACGGTGTCAATTGCAGTGACGACTTAATTTCAGGAAGAGGCCTTTGCCCACCATTGGGACAGGCATAGGCTATTTACTTTACAGTATCCGTTAATCCTTTTATTAAGAGTAAAGCCAATTGATGAGAAGGTATCGCAGCTGTCTTGGATCTACGCTTCTGAATATTATATATCTCCATTAATTGTTAATTTCTATTAAGAAACTTAATACCAGCGATTACTTACAGCTTCATCAAATAGTCAGCGGCTAAGAGCCTTTAAGCGGCTTTATGTTTTTATAAAGACATCTTTTAATAGTTTTATTGCAAAAACTATTATATAATAACAATTTGAACCTGAAAAGTCTAGACGATTGCAGCTTTTAGATAATTCATGGGCAGACACATCACCGGTCAAAAATATGGGACTAATTGAAGCGAAAAAAAATCGTCGCATTATAAGGACAACAGAACTATGGTTTATAGTTGGTACCTAATATTTATCTAGCAGTGGACCATTAAAAGTCTGACGATACTGATGATTAAACACTCTTTTATGTTTTACGGAAAAGATGGCAAATGGCTCCTTATTTTTTGGAGAGAGATTGTTGTTTGCCTCAGACGGCATTTTCAGCTTCACCGGTCTTGTTTGGGGGCGGCGGGAAACTTAAAGGGTTCCTCAAGCCATGTGAAACCTTCGGAGGTTTTTTAGAGGGAACGGCATCACGCACTAGTGCGTGTCCCCGTGCCCTACAAGATTCTCCGAAGGGTTCGGATCGGATCGGGCAAATGGCTCCGCTCTCCCGATGTTAAGCAGAAGCTGTATTTTGCCTGAGCCTTATAGCCGTTCTCACTTTGTTCTCAAGTTGCTTCTTCACATTCCTGCGCAATAACGAAGTACGTTGTATCCGCCTCTGTAGTCTAGTGGCTAAGACCACCGGTTTAGACTCAGAGGTCCCGGGTTCGATTCCCAGCGGGGGGTACATGTTTGTGTACTCGGTTTGGTTGGTGGTAGGGCTTGTTGGTCCGCCTGGATAGCTACCACCATCTTATCTTAACATGTCGCCGTAACATCAATGTTTGTAGCATTGTTGTGTTCCGGCAGCTAGAGACAAGATAGCCAGTACATCACTAGTTGAGGATCCCGGGTAAAGTGCGCTTCCATCATTGGCCTTATCATCGCTTAACATCAGGAGAGATCAAGGCACTGTGCTGACCCGTTAATATAAAAATAAAAAAACGTATATTTAAATAGAAAGATAGATAATTATTTTATTGCAACAACATAACATTCAGACATTAAAGTTCTTGTAATCGTCATCATCATCATCATCATGTTACACTAGTCCACTGCTGGACACAGGCTTCTCCAAGTGCACGCCATTGAACACGATCCGCGGCTACTCTCATCCAGCTCTTGCCAGCCACCTTACGAAGATAAAAGTAATGATATCACTAAAATAAAAATATGTAGGATATAATAATACCTACTGATTGATCATATCACACTCCTTTGAAATAAAGGAGTAACGCTATTATTCTCAATTTCATTTGAACTTGTTTATGCAAATCCCAACTTAATTTCCCCACTCCGTCGGACCGACCGACGCTCATACAGTACATTCCAATGTGTGGCATTGTACAGAAACATTCAAACTTTGCAGACGAATTCGATCTACGTAGATTCGAGCGAATGCATAGAAACAATCCCCGTGCGACTTTAACCTTTATTGCTGTAGTGTAAAATTTACAATGGCTTGATAATTTTATTGTTTCCTTCATAGGTTGGGGTATTGTGCGATTCGAAGCTAAAGTTTTGCTGATGGAAAATATTCATAAATGAAAACATATAAACTCTACAGTTTGATAAAAGTTTTAGATAATAGGTAGGCACTAGACAGTTCACATTGGGCCAGAAAGAATTTTAATTAAACTTGACATTAGGAAACAATATCGTATTTACGGGTAAGAAACTGCTGTATAATATTATACATATATATTACCGTACTGAATACCTTTTCATAAAAAATTTACTTACCTTAATATACCTACTGACTAGTTAAAAATATAAAGATTACGTAGGTACTCATCAAAATAAGTTGATGACTATATGATTATTTGTTAAACTATTATTATAGGTACTATATATATTTCCGAGTAGAACTCATCGGTAGCAGATTTTTTTTTTATATTTTACGGGTAAGCACAGTGTCTTGATCTCACCTGATGTTATGTGATGATAAGGCCAATGATGGAAGCGCACTTTACCCGGGATCCTCAACTAGTGAGACACTGGCTATCTTATCTCTAGCTGCCGGAACACAACAATGCTACAAACATTGATGTTATGGCGACATATTTTAATAAGTTGGTGGTAGCTAGCCAGGCGGACAAACAAGCCCTACCACCAACCAAACCGAGTACACAAACATGTACCCCCCGCTGGGAGTCGAACCCGGGACCTCTGGGTCTAAACCGGTGGTCTTAACCACTAGACCACAGAGGCGGTTAAAATATCTGCATTTTGTGGCATTTTAGCTAGGAGTTCAAAGAAGAGAAAAAATTATGAAACACCTATTTATTAACAAGCTTATATTAATTATTATAATAATTTTATTATACAAAGAAAAACAGTAGATTTTCACCATGGGCGAAATCGTGGGCGGAAGCTATACACAAACCTATAGAGAAGGCATATAAATTTCATAACAAAGAACTTATCACGGCTCAGCCACTGAACCAGCAAAGCTTCGCTCCCCCTAAAATCCTATTGCACAGTTCACTACCTTTCGCCTTAAGAATTTTATTGTTGTTAATTAACAATCGGCAGGCGCTGATAACGAGATTATTTCATGGCGTTTAATTAATAAATTTGTGCTCACATCCGCTCCGGTGCGCAAAGAAAGCGTGTTATTATATTGTTATCTGTACCTTTTGGGGTATAAGATCTGTTTTGTAGAATATAACGCCGAATATGATGTAAATATTAATCACTTTTATTCCACCTACTAATTAGCCATGCCGTACATAATTAATTACGAGTATTATATGCGTGCGAGCGGGTGAGGGTGTGTGGGTAAGTGTGTGTGTGTGTGTGTTTGTGTGTCTGTGCATGTGTGTGTGTGTGAGGGTGTGTGTGTGTGTGTGCCGTCGAGTATCTGATTGTACTTATGAGTACATGGTGAAAGTTTCTCTTATTCTACTGACTTGACTTCTGAAGCTTGCAACACCGCGGGTAAATCTCGTTGCCTACCCTGACACTTTACTTAGCATATCTCTATATCCAGTAAGTTAATTAGTTACAAAATTGTATGCTGTATTATCTAAACAATAATGCGCCATAATTTCAATGTTAAATATAAATAGCATTGTTGTATTCCGGCAGCTATAGATAAGATAGCCAGTGCCTCAATAAGTGAGGATTTATCATCATCACATAACATCAGGTAAAAGCAAATGCGTGTAAGTAATAAAAAAAACCGTTCAAATCGGAACAAGGACTTCGTCAATGACCATATTTCTGAATATTATTTAATCACAAGCTTTACACATGAATGGCATGAAAGATGATGAAAGGTTGTCACCAATGCCTAAAAGGCAATATACGAGTACAATACATTAAAGTCTAGTTCTTATTGGAAAGAAAAATGAAGTTATTATGAATCCGATTACAGGCTGTTCAATTTTTTGTCATGGAATAACAACAGGCTAACTACTAGGGTGGCATGAAGGATAAGAGATGCCATGAAAATTAGTTTTTAAGATATTGACGTCGTTACTATTTAATCAGAATATCTTTGAAAATTGAAGGTTTTTCGTAGGTTACGTAACAATTAAAGCTTATGATTACCCTATTTCCGAGGTAGGCTTCTTAGCTTTTGTCTTATTTGCCGTTTTGCTCATCCTAAGCTTGAAAATTCGCTAGCCAATTACCAGGAGAGCATGGAAGCTGAAAGGTGACATGAAGAGCTGTATTGATTCACTCTCGCTATCGGCCGAGGTCAGATGCGCGCGGCTGCAGTGGGCTACTGGAGCACTTCATAGTCCATTCCGTGCTATGTACTGCACATCACGCGAACCGGTTAAGACAAAAAAAGTGAATAAACTACTTCCGGAAGTGATTAATTATCATCGAAAGGTACATCTAAACATTCTTAGTGTTTAATAGTTTTAAAGTTTTCAGTTCAGTGCCTGAAATGAGAAAACAATGTCAATCAATAATTTATACTAGGAATAGAATTAGGAGTTTTGTTAGAAAACAGTACAACCAAAGTAACTGTACTATAGTGAGTTTAGCCTTGCTAAATATTAACAATAAGTGATATTTCAAATATGGCTTTAGCATGATCTATATACATACATACCTAGGTCCTGTTGATTGGCCATGATAATAAGGGCGTGGTCTATGTAGCGTGAGTTCCTCACTTTGAAAAGGATTTTGCTACGTTTAAAAGTAAATAGTCCATATATATTTATGTTACATTAAAAAGTTAGGTAGTGAAATCTTTAGCATCGTACGTTATTATCAGGTAACAAAAATAAGTGGTTTTAGTAGTGAACAGTGAAGTGTTCAGTGAAGTTTTATATTGAAGACATCTGACCCTTTGTAGGGTTAGAAAACAGTGTAGTATATCAAATATATAACAGATAAAACATTTTAAGTTTTAAACAATGGTACTTAGTAGGATAATTTTTACAATTTTAAGACCCGTTGTTTTTTCTTCTAGCTCAATATTAGCATAACATACTTATAGTACAAATTAACAGCCAACCTTTTTTTGAGTCAGGTCAATGTACTTTTGAGATATGACATGGGCGCGGTCAATGTGGTTTTAAGGTAACCTACCTTATGCTAAACTTTGAAGGTCGTTATTGACTGTCTTTAAAAAGGGTCAATAATTTGAATAAACCTGTTTAAACTAAAAATAACATATTTACGTGTCTGCGCTTATCAGTGTTAAGAACAGAAATAACGAGGTGGTTCATCTGGAGTGTGAAGTGTTTAAGTGAACTACAGACCACATACTACAGACTGCAAGAATTCAGTAAGCTTACTATTATTTTCATTAAATTGTTTCGTACGCAAAAGCTCTTCAATGTTGTGGTGTTTAGTTATTATTTAAAGTTCAGTTTAATTCTAGTTATCTTAAGGTTCTCAATCTTCAATAACTTTTCAATCAAAACTTTCTAAAAGTTTTTGGTAAGTATACCTACATTAATTTAATTACTTCGTACAACAACCAATACAAAGTTGGATAGAAGAATCCTATACTATGCACACAATTTGATCAGACATACGATATGATTTATTGTCAAAAGTTTTGTAACAACAACTCCATGTTTTCGAATACAACAGAAGCAATTATTCACAGCGTCCAAACCCGAAGGTTTTGTCTGGAGATCTTTTCGAATAGAACTTTTCGATTTAATTCTGAGTGATGCGATGGGAGCCTTCGCTTATCGGATCGTCTCGCTTGCCGTCACACAATCTTCTAGACGTTTCTTTGAGGCGTAAATACGATTTGCAATACAAAATCCAATAGAGGTGCAACAAACGATTCAGAAATGGGTGTGTGTACCTACAAAAATTCTCACGTCCGCTTTTTATTCAAAGTCTCAAAGGGCCCTCTGCCGTATAGTACATAAAATACATATGTTTAGGGTACATCGGCCATGGAAATTTCTTATGTTCAACATAAACTATCTTTACAATGGTTGGTGCTACTCGGCTGTAAGGTGGTAAGTATGTTTTGTTTTGGCTTGACTTTCGCAAAGGCCGGTCATCGGATGGGTGACCAAAAGTTAATTATCTCGAGCTCCTCCGTGATTCGGAAGGCACGTAAAGCCGTTGGTCCCGGCTGCATTAGCAGTCGTTAACAACCACCAATCCGCACTGGGCCCGCGTGGTGGTTTATGGCCCGTTTTCCCTATCTATCCATAGGGAAGGCTCGTGCCCCAGCAGTGGGTACATTAGAAAGAGCTGCTGATGATGATGATGATACTGTTGTCAGTGATACCAGGTTTTTAAATTGAAGAACTGCAAACAGTTCTTAATGATTTTTTGATTTTCTGCATACTAAGGGGTATTAAATAATAATATAGTGTTTATGTATTCATATAGGAAAATGTACGTACAAGTGGGTACTCGGATTGGGGCATAGGATGCAATGGTCTTTGCGGCTGCTGTAGAATGTTTCCTTGTATATTGTTTTTCATTCATATCATTGTATTGACGTGTTAATTGCCAGGCTCTTATATAGGTCTGAATTCATATATTTTCTCTTATCTCTAAAATCGATGTAATAGTTCCATTAAGACTGTTACAGATTTTTCCAAACTGACCGTGCTTGTTGAATTACCCTGTATGTTATGCTAACTAAACTAATTACCTTCCTTTGTTTCCTAACATATTCGTCCCGACGCGGACGGTAGACGGTTCATAAACAATTAAGCAGCGGCAAGATTAGGAGACAGAGCATTGTCGTTACATTTAACGGTGCCGTTAAAATACTTATAAATTCGTTGTCTTCAAGGGTTATTGCTTGTGCATAATCTGGTTGTGAGCGCGAAGACTTCCCACGGGGACGCGGCCGGCGCTTAATCAAGGGTTGTCAACGTTTATTGTTGTGCACATTTTTTTTACTTATTTTTATTATGGTAAGCCTTCAGCCGAACACATAAAAGACAGAATCATAGTTTTAGTTTGTATATGTTATGTGGTTTTATTCCTTACGAATTCTTATTTTTAGTTTTTATTTAACAACGGGGAAGCTTTTCCTCAACCTGATGATATCTAGGCATAGAAGCGCGATTCACCTTAAACCTTCAACCACTAACTTCTATTTAATATTTTACTACAATATCGAAATAATTAAAGGTATATTTGAAAAAAAAACGCTACTACTATTTTAGTTAAGTTTTTTATCTGCGTAATCTATATTTTAAAGATAATAATGTATATAAATAGAACAGTTGACAGCCCTAACTCCTTGCTGTCGTCTGGCCCCTTACTAGAATATATCCAATAAATACCAGCTTAATATCACGTGACGTTATTCCCGTTTTGCTTTGATGTATAACCCTTGAACTTTAGTTTTCAGAACGTTGTAACTTAACAAAGTGAAACTGATTTCAAGTTACAGGTATATTCTGAGCATCGTCAAAGGGTTTCAAGTAACTGTCGAAAGAAATCTTTAAAATGTTTCTTCTTTTGAGATAAATCAATACTTGAAAAGTAAACACGTTTTGAATTTCATTCGAGCTTTATCAAGAATATTCGTTTGTGGGTATTCTTTAATCCTTTGATTTGTACAGCGGTTATATTATTTGTCTTTAGTTATCCATCTTATTTTAATTATATAAAGTATATTCTACTTTGGTGTCTAAATATTTTCATTGAAAACTAAAATTTTAAAAATATATTATTAACTCCCATCCATCTTGCTTTGAGAAACACAAGCAGATCTAAATGTCCATAGCGTGTTTCCTTATCCTTTACTTCGTAATAATTAAGTATATCTTACGTTCAACATATGAAACTTTTTTACATGCTTACACAAATGTCATTTCGCGAAGCTAACCATGGCGCGGTGGTTAACGCGCCTGGTCTGTGATTGCTAAGGTTAAGCAGTTAATGCAAAGGCCGGTCATCGGATGGGTGACCAAACACTTATCATCTCTTGCACCTCCGTGCTACGAAAGGCACGTGAAGCCGCTAGTCTTGAGTGCATCAGCAGTCGTTAACAACCACCACGCCGCAATGGTCCCGCGTGGTGGTTTATGGCCCGTTCTCCCTATCCATAAAATAAACTGATGATAATAAAGCTAATCGCTTATTATCTTATTATGTACAAGCTAAACTACTATTTTTTTTGAGAGAGATTGCTGATTGCCTCAAACGGCATTTTCAGCGTCACCGGGCTTTTTTTTTGGGGGGGGAGGTACGTAAAAGGTACCTCGAGCCGTGTGAAACGAATCACCTTCGGAGGTTTTCTAGAGGGAACGGCATCACACACTTAAAAGTGCGTGTCCCCGTGCCCTACTAGATTCTCCGAAGGGTTCGGATCGGATCGGGGAGCGGAACAACCCGAGGGCGCCTCTAATGGCACAGACCTCGGCTCGGGTTGACCGGGCCGTGGAGGACGAGAGAAGCGCCCAGGTACATGTCTGCACCTGGTATAGAGCGCGTGTGAACCGGTTCTTCTTACCCTTGTTCTACGAGTACGGTGTCTTGGGCCTAAACTAGTGTGCATGTTTAATGTATTCTGTAAATGTGTAGCGGCATTTAGAGGATCGGGCGGGGCTAAACTACTTACTATTGATTGGCACTGCACTTAAAACTAGAAGCGGCAGAGTGGAGGCCATGTTTTTTATGCAGTCTGTAACTTAAAACGACTTTTCTGTTTTGCATGTCTGAGGCACTACTCCATCCGCCACGAAACTGGATATAAATAGGAGTCGAGTGTAAATGGCGAAGTTTCCATCGTAAATCAACAAGGATTATCTCTGGATACGTCTCCACCGTGCCTGAATACATTATTCAATGTTGTGTACGTATGTACGTTGCGTTGAGTTTTATCTCCATATGCTTTTGATGGATGTAGGTGCTTGTTTGTGTTAGCAGTTTCATGTGTGGAATTATATGATTATTTTTGAGTTTTTATAAAAGAGAATTAAAGTCTACGGTAAAAGTAAAGTAGATAGCTTATAACTGTCCCACTGCTGGACAAAGGCATTCATCATTCAAATCAAGTCATAACTAAAATTTTTGGGTAACTAGCGGGCGCTCGCGGTTTCACCCGCGTGGTTCCCGTTCCCGTGGGAATATCGGGATAAAAATGATCCTATGTTTTGATCCAGGTTATAAACTATTTGTATACCAAATTTCATCCAAATCCATTCTGTAGTTTTTACGTGAAAGAGTAACAAACATCCATCCATACTTACAAACTTTTGCGTTTATAATATTAGTAGGATGGGGTTAATCACCACGCTTGCCAAATGCGGGTTGGTGATCACAAATCCGGGCTATGCATCGAAAAATCAAAACACACTTTACCCGACCAGGGAATTGATCCTGGGACCTTCGGGTAAGTAAGTGCCTTATGTAACAAAAATGCTGTCGTGTTGGTAAGGGGCGCATGTGTAAAGTAAAAAAAAAAGTCCACCTGTATCAAACCTTTTTTGTTTTTGAGTGCTAATTGCTGCACTGAAGCTGAATTAAATATTTATAAAATACAGTGAAAGAATTAAATTCCTCCCCGACCCAGCCAGGAATGGAACCAGTAGGCTTAGCCAAAGTAACATTAAGAAAACGATAGCGAAGTTCGAAAAGAATATAATGTATGGGATTGACATAAACCGCGCTAAATCACGTGATCAATCTTATGTCAATCCCATACATTTTATTCTTTTCGAACTTCGCTATCGTTTTCTTAATGTTACTTTGGCTAAGCTAAGCTAAGGTCAGTGCAGCCGCCCGGATTGCGGAAGACCCAGGTTCGATTCCTGGCTGGGTCGGGTAGGCATTTAATTTTTTCACTGTATTTTATAAATATTTAATTCAGCTTAGGTGCAGCAATTAAGTAGCACTTAAAAATAAAAAAGTAAAATTTATTCGTTGTGTTATCTTTACGGTCGGTCACACGGCCCAGACTACCAGATCCATACAAGATTGGTACAAATTTTTTATAAATTCATAAACTAGTTCATCCTTAAAAATCTTTAAGAAAGAGCCGTTTATCTATAAACGTCCCACTGCTGGGATCAAACCTTCCCATATAAACATAGCAAAAGATCGAGCGATAGTACCACGCGTGCCCAATAGAGGTCGTTGAGCAGTTTTCTAACAACTTAGTTGTTCTTAAACCAAAAACAATAGAAATTCAATTGTTCTATGGCACTATGGTTACATTGGGCGTCCAAGTATCTACTGTTCTATTTCAATTTGCCCGCAGTATTTTTTTTCAATTTAAATTGCTTTGTTGTAACAAAAAGCGAACATACCTTTGTGACACGAAATTTATCTCCTAAAGCACGTGTCGGCCGATCCGACCGTTCTTCTATAGCGAATTTAGGATGTAATCCCAAATTTACGGTCACAAGTGCCCAGATAAAAATTGTATCGCGCCCGTTTTATTTATCGCCCTGTGTCGGACATTTTTTCTGGTATTTTTTCCCGCGTTTTCGACTCTTATCGTTTGATTTGTCGTTCGCGATCGCGAGGTGGCGTTCGACTTCATAATTCGTGTTTATTACGAGATGTTTCGTTGGATTGTACGGTTGCGGGTGTTATTGCTGTCCTATTTTAGGAGCAGTTTAACGAATTGCTGGAAATAAGGTTTGGTTTGATAATTTTGACAAATTTAGTTTGTAATTCTGTTATGTTACGAAACGTCTCTCTGTATATTGTATTCTAAAGTTTACGCGAACACTACACATTGAAATGAAACCACTTTTATGGATCACTTCTACTCGCGTTTATTTTACACATTACTTTATTTAATGTTTATTCTGACGTTTCTAACCCTTTGCAGGGTCCGTGGTCACAGGGAGACTGGAGACGACCAACACCTCAGGGTGTTGGTCGTCTCATAATTAGTTAGTAGCTTGTATACCCTCATTCAAATTTAATCAGGTGTGTTCCGTTTTACGCATATAGAGCTTACAGTATCTTTTGGTCTGGCAGAGGGGCCAAACCATTACATCCAGAGAGCTAGAGAACAACGATTCATCCCTAGGATGATACGCAATTCTGTTGAAATTAAAAAAAACATCCTAATTTCAATAGAGAAGATGGTTGGAATCTACCACCAGCCTGGGGATCCCATCTTACAAAACATTAAATCCCAGCCCCAACACCATACTGCCAGACCAAAAGAAACTGTAAGCTCTTTCTGTTTAAAACGGAACGCACCTAATTAAATTTAAATGAGGGTATACTTACAAGCTACTAACTAATTATGAGACGACCAACACCTCAGTCTCCCTGTGACCACGGACCCTGCAAAGGGTTAGAAACGTCAGGATAAGTAATGTGTAAAATAAACGCGAGTAGATCCGTAAAAGTTGTTTCATTTCAATCTCTCTTTACATTTTTTGTTATTTATTACTTACTTACTTACTACCTTACGTTATTAGTAGTTTTTCGTTGGAGCAGCGACTTGCGGGTTAAGCAAAATAAGTCAACACTTTAGCACTCTGTGAAACCAACTAAATAATCCAACAGACGCTTTTCAACTTCTAGTAAAGCTATCATGACATGGTACTAAAGCAGTCATGACTTCCAATGCGAACTGTACTCCGGTGATAATAATCGAAAAATAGAAGCAAAGTGAAACATGTGTGGAATGTATCTAAAGAATAAATTGTTTAGTTTCAAAACAAGAATAAATTGAAAAAGCAAATACATTTATTTGCAAATCCCATTCTGATTTCTAGCTGCTCTGATACAGAGTTTAGGCATGTACTCATGAATTTCATTTTGATTTCAGAGTAAGAATTACTCAAAGGTTTCACCACAATGCCAAATGCCGCAAACCAACAGGGGCGTCACAAGCGAATTACTTTAAACAAAATTAATTGGAAGCCCTAACGTGGCTATCTCTCTAGACACACTACTTCGGGGGTATTTGAGGGTTTTCTAAGGATTTTCATTGCGGATCCGAAGTCTGCGGTAAGGTACGATTGAAATTTTTCGAGTGGAAACGAGACGGGGTCGTTAGAATTGTAGAGTTAGCTGGAAAAGACATACGGCTGGTTGCAGCTTTTAGATTTACTTTTTCAGTTTGAGTTTATACAATGTTAGTTCAAAGGGATTTTGACCATTTAATCCTTCAATATGCTTGTGGACTGGATTTTAAATTTAAATTATTAATTGGATGATTCTTTAAAAATATAGTGCTGTGTTTTGGACGGGAGTGGTAAACGCAGCGACCGATGTCGGTGCGGTCAGTGTGGTCCAGTGGTGCGTAGGCGCAGTAGCGGGGCTCTTGATGATTGGAGCGGTGGCCGGCATCGAAATGACCATATAAGGTCATGGCAGTCGTCCGACTGTTTGGCTAGGAAAGACCATATAAGCTAATATGCGGTTGGCAGACTGCTTGGCGAGATCCGCGCCCCGCGCGCCTCGCTCCCCCTTGCACGCTTTCCGTGCGTAAATAACACGTCAGTTTCTACGTATTATATTCTGTTACGAAAGTCAAAACGTATAATAATAAAAATAATAATAAATAAATAATAATAAAAAGTTTATTTTATCCACAAAGGTAGTTACAATTAAACTTACTACTAATTAAATTAAAGTATGGTTCACATAACCTTTGTGAGAGCTGGAGTCTATACCTGGTTTCATACAAAACCTAAGCCATAATAAGGTACGACTGACCATAAAGTACCTATATGGTTGGTATAAAAGAGGTTAAAGGTTTCGTAAGATATTTAAAAAATAGGAGGTGAACTGTCATACTCTGTCACAAGTTTAAATGTATTTAGTTTTCGTTTTAGGTAACAATTATTTTTCATTTAAAATTAAAAACGATTGTACTTTTTGATTGTCAGCCATATATTTTTGATTAGTTATTGCATTAATTCTGGTTTATGTAGTTCTTTAAGGTATCTATAGTGGCACCCGTGTGTAACACCAGTTTTAGTCGCCAAAAAATAACATAGATTTTTTAAATTTTGCTGTATGGCTGGCTGGTTGTCTGTATTAAATTGTTACTAAAATAAAAATAAAATCTCTTGCTGACCCCTATTTTTATTTACAAAAGTAAGTAAGGTTGACCACTGATTCCAATCAAACACCGGTGCCAGTGTCCTATCAGATTATTCCAACAGTCACTTCTAGCAGGTCCTAAGGACCAATGCGCCAGTCACTTTAGGGTTCAACACAATAAATAAACTGCCGGGACACGCCACCGCTGTCTGCACCGATGGCAATTGAAATTTCATCCCGGCTTTACTTGCATTGGCGCCAATAAAATCGTGTGAACTAAACAAAATACGGACTTACGGTTAAATCATAAGCTCGTAATTTTATGAAGCCAAGGGTCTTACTGTATTTTATGATTTGGATCCGATATTGAAAACTGTTGGAAGAACATTATATTTCTTTAGGAACTTTGAAAGAGTGTTTTTCTTAAAATAACCGCCTTTGTGGCTTAGTTCTATAATTGTAATAGTGTTTTTAAATTTATTAATATTTTTATTGTTCAATTGATAAATGTTTATTTTATTTTGTTATTGCTTTTAATAAAAAAAGTTATAATTTTTCGATATAATTTCCATTAAAACATTGTACTTTATTAATTATTATTTTTTCCATTTTTTAATTGTAATGTTACTCGTTTTTTGTATTTTGTGCATGCTGTCTTCACCTTTAATTATAGTGACATTTAGGTCTTTTTTTAGACTAAGAATAATTTTAATTTATATGTAACGGTGTACACTATGTTGGTGATAAATTTAAATAAATAAATAAATAGTTGTTAAAATAAATATAAGTTAATATTCATTCATCCACTTAGAGAGAATGAGGGAGGATCGGGCGGTGAAACGTGCATACGTGGGACGGCCGAGTGGACGACCGACGCCCGGTTGGCCGTCCCAGGTATCGCTAGGAGGACGAGGTCGCTAAGGACCTGCACGAGCTCCGCGTTGAGAACTGGCGGAAAGTGGCGCGGGATCGGGAGAAGTGGCGGCAGTTATTATCGGAGGCCAAAACCCATCTTGGGTTCCTGCGCCACCCCAGTTAGTTAGTTAGTTAATATTCATATGGAGCCTGGTATGATTGGTGGTGGCTTGTTTTAATGTCTGTCCGGCTACCACCATCGTATATAATGATGGTTGAAGTGTACTTTTATTTTCGGCCTTAATTTCGGAATCAAGTGAGGTGAAGTGCAATGGCTGCACAAAAAATAATTATAATATTGTTTTTATTAAACTCACTATTTTTAACTATTTGTACTCTTTAATACTTTCTGGCATTTTATGGTTTAGTCTTAAGGGTCCGGCCATTGCGAGAGTTGTTTATCAAATACACCATCCGATAAAAATATGTCATCACTATTATAAGACGAATAATATTTAGAAGTTACTGATATTGGAGTCAATAAAAAGCAATAACTTTCAAACCTCACTAATGCACTCTAAATAATGTGTTCAATAATCTGATATCGAACAGAGATTGGCCATGTCGTTCTAATGTAATAACGAATAAAGAATTACAATGTCAATCTTATTTCTACTGAAGTGAATGTGAAGAGGCAGGCTTGCAGTTTTGTTTTATTTTTCAATGCTTATGTTTTAAATAAATAAGTTGTGGAGCTCGATGGCGCAGTGGTTAACGCGCCCGGTCTGCGATTGTTGAGGTTAAGCTACTATCACAAAGGTCGGTCATCGGATGGGTACCAAAAATGTATCATCTCGAGCTCCTCCGTGCTTCGGAAGGCACATAAAGCCGTTGGTCTCGGCTGCATTAGCAGTCGTTAACAACCATCATCCCGCACTGGGGCCGCATGGTGGTTTATGGCCCGTTCTCCCTATCCATAGGGAAGGCTCGTGCCTCAGCAGTGGGGACATAAAATGAGCTGATGATGATGATGACGATGTTTTAAATATAATATGTTTTAAGTATGGGTATTATAGGCATACCTTAATACCTACACTAAATTTTGACCGAGGTGCACCGACATGGGTTGTCTGACGCGCATTGTTGTATGGAACTGTTAATGATATTTTAATTGAATTTTGCCGTGTATGTTGTGTGTCTTGATGTTTGTAGTATCTGTCGCATTTCTATCTTTGGTGGTGTTGGTCGTATATCGTACAATGAACCCGTTTGTTGTCGTTCCCTGTTTATTTTTATTAAGTGTTCGATTATTACTTATAAGGCGTCCATGGAAGACCAGCGTCGGAGAATCTTTTAGATGCCCTGATATTATGCTGAGTGGGAGCCTTTTTATGCCACATAGAAAATTTTCGTATGTTTTATTTTTGTAAATACTGTTCCTGTATGTGTAAAACAAATAAATATTTTTCATTTCATTTCACAACGGTTGAAAAATTCAAAATTCAAAATCATTTATTCAGTTTAGGCTACAAATAGCTCTTATGAACGCCATTATGCCATCGGTTCGTAAGTCTACTCTGGGCGGGAGATCTTGTACTGAGAAGAACCGGCAAGAAACTCAGCAAGTGTTCAGCTCTTTTCTCCCTTACAGCGTCAAAAAATATTGGAAAATGCCCTATCATAAAAGGACACTTTCCATCACAAATAAAAACACCAAAAATAAAGGACAATCACACATGTTAAAAAAAAAAACAAAAGAGAAAATATAATAAGTTAGCTATGACTCGAAGCTTACTGCTGCTTACTACTGCTTACTTGTTTTCATTGTATACTTGTCTTCAATTTTTTTTTTCTTGTTTTTTTAACTATTATTATTTAATTAACAATCAAATAATAATAATTTTAGGTACATTTTTAGGTACATTACCTAAACTATACAATTATAGTCAAAGTCAAATATTCTTTATTCAAATAAACTTTAGAAAAGTGCTTTTGAATCGTCCATAATTTTTATACCTACTATCTACCCATTCAGGACGTCTATTTTTTAGCTGTGGAGAAGAATGGGCTATATTATTTGCATAGCCTTATGGCTAAAAAACCTAACAAAAAAAATCCATTCAAGATCGATTTTCATAGCCTTATTCATTTATTAAACTGCATAAATCACGCTAACACCAACCAAACAACCCTTTCCCCACTGACGCATATATCATGCATAAATAAATCAAATTGCATCATCAGCTAAGCGTGTCGAGGGTTAGTTTAAAAAATATCGGTTATCGGCACATTTTGCATTGCGAAGGGTGTTACGGACTACTCCGCACCAAGTTAGGATACTAGAAATGTATGAAAAAAAATTTTTATTATTATTTTTTAATAGATTTTTTATTTAATTTTTTTATGTGTGTGATGTATTAGGTATAAATAAAGTGTTTCTATTCTATTCTAGTATACTACTACTAGCATCCTAACTACTAGTAGGTATCCTAACTTGGTTTAGTAGCTCCACGGCTCAGCGTCATATGCATTTGGCTAGTGAACTTACCTTTTACACTGCTGCGTTACTAAATAGTCAACCAAGAATGTTATAGTACTTATGTATAGATTACGTTATCCATAGGTTACTTTGCTTTCTATTGCCGATTCAGGCAATTAAGACGAGATGATTATAATAAGTCGTCATCACATCATCATCACCGCTTCTTTTATGTCCCACTGCTGGGACACGAGCCGTCCCTGTGAATGGATAGGGGAGACGGGCCATGAACCACCACGCGGGCCCAGTGCGGATTGGTGGGTGTTAACGACTGCTACAACAGCCGCGACCAAGGGCTTTATGTACCTTCCGAAGCATGAAGGAGCTGAATACGATACATTTTTAGTCACCCCTGTGATGACTGGCCTTTGCGAAAGTTGCTTGAGGCGACGCACCGCTAAACAATTTATCTAATACGGAGCGTTTGTGCCCCGTACCATAAGAAAATCTGTTTTTTTTCCTTCAATTTAAAACTACAAATTATTTAAAAAAAATTAAGTAGCATATTGAAGTGTCTGTTAAGACTAATCTACTAACAAAATTTAGATGCTTAAATCGGTCTGGTTTGCCTGTAAAATGCAAATCTGTTTTAAAAGAGATTACTTTGATATTTTTTTCTCTGTTATATAAGTTGACAAATCGTGTTTCTGCAACTAGCAAAATGAAGTCAATTAAATGAAAAATCATGTCATCAAATATCGCTTTTATATGTTTTGTAATTGTTGGGAAAAATCAAGATCCCCGTCACGTAAATTTCCAATGCGTTGCCTTAACCCGCAGATCGGGCTCGTTAACTACTGCGCCATCGAGCTCCTCAATGTTATGTTGTAGTAAATTGGTAAAGAAACTTTACCAATTATAAGTGAAATTTGGCTAAATGTAGGATGTAAGTACGAGTATATACTATTAATATTATAAACGCGAAAGTTTGATAGGATGTTTGTTACTCTGTCACGTAAAAACTACTGAATGGATTTGGATGAAATTCGGCATACAGATAGTTTATAACCGGGCAATAATACATAGAATACTTTTTATCTCGATATTCTCACGGGAACGGGAACCACGCGGGTGAACCGGGAATCACGCGAGTGAAACCGCGAGCGGCCACTAGTTGTTAATAAGAATCAAAAAGAGTCTGAACAATATTTTTACAGAGAAGACACAAAATAATAGAAAATTTTTAATCATCTTCAACAACTTATGAAAAAACTTTACTTTTTAAGTGAAACATGTAAATCCTTGTACATATAAATTATATATAAACGTAAGTAAATCTCGTTCATCCCCAGGCGGCCATGAAAGAAAAACTGTTGAACAAAAACAGCGCATTTCATCTTTCAAGCATAAATAAAAATGCCTGAGTCACGGGACCTTGTGATTTATTTGTCGATTACTCTCTCAAGCTTACCGCAAAACGTTCGATTATGTACAAGGAGGATTCCCATTTTTCTTTTCATATCTAAAATGATATAAAAATGAGTACTTCGCTCGCTAACTGTGACTATCAAAAAGGCATATTTCAAATTTTCTTACTAACGACTCGTTTGCGACAATAGATCTTAAAATGCCATTATGTACAATCAAATTATGAACATACTATGATTGAAATGGTTATGCAGTAAATTTATTTTTTGTTTTTATTTCTATTCCTTGCTTAAGATTGGTACTGGCTGTATACTGTGCTAAAGAAAAAGATTTATGTAATATTCAGAAAAAAAAATTGTTTTATGTGTGTAAGTTTCAGAAAAAAAAAATTTTTTTTTTGGTAAAACGGAACGCGCTCTATTAAAGTAACGGTAAAAAGATAGTTTGCAAGAAAAAATTCAAATCTGAGAAGACCAACACTTCAGAGTCTCTGTGACCACACCCTGTAAAGGGTATGAAACGTTACGATAAAGTAAGTTATAAAACAAATGAAAGTAATTCGTAAAAAGTATTTCATTCCAATGTGCAGTTTAAGCTGAATGAATGATGATGAACATATAGATACAATGAAGCTGACTTCCTTTGAATGCCACCACGTTGGCAGTAGTAACGTAAGTACTGACTTACAAGAACCAGGAACTCAGCAAGGACGTTTTATTTAAACAGTTATTATTGAAATATATTGATGTCTTCCGACATCTCATCTCCATCATAATTGGAAAACAATTTAGAACTTATAAAGTGGTATTTTTAGATCTGTGGTCAGCCATCACAGGATAACAAAGGGAATCAAAGTGAAATGAACAGATTTTCATTTATAAATGAAGATTGGGTGAACCAAAACTTAGCCACATTAATAATTTCAAAGTTTAACAAAATACCAGCTATTTTCACTAAAATTAAAAGATTATTGGCAATTGAATTACATTTTGAAAGATCGAAAAGATCTAAATTGTGCTCTCTGTGTTCAGTAAATACTTAACATTGTTTAGACAGAGAGTCTTTTAATTATTTTACTAGAAATCAAGTCGTAAGTAAATTGAGAGTTTGATTTGGTAGATTTGGTTAGCTTTATTGCAAAGTGTAAATTGGCATTGATAGTACAAAATAATGTTAGTAAAATATTAAAAGGACGTTTTTTTAATACGAATATATGAGTGACCACCCACTCATATATTTGTATTAAAAAAACGTCCTAGCACGTAGCTTAACATTTCGTTTCTCAAAAAGCAATTTGCTGCCATTCAACTAACGAAAACAAGTCTTACTAACTTTTAACTACAGCGAAAATATTATTATTTATTGCGTGGACAGGTACTTATCAAAGTCTATTTTATTTTAAGAATTCATTTCGAAATTCTTGTGAGATTGTTCTGGCTTCAGGTGTTTGCATTATTCATAGGGCATTGTCGTAGCTGTTATGTTAAAGTCACATTTGTGATGATCTAGTGTTCGGTCACATTTGGGCTTAGTCATATTAAATTATATATTATTTGTCACACAGTGATAGTTGCTTTGCCTATACGTAGAACCTTACTTTTTTAATAGTATTGCATTATGAAAAGGGTTTTGTGAACATGGTAGAGGCTAAATGATTATATCATTTATTTATTTATTTATTTAAATCTGGATTGCCCATTACACTTACAGTTACACCAAAGCGTGCAGTAGGCCAATTACATTTTGTGTAGACAGTTAAGTAACTACTTAATTTCTGAAGAACGTATAACACTATTTATAAATATATGAATTGATACACAAAAAATATCAACATCTGGTTGCTGAGCGATCAAAGCGTTGAATAGACCCAAAGCTTGGGCAGTGGGTGCATATTTTGCCGTTTGCGTGCGAACCAACAACGGGACCGCCAATAGACGCCGCGTACGCAGCCGCGCCGACTTATTCGGCACGAAAAACGAACACTTTGACAAGGCTTCAGGATTATCTATCTTATTATTGAAGAGTTGGAAATAATGTAAAAGAAAAGCACATTTTCGCCTGAGCTACAAAGTGTTAATACCCACCATGCCGGCTATGAAAAGGGACGGGTAGAAATCATAGGTATATCCTGTTATTTATTTTGAAACATAAAATGATGAGAGCGCTATTCCTGCATTAACAAAGTAATTTGACTTAAAAATTAATAACTTTGAATATAAAGGCTTTTGGGTACAGTATTGACGACCTCCTTGATCGAGTGGTTTGTACACCGGTTTTCATGGTGTCGCCATCTCTGAGGTCCCGGGTTCGATCCCCGGTCGGGTTAATTTAGAAATTATTGTTTTTCTAAATTGTCTCGGGTTTGGGTGTTTTCTATGTATAATAAGTATGTATTTAAGTATTTTAAGGCCACGCACCGCTAAACAATAAATCTCATACGTTTTGATACGAGCGTTTGCGCCCCGTACCATAAGAAAAACTGTTTTTTTTTTCCTTCAAATTAAAACTACAAATTATTTAAAAAAAAATAACTACAATTTTGAGGTGTATGTTAAGACTAATCTACTAAGAAAATTTAGATGCTTAAATCGGTCTAGTTAGCCTGTAAAATGTGAATCTATGTTTTAAAAGAGGTTACTTTGATATTTTTTCTCTGTTATAAAAGTTGAAAAATCGTGTTTCTGCAACTAACAAAATAAAGTCAATTAAATGAAAAATCATGTCATCAAATACCACTTTCATACGTTTTGTAATTGTTGGTAAAAATCAATATCCCCGCCACGTAAATTACCAATGCGTCGTCTTATGTATGTTTATCCGTTGTCTAGTAACCTTATTTAACGAGTTTCATAACGAAGCTTCTCTTGGGCTAGATAACTGGTGTGAGTGTAGGAAAGTTTATTTATTTATTTATTATCGTATAAAATTTTAATAAACGTAAAAATCATACTTTATTTTTTATTGGAAACACCCAAATATACTTTGTGATTTTTTTTGGTGGCAGAATACGTTAATTTTTTTAGAACCACGACAACACAAAAACGTTAAGATCTGATAGACGCCCCTAACAATATCTACATTACCGTAACTAATCATAGCAATAACAATTCAATATCTATCACAGTAAGTTGTAAATCAGATCAAAGCATTATGCAGATGAGAAAGTGTTCAATGTATAAATCAAAAAGTGTAATGTATTGGTAAGTTATGGAATTTCTGTTTGAATGAATCAATGCTTTAATGCTTCGACAGTGCAGTATTTCAGCTTTCCGAGAGAATAATGACAATTTAGGTACTTTGCGAATAATTCAGCACATTAGGGATATGTCTTTCATAATGCTGCTCAGAAGTAATTGTTTTATATAGCACTGTAAAAAAAAGAAATCACCTTCTTTTGTAAAATTAATAGTGTCGGTTGACAATAGCCAGTTTAACGTACCTACTTAGCTAACAAATTTAATTTAAAAAAAATGCAGCAATTTATTATAATTTTTGCATAAGCAAGGCCTTTTATGCAATTTAAAAAAAATCTCATTATAAAAAACCTTTAATTAAAAAAATGGGACGCGAAAGTTTCAAAGTGTAGGTAAGTACATTTATAAAATTGACATAAATCTTTCTGTTTTGTAACAAAATAATAATCATTAACATTTAAAAATTGAACTAGTAAGCTTTCCAATTAATTACAATTAGCCATAATACTATAGGGTTTAAGTAATGTAATAGAGCATTGTTTATTTATCTATTTATGCTCCATCACCTTGAAGTATATTCAATACTAGCTGTGCTCGCGACTTCGTTCGCGTGGAATAGTGACTTTCAGCAGCATTTTTAATTTTTTAGGCTCTTGTTCCCGTTTTTGCAAAATTTTTCACTGATGCTTCGCTCCTATTGGCCGCAGCGTGATTTTATATAAAATTCAAAAAAAATCAAAATTCAAAATCATTTATTTAGTTTAGTTTACAAGTAGCTCTTGTGAATGTCACTATGCCATCGGTTCGTAAGTCTACTCTGGCCTTAAGCCTTCCTCGATAAATGGACTATCCAACACAAAAACAATTTTTCAATTCGAACTAGTAGTTCCTGAGATTAGCGCGTTCAAACAAACCAACTCTTCAGCTTTATAATATTAAATAATATAGATTATATTCTTCGGCGGAGAAGGCAACACACGGTAGATATGCTATAGGTGTTGGCGAACCCGGCGAAGTAGGCAAAGTGGAAGGCCTAGAGGGCGGTGATAGTCAGCATAGCTGCTAACTGTCGGCCAGACACGTCATCCGAACCCTCTACTAGTCGTAGCGGTCTTCCGTTCCACTAGATCAAGGAGGGGAGGACGAACTTTTTTTTTACTTTTTTTCGTTTTTTTTTTATTATGTATTTACATTTGATTGGTCTACAAATACTAGTAGGCTACGGTTTGACGTAGGTTCTCAGCAAATAGGTTTACCTTCAATAAATGTTTATATAATTTTTAACGCAAATTTTGTTGCGAACAAATTACAAAAACACAAATGTTGAAAAAATTTCCACGAGCAGGGTTTGAACCTGCACCCTTCTGACATACCGGGTCAGGTGCTCTTCCAATTGAGCTATCGTGGTTCAAACCAGCCCGCCGAAATTATTCAACACTATTTACTTTTTTACTTTGAAAGCCAAAGGCGCCCATTCAATGTTAACAACTACCGTCATTAACATCCGATCATAATATTTTTACAAATACTAAAGATCAGTTAAGAAGTAGGCAAGCTATTTATAAATGTTTATATAATTTTTAACGCAAATTTTGTTGCGAACAAATTACAAAAACACAAATGTTGAAAAAATTTCCACGAGCAGGGTTTGAACCTGCACCCTTCTGACATACCGGGTCAGGTGCTTTTCCAATTGAGCTATCGTGGTTCAAACCAGCCCGCCGAAATTATTCAACACTATTTACTTTTTACTTTGAAAGCCAAAGGCGCCCATTCAATGTTAACAACTACCGTCATTAACATCCGATCATAATATTTTTACAAATACTAAAGATCAGTTAAGAAGTAGGCAAGCTATTTATAAATGTTTATATAATTTTTAACGCAAATTTTGTTGCGAACAAATTACAAAAACACAAATGTTGAAAAAATTTCCACGAGCAGGGTTTGAACCTGCACCCTTCTGACATACCGGGTCAGGTGCTCTTCCAATTGAGCTATCGTGGTTCAAACCAGCCCGCCGAAATTATTCAACACTATTTACTTTTTACTTTGAAAGCCAAAGGCGCCCATTCAATGTTAACAACTACCGTCATTAACATCCGTTGTTGTGTGAATAATTTCGGCGGGCTGGTTTGAACCACGATAGCTCAATTGGAAGAGCACCTGACCCGGTATGTCAGAAAGGTGCAGGTTCAAACCCTGCTCGTGGAAATTTTTTCAACATTTGTGTTTTTGTAATTTGTTCGCAACAAAATTTGCGTTAAAAATTATATAAACATTTATAAATAGCTTACCTACTTCTTAACTGATCTTTAGTATTTGTAAAAATATTATGATCGGATGTTAATGACGGTAGTTGTTAACATTGAATGGGCGCCTTTGGCTTTCAAAGTAAAAAAGTAAATAGTGTTGAATAATTTCGGCGGGCTGGTTTGAACCACGATAGCTCAATTGGAAGAGCACCTGACCCGGTATGTCAGAAGGGTGCAGGTTCAAACCCTGCTCGTGGAAATTTTTTCAACATTTGTGTTTTTTTTTACCTTCAATGTTAATGTACGGGCATTGTAAAGAGTCGAGTTTTCTCGGGTCCGTGGCTTACGCCCCCAGTGGTGGACGCACCCGTGGTCGACGCCCCCAGTCAGTTTAATTTACTTTGAAGAAATTTTTAATCTCCATAACTGGACTAACGTATCCAATAATATTAACTTTTAATTTATTTTTTTTTGTAACCGCCAGGGTTACCACAGCGTAATTTCTTTTGAAATCTTAAAAAAGCTGTTAATCTAAAATTATCCATTTTTATGAAAAAGTTCTTAGACAAAAGTTATTCACTATCATGTATACTTTACCCTCCTTTCGGCTTAGTACCCCCGTTCCGACTAACGTTCATCATCATCAGCTCATTTTTATGTCCCCACTGCTGGGGCACGAGCCTTCCCTATGGATGGATAGGGAGAATGGGCCATAAACCACCACGCGCCAACCACCAACCCGCACTGGGCCGATTAACGTTGTATAACCGTAAATATCTAAATATATAAAAAACTTGAATTAACTCCTTATCGAAGTTGCGATGTTATTCCACGCGGGAAGCAGTGAAATCGGATAAAATTTCCATACTGCCTTCCAGACGGGGCCCATTATACTCAGTATTGTGCTCATGATGTATGTTTTCCTTACATTACGCGTGATTTTGCCCGAAATGTGACGTGACTCGGAGTGAGGGGAGTAAACTACTTTGCTATATACAGGTGGCGTGATTGATGCTTACAGCTTATCATTGAAAAAGTTGACACAAGAAAGTTGAGATCTTCTTATGGAATCTCCTCTTTCATATGCGATTATTCTTGGGATTTCGTAGATCTTGTGATGACAAACGACATTCGTATTACCAAGCGCGTAGAGTAAGTCAAACAGATTCAATTGATATGAAATAATGTGTAATAAAACTTTTTCTATACGTTTTAAGGGTGCGCCGACAAAAAAATGCCAAAAATGCAGTTACGGTTAAATAGATATAATTGAAAATACTATCGTATTAAATTAACAAAATATATATTTAGTATCATAGGGAACGTGTTTACAATTTGTCAGAACCATAATGTCATAACACGCTATAGTTTTTTCTACAATATCATTTAAAGTTAGGCAAAAATCATGAAAACGAGTGGCGGCGTTTAGTAGATTTCTTATAGTTTATCTAAATTATTGTACCTCTGATTTTGTCTAAACAATCATCAATGGATAAACTACATATTGCTAGACTACATTTTCGATTCATCAAGTGGCTATTTAAATAATTATTTTTTATTAAGCACCTTAAATTCCCCATACAAAATTAGTATGGCCGCGCGGCATCAAATAAATATGGACGACGACATTTCAAATAAATCATATGACACTTGTCACTTACGGACGGCGCACCCTTAATAAATGAATTTGCTATTGCTAGATTACGTAATATGAAATCATTAAGTATTTTTAATGATCAGAAGTAACAAAGCCTCTACGCAAATGAGCGAAAGACTTACCTTAAAACAGCAATATAAAATAATAATCTCAATAACAGCGGAACCAAATTGATTGCTAAGTTTACCTTCACAAACTTCCATTTCACTTTGTCGGAAAACAAATTAATAAGATAATAACCGACTCAGCTCCGCGCAATCTCGGAAAAACACGGATATTAACATCCATCACGATATTGTATGACTAACTGTTATTTTACGAGCGTCTAATGGTTCGATAAGGGCATTTTATTATACCCAAACGGCTCTTACCTGTCTTACTGCGTTAAAGCATCTATGCATTATGGCCACGCAATGCGCCCAATTTCGCATAATGGATATATCTTTATTGTTGGTGAATAGTGTATAAAAAGGCTATAAATTGACACGTCCCGAATAACACGGGAGATAATGGTGGATTGCTGGAGTATTAGCAAGCGGAAGATTGTGTGGTGTGCCGGCGAAAGAAGCAAGGAGGTTTTCTTTTATCAATTCCTTTTCAGTGTTATATATATTTAGTTATATTATATATTTAGTTAATCATTGTTTTGTCTCTTTTTATCAAATTAAAAATGACGTTTGTGTGACGTTGACAAAACAATATTTAACTAAATAATGGTTAAATAGTTTTATGAATATGGGGGTAAATACATTAATAAAAAAATAAACTAAATACTAACAATACTGATAAAAACAAATAAATACCATTTTTATTCTTTACAAATAGGAATTCTAATTACATAAGAGAGAACGCTTCATGTAAGTATCATCTTGGGATAACGACAAACCCTTTGTTAAAGTTTTGGTAACTACGCAACAAATTGGCCTATTTAGCTGACCTCGAAACACCCCTGGCCCAGGGGATCAGTGCCAATAGAACTACGTCTCAATATTATACAGGGGCTAGGACGAGTATATTCGGCGTCACTGAAATTCTTATTGAAATTTTTTTTTAGAAACTTCATTTTTAAACAGCCATTATGCATTTGAAATGGCTGCGATGGATGCGAATGTAAAAAAAAGCACTTGTGCACCGACTCAGGTGCACTACCAACTATGCTTTCGTGGCTTTATCCAACCCACCGAAATTAATCTATCTACTATTAATTTGTAAGCCAAAGGTTTTATTGAAATTTTAAGATGTTACTAACATTTGTTTTATAGTGACGTACTGAGATAGGTGGCAGCTAGCCGGGCGAACTAAGATATGCCCTGCCACCAACTAAACCAAGTACAATAATATTTGACCCTCACAGGTACTGTATGTTATGGTTAATATTGTACACAATAATTCTAATTAAATGAAAATAATGTTAGTTCCTCAATTCATACATAACACAACACAGAACACACTGGCAATGTCTTTGTTATTCGCATGCTGTAATTTTTATATATATATTTACTTTATTTTTTGTTATTTTTTTTTTCATTTTAAATTTTAAATATTTTTTGTTTGTTTAGATTTAGTTTCGTTTTTTACTTACCTATAAGATTAATGTCATTTTTTTAAGAACACGTTCGTTTGCCGGAGGTGGGTGTTAATGGCTGCAACGCAGTTTTACACTAAAAGCAACTATTTTCGTATGCCTGTCATTTGTTAATCTATGTTAAAATGTTCCAAATAAACTTTTTCATTTCATTTCATTCATTCATTTTATTCACTGGAAATCGAATCCTCTTACCTACGATCTGATAAATGATAATTGTACAAAAAAGTTAAGTTCTAACATCTCAGTTATTTTAAAAACTCAACATCAATAACCGCGAAAACTACTAAAGTTAATTACTTATTATTCACGCCGATTTCAAAGTCAAGTGTTACAATTAACAATACAAATTATTCACTCCAAAACGAAATCTAAGTTACCTCAAACAAATTTCTGAACGCAATTTAAATTGTAAGCTTCCAATGCAAAATCAGTTGTTAACATTTCAAAGTTTCAACTGTGCAATTGTAATTTGAAATCAATTGTGATTTATCATTAAGTTAGAGTTCGAACCGAATATTGATTTTATATTCTCTTGTAATAAGGATCTTGTTCTCAACAATGATCTGCGTTAATTGCTAATGGGTTGAGTACTAGGTACAGTCAGCAACAAAAGCCGCTGAACAGAGCGCCTATTCGATTCGTCATCTGCTTTGAAAAATCTCTCTTCTGTGGAACAGTGTACAGTTACGAGTACTTTTGTTGCTGACTTGCTAACTGTACATCTCAACGTCATAACTTTCGTTCCATGAATTTCTTACATTTCTTTAGTTGATTTGTACACAAAATGTGGTATACGTATATTTTACAATATCTTATAACGGAATACCTAAGTACGGTCGCCCAAAAAATTGGTTTACCACCCTAAGGTTGAATGTCGTAGTGCAGATTCATAGGCGATAAAGATTACTTTCGCTTGCAGATCGATCTGACAACTTCTATTGCCATCTTTATTTGATTAGATTACTGTTTGTTTTGAGAAAATGTCAATTGTCAGTTTTCTTTTATCAAATTAAATTTGGTTGTCTAATATAAATAGTTTTCATTACTTTTGTTTAGAAAATTTATATTTTCTTTACCGTAATTAATGTCTTATCCATCTGTAATAAAGGTTAAAATGTCATGCACTTATAAGTGACCTACGACGTATAAATACTTATCAATTAGGTTTACGTCATTATTATGCATCTCTTTCAGTGATATCTACTATGAACGTTGTTGTAATTTTTGATGACTAGAAAACTAAATCAAAACTGGTACACCACTTTCTTGGGCCACTGTACGTACCAGTAAGAAAGTATGTTTTATACTTTCTTACTGGTACATACTTACTCCGCTGGCACAATGATCCGAATTTGATCTTGGCCTCCGACAAAAGAAGACGCCACTAAAAGTATAAACAATAAACGTACTTCACACCAACTCATTTTATGTCCCCACTGCTGGGGCACGAGCCTACCCTGTAGATGGATAGGGAGAACGGGCGTTAAACCACCACACGGGCTCAGTGAGGATTGATGGTTGTCAAAGACTGCTAATGCAGCCGGGACCAACGGCTTTACGTGCCTTCCGAAGCACGAAAGGCTCGAGATGATACATTTTTGGTCACCCATCCGTTGACCGGCCTTTGCGAATGTTGATTAACCTTAGCAATCGCAGACCGGGCGCGTTAACCACTGCGCCATCGAACTTCTTATACACTTATTAATTTTTAAGAATGTTTACAATAAATAAGTCCAATATTATACTGAAGTAAAAATACTATTTATCGAAAAATATTATTTTTGAAAAACTTTGACAGTGAAAAATGACGTACACAATCGCAAGCCACCAAAGTTAAAGCTGTGCAAAATAGAATCATACAAGAACAAACAGCAAATAACTTACACTTAATAAAAAAACAAACTGAATTGAGTGTTCTATGTTTTAATTCTACAACCCACAAAGGTGCTTTCTATTTAAATAAGTTCCAAGAAACTTAATTAAGGAGTATGATAGAACTACAGAGAAGTACCTCTCTTGCGTGCAATTTCTTGGCTTCAAGACTGCCACTTAAGGGTTTTTTATGTACGATCTACGATGAAAATAATGTTTATACATTCATAACAATGAACATTAATAAAGATTACTATTTACATTCATTATTTGGTAGATAATGTTATGATAAACAATGCTTAAAACCTTTTCTTATTATTGAGACGAATGTCTTTGAATAAAATAGCGGTAATTATGTAACTAATGGTATTGGTACTATATATACACAGTAAATTATCATCTTTTAAAAATCTTAAATGAGTAAAGTATTTAAATCACAATGAAAACCGCTTTTGTGGTATAGTGATTATAACCACCAGTTTAGATGTTTGTGTACAGTCGGCGGCAGATCAACCTACCCAAATCTGTCAAATTTCTCCAATGAATATTGATCCTTAAAACTAGACAATAAAGTTCAAAATTGATTGTAGAAATTTGACAGTTTTGGGTAGGTTGATCTGCAGCCGTGTGTACTCGGTTTGGTTGGTGGTAGGACTTGTTTGTCCGCCTCGCAAGCTACCACTATCTTATCTAAATATGTTGCCATATCATTAGCATTGTTGTGTTCCGGCAGCTAGATATAAGATAGCCAGTTCCTCAGTAGTTAAGGATTCCGGGTGAAGTGCACTTCCACATTGATAACCCGTAAGATGTAAAAAAAAGAAAAAAATACCTAACACATTTTAAAAAAAATATCATGTTTTTAGCTACATCGTATCACATATTCTTCTACGTAGCCCTATCGCTCTTTACTCCATTAAATCCTAATTTTGGTGGAACGCTTTCTGAATTCTGCCTAAGGTACTAACTAGTACATGACGTCACCACAAAGGTTAAAAAAATAGCTTCATCCACCGGAGACGCTTATTTCAAAAAAGTACATTGCTTTTTTTTTAAACAGACATTCTACTCTTAGTATACGTACCTTAATATACCTTGTTAATTCATTTGTGTATCAAACGTGGACGTTGCTCTCAAAAATCTCGTCATTACGTACCTACCTACCTACTACAAAAAGCGCGGAAACTAATAAGCCGACAGACAGTGGAGAATGTGTATCGTCCAGAGCATACCGTCGCGCATAAATGCCGGGGAACAATCACTGTAAATATCGAGATACAGGTACGCAGGCTTGAACTAACGCAGCGTCCGAGCATATAGCAAATATTCAGAACGTTCCGCATTTTAAATTTGGTAATATTTCTTTTATATTGTCTTCTGAAGTTTACGCGAACACTACACATTGAAATGAAACTACTTTTTACCCTTTGCAAAGGGTTTGAAACGTCAGGATAAACATTATATAAAACTAATGTATAAAATAAACGCGAGTAGATCAGTAAAAGTAATTTCATTTTTTTTTTAATATTTTGAAATCTCGTTTTGCGTGTAGGTCAGAGAGGCTAAAGTTCGGGGGGTAGTACCAAAAGTACTATTTACTACAATTATAATTACTATATGCGTAAGCGTATAAGGAGGCTCATACGCAGCAGTAACTATCTCTGGACTAATGTAGATGATAATATGTTAATCTTTAGATGCACAAAAATACTTTTGCATGATTGTTATATTCGTAATCATCTGATGACAACAAATCCAGTTATAATAATTTGTCTAAGAATTATAATAATTATTTAGTTTAAAAGTTTTATTATGTCATTATCACACCATTGTTCATATGAGCCCAGCCATGGGACTTTTATATGCTAATGATGATGATGATAGTGAAATTGCTGATTCCTCAACAGCTTTTTCATTTTATTAGTTTAAGTAAATAAAAATAAATTATGACTAACCATTAACTAGAAAAAACATCGAAATTACTCTGATTACGGTAACTAGTATTGAATTGTCAAATGAAAAAAAGTTCGCGTTACGAAACAACGATACTGGCAACATTTAATATGCAAACAATTTTCCGGGAAGCGACGAGTATAGTTACTGCTTCGCATAATTTTGCATATACGAGCATGCAGACGCTATCGATTTTGTCTGTGTTAGGGGGCCAGCCTGATAATCGTATTATACAGTATTATAAATGTATTCGTCGGGGGCTTTTTGCCGGCAGTATGTACAGTACATGCGTTTTATAGATCCATTTTGACCTTGGGCAGCCCTTCGCAGTATGGGCTTGACGGGAGTTCCTCTCATATTTGAATTATTTGGCAAATTGAGAGTTTGTTTGCAATTGCTAGTTATATGTCTCCGTGATTATGTTGATCAAGTTTTGCTTGTTTATAGTGTTGTGTTTGATTCATTATTGAGGTATACAAGTTTTTTTATTAGTTTTGTTTATCTGTGTTGTTAGGTAAAGCAGTATTGTAGTATCTTTGGTTCAATACTAACAAAGTAACATCCTACTAATTATATAAATGCGAAAGTTTGTGTGTATGTTCGTATATTTGTTGCTTCTTCACGCTGCAACGGATGGATGGATTTGGATGAAATTCGGCATACAGATAGTTTATAACCTGGAATAACACAAAGGATACTTTTTATCCAGATATTCCCACGGGAACGGGAACCACGCAGGTGAAACCGCGAGGGGCCGCTAGTGTTATTACATAACTTACTTAGACTTCGCCGGTGATTTCGTCGGCGAGTACACCTGTTGTGCCTCATGATTCGGAGGGATTTATTGGAATCCTTTCTTAGCGTAGGTATGTCTTCTATAACTGGAAACTTTTTACCTGGATCCCGTTATTTTGTGAATAGTCCCTCAGTCAGTAAGTGAATATGGTAGTTTAGCATTTACCTACTTAATTACTACTACTAAACAAAAACTTACTATCCTGGCGCTGTAGCCCCAAGTGAGCTTTGGCCTCTGATACAAGTTGTTGTCACTGGTTCCGGTTTTGAACTGCTTCCTGCCAGTAGGTTCACGTAATTTAGCATTTGTTTATCCTACTAATATTATAAACGCGAAAGTTTGTAAGTATGGATGGATGTTTGTTACTCTTTCACGTAAAAACTACTGAATGGATTTGAATGAAATTCGGCATACAGATAGTTTATAACCTGGATTAACACATAGGATTCTTTTTATCCCGATATTCTTACGGGAACGGGAACCACGCGGGTGAAACCGCGAGCGGCCGCTGGTATATAATATAAAAAATAATTTTTACCAAAACTTTCTAAACTACATAATTTGAAAAAAAAAAACACAAATGTTGAAAAAATTTCCACGAGCAGGGTTTGAACGGATGTTAATGACGGTAGTTGTTAACATTGAATGGGCGCCTTTGGCTTTCAAAGTAAAAAAGTAAATAGTGTTGAATAATTTCGGCGGGCTGGTTAGAACCACGATAGCTCAATTGGAAGAGCACCTGACCCGGTATGTCAGAAGGGTGCAGGTTCAAACCCTGCTCGTGGAAATTTTTTCAACATTTGTGTTTTTGTAATTTGTTCGCAACAAAATTTGCGTTAAAAATTATATAAACATCAAATTCAAATTCAAATTCAAATTCAAAATTATTTATTGCATGCCACATTGGTGTACATAGTAATTAAATAAATAGGTACAAGGTGTCAAAATAAACAATGTAGCGCCCCGTAAGGGCATAACAATAACAGAGGGAGTCAACTTATGTACTACAGTTGAATTTCAATATTTTCCATTTATTTTCCTCCCCCACCTGAGCTATTTTCTTATTTTATCAGTTATTTTTATATTATTGCCCCTTGTGAATTAATCTTCTTTTGAACTATTTTGGTTATCGTTGTTGCAAGCCCTTCAGGACGACTTCAAGCATCCTCTTTGTAACATCTTTAATCTGTTTTTTATATTAGAGCACTTGTTATATTACTCTTACCAAAGTATATACTCGTTAGTGAAGTGAAGGCGAATGAGTTACAGCTCAAACGTAACAATCCCAATCCTAAAATGATTTTTATAAATATAAATATTGTTGTCTAAAGTTTACGCGAACACTACATATTGAACTTACACTACTTTTGCGAAAAGTATTCGTTTAGAGAATAAAAACATTCTTCAATGAGTCGTTT
The DNA here is from genome assembly GCA_947562085.1 of Eudonia lacustrata. NCBI lineage: Eukaryota > Metazoa > Arthropoda > Insecta > Lepidoptera > Crambidae > Eudonia > Eudonia lacustrata. Next base: position 17,060,842 of record OX387317.1, read on the forward strand.
TTTAAGTTTGGCTTTGAACATGGTTACTGGTAGCATCTTAAGCTCTTCAGGTAGCCCATTGAAAACTTTTACTGCCATTATGTAACTGTTTCTTGCATATGACGTCGTTGTTATTAATGGCAGTGCCAGCTTATTAGGGTATCTACTGTTAACCCGTGATGATTTTCCAAACAATTCTGGATGCAATCGAACAAAAACACAGATCTCATAAATATACATAGATACAACGGTCAAAATTCTCAGCCTTTTAAATAATGGTCTACAGGAGGTCATGATATCAACGTCACAAATTGCTCTTAAACATGCTTTTTGGGCGATTAAAGCTTGCCCGATTTGACTTGAATTCCCCCATATAATAATTCCGTACCTAAGTAATGAGCCTACATAGCCATGGTAGGCTTGAACAGCGGTTGACTCGTTACTAATCTTAGCAAGACGCCATAGTGCATAAGAGAAGGAATGCAATTTGCCACAAATATGGGTGATATGATTTGTCCAAGTGCATTTGTCATCCAGAGTGATTCCAAGAAATTTTGTTTCATTGGACTCATTTATTATTTGATTTCTAACTGATACATTTAGTAATTTCTTCCTTCCATTCTTATTTATAAATTGTATATAAGTGGTTTTTTTTAAGTTTAATTTTAAGTTATTGTGGTGTAACCAATCATCTATTTTATTTATACATAAGTTAATTTCTTGGTTATAATCTTTATTATTTTCGCTTGGTATAATTATACTGACATCGTCCGCAAAAAGAATGCATTCATAATTTGTCACATCCGGTAAATCGTTGATATACAATAAGAAAAGTAATGGACCCAGAATGCTCCCCTGAGGCACCCCCATGTTATTAGTTTTGGTTGATGATCTATAGACATTGACTTCTTTTTTTTCATCCACCCTTGTCATCTCTACATATTGTCTTCTGTTTGTAAGATAGCTACATAATTTGGTTACCTACCACAGATTTTTTTGCCAGGCTTGATTGCTTTTCTTAAAAGTAACCTCGGTCTATCGTAATCTATGCAAATTTTCAATTCTAAACTGAAATCGAGACAACTTAACAATATAAGTAACCAGCACGACTTCTTGGCGGGAAAGTGAAGAGCCATGTTTGCGGTTTTGTTTTATTTTCTAAAATTTTGTGTTATGTCAAATATTAATGTAAAATGATGGTGGATTATTAACCGTTTAATGTTCGTACGCGTGCATTGTGTTGGCAGATGAAACGAAACAATGCAACGGCACTTTTCAAATTCTCTCAAGAAGTCCGCGTGACGTCTTAGTAAAGCTCCAAATCTTTACTAAGATACTCAAGGGATTGGGAGATATAATGATGATAGTAAATAAATGATAATATCATTTCTCACTTCTCAGTACTATTCATCATTATCATATACTTGTTTAACAAAATAAATACTATTTATTTATATTACTTGTAAAAAAATTACTTTGACACTGGCTAAATGAGCAAACCGCACGAAGCCATCAACTTAAAAAAATGGTACCATCACTACATTCATGAAACACCTCACATCTTACATAACTCACTTCTAAGTCGCGATATTAAATAGGTAGCAGGTAGGTAGGCCCGCGAGGAAATTAAGCGCGTGGCAACAAATCAACTTGCGTACTGATTAAATATTAACAAACTTAAAACACATGTTCCTGACTGGCGACACGGTGTACGAGTCCCGCCTAATTATAAATCTTAATGGATTGCGCGGTTGGCGGGCTCAGCCTTGCGTTAATAAGGGTGAAAGTGATTTTGTTGTACGTGTTTATGTTGTTATTGTAACCATTAACTTTTTCTTTTTCCTTTTTTTATACGTAGCACGAGTGAAGTGAATATGGAATCCAGATGCGACGACAACTGGCGCAGCGTGAAAACAACGCAGCATCAGTTACCCTCACTCTGCCGGCCCACAAGGACCCTCTTCACGCCTCGTTTGAAGGACCCCATATCATAGGAAGGAGGGAAAACGTCTTTTTAACAAAGATTATTATAATTTGATAAAATGTTAAAGAAAACCACAAGTGGGATTCAAACCCATCAGAGCTACGATAGCGTAAGTAAACGCACCGGACCCGGGTTGTCAATCCTGCTCGCAGAAAGTTTGTCAACAGTTCTCCAAATTGTAATTGGTTTGCCACAATATTTGCGAAAAGTTATAATATATCATCCATTACCATCATTATCTCAGCTAAAAGACAAATTATATAAATATCCATAATCTAAAGCTTCATAAACTTTACTAGCACTGTACCTACTCATTTAATAATTTTGATTTAATAATTTAATTTTCAAACATTTTGAAGATGCTCAAGTTTATTTAGCTGGTCCTCTGTGAGATCAAGATAGCAGGCGTCAGCATAATCTAGAACTGGAAGCAGCAGAGATTGCGCTAGTGTAATTGTATTGGCACTGTGTAAAAAGTTGCGCAGCTTCCTCAAGGATGCTGACGATGCGTAAAACTTATGGCTAACCGCTTGCAGTTGCGGCCCCCAGCCTAAGCAACTATCAATGACACACCTAAATTTGTGACAGATTGACTGAAGGGAATGTCCACGCCATCAAAGTTTACTTTGGGGAGAGTTTCCCAGTCGACCCTACAGAGCAATCTGGAACCGCCAACTACTAAAGTCTGCGTTTTTCCAGGATTGACTCTAAGTCCGTAGGCTCGAGCCCAATCAACGATAAGTCCCAAATTTGCATTGGTGGTCAATATAGCTTCGGATCGGTTGTTAATGAATGGTAATGCAGCCGAGAAAAACGGCTTTACGTGCCCTCCGAAGCACGGAGATGAAACATTTTTCAACACCCATCCGATGACCGGTCTTTGCGAAAGATGCCCAACCTTAGCAATCTTAGACCGGGCGCGCTTACCACCATCACTGCACCATCAAGCTCCTTCTCCTCAGAATCATTATACTTATTTGCTAAGTAGGATATTACGAGCTGGAAGACGCAAAACATCGTGGCTACGAAACATCCGAGAATGGACAAGCATTGCCAGGGTTGACAACCTATTTCGCTTTGCGCAGGATAGAGAGAAGTTCGCTGAGCTGACGGCCAACCTCCGGTAATGAAGAGGCATTGCAAGAAGAAGAAGAAGAGTATTATGCTAAAACACTAATATTGCATCTTAAACCTATTTATACTACATAAACAAAGTATACAATAATGGGCTTACTAAGCAATAGTAATAACTAACAGAACACCTCCAATGACATATTAAACATTCACACCGATCTCACTAACTCTATTACATATCACACACGCAATAATACGTACATCTACGTAATTGCGCTGCGTAAAGGTCCTTAGACGTAATTAAGGTGCGCTTAAAGCTACGTGAAAACGCTGAGCCCAAATGAAATTAGCGTAAATCACATCACCGTCGGATTTACGATGAGACTGAGGGTAACGTAAAATCGAATCTTGTGTTTCGCTTTTGCGGTCTGCGTGCCCGCTAACGAAGCGAGACGTTGCCACGTTGCGACTAGTTGGATTCTAACTCTCGTGATTTGAGTAGATACCAATTATCTCGCTTCAATTAGTTAGGTATCTGCTCGCGAATTATTGGAAAATACAATATTAACATTGCTGTTATATGAAACACCTGATACGGTTGAACTTGCCAAGTTTACAGTTACGTGAATAATCAAGAGTTGAACTGTGTAAAGCGTTTGAAATTAAATGAAATGAAAAATATTATTGGTGTGTTGGACATAAATATTTCATGGTCATTTTACAATTTCTAATAAACTACGAGTTTAGATGTCACTGAAATGGTTGTCACTCAACTCGTGCCGTGACATTGACTTTGCAATGGCGCTCGTATTCTTTAGAACCAGTATAAGGTGCCGCTTTAAACAAGAAAATAAATAACTAAAACTTAACACATATTAAGCGGGCTAAAAAGAAGAATATACTACTTAAACAAAGAGAAAAGTTTAACCGATGTAACCCAGCAAAAAGTGCTGTCAAAATCATAATTCACTTATTAAATAATAACGCACGCATCATACGATATTCTCTGACAGATCCATGGCATGATTGATCAAACACGAAATTTTCATAAAACAACAAAATTTGAAGATAATTAAATTTCAAGTAAGTCTGCTAAAACAATGCAGAATAATACTTATAAAAACCTCAGCTATTTATAATCAAATATAAATAACTAATTTGCCGTTTAATTTTGCTGAATTATAATACGGCACTGTTATTACTATCTAATTAAATGCAGGTTCTTACGAGTTACATAAGCACTTATTATTTAAAAGCTTTTGCAGCATATTCACATCTCTTTTTATTAATATTTATAAGTAATTTGTAAATAATAGTGTTGGTGGCACTTGGTGGTTATTTTGTATATTATTAAAACAAAACAATACACTGACAAAGTTTAATGTTTGTTAACATAATTATATTTAAAAATAGCCTGTCAAACAATTTTATTGATACCATTCCTTTTATCAAATTTAATAAACAAAAATTAACTACTTACATTACAAGCTTTGATCGAAGATTACAAGTCTTATACCATTAATAAGGAGGTAAGGATTTTGTTTGTCAAAATTCTTTTTTACTTTGATAAAAAAGGTTATATAATGTATCCAATTTTTTTTAATTTGGAAATCAAAGTTTTTAACTTTGTAAGGAAAGATACGAAAACCACGTGGACTAAGTTGGGGAAAACTGCTAGTCACATATTCATTGAAAAGGAAAGAGCTTGTTACCTAGGAATATTGCAAAGACGAGACAAATACAAATCGAAGCACTAATGGAAAAGTAATATTAAAGAAGACGGAGTCGAAACGAATGATTTCTACGAAATATACATAGACATCATATTCCTTTGACAATATCTATTGAGGGAATTTAAAAGAGCAAAGTGCATGCATACATTTGCATTGCTAATACCTTATAACGAAATGGATGTTAAATAGAAATCTCCCAACATTATTGCATAGGTACAGATAAGTTCTGTACAGGAATATTGGAGTATCTGAAGGGAAAGACGAAAAACCAAAAACTCACTTTGTTATTCCGAAACACGTAGCTGGATATATAAATTTTTATTCGTACACTTATTTGGTATATCAGAAGTTCGTTAGCGCATCACAGCTTGCAAGTCGATCTTGCAATTAAAGCAACGTTGGCTTTGCCTTATGGGTGACCGATCCGATCCGAACCCCTCAGAGAATCTTGTAGAGAACGGGCGGGCACATGCTTGTGTGATACCATTCCCCCTAAAAACCTTTAACGGTGTTTCTCGCTACTTCAAAATTGTCCGTCGACGCTGTAAAAGCTCCATGACCATGAGTTCCATGACCTCTGATCTCTCCATGTGATACTGTTCCCAAAGAGGATATGAACCCAGTATCGGAATATTTATAACATGATGAAGGTGGTATATGAGGTCAAGATTACCATAAACCAGCTTCGACATAGGAATCATGACCAGAATCTTGTTTCCGAAAGCGTCATCCTCGTGGTTTGAATAGTTTGAATAAATAACTAAAAATACTGCTAAAAAAACAATGTGTCATTAGTATTATCATCACCATCATAAAAGTCCCATGATTGGGCTCAAGTCTTGTCACATGAACAGTATAGTCCCACAGTAACAGAATAAATTTATTGGTTACGAATTCAGTAGACTGTTGATAACCGATTTTGCACAATCTCGTTAACGCTTAATAAATTCTATTAAAAACTCTTTTGCTCCTTCAGCTAAGCCGCAATATTACATGATTATTTCTTTGCTGAAACGGTATTTTGTCTTAGTTTCTTTTTAACATTTTATATATTCGTCATTTTGGCCCAACAACTAGCGCGCTCGGGTTTACGTTCGTGCAAGTTACGTTCGCAAATCTGAATTACCGTGGAAGGGTGGGTCACTGGATGGGTATCCAAATGAAAATTTTAAGCTCCGCCATGCTTCGGAAGGCTCGTTAAGCCTATGCTGCCAGTGGATGTCGTAAGATGGCAGTCGTTACAACTCACTATCATGGGATCAGTTTGGTGGGTACTGACCTTTTGTTATAAGGGAAGATGCGTTAGGCATACCACTATGCCCGGGGAGACCCGGATGGTTATGCGGGACCCTTGACCCTGGATACAGAAGGCTGGATATGGTATAGGTATGGCCTTAACCTAGTGAGACATTGATAGGCTGATGGTAATGATTTCAATTAACAAAACATCAAGACAAAACCTTAGATATGCATCGGTAGCATCAACCGTTTAAAGTGTAATTGAAATTTTAGCATTAAGTCCCGAATAGCTTGTAACTAGATTTTAATGTCGTGTCGAATGGTTTTGCTCAGGAATAACTGCATCGTTTGAAACTCAAGGAGATTCTGAAAATGTCTTAATTTCCTGAATTCGACGTCGCGGTCTCAGTCGGATTATCGCGCTGACGCCATAGAGATGCGACTGGTATATATTTTGTTTTATCTTGCATTGATTTAAAGTCTTATGTCTTATAGAAATGGCTGGAACACGATGCTAGGTAGATGGGAATATGGAGGAAACACCGAAGAGGTTTAGGTTAAGGTTAATGTTGTTAAAAGGGGGACGCCAACAGAAAAACGAAAAAGCAAGTAGACGGCCGATGGAACAAGGCGATGTGACAGAGATTCAAAATGAGCTTTACCACCTGCCAGACGGACAGACGACAGAAACACCATAAGATTATAATTAACTACGTGACACATACATAGTTTACCAACGACGTTAAGCAATTGGACCATTTTGTTTAATTGTTTTTTAAAGTAGCCCATATTGTGTCTTACTGCTGGCAAAGGCCTCTCCTCTACGTTTCACTCGTCTCTTTCCTGGGCCATTTCGTATCACCCCGGCAAAAAAGTGATCAAGCCGTCCCCCCATCTCCGTTTTGGTCTGCTCCTACTAATATAATAATGTATTCTTTTTAAGTATTTCATTTTTATATTAAGTTTTTTGAGTCATAACAATCTTAAAACCGAAGCTTAGCAAGTCTATGCAAAATTAATATTTTGTTAATTTATCATAGACAATTGTTAATTTAACTAATATTTTGTTACAATCCTCAAACATATTTCCCATGTCGCATGTTCATGGCGGCTCCACGAACCTAGCGTTTAAGCCCGCCCCCCAATTCGTTCTTATCCACTGATATAAATCTTTTAACACTCATTCCCTGCTTTAGCAGATCTGGCCAGATCTGGCCGACACTAGCTAACTCTTAAGAGCAATTAGCTACACTTTCGGGAGCCTCGTAATCTCAAATAAACCGGGAAACGAGGTGCTTGTGATTTAAATAAGCAAATAGATGTCTCGGGAAAAATATTTTCCTTGCGTATTAGAATTAATGCAAACTTGGCGGCTTTGTTATCTTACGCTCAATGCTTTGTGATTTATTTATTTTTGTTTTGCTTTTGTATTTTACGAGTTTAAAGCTGACCGCACATTGTGACACCACAACCTGATAACTAATGAGTTAGTGTATAACTCAAATTAAAAAGTTAATGTGCGGTTGGTCTAATATGTACATTGACTGACATAGTCAGACAGCTAAATATTAAACCTTGTTAGTAATTAAAAAAAAGAAACCAATAATTCTAAACCTTTTTGTAAAAGTAACATTTTCTGAACGTAGTAGTGGTGTGTTCGACACAGTTTTGGTCGCCAAAAAAAAGCATAGATTTTTATTCAAATGTTACGAGATGACAGCAACGTGCAGGTAATCTGTATTTCATTGCAGCTAAAGACTAAAATCAGTTGCTTACCCTATTTTTGTAAAAATTAAAAGACAAAAATGTCGATCACCGGTTCCTGACGATCATCAAATCGTGCAGTCTTTTGTTTATTTTTCGAAATAATATTATAAAAATACTCAACTAAACGGAACCACCAGACTAGTAACGATTTCTTAACAGAAATCCAGACTATAATGGATATATTCGCCTGAGAACACTGAAGTTCATTATTCAAAATTAATAATCCGGTAAATTAATTTAAATCCGAACTTTTGCTAATCTCCTTCGGTTTGAGATAATGCTGATCGGCGCTATACAGGGGGTATACAATACAGGCTGTATACAGACCGCGTCTGCGGTTAATCTGAAAATGCAATTGTATTAAATTTATTATCGGCATATTCGGGTAACATTTTTCAATTGAATCTCTATTTAGAGTGCTTTGACTTGTGATAAGTTCATTGACTTAATGATATTATTTAGTATGCAAGATTTGTTACACATATTTTTGGGAGACGCTTATTTTGGACTTAATATTATGTGGTGCAGTGTGGTGGGCTGAGTTTTAGTCCCCCTGGTTAGCTTACCTGGTTAATTAACAACAATGTTAGTAGTATTGGTGTTCTGATAAAAAAGAGATAAGATAGCCAGGTCCTCGGTTGTTAAGGATTCCAGGAGAAGTGCGCCTTCACTTTCGACTATTCGTACCATTAAGCGAGATGTATAAAGGTAGCAAGTAGTTCCCAGTTATCGAAAAAAAAAAAAAAATACAAGAATGTTCAAAATTATCCGTATTCGATCACGTTAACGAAAACGTGAATTAGTATGACATTGAAGCAGCGCCTCCTGGCGACATACGAGAAGAGTCATAATTTTACCATACACATTTCGTTTTCGTAAATGTAATCGAATTTATACGGATAATTTTGAAATTATGTATTCTGCTTTTCTGCTTTCAACGCATTAAAATAATAAATAAATAAATAAATAATGTTTCTCACACTTACACCAATTATCTAGCCCCAAGAAAAGCTTCCTTAAGAAGCTCGAGAAATGGTTAACTAGACAACGGATAAACATACTTAATCTACTTAAATACCTACATACTTATTATACATAGGAAACACCCAGACCCGAAATAATTTAGAAAAACAGGTATTTCTAAATTGATCCGACCGGGGATCGAACCCGGGACCTCAGAGATGACGACACCATGAAAACCAGTGTGCAAGCCACTCAACCAAGGAGGTCGTCAAATACGCATTGTTTTGCAACTGCACAAATACTATACCTGTTCTGTTTGTACAATGTACAATATTTGTAAGTTAAAGCTAAGTTTGGGCACTCTTTGTCTATAAATCTTGTAAATTTTTAGTATTAATGTTTCTTTGGAATGACAGTTCCGTGCCAAAATAAATATAAAAAAGAACTCACATTAGGCGAGTGCCTAATGTCGTTGTCCATTTGGCTTACTACAAGTACATACCAAAAAATTACATAAGGACTACTATTAGTACTAGTATTTAAATTTTATCAACCTGTGAACAATCCAAGGATAGGGTTGGAGTCGTTTAGCGGAATCGCGAAGTACCATCTTACCCCCGACCCCTCTCCCATAAATCAAGGAAGCTATTAATAAATTATAGTTACGCGCACCACATTTTAAACTAGATCGGGAATTTAATAACAGATACGCATCGATTGTTTAACGACTGACTAATTTAATTACTGCCATGTATTTTGGAATAAGGGGTTGACTTGGTTCCTTTACTCCTCTATAACTCAAATTTGCTTTGAAATCGTTTAAAGTTTACACAAATTGCGCTATAACTTTAATTTTGTATGGGATTCGCTGAGCGTCCAAGATTGATTGCAGAGTAAAAGAGTAGATGTTGCCATTTAAAATTCCAGTTATAATGGTTTAATTTAAAATTGTTATGCGTTATAATAAACATTACTTATTGCTGCAATCAGAGACGTTAAATTACTTAGGCACCTATGATTTGTCATTGTAGACTCTGAAAGTTTGAGAGTAATAATTTAAGTAAAATGAAATATCTTTGAAATGAAATAACTTTTACGGATCTACTCGCGTTTATTTTACACATTACTTATTTAATGTTTATCCTGATGTTACGAACCCTTTGCAGGGTCCGTGGTCACAGGGAGACTAAGGTGTTGGTCATCTCATAATTAGTTGGTAGCTTGTATACCCTCATTTAAATTTAATCAGGTGCGTTCCGTTTTACGCAGAAAGAGCTTACAGTATCTTTTGGTCTGGCAGTATGGTGTCGGGGCTGGGATTTAATATGAAAATGAAATATTAAATAGTAATATAATATATATGAAATATCTTTAGGCATAATAGTGCACATGTGAACGTCGAGTACATGTCTTGAAGATAAAAATAACCATAACATAGGTAAGCTATGCCGATGACATAGTCCTACTGAGTCCGTCGATTAATGCTCTTGATAGTCTGCTTCGTGTGTGTGAGCGGTATGCCAAGTCATCAAGTCATGGTCTATTGTATAATACCAAAAAAGTGAGCTTATGATATTCGGTCTTGAGCTTATCTAAGTGTTCAAAATTCTGCCATCCCCCAAATTTTGCTTAACAGTTGTCCACTCAAAACAGTGAGACAGTTTAAATACCTAGGGCATATTATCACTGATGATCTAAAAACAATGCAGACATTGAACGTGAACGCAGGGCGCTGGCTGTCCGGGGTAACATGTTGGCTCGCAGGTTTGCTCGTTGTTCGACTGAAGTCAAATTAACATTATTTAAGGCTTATTGCCAATCTTTTTACACGAGCAGCTTGTGGGTCAATTACACTCAAAGGGCATACAGCGCTCTGCGTGTTCAATATAATAATGTTCTCAGAATGCTGTTGCGGCTACGCGCTTCTGTAGCGCGTCCGCGATGTTTTCCGACGCGCGTACGGATGATTTTTATGCGATCAAGCAAAACCTATCTCCTCACTGCTACGCAGAGTGCGTGGTGACAGTAACAGCATTCTGAAAGCAATATGAGATAAATATGATTGCTCAATACAGTCGTGTTTAGGGTTCCGTAACCAAATGGCAAAAAACGGAACCCTTATGGATTCGTCATGTCTGTCTGTCCGTCCGTATGTCACAGCCACTTTTTCCCGAAACTATAAGAACCATACTGTTGAAACTTGGTAAGTAGATGTATTCTGTGAACCGCATTAAGATTTCACACAAAAATAGAAAAAAAAAACAATAAATTTTGGGGGTTCCCCATATTTAAAACGGAAACTCAAATTTTTTATTCATCAAACCCATACGTGTGGGGTATCTGGATAGGTCTTCAAAAATGACTATAAGGTTTTTAATATAATTTTCTTCTAAACTGAATAGTTTGCGCGAGAGACACTTCCAAAGTGGTAAAAGGTGTGCCCCTGTAACTTCTAAAATAAGAATGATAAGACTAAAAAAAAATATATGATGTACGTTACCATGCAAACTTCCACCGGAAATTGGTTTGAACGAGATCTAGTAAGTAGTTTTTTTTTAATACGTCATCATAAATCGTAAACCGCAAGTTGAAATTTTTACAGATGATATATTTCTGTTGCCGCTATAACAACAATCACTAAAACAGAATAAAATAAATATTTAAGTGGGGCTCCCATACAGCCGACATGATTTTTTTTGCCGTTTCTATAGATAATGGTACGGAACCCTTCGTGCGCGGGTCCCACTCGCACTTGGCTGGTTTTTTATTTATAAAATATGTTATTGGGGCAGTTAAATAGCATGATTTTAATGGTGATTTAATGTACAATTTTATTAATATTATTAATTTGATTATTTTAATTTTCTCATTATTATTATTTCTTTATTCATCTTTTTTCTTAGCCTAGGTTTGTTATAATATTTATATAAAAATAAAACACAAAAGCGAAACAAAACATAAAAATATTATAAAAAACATAGCCTAGGGTGCCGCCGGCATCGGGGCAGGGCTCAAGCTGCCGGTGGTTAGGGCTGCAGAGACAGAAACCTTTGGACTATCCGCGCCGTGTCCAAGAGTACCGCCTTCTGTATCTGACCCTTGATCCAACCATTGAGCGAAAGTTTCTTAAGGTCGAGACTCTTCGCTACCAGACCGTTCGCAGACACGACTATCGGCACAAAGATTGTCGAGTCAAAATCCCACATGGCGGTTACCTCGTGAGCCAAGTCATGGTACTTGCTGACCTTGTCCTTCTCGGCCTTTACAAGGTTCTCGTCATGTGGGATGCTGACGTCGACAAGCACTGCCCGGCGTAGCGATCGATCTATCAGCACGATATCAGGCCTATTAGCTAGAATAGTCCTGTCCGTGATGACAGCTCGATCCCAATAGGGCGTGGCACGGCCGTCTTCGAGAACCGGCGCAGATGTGTACCTGTAGTACGGCACTTCGAAGTCCACAAGTATAGAATATATATACGTATACGTATAGAATAGCAAGTTGCTGGTGAATAATCCTAGCTACCAGGTTATGTCTGTGCAAATACTCGCCGTTAGCAAGATGAGAACAACCGGAGATAATGTGCCTGAGTGATTCCCCGGGACGGCGGCATGCCCGACAAATGTCGACCGTACCGTCCTTCAGGATACATCTCCGGTAGTTCTTCGTCATGATAACTTCGTCCGCAATTGCACAGACAAAACCTTCTATTATTATTAATCTTTGTTTCATATTGTAATAATTCAAATCATGTAAATTTTTATACATAAACTAGCGGCCGCTCGCGGTTTCACCCACGTGGTTCCCGTTCCCGTGGGAATATCGGGATAAAAGTATCCTATGTTCCATGTCATGTCATTCCATGTCCAGGTTATAAACTATCTGCATGCCGAATTTCATTCAAATCCATCCATCCGTTGCAGCGTGAAGAAGCAACAAATATACACACATACACACAAACTTTCGCATTTATAATATTAGTGTGATATAGTGTGATAGTGTGATGACTGATGTAAATATCTACACCGGGTAAGCCATTTTCACTTTGATTATGTTTTACTTACAATTTTGTCTAATTTCATTGTTTTCTTTAAATTCATCAAAAAACATACAATTTGATCATAATCATATTAGCAATTAATTGTGGCTAAAGTACATAAAATCCAACAGGAATCTTGTAAATTGAGTTTACACAAAAATTATGCTACGCTCTAATTGGCGCAAAAAGATACCACTGTTCCCCGCTGTCCCCTAACAAAATATTGACTTCCAAGTCCCCTTTACATCTCGTCTGTTGTTCAGACCAGATTAATGTTTGTGCCCATTTATTTGTTCTGTTCTTCATAAAAATGCTTCAAACAGTTTCAGATAAATAAGGGAGCTAAAAGACTTTAATAACGCCATGCTTTACAAATCTAGTTGGAGGATAGCTGGTACCTACTTAAATTCACATGTTTTTAAGTAAATCTTGATTTAAAATCACTTTATCTTGGAGTGTTTTAAAAATAACTATTTGAATATGCTAAATAAAAAATTTTTATAAAAAAATATATTACAAAAGTTCGCGTGAGATCACCGTAAAATCTTACATGTTATGTAAAACCCAAAAGCGAATATCATTTATCATTCCACATCCATCATTACGCATTTTAATTTTTGAAGTGAAAACTTCTTTAGCGGCGTTGTACACTTTTTTTGTAATGGGTAAAAAATGGTTAATTTCGCGTCAGGACACGTGACCGTCAGGACACGTGACCGTCAGGACACGTGGCCTGATCGAAAATTCGTAAGACGGATGACAGCCGGCGCTGCTGTTTCGTTTAGGCGGCGCAGGGCGCTTGCGCGAATGTTCGAGTGCTTTTTAATGTAATATATTATTATGTATTTTTTTATTTTTGTCATGTTTGTGTACGATAGCGCAATAAATAAATATTGTATTCTACCACATAAATGATAGTTGAAGCGATACTTTTATACTGATAATTGAAGCAATTCGTGCAAAATTATTCCCTAACCATTCCAAAATATCAAAATTGCACAACGTTAATATTCAAGTTTTCACTTCTGCCGGCACTCCCGGAGTGCAACCCGTCGTTTTTTTTTATCTATATGAAACACACGACAAGATATTCTGCGTCCATTTGTTAATATTCTTTTACTAGACTATTTTCTCTTTTTCTCTAATTGTGACATAGGCTAAACGAGAAAGCCGCGCCAAGCTTTTAAAAAAACAAAAGAAACAACAATCCTTTAAACTCCAATGAGGACTTCTTGGCGAGAAAGTAAAGAGTCATGTCTGCGGTTTTGATTTGTTTTCTAAAATTTGTGTCATGTGTGAAATAATGGTGGATTATTAACCGTTAAGCGTTCGTGAACGTGCATGAGTGTTGGCAATTAAACAAACATTAAACAATGCAGTGCAACGTCACTTTTCAAATTTTCTTAAGAAGACCGCGTGAGGTCTTAGTAGAGCCCAAAGAACAGTTAAAAATCTATTCCGTTGTAAAGGTTTTCTATTATTATTCATCATCATCATACAGGAAGGAATAGTACATTGTTCACCGAGAGGAGAAAGTGACCGATTACCGTCGAGGGTGTCGTTTGAAGCCCGAGCCGTAGGCGAGGGCTTTATAACACCTGAGATCAGGTGTAGTATAAACAATATTTATACTACACCTGCTTGGAAAGTACCTATCAAAATGATAAGTAGTGATAGTGATGATGAAGATTTTTTAACTCCGCCGCAGTTGAAGGAAACAGCAAAAATACTGATTGATAACCTTTTACCACAGAAATCAATTAAAAAGTATAATAAAACTTATGACGATTTTTTGCAATGGAAAAGTTAAAAAAATGCGGCATCTTTTTCTGAAACTGTTTTGCTAGCGTATTTCAGTGAAAAAGCGCAAAAATACAAACCAAGTACGTTATGGTCTATATACTCAATGTTGAAAAGTATTATATTGACAAGAAACGACATAAATATTCAAGAATACAAAAAACTTACAGCATTTCTGAAAAGAAAGTCGGAGGGATTCCGTAGTAAGAAATCAAAAGTGCTTACTACAAAGGATGTTTATTCCTTTTTGCAGAATGCTCCAGATGACAAATATTTGTTGATGAAGGTAAGTTTATGAACAAAATGCACTGGTTTATGATTTATTACGTACCTATTTATGAGTAGAAATCTACTAGGTTTTCATGTTTGATATTTTTGTTTACAGGTTATTTAGATTTTAGGAGTAAATGGGGCCTGTCGTTCGCAAGAACTTGTGGATATGACAACAGACGATATCGAAATCCTCGAAAATCGAATAATTGTCAATATTCCTAACACAAAAACCAAAATTCAGCGATCATTTGTTATATCGGGCTTATTTTATGAGATAATAAAGAAATATAACGAAATTCGCCCCAGTGACCCCAAAACCAATCGGTTTTTACTACAATATAAAAACAAAAAATGTACGAAACAAGTAATTGGGAAAAACAAAATAAGTACTGTGCCAAGAGAAATAGCTTCCTACCTTAATTTACTCAATCCACTAGAATACACTGGCCACTGCTTTCGCAGAACTTCAGCGACTATTCTTGCCGATACTGGTGCTGATTTAACCACAATAAAACGCCACGGTGGTTGGAAATCGTCCGCTGTTGCAGAAGGTTACATAGAGAATTCCGTAGAAAACAAAACACGAATAAATAACCAAATATCGGGATCGATTAATGTGCATCAAGACTCATCTCCTCAACCATCAACGAGCGCGGCGATGCCAAATGCCCCTCAGCAGCCAGTTGCCCCTCTGGCACCACAGCCTTCTACGAGCGCAGTGCCAACAGCACAGCCAGTTATTCCTCCTACATTGTCGCAAACATCTCAAACAAACATTAATGGAAAAAGTGTTACATTAAGCTTCACTAACTGCAACAATTTCAATATAAATTTCAATTAGTAAAGATTTCGTTTTTTATTTTCCTTGTAGGTGTAGTATAAAGCACTATGTATCACTCGAGAGAAACTGCGATTCCCGATCTCAGGTGTTTTAAAGCCCTCGCCTACGGCTCGGGCTTCAAACGACACCCTCGACGGTAATCGGTCACTTTCTCCTCTCGGTGAACAATGTACTATTGTTTATTTGTATAACTAGTAAGAAAAATTACTTTGACACTGGCTAAATGTGCTAATTGCACGAAGCCATCAACTAAAAGAAAAAAAAACTCCAATGAGAATTTATCATATCAAACTCCCCGATCACAATTGGAGAGTTACTAGCAAAACTGAAAGTCTTGAAGAGCCCCACAGCGCACAGTGCAAATACTCCTTTTTGTGATACACGGGACGTAATCTCCCGCGTCTAGGATTTTAATTACTTATTGGAAATTTGTGGCCGCCGGCTGTGCGAGACCGTCTCAGAGCTTTATTGCGAGATTTCGAGGCTGAACTTATGAAGAGTTACTAAGGAAATTGGTTTATATACCTCGTACAATATTTTCGATAGCTTGTCGATTAATATTTTGACGTTTGCATGTAATGTTTCGAAAAGTGTTGACGTTCATTTTTATACTGATGGTTATAGCCTACCACACCACTATACACTAGCCCACTAACATACTAGTCAATACGATATTATCTTTTTATTGTATTGCTTATACTGTATAGTTAATTTTAGAAGTTATTGATCAACTAACGGATTGTAAGGTTAAGGTAATTGTACGTATTGTAAAAAAACTTCAACAACAATATTTTACTAATGTAGTATACATTTTCTTACAAGAAATTTTATAATTACTTTTAAGTCCAATCAAGTTAAAAAAAATAACGAAAAAATTTACCGAAATTCCTGGAATGCAGATCAAACAAGGGATAATAAGGAATCCTCTTTAAATTAATTTAAAGAGGATTCCTTATTATCCCTTGTCTTCTGAAAATTCTTCTGAGAATTCTGGAGCACTAATAAGGTTCACCTTAAAAAATGCTAAGCCAGCTTTACCTTTTTCACAGAATTTGAGAAAAGCAACACTGAAAAGGGTTTATAGTCAGATTTGTTATTTTATAGATATAAAACAACAGTGATACCTTAGATGAATGAATGGTTTCGCTGCGCTCGACTAGATACCGCGCTACCTAGAAACAATAGTTCCGTGAATGAGGCAAGTCAATATTGTAGTGTGTGTAAGAACGGTGTCTTTATTATTTCTTGTAGTATTATTTTTACACAGTTTAACTACGCAAACTGACATTTTACTTCGGTTTATGACCAAAATTTATCAAAACATTCGGTACGCGCACCTCACACACAGTTTGCAACGCGACTGACAGCAGGCGACTGACTCGGGTACGCCGACTTCGGCGTAGTATTTTTTGCCGCATTTAACAAGTACGCCGGCGGTATCTAGTCGAGCGTGCGAGACCAATCATTCATCTAAGAGTGATACTATAAAATTATTAGGTGTCTATCAAACATAGTTAGTTATTGATGGACTGAAAAAAAAGCATGCGTCGTCTTCGACCTCATATATTTTTTTCCTACCAAAGCGATAAAGGCCAAGCACTTGGTCGTTCCAGAAGTTTGTAATTGCAGCGCTTTTGGGTCGATCTTTCAAAAACAACGTTAGGAATTCCAGGTCACTGGCTGGGTGACGAAATTCCGAGTGAATTGCGCTTCCACTTGCGGCCTTATCATCACTAAACAACAACCTTGATGATGCTTACGCATAAGAAATTAATCAGAATAAAGAGATGGCAGTTTTTAAAACCCGCATTAGGCCTTTGTGGTTGTTTATAGCCCAATCTCCTGTTTTTTTTTCAACCTATGCTCAAAGACGTTTCCTAAAACATTTTTTTACTGTGGCCAAAATTTTTTTTTAAAGTTTATCCGAACACTACCCATTGAAATGAAACAACTTTTACTGATCTACACGCGTTTATTTTACACATTACTTTTAATTAATGTTTATCCTGACATTTCGAACCCTTTGCAGGGTCCGTGGTCACAGGGAGACTGAGGTGTTTGTCGTCTCATAATTAGTTAGTAGCTTGTCTTGTATACCCTCATTTAAATTTAATCAGGCGCATTCCGTTTTACGCAGAAAGAGCTTACAGTATCTTTTGGTCTGGCAGTATGGTGTTGTGGCTGGAATTTAATATTTTGTATGATGGGATCCCAGCCTGGTGGTAGATTCCAACCATCTTCTCTATTGAAATTAGGATGTTTTTTAATTTCAATAGCCTTGCGTATCATCCTAGGGATGAATCGTTGTTCTCTTGCGAGTATTTGTGGTTTGTCAAATCTGATGTGATGGTTGGACCACTCTAGGGCATGTTCGCATACTGCAGACTTATTTTCTTTAACGCTGGTTGATTAATGTTTATCATGACGTTTCGAAACGTCAGGATAAACATTGATTAAAAGTAATGTGTAAAATAAACGCGAGCAGATCCGTAAAAGTTGTTTCATTTCACTGTGGCCAAACTGAAATCGAGTATTTGTCGAGAACATGAAGTAGCACCGTGTAGCTTGTGTCAACATAATACAGGATGTGATTTCGTCGGTCGCACGCGTCAACTTGTATCACTCTATGTGTTTTGTGTGTCTTGTGAGCCCGTTACAGTGGTAATGTATGCGGTTTGGGATCAAAGAAGGTGTCTATTGAGGATGTGTTGTCTCCTCAAATGGGTTCTGTTGTTGGCACATTAAAACTCTTTTGTGATTTCACTTAATTTATTTTTAAAATTTTCTTTGATTTATTAGTATCAAGTTGGCCAGTTATAAAATGTACTATAAAAGAAAATAATGTAAAAATAAAAAAGAATTTGAATATATCGGATTAACTCTTGGTCTAGTAAAAGTATTAGGTTAGGTACTGCTATATTGAAAATCAAATTATGCTCAACAAGCTATTTGAATGAAGTAATTTTGCATTTTTACGTCACCCAATGAATATCTGACATGTTATGGTTTAGTAAGATACGGCGTTATAAGTAGTTAAAAGTGGCCGTTTTTAGCTGAAACGTTTATTTAACTAAATTACTAGATATGTTTTTTTTAATGGCCGCGTAAACGCTCTTAAGATTTCACACAAAACACTAAACTCCCTGACTTTTTATTGCGATGTGCCTAACGATCTATGAAAAGAACCAAATTTTTAGGCAAATGAAAATTTAATTAGTCTAACATTGAATTTAAATTTCACCGTCTGAACGAAATTAAAATGTCAAACTTTTTACTTACTGTAAAACGGCTCCACGAACCATGAATAGAGGCTAATGCCTGATATTTGGAACATTCTCTTTTCATGAAATACACTAATTTGAATTAAGTTACAAAACTTCGCGAGGCTGAGCTGTGCAGATGTGTGCCTTACTATTTATTGATAAGCAAGCATATTATTTTAATTCGTTTTATGTTTTCTTGTTGCATTAATATTAAAGCTTTCCTAAGTATTTTTTTTTAATTCGATAAAAAAATTTATCACAAATAATAATATCTACTTACCTACTGTGTAAGCCAAATTGAGATTAATCAATGTAGATAACTAAGACATCGTCATCCGATCGTCATTAGCACTGTTACCTGTTTTAATAACACTATCAAAGAAAACCTTTAAAATTTTTTTTAAAAATAAAAAGTTTATAACATGCAACACTAAGAAAAATATATGTTATAAAAGACTTTCAAAAGTTTCCAAAATGCAGAATTAACAAATACCTTCGATAGAAAAAATAACCAAAGTCACCTCGAAACAGTATCTATTTGCATAATTATCTTTTTAATTTACGATGAGTACGTCGATGAAATTAATTATAATACATATTCGTAATATTTATTAGAAAAACGCTTATGTTTTTTTCTTATAAAACATCCACCCTTTTACTACAAAACAGTGCTTAAAGTTAAACAATGGCTAAATATGTGTTTAAAATATTGTATCTCTGCCTATTAATATAAGCTAAAAAAAACTGACAGCATCTGTTTTGAGAATTGTCTAATTTTAGCCATCGTTTTTCGTTCGTTTCGTTTTTAGCTAGTTTTTCGAATTGACTGACTTGACTTGAATGACTTGAATTCAGTCACGCACGCACTATTTGCATCTCTTTTGCTTGTATGCAGATCGACAGTGAGCGCTGTCGTTCTACACTGACATCGTCATTATCGTTGGCTAATCTGCCAACCCGAAGAGCTTACACTACTCGAAGTTTAAGTAGTGTCGCATAGAACGTAGCTTAAACTTAGTGGCAATGACTTCTTTCAATAGACGCCGGCAAATATTAGCTTCGTTCCTTTGATCTTGAGTAGAGACGTTCATTTTGAGCCAACGTGTGTTCTTAATTAAGTTCAAACAAGACGTGCCAATCGAAGCGACGCTATAGGTGGAAAGGTAGCTGGTATGTACGAAATTAGACTTTTGTTAAAACGTCTATAAAATTTTTGTGGTCTGTCAAATGCAAGGAGGGGCAATTTAATTGTAAATTCCTCTCCATTTCAATTTCTTCACTCCCAACACTGATATGTATGACTTTATTTCAGCAGACGGCATCAACTTCTTATGTATTATTTGAAATTTGTGTACTTTTTAGATGTGTAAAGAGAATGTAAAAATATTTAATTGTGTAAGTGTCTACATAAGCAAACTGTGTTACATTTAATTTTGTTTCTCTAGGAGTTGAAAACACTCTTGGTGTACTTAAAAAACAAATATCATGACTTTACCCAAGTAATTACCAGGTGTAAGCCAACCTTAATTATAAAACGTTTATTTTAAAACGTCTAGCCAACTTATCGATTGCCCAAACTGAAAAAACCGTCTGCAACGTAGCCTGTATTGCTTATTTAAATAAATATTTAAGACGCTTACCCACCAGCATTGCTGTCTATTTAATTATCGTTAGTACTTAGATATTTACATAACGACAACTTAATTAATACTCTAACGTAAACAGGTACTTAACTGTATATAAACTCCTTGAAGATACTTAATGTAACTAACTAGTGAGCTTTGAACTTAACGAGATCACATGAATTAGTAATGACAATACTGTTCAAAGTGAGACAAAAACTGTAAGCGCTTTTGTGTACTGTTGTACTACTATTACTTACCTACTAATTGACCTGGCAGACTTCGTACCACTTTGACAGTTTCTATGAAAATAAAACAAAGAAATCGTTAAATAGTTTACTCGTGGTAATGTATCTAACAAATAAACATTTTTTTTAATAATAAGTATTCTATTTCTTCGATTATAGTCTTGAAAATATGTGTACAAAACTACGTAATGATCATTTGAATCGTTTACGCGTGAAAGTGTATCAATGAACAAACAAACTCACCTTCGCATTTCTAATAAGTTAGGATTCTGTGGTATAGTACAGTCTTAGATGAATGATTGGTCTCGCTGCGCTGGACTAGATACCGCCGGCGCCGGCGTACGTACGCAAATCGCAATGTATGTGGACAAATATTATTCTTTAAGTTGCCAGTGCCAGCTTATTAATAAAACACAGAATTAACTACCACAGTTAGACACCTTACTTAGGGCGACGCATTGGAAATTTACGTGGCGGGGATCTTGATTTTTCCCAACAATTACAAAACATATGAAAGTGATATTTGATGACATGATTTTTCATTTAATAGCCTTTATTTTGCTAGTTGCAGAAACACGATTTGTCAACTTTTATAACAGAGAAAAAAATATCAAAGTAACCTCTTTTAAAACATAGATTTGCATTTTACAGTCAAACCAAACCGATTTAAGCATCTGAATTTTCTTAGTAGATTAGTCTTAACACACACTTCAATATTGTAGTTCATTCTTTTTAAATAATTTGTAGTTTTAATTTGAAGGAAAAAAACAGTTTTTCTTATATACCTACCTACTACGGGGCGCAAACGCTCCGTATGAGATTTATTGTTTAGCGGTGCGTCGTCGCCTTAAGTAAGGCTAATGGTTACTTAGTATTTACACATTTCCATTTAACCCAATAAATGCACCACTTATCAAACTTGTTCGTAACATTAGTATTTTTCGATTGCAAAGAAAATACAATATTTTATTAGATACCTATTATTGTTTTCTCATAAACTCAACATGAGCAAGTCAAATGGGTCGTGAGAGTTCGATACGTTTAATCCTATCATTTCAACGGTCAGGGGTAGCCAACCGTCTGATTGGCAATTAGACAGTTCGCTTGGCCAGGTGTCTGCAACCTGCTCTGAAAATGTTGTTTCTGCATTTTTCTCGACACACAATTCGTATTTTCTAACTTTGTTGAGTTTAAAAATAACCTTTTACTCTACTCTCTCAAAAGGAAGGTAAAGAAAGATTTTTGTAGTTTTGTCATGGATATTAACGGCACATTTACTGCACCTTCTTCATTTTTTTTCTTTAAACCTGCCCTAGTCTATGTCTGTCTATTATACTATAATATCTACATATTAAACACATGCAAAAAGGAGGAGGTTATCAAAGTCAAATTCAAAGTCAAATTAAAAAATTAAACTAAGATAAGTGCTTTTGAATCGTCTATACATCTTTTACCTACTACCCATTCAGGACGTCTATTTTTAGCTGTGGAGAAGAATGGGCGCTAGAATCTCCACAGCTTAATAGAAGTCAATCAATTATATTAGATAAATATTTTTAGAAACTATTACCCTATTAAAAAGTTGACGACACCGTCCTGATAACTTTGAATACAGGTACCCGATCCCATTGGATTCAAAAGAAAGAAAACTCTTTTTACTGTAACTGCTTAGGCGAATGTTAGAATCAGCATTTTCTCAAAGATCCCTGCCTGAAGCAAAAATAGACTGGGTAGTTTTTTTTTAACAAAGTTTTTTTATCACAGCGAGCAACATCACAAAGAGCGTATTCAATCTGTTGGGGATTAAAGCGTGAATGCAATAGACTTGGTCGAGATTAAAAAAAGCGATTAAAAACTTCGGTGGGCAGATAGATGCGAAATAAACAGAAGCGAAAGTAAATTATTGTTGATTCCAATCTGCTTTCATTTGTACGGGCCTAATCTAAATCGTACGTTTCTAGAATCTTTTTTAGTTGAAATAAAGACAATATCTTTCATTTGGATGTTGCCTTAGTACGCCAAAGATAATAGGTTCTTTTGGATGAGTACGCCAAGGTGTTTGTTATAAATTGAAAATCAGATTTAGACTATAGTAGATTGTACACCAAGGGGATAAAGCACTGTATTATGTCACGGGCGCGATATTTGAATCCTGAGCGTAACGAAGGACTCCAGATTTAACTCCCGAGCGTAGCGAGGGGGTTTTGAGTTGATTCCCGAGCGAAGCGAGGGAATTAAAATGGAGTCCTGAGAGCAGTGAAGGATTTAAGCGCGCCCAAGGCAAAATCAGTTTTATCCCTGAGGAGTATACTCTACTTTTCTCACCTTTTGCGAGACAATAAAAACCAAGGCTACTAGAAAAAGTATTTTATTTATTAAAATACTATTTTCATTACTAATTATATATAATTGGCACAGTAAATAACAATAAAAAGTAAATTAAAAATTAAAATTGATGTTTGATACATTAGTCCAGTTATGTAAAGATATGGTTATATTTTTTGGTACGCTTATGTTAGTTGAGGTGGAATTTATTTGAGTAGCAGCACCCAATACATCAGAACCTTGCGTGTGAGGGTCGTTTGGCACAGTAAAGGTTGGGGAAGGTGGTGCTTGAGGCAGTGGGCTTGACGGGATATATTTTGAGCTAGATGGCTGTGGTGGCAAAGGTTTCCAAGGATCATCAATAATGGACGTAGTTTTCAGATGAATGTTGTCACCAATAGTCGTATGTATGTTGTATGTTATCGTGTTTATAGTCGTATGTATGTTGTATGTTATCGTGTTTTTGTTTTGTATGGAATTCTCTATGTAGCCCTCCGCTACTGCATCGGATTTCCAGCCACCATGACGTTTTATCTGGGCCATATTTGCTCCTGAATCTACCAACAGACTTGCCGATGTTCTCCTCAAACAATGACCCGTATAGAGCTCGGGATTTTGCAATTTGAGGTATTTTGCAATTTCTTTTGGCATGGCGCTGATTTTATTCTTGCCAATGACTTGCCTGGTGCATTTGCCATTACTGTAACCGATAAAAAATCTGTTGGTGTTTATATTAGAGGGGCGCAGAGCTTGGTACTTTTCAACAATTCTTGCATAATCTTCACGAACTATGAACGAACGTTCTCTATTTGTTTTGGTATCTGGTAAGTTAATCAGCAATAAATCTGCATGTTTTTTGATATCATTGACTTTTATGTTTACGAGTTCATTTCCACGACATGCGCCATTCACTCCAAAAATCAAGGCTACCTGTAACAAAAAATAGGATTGTGAGTAAATAGATAGATACACTACTACATTTTTTGACCTTTATATTATAAAAAAAGCTTGCGACAAAACCTTAGAATGTGTATTTTTTAAATGTGTGCCATTTAAATACCCTTTTATTCATTAACTATTTTATAGAGCTATTATAGGTAGGTACTAGAAACGTAACTAAAAAGTAGGCAGTACTCATACTTACTTTCATGGCCAGAAAGCTGTGATCAGGAGCCTCATTCAGAAAAGTTTCCACATCTTGCGCTGTCAATACTTTTGACTTCTTTGCTCGATGACCATCTGATTTCCTCTTTAAAAATGCCAATAACTTGCTATATGTATTTATCTTAATGTCGTGTTTGATGCTTATTGTTAACCTGAGCATCGAATAGATACACCACAGGCTGCTGGACTTCTTTGTACACGATAAATACTCGAAATAAACAAGAAGCACTGACTCCGACACAGACTTTGCGCCTTTTGCAGTTTTCCATTTGTGGAAATCGTCGTAAGCTTTCAAGTATTTTTCCTTCGACTTCTCTGGTAGTAGGTTATTAACAATACCTAAGGCGTCTAATTTAATGGACTCCGGAGTTAAATCACTTTCGTCACTCGACATTTTCTTAATGTTTTATTCTGTCTTCTTTTGCAGTTTTGTCTGATACTGATTGCACCGTATTGAAATACTCGCGGCTTTTGTTTTAAGTATTGATTTTTTTTCGTTCGGCTTGCCGTGGCGTGGCCAGCTCGATTTTCGAATAAGTTCGATTTTCAAATAAATGAGGCGCGGCGCGCGCCGCCGTCGGCCACCAGCAGCTGCAGCAGCCGCGCGCCGCGCGATTTTGACGAAATTAGACTTTAAATGCATAACAATAAGAACTAAGAGAAGTGAGAATCACATTACTGCCCGGCGGGTTATAATGAAATTCAGTACAACATTACACCCCGGCAAAAGACAAGGGCTATAATGATTTACTTTGAGTAAGGTTTGCATGATATATAATGAGGCATTGTCGAGCAGGTGGTGTGAAAAAAATATTGTACGCGATGTTACTCGAATAAGATTCACATATTTTTTTAATTTACGTGTCAATCTCGGCCTTCTGTTAGTGATGATAACACCGAAGGTGGATGCGCAATTAACTAACTAGAGATTAATTAACTATAGACGAATTCGCTATCTCATCTCTAACTGTAGAAACATAACAATGCTACAAATATTGATGTAATATTTTCATCTTTATATAATATAGCGGTATGCGAATGGCCAGGCGGAAAATAAACAAGCCCTACCACTAACATATACCACCCGCTGGGAATCAAACCCAGGACGACTAGATATTCGAGCCGTAAGGTAATAATAATAAAAGATTCGATTTAACCGAAACATTATAAATCAAAGTAAAACTTAAATTTTCTAGAAATATACTTTTACCAATGTGTGTCCTACCTTGAAATTCGCTACCAGCCACTGAAACAAAATACATGCAACAAGTCTTATTCGTAATTACTTAAATGTAATCGTAAAGCTAATTGTAACACGAAGTTCTTATTCTGTTAACCATAAGGTTTAAACTCAGTTATGTTATTAGTAGGCGATTTCGGCGGGTAAGCTGTAAGCCTCTAAGATTTTCAGCAATTACTGTAATCGGATTACGGCGGTGACGTCACTAGGCAACAAACCACTAAACTAATCCTGATGTAGGTAATTGGCCCCCTGCGTGTGGTGCGAATCAATAAACACGAAATAAGGGAGTGTGACGATGAAAAATATATAGGTACGTGTATATATCTTATATAGAGGAGTATATCTACCTTATAGTGGAGTCATTGCCGCGCTAACTATAAAAAAAAGTCAAACTAATGGGAAGAGAGAAATAGTTAAGTACTTATCGGGTTATTGTACATTTGCCATAAAGTAAATTCGTCACAGAAAAAAGTATACTTATTGTGTAAATTGCCACACTCAATCTTAGCACTCAATGATATTATATATCATTGGTTACACTTCTATTTTTATGAAGTAAAGGTGATGTTTAATCTTGTATGTAGAAAATAACAACACCTTGTACACAATACCGAAAGATAGCTAATGTATGAAATATGCTTATTCGGAATGATTTTCTTCAAATAAATGAATAGTGTTTCAGAGATCAACTTTCGTGATGGCAGCGGTATTCTACCAATGTCAAGTAGCTGTCAAGACAACGTATGTCTTTCGATTTCTTTTTATTACATTTTTACATAAAAACGATAAAGCGTATTGAAGTACCTATTACTTTACACGTATTTTACACATTTTTTTAGCAAATGTACAGGGTCGTGGCATAAAATTAAAAATCTCCTTTGTCATATATTCTAGTTTGGACCTGTGACGAACTTACAGATTTTTTAAATGCATGTGACTTTACTTTCATTGTAGGGAGCATTGTTATATATATTACACGTAGGGACTGTACAAAAATGTGACGAACTTACTTTGTGGTAAATGTACAATAACCCTAGCTAACTAAGTAAGTATAGTCTAAGATATAATGTCTCACATTGTAGAGAAAACTTCATTGTTAAGTCATCGCTACAATTGGTGGATATTGCTTTCACAACCGAACAGTATGCATACTAAACACATAATATTAATACACATAAAATAATTTGTAAAACAAACGCAATAAATCCGTTCAAAGTGTTTTCAGCACAAAAACAAAATGTTCCACAAGTTTATTAGCATCCTTTGTCAAAAAAATAGAGTTTATTTAACTTCACAACATTATGGGTTGTACTACTTTTGGCATCTTAAGGGATCCCTATTGATCCAAGGGTGCGTGCCCAATATACCTATCAATGTGACCTATTTGAATCGAAAGGCCAAATTAATAGTACGCAATAAATAAAAATAAATAACGATAAATTCTTTGTCGGCGAAAATCCCCAATATCTTGACAATACAACAATCTGATAAACCTTACGTGCTCACAATCTGGAAAGAGATTTCTTGCGAAATTTGAATAGAGATGTGATCCGAAATTCATCGAATAAAATATAGGAACGTTCAGTATTAACAGGTATCGAGAAATTGAGGTATTTCTATAAAGGCCAGGGATCAACGACCCTGATATTGGAGACATCAATGCTTATCATGCTCGCATTACCAATACAACGAGAAGACGGAATAATCCTTTGTTCGGGAATTTTGAAGGGAACAGTTAATATATCTGTTGAAAAAACAATGCATAAGCGCAAGGATTTAACCGACTGTCTTGCTTTGGTTGATGTCAGTGATGTCAGATCTAGAAGTCCCGGACTCAATTCCTAGCGCGGGTATATGTTTTTGTATCAAGTTTTGTTGGTGGTAGGGCTTATTGACTAACATAACTACTCAAACTGTCATGGTCACTTGCATTAGAGTAATTATTAACGGGATTCTTACCATGTGAGTATCCGATATTTCGGCAAAGTTGCATGCGCCATGATCACGGAATTACTGAAATTAATGCGGGAGGATTTTTTATGAGCAGACAAAACGATCTACCCTCTTCCTTAGTCGTTTTTGCACTCGACTGCCGTACCACTGGTTTTAAAGTCACTAGATTATACTTTATGACTAATATTACTCTAATTATTATTTTTATATATATTATTTAACTATTAATATTACTCTTGAAACCCATTAAAATTACCCGATGTATTTTTTGATACGCTTGTAACCTTTGATTACTTACATGTCTAGACAGTATTGTAAGTGAAGCGCGATCAATACAGGCACATAATTCGAGGAAGTTGTTATGCGTGACATTTGTATTGAACACGCTATAAAGCTAACAATGTGTAATTGTGTCTTATAAGTAATAACAATTTTCTTAAATAGTACCACATTATATTTTTTTTAAACTTAATTTTAAAAATGTTTTTTTTTATATTATTGGTAAGCTCGTGATGTGATCCTGCAAATTAAACACCGGTAGCTGAACAGATAGATACTCGGGCTGAATGAGAAATCGTGGCTCTTATAACTCATACATATAATATAAACCCCCATAACTCCAATAGACTACTGACGTGAACCCATGCCTTAGACAACTATATTAGGAGGCTTGGTAAGCTTTCTAGGTGGGGTTAACAGAACTGTTATGAAATGTGTTATTAGCGCATAATAATAAACTTGAATAAAATTATTAATGGAACCAGGCGGTACTTTGCGGAAATACATGGTACACAAACATAACACCACATATTATCCCCCGCCCCGATCCCAACCCCTCGGAGAATCTAGTAGAGCATGGGGACAC
Organism: Eudonia lacustrata; assembly: GCA_947562085.1. Taxonomy (NCBI): domain Eukaryota; kingdom Metazoa; phylum Arthropoda; class Insecta; order Lepidoptera; family Crambidae; genus Eudonia; species Eudonia lacustrata. The sequence continues at coordinate 17,089,217 of OX387317.1, forward strand.
GCACTAGTGCGTGATGCCGTTCCCTCTAGAAGACCTCCGAAGGTGATTCGTATCACACAGATTGTGGAACCCTTTAAGTTTCTCGCCGCCCCCAAAGAAGTCTGGTGAAGCTGAGAATGCCATCTGTGGCAATCAGCATGTACACTCCAAAAAAAACAAACAAAAAGAAAAGTATTAATTCAAATACATTTCTTGTTGAAAAAAAGCTACTTTTGGAATGCTTGGTCATCAGGTAGGTGACCAAATTAAATTATCTGGGTCTCCCAGAAAAACCCACAAACCCACATTAGGCCAGTGTGATGAACTTTTATAGGATGATGATGACGTAGATTAAATGACGCAGAATATATTGAATGGTGTATAGACCGTTTTCAGTTTAAATTCCACTGGTTGACCGCAAATGTCGGATACCTATAGACCGTCCATAATAATAATGAGGATAGAAATATGCATGAATGCAAATTTCTATGAAATTCTAGACGAACAGAAATGTTAATACCAGCATTTCTCCTATACAGAGATATAATTATATAACAAGAAGATGTGAGAACAACAAAATATGTAAGATGTATGTACCTTTGGGCATTCATTATTAATTTAATATGTCATGTAACGATTGCAAAAAACTCTAGGTGTCACTCTCAAACTTTGCTTGAGGTATAACGGGAAAGTATTGATACAAAAAGTTTCTTAGACTTTTGGATTAAACCATCGAGTTCTTCAACAGAATGGTTTCAAGTGTTGTCGTATATCACTTCTGAAGACTGCCTTTCAGACAGATGGTACATTCGACTTTCCGATAGTAAAACTTACTATTGACCTTTGAAATTTCGTTAAAGGAATTAAAGATTGATAGGCCTTAAACACGATATCTTTGATTGTAAAAATAAAGGCAAAAAATATATATTACAGCTAAGAATGGATAAGATGTATATTATAGAACGTAATAAATTTTACAATGGTGAGAAGGAAGGAAAATATGTAAAGTTCTTATGCTCTACCGTACTATTCTGCGAGTGGCATACTCCTAAGTTATTTTAACAGTAACAATGCCAAATAATACAGTTTCAAAAAAAGTTGCTAATACTTCAGGCTGACAAGAGATTCTCTTAAACTTATTCGAATTTTATATCACAGATAAAAGTTAGTTAATTAATTTACTTCTCTTAGGGCTCTTCCAAATGACGCGTTTTGTGTCGGACCGATGATGCTGTGCGTTTTCATATTAAACGCCAGCTGCACGACAGCCAAACGACTGTTTTAATATGGAACGCAGTGCAAACTCACTGCAGCGATCCGACACGAAACGCCTAATTTGAAAGAGCCCTTACACTATGTTGAGTCTCTCTCAAACATGAAAGTATAATCCACTCTAATAGTACTAAAGACATTGTCAAAAATCCCAAACGCAACAGATAGCAGAGCGTATTGACAAAACGACAAACCCACTGCTTAATCTTAACCCTCAGAGGGCATTATACACGCTCCATCGACTTCTCGAGTGCTGATAGGTCTGATTGGCCGGCTTTCCCTTAACAATACCCTAAAAATAAGCCTCACAAAGTACTATAGCAAATTTATGACAAGCCATTTCAAACTTTAACAGAAGCTACAAAGAACGCTTTTCGGTTGTATTTTTTCGGACTCATATCTTAAAATTCTGAGAGAATCTCTGCATCTGCTTAGTCCGATTTCATGTTTCATTGATTGCCATTGTTAAGAATCAATGCTGTAGCAAGGTTAGGACCTCTTGTGTTCTTTCAAATCCACATTTCGAAATATTGAGACAATTATTTGATAAGAGGGCATTCTTTATTTGAAGGTTCTTTGAATTTGTTATCTTCTCTCTTGAGGGTTTAGTATTTTATTTACAATAAAAAAATATTGCATAAAAAGTCTAGAGAAGAGTTCAGAGATTTCGGGTAATGTTGTTTCACTAAAATAGATAAATAAAGCGAGATAAGTTTTATTGAGAAGCAAGTTTTGAACTTTACAGAAATACGTGGGAGTACTTGGGGCTGAATCTTTAATGTGGAAAGTTTGAATGCTTTCCGAAACTTTATTTTTACAACTTGGTATTTTTTATTTTATTTTTTATTATTAAAACTGCGAAGTAATCGAGTGCCGAAGAATGTTGGAGTTTTCGCTTTTTTTAGTGTCTACGCCAGCCTAAAAGCGAAATGATTGCTTTCTTTAAATATTTCAAAGAATGTTGTAAGTAAATGATATCGTAGTCAATATTATTTAGCTTTTAAAAGTTACTTTAGAAGAGACACACCAAAACAGTTTATTTAATACAAAATCAACTTTTAATATTAAAAAAACAAACCAAGGAGGAAGCAAAAACAGCTGTATTGTCGCTTCCAAAATCAAATTTTAATGAAAAGACCAAACTAAAGAGAAGCTAAAACAGCCGTCTTAATTTTACACGTAAAATAAAACATAACAGATTGAACCACCCTGTACACATCGGGGGTGATGTGACGAACAACGGACGGCGAACGGCGAACCCATATTATTGTGCTTTCAGGTCCGCTGTTATTGTACACTCGACTACATAATATCTTTACGTCAAAAGGTACCGTCAGCAGCTTAAACGTAATTGTTAAGCAAAAGTCAGAAAGTATTTTGTATTTGTGTTTGTATTAATAATATATTTTTCTTAATATGGAATAAACATCTATTGCATTACAAATAGACAAAGACTAAGCTCCGAATAGTTATTCCGTGTTTTGTTGCTGTCATGTAAACGTCATTTCAAATAAGAGTAAAAGAGACAAAACACGGAATAACTATTCGGACCTTATTCTTTGTTTATTTGTAAGGCACTTAACGTTCAAATGTACTTCAAATATATAATATGATTGTAATAGTCACATTTTGGTCAAGCTTATTGCTGAGTTATCGTGTAAAAGGTATTTGCAGTCAACAACCAATTTAAAATCTATAAAAGCATAGTATTATAAATACTTTTAAATTCATTATAATTTTTCATTATAACTTTTACATGTAGAATTATGTAGCTATGTATAATAAAAATTAAAAAAAAGTAAAAATTTGCTGTTAAAGATATATCTTACGTTAGTGATCATGACAACACATGATTGTTAAGTAGCCTATTTGTTTATAACAAACTAGTTAGAACACAAACCAAATTTCAATTTAAACTCATTTAAGCGCATTGTTAATTATATGTTATCAATCAGCAAACTAAGTACAAATAAAATTAACTTTGAGTTAGCTTGTATCCATAATAATTCCCATTTCTTTGCTGACCCTACTCACGGTAGGAACCGAGCAAAACTATGGCAACACGAGTCTCGCTACTCCGCTTGATTTAATAACATCTGTGGACAATCGCGCACAAAAATAATATTCTGCAAAGTGAATGTAATATTCGGACGTTGCCCAATAAATGTATTGTGTTTATTATCGTTGACCTTTGTAATTATTTTTAATGCAAGGAATAAATAAAAATAAGTGTTATATATACGTTAAAAAACGGACAATTGCATATGAATAGGTAAGCTATCAAGATGCTGAAGCTGGTGTTAGGTAAAGCTTTAAGGAACTTTTTCGTTAAATAACTTTTTTTTTGTAATTGCGATATGATGCCAGAAAGGTCAACATAATTTGTGAAATATATCTAATAATATATAATAGTTCAAAGATTTTTACAAGAGTGACGTCGTATTACACATAATCGTATTTATCAAAATACCAGCTATTGGACTAATGTCTATTTCTCATGTATCTATAATTAAATATAAATGCTCTGTAGGTATGTTTGGCCCTTCTATTTGAGTTATTCGTCAACTCGCACACTCTAAACTCGCACAGGTGTGCGAGATGGCACCTCTTGATTTTACTTATTATTTGTGTCGTCAACTCGCACAACAGTTAAAATCTGAGGTAATCATGTACAGTCAATTACAAAAAGGTTTGGAAAAAGTTATAATCCGTAATCAGTTATGATTAAGTACAAAATAAAACAAAAAAAATAATAAAAGTATTAAAATCAATAATATCACACAAGCATTTATCTTCTTCTATAAAAAATGAACGTAACAATTGTATATTGCTTTTAATCATATTGAATCCTTAATTCAGATACACACACACGGCATATATTTTTTTATTGGTAACTGTTAGTAGGTGTTTAGTTGATAAATTCCTTTTATAAATATATTAAAAACTAGCTGACCCGGTGAACTTCGTACCGTTTTAACAGTTTCTATGACGACAAAACAAACAAATCGTATTTCTATTTATTTATATTTAAGCAATTTTTTTTCTAGTAATAAATACAATGTTATTTTTAGTTTATACGAAACCTGAAAACTGTTTGTTCAGAATCAGTAATAGAATCGATTTCAATATTTTTTATATCATGTTACATTTTGACCAAATAATATTTACAAAATCTCAAATAAATTATACCCTACTAAAAACACACAACAGGGTATCACAACAGGGCAGCACAGAAAGCTTGTAACTTCGTGAGTTTTCAAGACATTTTTTTTTTTTTGTCCTGATTCTTTAAATGAAAATATTTGACCCATGTTTCGGTTTTCGTATAGACTAAAAATAAGGTTGTATATAATAAGTTACTCAGCGCTAATGTAGCATTCTTATGGTGAAAGAATTTTTTTAATCGGTCCAGTAGTTTTTGAGTTTAATCGTTACAAACAAAAATACAAAGTTTTCCTCTTTATTATAATGTTATAGATTAAAAAACACAAAAAAAAAATATGCATAATATTAAATCCCCCTAGGTCTTTCAGACCAAGCAACGCGCTTACATCACAATAACTTCGTAACCCTAACAAAATATCACCTATAATTTTGCGCCGTCCATATAATAAGCTGATACCAAAAACCTATTAATTATTTGCGTACAAGTCAATTTTGTCGTAAAGGACCAATACAATTACGTCAATAAGCTACTACCGCCCGGTCCGTAATGGACGCAGTCTGGGTGTTTACCAAACGTAATTATTGCGTCCATTTTGCAGTATGAGATTTGGACCCAAATTAAGTGAATTAGTCTCTGAAGCTTGGTAGGTACCGCCCTAAAGCAAAGCTTTGTTGTGGCTCGATCCAATTACCAGTATTGATGGGAGAGATATTGACTTAAAATATGCCAGACGTCCCTTGATGGATGCCGTGTGGTGCAGACTGACGTTTGATGCTATGTTATTCGTTTTGGTTGTAGAATGTTTTGTGAAACAAATGCAAGCTGACGTAAACTTAAGATTTCTAGTAATGTTTTTTTAAACATAATTTCAAATAGTCGTAATGCGATCACTGGTTCGGAACATTTTTTTCTTGTTCAAAAATAGCAATTTCAAAAATATTGCGGGTTAGTGGAAACTTGAAGTATGAAAGTGCAAAATTTTGTTAGAGTCAAGTAGTCCCCCCAGCCAAATGGTTGTTTTTGGATATGTGAAAAAAGTCACGGTAGTTGTATTCATGACGAAGTTAAAAAGAAAACTATCACAGCTAAGTAGGCTTTACAAGTTTACGAGTAACAGTCGACCAACTTATAAAATGTACTTGCTCAGTACAAATTCCTCATTGGGAACTACTTAAATAACGTTGTCAGGTGTGTGAAACCGGTAGTATCCGTATATTGAGATAGGCTACGGAACCTTACACTGCGCGTGACCCGACACGCACTTGGCCGGTATTTTTATTTTAATGTGACTTTGTGTATGTGTCGTGTATTACTAATAAATGTTTATTCATTCACACATTCATTCATATACCTATATTTCAACTGAAGGTTGACAAATTAGATTTTTGATGTGTAACATCTTTCCTCTCATATTGTTTTCTAAAGTTTACGCGAACACTACACATTGATCATTCATGCCTAGGATGATACGCGAGGCTATTGAAATTAAAAAAACATCCTAATTTTAATAGAGAAGATGGTTGGAGTCTACCACAAGCCTGGGATCCCATCATACAGAATATTAAATCCCAGCCCCGACACCATACTGCTAGACCAAAAGATACTGTAAGCTCTTTCTGCGTAAAACGGAACGCACCCGATTATATTTAATGAGGGTATACAAGCTACCAACTAATTATGAGACAACCAACACCTCAGTCTCCCTGTGATCACGGACCCTGCAAAGGGTTCGAAACGTCAGGATAAACATTAAATAAGTAATGTGTAAAATAAACGCGAGTAGATCCGTAAAGTTGTTTCATTTAAATTTTTCCTCTCGCTTTCTTGTAATTTTGTAATTGCAATTGTTTGTTTGCAATGTTGTTTTTTGTCTGTCACAAAAATTGTAAGGTTACGAGACGGGTAATTAGTTTGAAACTGTGTCTCAGAGGTCACAGTTTCAAACTACTTACCCGTGTTGCTAACAGCAATCCCTATAAACATTTTTTATGGAACAGAGTGGTGACAGCGTGGAATAAGATCTCAGATTATGTTGTCTTTAGCCTCCAACATCAACCAATTTAAAAATAGACTAGATAGATTTCAAAAACATAAAATGACACTACAATATATTACGATAATCAAGATACAGGCACTATCAGTTGTGGCAACGGATTGCCTGTCAAAATAATAATAATACTTGGTAAATTCATTCCTATAGCACCTATTTATTTTCTAAAAGTACCTACGCTTACTCTTGACTACGCAGTTTCCAACCAACCATAAAATACAATAGAGCGAATCAACCATTCGTCCGTTACGACTGATTTCAAAGTCCCGGTCAGCCTGGGCCCAACAATGGTGTCCCGTGCAAGTCATGAACTAAACAAGGGGTTTGTCTTCAATTATCGGATCTGTAATTATTTCCGCCGTAGCCAACTATCTGTGATGATGAGGTTTGGGATAAATTTGATACCCTCCTCGTAGGGTTCGTTAGTTAGGTATTGTATAGCTGCAAATCTGATCTTCATATTGTTATATTTTTAAAGTTTTATTTTATATAGAGAAGGAAGGACACAAGTACATTATTTCGTTGCAACACCAGCAATATTTACATTGATGTAAAATAATATATTGTCTTCTATATTCTCTCTTCTTTTTCTTTTTTCTTTCTGTCTCGCCAAACTACTAGAAGAGTGGAGGCAACTTACGTCAGAATAAAATCAAAAAGGTATACTTCGAATTTTTGAGGAACCATTTGTAAGAACTGTGTCACTTATTTTAAAGACAAATAAATACCTTACACAAATACCCACCTGGACCAGTCGCTTTATTTAAGTGTCATGTATAATATACATATTATAGATAAAGTAAAGTAAACAGCCTATATTTGTCTCACTGCTGGGCAAAGGCCTCCATCATTGCAATCAAGTCATCGCTACAATTGATGGGTAATGGCTTAATCACCACGCTTGCCAAGTGCGGGTACAAACCCGGGCTGTGCATCGAAAAGTCCGAAACACATTTTGCCCGACCTGGGAATTGAACCTCTATTCTATTCTATTCTCTACTCTGTTTTATTCTTTTCTATTCTATGTATATTATGACAAAAAAAATAATGTAAAAATATGAAATTTGAAAGCTAAACATTTTTTTTATTTAACAATTAATAGATAACAATCTGCTTCAATACCTAAGCGAAAGTCTACTCAGGTAAATCGAATCTCTGATATCTCAACTCAAAAACCAATCTTTAAAACTTATAATTAACTAGCGGCCCGCTAGCGACTTCGTCGTCCGCTTAAGAACATCCGTATCCCATGCTGGACCTCCATGCAGCGCCACCTACTTGGCATCCACCCAAAATTATTTTTATTCATTTTTTTATTAAAAAAAGAAGGAAAATTTCAAGATTTCAGAATTAAAAGGAATAAAGCTGTACCTACAAAGCCGTCTACAAAAGATAAGGAGCAAAATGAAATCATTCAGAAATGCACATTTAGTCAAACAACAAGAGTAAAAGCTGACAAGTTTATTTATAATAATTGTTCAAATTTTGGATACAATTTTGAAAGTTAATGTTATGGACCTCCATGCAGCGCCACCTACCGGGTCCAATTGTAAATCTAAACCATTCTCGAATCCACTTGAACACACACAGAAAATTTCATCCAAATCGGTCCAGCCGTTTAGAAGGAGTTCAATTACAAACACACGCACAGAAGATTTATATATATAAAGGTTCCTCAAAACTTAACTTGCCAGCCGCAAATTAGTGATCTATCAAACTCTAAAACGCCCTCAAACTTTCAGTGCACGGCAAAATGGAAAATAAACTTGAACAGCAACTTCATTTTGCCGAGCCCTAACTACCTCCGTAAACATTAATCAGTGCAATAAGCGAAGCACAAAGAACTGGGAACTCGTGCCTTCAACAAATGCTTCCAATCAACCGCTCCCAGCTTTTCATTTCTGCCACAATGGGGGTCGGGTGAAATGCGAAATAAGGTTTTAATGAAAACTATCCGCCACCGATATTAATCTGCTATTAAGTCATTTGCAGGAACTATTAAGTGAGGTAGGGTTTTTTGAAATACGGTTGTCCATGTCCATGGAAGATTATTGTCCTTGATGTTCCCACATCAACCCTCCCGGGTTTGACACTAGATCTAATTTGTGGAATTCAAACAATTGAAATTTGATGTCGATTCATTTCAATAGATACGCATTTTGTTGTGGATTGTTTTAGTTTAAGCACAAAATTATAGTCGACGACGCCGGCATATGAAAAAAAAATGTCCTGAAAAATGTAAAGCCCAGGTAAAGCATGAACCCAACAGTGGGAAGTTTATATATAGGTAAGATTTTCACATTTTCTGTGCAGATAAAAAGTTTATTGAATTACAATTTTAAATACTCTTGAATTACTTAAGTTTAAATAATATATGATTATTTTACATATAATTTTACGCAAATATTGTTGCGAACAAATTACAATTTGAAAAAAGACAATGTGTTAAAAAAAATTCTACTAGCGGGATTCGAACCCGCACCCCATGACATGCAGGGTCAGGTGCACTGCCAACTCTGCTATCGTGGCTCAATCCAACTCGCCGAAATTAATCAACACTAGGTATCTAAATTTAAGTAATATAATTAAATATTGGCAAAATATTTTTGTATTACAATGCCTTATCTCGTGACTGTTACAATTGCAATTTATGACGATATGACTGCCGTCATGTTGATTAAAACATTTTAATTTCGGTTTTAATTTCTACACCAAACAAACCTACAGTCTCTCTAAACAATGTCCAGTTTCACAAACGGTAAAGTTTATGGACGAAGTCTGTACACAAAAAAAGGTAGACGACTGTACAAACACTCCCAAGGCTCAGCCGTCAGCGTTAACGGAAATGGAAGGGACAAAGGCGAACCGTTTCCGGTCAAGTCACAGACAGTTGGGAACAACAGCGGCTGGCGTAGTAAGGAAATTAATAAACGTAAATCATTTCACCGAAATAAATATTATGTAAGGTATGTAATATTTTAGACACACCATAATTAATGAAGGAAACGCCAATTTATTAGTGCTTATATCCCGATAAATTGTTTTCTTATTTGTTATTATGTAATTGGTTGAACGGATGGATGAGTCATGTGCTTTTGTTTATGTGGGAAGACCTATATCGAAAACCAAATAGGTTGTTCGGAACAGACTGTTAGGCTGTATGGCCAAATGGCCTGTTTCACGGTGCCGTAAAATAAGAACGGAAATGCAACTGACAGATGTCATGTTGTGGCAGATGGAGTTTGGGTCGTGTAATTTGGCGCGGTCGATAACCTCTCGTTGGAGAGTGAATTGTAATTTTAACAGTGCAATTTTAACTTTTGAATTTAAAATCAAGTCCTAGCGAGGACAAATATTGTGGAGTGTTAAACATACAGGGTGTTTGGAAGGTGGGTGCAAAGCCTTAAGGGGATGTTAGTATGGACCATCAAGAACATTTTGAGCCACACTTGTCTTAGACCAAGTCTGTTATTATTATTATTTTTTGTTGTTCTGCGATTTTAGTGCCAAAAATCCAAAATTTGCTAATTAATTGCTAACAACTTTCAGTTTAAGTTAAAATGTCTATTTTTTACAATTTATTTTATTAATGTAATGTGTCTCTAATCGTATCGAAGCATTATTGAAGCACCATTGTTACCAAAAAATAAAGTTACAGGCCATTCAAAAGTAATAGAAAGTTTGGAAAAATAAATTTTCAACTTTAAATATCAATTTAAAAAGTAAAGAAAATAGCTGCAGCTGCTAATAACACATTTTAAAACATGCTAGGTTATTGCCCTTTCTTTTGAGATATCATTTACGCAGATATCTTACCATTTCTTGAAATTATGGTGCTTAAACCAATTAAGAGTGATAATATCGATTTTTAAGGAGATTAAAAAAAAATTTTTGGTGATCTAACTTTAATTTTCATGTTCAAAATGTCGGTCACCATTACGAACACATGCTCGAGCTCCGATCCGATCCGAACCTTTCGGAGACTCTGGGAGGGTACGGGGACGCGCACTTTTAAGTGTGCGATGCCGTACCCTCTAGAAATCCTCCGAAGGTGATTCGTTTCAACACGGCTTGAGGTACCCTTTACGTACCTCGCCACCCCAAAAAAGCCCGGTGAAGCTGAAAATGCCCCCTGTGGCAACAAGCAGTCCCTCTCCAAAAAAAAAAAAAATGCTCGAGCACGTTTTCTTACTTCGGTCGTGCTGAATTTTAGCATCATTTCTTGTTTCATCCGTTGAAACGTCTCTGCCGATCCAGCTCTCTAGAAAACAATTATTGAGGTGTGTACAGTTAGGGTCCAATGCGCTGGGCATCCATCTTGTTGGAACATGATTCTCCTGTCAGTATCCAGTATTGGTATTTCCGTTTCATAAAGGAGGGTTGACCAACCCTCCATTATAAAACGCATTGGACCTTAACTGTACGAGAACACCTCAATAATTGTTTTCCAGAGAGCTGGATAGGCAGAGACGGGCCAATTCCTTGGCCCGCAAGATCGTCTGACTTAACCCCGGTAGATTTTTTTGTATGGTGGTGGGCAAAGGAACTTGTCTACACGACGGAAATTTGTACGAAGGAAGAATTATTGAAGAGAATCCATTCTGCGTTTGAACGGATGAAACAAAAAATGATGCTAATAATCAGCACGATTGAAGTAAGAAAACGTGCTCAAGCATGTCTTCGTAATGGTGGACGACATTTTGAACATGAAAATTAAAGTTAGATCACCAAAAATGATGTTTTATTAATCTCCTTAAAAATCGATATTATCACTCTTTAACTGGTTTAAGCACCATAATTTCAAGAAATGGTAAGATATCTGCGTAAGTGATATCTCAAAAGAAAGGGCAATAACCTAGCATGTTTTAAAATGTGTTTGAACATCTGCAGCTATTTCCTTTATTTTTTAAATTGATATTTAAAGTCGAAAATTTATTTTTCCAAACTTTCTATCACTTTTGAATGGCCTGTAACTTTATTTTTTGGTAACAATGGTGCTTCAAAAATGCTTCGATACGATTAGAGACACATTACACTAATAAAATAAATTGTAAAAAATAGACATTTTAACTTAAACTGAAAGTTGTTAGCAATTAATTAGCAAATTTTGGATTTTTGGCACTAAAATCGTAGAACAACAAAAAATAATAACAATAACAGACTTGGTCTAAGACAAGTGTGGCTCAAAATGTCCTAGATGGTCCATACTAACATCCCCTTAAGGCTTTGCACCCACCTTCCAAACACCCTGTATAATAGTTTAGTTTCCAAGTGAAAACTTGAAACACCAGTGCTTTGAGTGTTTGGCTCACGAAGTGCAAGTGAACACGAGGTGTGAGGGCGCGGAGGTGCTAGTCCAAAAATACATGCGACAGGTCGCCTGACGGTGACGCCTACAGGCCTTGCGGGCCGATTGGAGTCACTCAGCACCTGGATGTGCTGAATAAAACCGGATTTGAAAGAGCAATTGGTTTACCTCTTCTTTCCTTGACCCTTCCTTGCCACCATCGCCCCTTCTATCCCTCTAGCCAATATAGCTCGGAGGAGCATCCGGCGAAGCCCGTGTGAGTTCTTGTATGATTTTCGGGTTCCCTTTTAGCCACTCGAAGGAGTGGCCAGCTAAGGAACCGTCTAGTCAGAAAGGTCTATCTCGGTGTATCGCCTGAATACATGGTGGTACTCATTGACCGCTTTACTGGTCCTTGACCGAACAGCGAGCTGGTGGTCTACATTAATATAGGTTGTAATTGAATTGATTAGTGCGTATGTATTTGCTATTATTTTACATAGTGTGCTCGGTATGATAGGGGGAAGGTTTTGTTTTAAGTCCGCATTACTGCCACCATGGCTGCTACTGCCACCATCATATCTATGCCTGTCATCATTGCAATAACGTTACCAGCATTGTTGTGCTCCGACAGTTACAGGTAACTTGGCCAATTCTTTTTTTTAAATATATATTAACGGGTAAGCACAGTGCCTTGATCTCACCTGATGTTAAGTGATAATAAGGCCAATGATGGAAGCGCACTTCACCCGGAATCCTCAACTAGTGAGGTACTGGCTATCTTATCTCTAGCTGCCGGAACACAACAATGCTACAAACATTGATGTTATGGCGACATGTTTAGATAAGATGGTGGTAGCTAGCCAGGCGGACAAACAAGCCCTACCACCAACCAAACCGAGTACAAACATGTACCCCCCGCTGGGAATCGAACCCGGGACCTCTGAATCTAAACCGGCGGTCTTAGCCATTAGACCACAGAGGCGGATAAAAGATCCTCAGTAGTTATGAATTTTGAGTCGGACTACTCTCGTGGCTTACCATCAGATGAAACGACGGCGCTTTCCTGATGTGTATAAAATATGTAAGAATAAAAAAATAAAAAAATACCTATTTCAATTTGTTAAATAAAGACAGTAATCTTTAAATACATTTCAGAAGCTTATTAGAAAGTAAAGCTTCGATATTTCACCCAAAAAAATAAAAAAAATAAAAAAATAAAATAAAAGAACACATGTTACATTCTTTATAAAAAATCTCAAATCTTATTAAACACACACTCAATACCTTTACCGGCGCACACGAAGGATATAAGCGCAAAGAAAAATAATAATAACCATCACACCGCAATATTCCCTTCAAGCGCCCTCAATAAGGTTGGCAAATGACGTCGAAGCTTTAGATCTGAGCGAATAATGTTCGCCATACGTCTCCGGACAACTTAATACAGTGGCCGGATCAAAAGACCCACATACGGAACCGCTGCGAGCTTAGAATAAACCAATTATGAGTGAAATATTAGGGATCAGTCCGCTCCGGAAGGTCTTTGATCACACCGGGCTAACTGGTTATATTTCTTTCCGGGCAAGCGGGAGCGAGAAAAAGCGAAGCCTTTAGGGGTAAGCGCAACTCTTAATAAATTACAGGAATTGGCGGCCGCCAGACTAATACCCCCGGAATGGGGAATAAGTCGGTCGTACAGTCGGTTAACTGCCCGTGCTGCGTAATCATTTTCGGACAGGACATTTCACTTCCCGTCTGTTATGCGAGGACGCTTATTAAAACCTCTAAGTCGCCAGATTGGGTGTAGGGTGCAGACATATCAGTATTCTTTTTTTAAACAATTTTTTTTTATAAAATGTTAGGCAAATTACTCTGTTCTGCCTGATGTAAGCAGAAGCTGAATCCAGAAGCGAGGACATAAGTTTTTTATTGGCAACTAAATGAAGGTGACTAATAATCTGTAGTGCAACCTTTTACCGGTATTCTTATATCGATATTCTTTCTTATTTTCTCTTATTTTCATGGTGGCGCGGAGGGTTCTGTCTGGAATCCTATACTAGTACCAATACTATAATACATATAAAATAATACCAATTCCTAAATATATGTATATAAGACCAATATATATCAATATACATATATTATCAATTTCGGCCGCCAAGCAGTGTTGTTTTACGTTGTTATATTACGGTTTGAAAGTAAATAGAACTAGTGAAATTACAGAACATGAGGCATAATAACTGAAGCTTAACTGAAGGCAACTCAAACCTGACACTTTTGATGTCGCAAGTGAATGTCTAACTGCCGTACTCAGAGACGTCAATTAAGTTTTAATGACAATTTAGTCTCTTGTTGACACTTTCTTATGTATAGTGCTAAATAGAGAAGGAAAGACAATTAATTGTCACTGAAACTTAATTGACGTCTCTGAGTACGGCAGTAAGTAACATAAACAAATGACGGATGATGCATAATTATATTAACATTAAAAATGCTAGCTAGGTATGTCTTTCACCTAGGTACCAACTAAACAATTATAAATATAAACTCTTTTGTTTTGTCACATTCAAGTACGCCTAACGGTTTGTGGAGATATAAATATCTCCAACCCTAAGAACACATCAGAACGAAACACGAGAGCAAATAAATTGAAGAGCGAGCGGTGCCGCGTGGTCAAAACGCAACTCCCGTGTCCAATTACATTGAAAGCTTTAGACGGTATGGATATTTTGCGAGATGGGAATATAATCGAATTTCAACTGAATAATGAGAGGGATGGCGGATGAATGGCATGCCCGTCGACACAAAGGGTATTTAACTTGTACTTAGTACGAGTAGGTACTTTTTGTAGCGCTCTCCCCGCTACGCTGTGCCGGACCTCCCCTCCCGTCCGATTATATTGTCGTTATCGCCGTTACCGTATGCAGAATAAAACATGTATTATCTATATTACCAGTACCCATTTAACCGGTTACCTAATCCTTTGATTTATAATAGCCCCCTGATATATTGCTGTTGGACGCAATATATTTTAATTATTCGAACAGTCAATTAACGGAATAGCTTTTGATTTAGCGATATAGGTCGCACTCGTTGAATTGGAATCGGTTTTTGCGTGTTCAGTATAGGTTTTGGGATATTTTAGTTGAAGCTATTGTTTATGACAAAATCTGTTTTACCTATTTGTTTAATGTTGATTATTTACATATAATTTTACGCAAATACTGCTGCGAACGAGTCACGATAGCATAGTTGGCAGTACACCTGACCTGCATTTCATGGGGTGCGGGTTCGAATCCCACTCGTGGAATTTTTTCAACACTTTTTTTTTTTTAAATTGTTTAAAATTACTGAGCCTGTATGAGCATATGGCCTGCCTGATGGAAAAAAGGCACCAAAGCCCTACCTGACCACACACCTGACCTGGAGCCAAGGGCCCAGGGTTGTTCTGCTCCCGATCCGATCAGAACCCCTCGGAGAATCTACTAGGGAATCTACTATCCTACTAGGGAAAGAAAACACGCTTGCGTAATGCCATTCCCTATAAAAACCCTCTGACAGTGTTTCGATAACATGGCTTGAGGAACCCCTTCAGTTTTTTGATCATCATCATCATCATCAGCTCATTTTATGTCTCCACTGCTGGGGCACGAGCCTTCTCTATCGATGGAAAGGGAAAACGGGCCATAAACCACCACGCGGGCCCGGTGCGAATTAGTGGTTGTTAACGACTGCTAATGCAGCCGGGACCAACGGCTTTACGTGCCTTCCGCACAGTACGATGGCGCAGTGGTTAACGCGCCCGGCATGCGAATGCTAAGGTTAAGCAACTATCGCATAGGCCGGTAATCGGATGGGTGACCAAAAATGTATCATCCCGAGCACCTCCGTGCTTTGGAAGGCACCTAAAGCCAGCCGACCAACGGGTCCCGGCTGCTTTAGAAGTCGTTAACAACCACTAATCCGCATTGGGCCCGCGTTGTGATTAATAGCCCGTTCTCCCTATCCATCCATAGGGAATGCTCGTGCCCCAGCAGTGGGGATATAAAATGAGCTGATGAAGCGGCAGAAATAGATATAACCTAATACCAGGAAATCAAGACACAATGTAAAAACAATGCTATTGCACTCGATATCGTGTCAACGGAACGTGAGTGGATAAAGGTGGTAGATATCATACGGATTCTGAGTAGAACCGTAAAGCCAAACAGCTGTATGTAAAAGCTGACCCTTATGTATTTCTCTTTGCTCAGTGCCCGCATACTTATTAGTGAAGTCAAACACACCTTTTATACACCCTATAATATTCTCAAACTTGCCTGTATTTGTATAGGGAATTTCAAACGTTCTATTGATACAAGTAATTTGCAAGCGAAAGCTATATTTCACTTGCGCGGACGGTATGGAAAAAGGCAACGCGGGTGAGAAGTTAGTTAACTAACTTTATAGGAGTTTCTGTTAGAAAAAAACGTAGCCGTGTTAATGCTGGTGTCGACTGTCAACGGTAATGCTTATTTACAATAATCCGCATTGGAGCGCAGAGAATTGTGAGAATAAATTTACGTATTCCAACATTTCCAACGTGCAAGACTAGGGATGGATTAATCGAGATTTATCGATGCTTTGAGTGCTAACTTATAGTATTGAAAGTGAAAATAAATATGGAATCTGTGGGCAAAGTGATAAGAAATAAACAAAACAAAATAATAAAATGCCACTGCTTAGTTCAGTCAGCCCGTGTCTTTGACCAGCACGATCACTTGGCTGAAACATCGGGTATATTAAAGGGTATGAATTGGATACATGTATCATCATCATCAGCCTAGAAAAGTCGCAGATGTCTTGCTACCAAACAATAGTACTTGTGGACGCTAATCCAATTCGGGTTGATGGGACTTAAAGACATAACGTGCCTTTCGGAGTAAAGAGGTCAAAGGAAGAAAGAAAAAGAAAGGAATTTGGAGGTCGGAGCTCGAATTATTTTAGTTTGGTCACCCATCCGTCGACCTTTTATTACAAAAGTTTCTTAACACGCTGGTAGCAGCGCCATCTTACTTCTTAAAAAAATAAAAGATGTATCGATAGCATAGCTTTTCGTAACATCCCTATCCCCAATAAGCATTCAAATTGTAAAACCGCGCTTTAAAAATTAGGAGCATGTTCACTTAGACCGTGGTAGGCCCCTTTATAATCCCAAGGAATGCCCACCCTAATTATAAATACCTTTATATTTCACGCATATTTATTTTATCTTCACCCTTCAGGTATTTGAAAAGTCCAACTTTTCTCATTAGGCCCGTGAAAATACATATGGGTCCGTTCGTAAAGCTTAAGGGGAAAATATTTGTTGGTAAAAAGTGTGCGTAAATTTATATGTCTGTGAAGATCACACTGCCTAAATAAACAGAGAACTTCTATGTTAATATAAATGGTAATTTTTTCTTATGATTTCAGCAACATCAGGCAACAATTTATTCGATTTTTTTGTTTTAATTATATTTTTGCGATATTCATACGCCATTCATTCCGTTTCTCGAATTAATTATCTCTTTTAATTTGAAAAAGGAATGTTACAGTGACAAAATGACCGAGGCTTGCAGCAAAGGCAGCAGGTATGGCCATTAAAATAAAGATTAAAAATGTATAACATTTATTCTCATCCAATGAAATTGTATCAACACAATAAACGATTAATTGCACTAACATTTTAAAATAACTTTTACCGTAACCATTGATTTCTTTCTTAATTTGACATCGAAAGAGTCGGTGACTGATTTTTTAGACGGTGAAAATGAAACATTGCTACACACTATTTTAAAGTTTATACTGACACCCCCCACCAACCTCACGGTTATAAAGTTAGGTGTCAGACATCCTTACGCAAGTACAAGGGACTATCTACGTCGGGTCATAACGACAGATCAGAACACGCCGGTTACGCATCCTTCATCCGGTACTTTTAAGACTAGTGTCTCGAGCTAGTTGCCCCGTGGACACGTATAGTCCACTACCTAATATCCAGATAGGTTACCGGAGCTGTAAGCTCGCTCACTTCTCGTTAAAACACTAAGAGCACAACTCGCAGTGTACCACTGCTCGGGCCGTCAACTCTAAAGTCGACTACCAAATGCCCTCTTTGGTGGCGGAGTTGTAAGCACACACAAAAATGAAACGTATGAATTTCTATGTTGCAACCTTACATATTGCACGCACACGTCCTACTAAAAGTCGGTCATAAAATCAGAACTAAAGCCTCCGCGACAAAATCGGTCCTACTATCGGTCCTACAAAAAGTCGGTCGTGGGCGGGAGCCTAAAACCTCACACAATTAATTGGTGCAAACATGCCAGCAAAGGAATTAAGAAACCAATACCTTACTTAGTCTAATCCGTGCCTAGTCGGAGGCGTCAATCGCGCACAGGGCACCATAACATTTGCATATTTCGACGGGAAATCTCATGATTAACATTTTTATTAAACAAGGATTAGCTCTAATCCTTTTTTATTCGACAATTAGAAAGGTTATCGCGGCTATGAACCCGCTCGTAAAGAGTTGAAATGGCTACCTATCGACTCAGCAATTAACAAAATTGCGTAAGATAACCGTTAATTAGCCGGGTGAAATATTTTTCTTTTGTACAATGGAGTGCTAATGCTGCAACTTGGTTGATAAAGTCGCGCATTTAAAGGTTTTTATCTTTGCTAAATATTAATTTAATGCTCAGTGTTTCATTAGTAACCTACCTACAATATCAATGAAAATCAGGGCTCGTGAATAATTAATAGAATATGCATTTTCTTTACAATAAAATACCTTAAACCGAGCTAAGACCAGTCCGAAGTGTTAAGCATTACAAAGTAGGTATTATTTAGTAAAACTGCATATAAATATGTTGTATAATTACAACGCTATGCCTGAATCATCATCCTTGGAAACTACTGCCATATCCTCGCCGATGTCTTAGAGAGTAAAGCCTTAAATATTTCAGATAGACCAATCCCAGAAGCCCCATACTTGTCCTTGTCCTGTTTCTATTGAGTAACTGTAACTTTTCGGCTGGTAAAAGGTTAAGAGAGTTGATGTCTACATGATTTCCACATACCATTTGTTCTATGTAATATAGTCATTTATAGGAACATACTAAGTACAATAAAAAATTATTACATTTAAAAAATATTGAAAAACAAAAGTAGTAGTTACTGTAATAATAGTTGTCATGTAAATAAATCACTGCTGGGACACGAGCCTTCCCTATCCTATATCCTATGGATCTTGGCCTCCGACAAAAGAAGACGCCACTAAAAATATAAACAATAAACGTACTTCACACCAACTCATTTTATGTCCCCACTGCTGGGGCACGAGCCTCCCTGTGGATGGATATGGAGAACGGGCCATAAACCCCCCACGCGGCCCAGTGCGGATTGGTGGTTGTTAACGACTGTTAATGCAGCCGGGACCAATGGCTTTACGTGTCTTCCGAAGCACGAAGAAGCTCGAGATGATAAATTTTTGGTCACTTATCCGATGATCGGCCTTTGCGAAAACTACTTGACGTCAGCAATCGCAGCCTGGGCGCGTTAACCACTGCGCTGTCGAGCTTTCTGTAAAAAAATAAAAATAAAAAAATGTGAAGTACATACTCGACAGGACTCCGATCTTAGCCAGATCTTAAGCCTTAGCTTTCTATGTGATGTAGTTTCAGGTAAAAAAACCTATAAATATTATAAATTACTTTAAATAACATTATTTGCGCCCTTTTTCTAAGCACATCGTAAACCTTCCCATAGGCGTTAATGTATGCGATGGTAGACCGAGATACGCTGACGCCAACTTTCTGAGATAAAGCCGTACATTAGCCTTACATTGGCTTGCTTTTTTATATTTAATATAAAAGTTTTTTATTACGTAGTTTTGCTTACATTGATGATGTTTGAATGCAAGAAGGAAGTCGTGTTGGTTATCTATATGTTAATACGTGAAGCAGAAACTTTGTACCCCTTTTTACAAAAATTGCGCGGAGGAAGGAGTATGAGTATTTTATATAGAAAAAGAGTAGGTACAGAATATTTTTTTTTTAAATTATGCATTAAAAATATATTAAATCAATAAAACAAACATTACACACACCACCATGTATTTGACACACACTACATATTATAATGCGTGTGTATCAAAAGCATATGCGTAAGAATATTATTCTTTTCAAAAATTTCAAAAATGGAAGAGGAGCGGCCGAAATCTGTCAATGCCAATCCAAACTCACATTCTATATTTTTTAATTTTTCATTGCTTAGGATACAATCCGTGCAGCCTTAATAAAATTACGGTCGAATTTCGACCACTGGGCGACCACTAGTTGAAATAAATACATGTAGTTTTATACCTATAAAATATAATACTAACAATATTTTTTAGTCTTACTAACCCATATGGATGAAAAAAAAATCTGAAATAAACGACATTTAATTTAATTTAATTTACTTCTTACGAAATCTAGTAACAAAGGCTTATGAGACAGGCTCCTGCTCCACTAGCTGTCCTCTCATGTGGATTCTGCTTATGTTTAACATCAGGTAGAGCGGGGCCATTTACCTAACTTTCTTTAAAAATAAAGCCAAAAGTTAGAAAACGCAATATAAAATAAAGGTACTTTTGTAGTAGGTAAGTTGGTACCTAATTATTGTGAGCAAAATGAGTTTTTTATTCTATTATCTGTCTATCTAGGTATAATTTTCTTAAGTTTACGCGAACACTGCACATTGAAATAAAACAACTTTTACGAATCGAGTCTCCCTATAAAACTATAGACTCCGTAAAGGGTTCGAAGCGTCAAGATAAAATCAAATCTAGATAAAAACAATACCAGTAGATTTTTTAAAATATTAAAGATCAGGTAAGAATTGGGTAACTATATTTATGATTATGGTTATTTATAATGATTCATATAATATGAATAATGCAAATCGACCCTTTCTGTCTACACTATTTCGATAAAATTTATAATTCCAAAGACCCTGTTAAAGCTCACTTACCAAAAGCAAAATATCGTAAAAAGGTGTCCCAACTCTGATATTGGCAATTCCCCGGTACTACCTATAAAGTATGACTTTTGCCCTTAAAACGCTCGTAAACTATTCGGTTAGATATTGTACGTTGATATTTGAATGACGAGTAGACGACGTTACCTTCAGTATCTTTATTAAATACACTTTACCTGCAATTTCGTCCGCGTGGATTTGAGATTTTAAAAATAAATCTTTTTTATCAAAATTAAAATGTAGCCTATGTTACCCTCGAGGTATATACTATATACTATATATATATATACTATATACCTCGTGGTTCTATCAGTGAAAGAATTTTAGGAATCGGACCAGTAGTTCCAGAAATTAGCCCCGACATACAAACAAACAAACAGTCGCAAACATTACCTCTTACTTAATAGTATAAATAGATTTCTCTGAATGATGTGACTTTCACGTAAACTTTTTGATTAGCTCATACCTTTTATCATCTTCTTCTTCTTTTATTTATGGCATGTTTTGTGTCTACAGCCGAACACAATTCCGCCAATATCACGTAGGTAGCCAATATACGAAAGGATTCGTATGGAATAAATTTGGTATAATATGCGTTTTTAAGCAAATTTACTTAGAACAAGGACAACACAACATGCTTCAGATTAGTTATTAAATAAATATAATACACACACACAAGAGTTATTAACTCGATATTGTTTACTGACAAAATGATATATTTTTTTAAAGATGCAGAATTTACCATACTTAAAATGCATTTTAAATTAGTGAGACGGGGAATATTTTTAGGTAAGAGATCGTAGAGGGAGGAGGAAAATTTTAGACAGTTAAAAAATATGTGGTCAGTTGTGCTTTCGTCTAACCCACAATCACAAAGGGAGCTATCCCGTACCCTGATCTTCGCAAGATAAACTGGTGTGCAACCGTGTCCAATTCCTATGCGGCATATGGTAGAAACGGTATGCTTATTGTGAAGCTTCAGCTTAAAAAACCATGGTCTACTGGGGATGTGCTGTTGGATGTCAAAATAATATCTACCCGAATGGTTTCTCGTGATTTGCCAATCAGAATGCCAAGATTTTAAAAGGTGACAGTGTGCGAGAGGAAAAAGGTCGTGGTGAAAAGCTTTAGAAGTAGCTTCCTCGGCACATGAATCCGCAGTTTCTTTTTCAGGAATGCCGCAATGGCCTTGAATCCAGGCTAGAACAATGTTACCGCTTTCGATTTGCAACGAAGCAATGCTTCCCGAATCCCTAAGATTACTTGGAATTTAATTTTAGCTTCATATCTTATATGTTAGTATTTTGTACTTGCTTCTGTCACGTTATGGTTTAGGGTACGTTCTGAAACACGATGGCGCTCGTGATATTTCGATTTGATCATCCATCTGTAAATCAGTCATTGCAAAGACTGCTTAACTTGCAAGATCATAACGCGCTAGCAAATATGCCAACGAATGCTAATAATACCTTTAAAAAATTTATAGTCTATACAAACCAAAACCAAATTAAATTATTTTGTATGTAAATAAGGATTAAAAAAATCGATGCTATTTTTTTTGTATAAGATTAAATATAAACATACAATTAAATACAGAGCACATGAGTAAATACTTACCCAAAATTTAATGATGTGATTGTAGTTAGCTTTAACGTTAAGCATTTTTTATAACTGTGATTTGGTGCGAGTATTGCTCCTTTGTTATTGAAGTTGTTTCTAACAGTGGGGACTTTTTAATGACTTTTCTGTTTTACCTATAAGTTCGTAGCTATTCATTTATTGCATAAGTCGATAGTCTTCCTAAGATGATAAATAAAACAATAAATAAAACCTACTGTTAAAGTCAAAGACCTTTACCATTGAAATCAAATCATCGCTACTATTGATGAGTTTTGGCTTAATCGTCACGCTCGCCTAATGCGGGTTGGTGACCACAAACCCAAGCTATGCATCGAAAAATACAAAATACAGTTTGCCTGGGAATTAAACCCAAGACCATCGGATATCGGGCCGAGTGCACATCATCAGCTTACACATATCCACTGCTGGACATAGGCCTCTCCAAGTGCACGCCACTGAGCACGATCCGCGGCTACTCCCATCCAGCTCTTGCCAGCCACCTTGCGAGCGCACAGCCACTCGGCAACCTAGAAAAAAAAATACCGTATGTTAAAATATATTTTCTCAAATCTTTTACCATTTCGAATTTTCTACTTTAAACATAGCAAATGTAAGTAAAAAGAACATTAATGTACCTACAAATGTATGCATGTAAACAATAAACAATCAGTCTGAGAAAAATCACCTACAGCAATCTATTGCGAACGCTCGTGTCGGTAACCTGATCAGGAAGACTTATTTATTGCATTCGACGTAGACGCGCCGCACCTGCATTTGCGATTCACCAAACGTGCCGCCTCCGTACGACTTCTTTCTATCAAAAGTTACACTGATTTTCAACACGGTCTCAGGGGATATAACTCGTTTGTGTGTGCGAACTACTCGTGCTACTCGTTACAAGACAATATGGCTGTTCGGCGGAATAAGATTGGCATTTACGCTTTTATACTACCTTTAGTTGTATTATTGGATGTTATTTTACGACTAGAATACTTGAATTTGCACAAAATTTATAAACAGTATTTTCAAGACAAATGTATTCAAGGTTAGTAAGTTCGAAATCCTACATTATGAAAATACTCACTCATTATTTATAAATAAAGGAGATTTTACAATGCAGACAGCATTATAAAAACCCCTATAAATATACCATGGTTATAATCAATTTATAGTTAACTTTTTGTATAATAATAAACGAAAAAAATAATCGCCGATTGACATTATTTGTAAAGAAAATAGGAAACAAGCAGGTTCATGTCCGATCAGAATGTTCTTCATATTTTATTTATATAAAAAAGTTGTAATGCATAAGCTTTAGGAAATTTAAAAATGTTACCGTAAAATAATATACTCTAATAGTTAGTTTTATATTATGTTTATATATAGTTTTTCTTAAATATACATTTGTTTATGCCACTCAATTAATAATTTGATGAATTCATTTAATTTGATACCCCGTAAGCTTCGAATAATTATTAGCGTTTATGATGTCTCTTTTACTCTCATTTAAAATTGACATGACGGGGACAAAACATGTCTGAATTACAACCAAAGTGTAGACAACAGAATTTGTTGATTTTATTTATTTTTACGATGCATCGATTAATTTGATACTGACTACTATCGAGTTTCAAATTATATTATAGCTTTTGTGATTTATCGCATGGCTACGGAACGGAGCCGCTATTTTCTCGTAAGGTCCGCCCAATCGTATATTAGACCCGTCTGAAAAATATAAAAAATGGTAAAGCTAGCTTAAGGCGGTCCGCAGACAAAGCAATTTTATTTGCAGAAACTATCAACTTAGTTGAAGAAGCTTCTTTTTTTAAAGTTTTGTTTAAAGTTGCCATTTGCAGCAACAAAAAGTCCCGCTTACAATTGCCGCTATTCTGAATAAACTTTTGGAATCCATAGTCAACAGTAAAAAAACACAAACATGTTAAACAAAGAAATTAAAAATAAAGAGGAGTCGTACAATGGGCGGCCTTATCACTAAAAGCTATATATTCCAGATGCCTCGGGATAGAGAGGATTAATATCAGATAAGATGGAGGCGTTGAAAAAAGCTGTTTCTGTAGGTTATGGAAAAAGCATGTAGCGAGTTGCGAGTTGCCTGTTGCCGAAACACGGAGATCAAAGTTGCTCTGCCTGCGGAGCGCCTAATCCCACTCGTAATATACTCGTATGTAATCTCAAAGTAATAGTCTTTCATATGTTTGAATTAATGAGCGCACGTTATAACCTTTCATTTATAAGGATTAACAAAGATACCTAGCCGGGATATAAATAATAATTTTAATGTAATGAAATTCTCTCTTGATATAGATGATATACAAGATAAAGGATCGGCTGTATAAAATAGAAAATTTACAAATACGCCAATTATGATTTTTACTTTTTAATTCATTGATATTGTACATTTAGAAAGTAAATTTTATTGTTATTTTCAAAATCTAAACAAACTATAAAAAAATATATTTACAATAACCTAATAATGGAATCGCCTTTAAACCACTAAGGATTGTCTCTGTATAAGGTCATATATATGAAACTCATAGTAGTAGAGACCACCACCACCCATGCGTACGAAGCGTTTTGCGTCCATGTTTCACTTACGTACCGCAAAGCTGTGGAACTCCTTGCCTCAGTCTGTTTCCTATCAAATATAATATTGGGGTGTTCAAATCACGAAAGAATAGGTACCTTCTTAGCAAGCATGTTACATCGTAGGCTATATCATCACTTACCATCAGGTGAGTTAGTAGTCAAATTCAAGCCTATTTAACACAGAGAAAAAAATATAATCGTTAAGTGTGTATATATACTCCATATTACAAATTGTGATATTTTGTTAAACACTAATATTCATAGAATAATTTGTGAAAGATTTGATTTGAATACCTACACTCGAACACACTTGAACCAGGGGAGGAGACAGCAGATAATTCTCTATTAAAAGCTTTATCAAGTTAGCAAAAAATGTAGCACCTAAAACCTTTAAAAACAAACCAAAACGGCATTAAAAAAATAGAAAAATTAAACGAAGTTATTTCCACTCCCTAAGAGCTTTATGATAATAAACAGAGCTTATTTTTCCCGACAAATCTTCCAAATCTCCAGACGCATGGCGGCAATTAAGGGCATCTTACGACAATTAATTAGTATAATACGGCAATTCCGAACACAAATCTGTGTAAAGTTCACCAAATGAGTTACGTTTGTTCAAAAGAGTTATCATACCCAATTATGGCGGTGATAAAACGTAGAAAACTCCATCCTTTCACATCGCCGCACTAAATCACGATGCGGAGTTGAATTTTATTATTGTACTTTAATGCGAAAGGGAGACAATAAGAGCCATGAATAGAGGCGAAGATTGGGAAAAATTCAAAGCACTTTTTTGTCGAAATTTGAAAAAAAAAATGTTTTGTATTGTGAGTGCGGTACAATGGTAGATGGAGGAAATGAGAGTCTGGGCGGTGCAGAGCTCAATTTAACTCGCACGTCCCCCCCCCCCTAACCTCTCCCCGCCCCCTAGCTTCCATCCACAAAATAAGGACACTGCAAAAGGCAAGCTTCATACAAACGCTCTAGAGTAACGGGCACATTGAAAACCTATCACGGACACGAAATATACATAATTATTTATTGCCGAACTGCCCGTATGTGGAATGCGCTTCCCGTACACGTGTTTTCCTCCTCTTTCTCTCCCGGGTTATTTAAGCGGGGCGTAAAAAGCATTTATGCAGGCCGCCATAGTGTGAGCGTTCGGCATAGCGTGGTAGCGCTGTGATGAACGCTTTCACTTCTTGGGCTTCACTTGGCCGCTTTTCATCAGGCAAGGTGAGGCCATTTTGGCGTGCCATAATAAAAAAAAAATTGCATCATGTTGGTATGGTACAGATCTTACAATATTATAAACCCTTTCATTTTTCCCTTAACATTTTTTTTTTTAACTTTTGTTTTAAATTAGTTGTGTTCATTGAAATGTTTTAATTTTAATTTTGTATTTATAGTTTAATTGAATTTTATAAATTAATTTTATTTGTTTAAAATTTAATTGAATTTGTGTCATATATCTTTTTTAAATTTTAATATTAATTTTGTTTTAATGCATGATGTTATTGTAAGAGCAGTTAGCTAAGAGAACATTGTTTTTATTCGACTTTTTGGGGGCGACGAGAAACTTAAAGGGTTCCCAAAACCATGTGAAGCGAAACACCGTCAAAGGTTTTCTAAAAGGGGAATGGCGTCACGCACTAGTGCGCGTCCCCGATCCCGACTAGATTCTGCGAAGGGTTCCGATCGGATTGATCAAGCACGGTATGTATGGCTTACCTTCTCCCGATCCGATCCGAACTCTTCGGAGAATCTAGTAGGGCACGAGGACGCGCACTTTTTAATGTGCGATGCCGTTCCCTCTAGAAAACGTCTGAAGGTGATTCGTTTCACACGGCTTGAGTGAGGTACCCTTTACGTACTTCGCCGCCCTCAAAAAAGCCCGGTGACGCTGAAAATGCCGTTTGAGGCAATCAGCAATGTCTCTCAAAAAAAAAAGGCTTAACTTCTAGGTTTTCTTATTTTGTGTCCCATCGCCAGTCGGAGGCATATTTCGTATGCATACATTGGACAATTACCCTGAAATGCACAGTTGTTACGGGTACGTCTAATATTAAGCTGAAATTAGAAGCGGCCTGTGAACATTTCATATGAGACTAGTGAGGGCAGTTTAATGGGAATCTAATTTGTTTTCTTGTTCCGTCGCTCTGGGTTTCCCTCTCGGTCTAAGCTAAAAGGGGCTTAATGAAAAGTAGCAGTAACAACAAAATTGTTTTTACATAACACACAACACATTGAAATGTAGTATACATGGGCACATGGATTAAAGTTTGTATAGTATACCAAAATATGAAACGGCTCTTAACGTTAATAGGCGTCTCTGTGTGCGGCAATAAATGTCGAATGCCAACAATTACTAGGAATTGTCTAAATTAGTGGTCGCCCGTCGTCGTAAAAAACTGTTTACTAAACAATATTTTATTGAGGCAGCACGGATTGTATCCTAAGCAATGATAAATTAAAAAGGATAAAATGTGAATGTGAAATACTACTGTATAACACTTTGGTGCGAAGTATAATAGAATATGCCAGTATTGTATGGCGTCCACATTATGCGGTACATATTCTTCGAATAGAGTGGATCCAGAAGAGGTTTATGTGGCACTTGGCTTATTCCCTAAGATTAGCTAAAAAAAAGCGTTCATATCTTGAACGATTGAACCATTTTAATATGTTTCCAATTAGTGATAAACTAGATTTTATTGACCTTAAACTGATTTATAATATAGTTAACAGCAAAATAGATTGTCCTAATTTACTAAGCAAAATACATTTTAGAATTCCACGCTGTATTCCTAGAAAATCTATAACAGCTCTCTGCCCCCCACTTCGTCGTTCCGTTCTTGGAATCAACTCTGCCATACCTAGACTTTGCAGATTAGTAAACGATCACAGTAATAGTATAGACATATTTAATGACTCCATACGGAGCTCCATATTAAGCGTACATTTTATGTGGCCAAGAAAAAACTGTTATTATTAAGTTAAAAAAATTTGATATAATTTTACTTTATTATTTAGTTAGTAGATAAATTACTACTCTTTTTACTTGTCATGTGGTGTCTACCTTTAATTAGTTTTTTGTATTTACCTGTTGTTACTTTTATTTTATGTATTATAGTGAATGTATTAATAAAAAACTGTTGGTAGGCCTTTTAAAATAAAATAAATAAATAAATAAATGTGAGTTTGATTGGCATTGACAGACTTCGGCTGCTCCTCTTCCATTTTTGAAATTTTTGAAAATGTATACATAAAACAATGTTTATTTAATTTAATGTACTTTTTATGCATAATTTTAAAAAAAATAGCATTCTGCACTCCTTCTCTAAATGAACTATAAGTGTGCGAAATTTCATACTCCTCCGTCTGCACAATTTTGGTAAAAAGGGGTACAAAGTTTTTGCTTCACGTGTTATTTTAAAGATATTTGATTATATAAAACAATAAATTAATATTATGGTTTGAATGTTTATCAAAACGACGAAACGATGCGACACCATAACAAAAACTAGAAAAAAATCAAACAACAAAAACAAAACTAGAACATGATCTATAAAGCCTACACACATCACTAATTTAAACTATTTGTTTAAATTGTTGTAATGCTTAAAACACACGTCGTCTTTGTTTTTGCTGATGTGAATAATTTAACGGAACCAGGGGGCTTATTGTCTAACTCTAATGCCTATCGTAATCCCTTTCAATTCATAATTTGAAACTAATTCACAAGTGTCATAACTGTTTGCGTACGCGACGCGTTTTTAAATGATGTTGAATGAACGACATCGTCAATTTGACATTTATTTGGAATCGTCTATGACAAGCGTAAATATTTTTGAAAAGAATCGTGATAGAGTTTAAAATTAGACAACAATCCCCCAGTTCACATCGCTTTAGGCCAAACGCGCCGTTGCAGTTGTATTTAGACATCTAGCTCATCTCTATGACTGCCGCCCACAGCGAGATAAAAAAATCCAAAAAAAAACTCAGATACATTAAGTACCGATTAGTGACTAATTAGCAAGTATGATTTCTCATTGTAAAAATAACTCTATTAATGATAAAGCTTACACACATCAAACTAATTGTGTAATACTTACAATAAAGCTAAACATACACATCGTTTTGTAAACGCAACATGCTTGCTGATGTGATTAATACTGTGGATTGATATAACGGAACAGTTCGCATCGCTTTGAGCGAAGCGTGCCGTCGAAATTTTATTTTGCGCTGTGTACAAACCCTTTGAAGGCTCCATATTAGCCGTTGCCTATTAGCATAAAACCCATAATGGTACCACCTAAGCTTTTAATTAATTACTGGCTAGATACAAAGTTACGGTACGAAAATGTGGCGCGCCAAATTTTTTTTAACACCCTTTGCGGCTATTTTGCATGTTGAATTAATAAGTTATGCATTTGTTTTCGTTCGTAAACTTCTTTGCGTAAAATATTCTTTCTAATAAATGGAAATGATAGTTAATTGAATTACGAAAGTTGTTTAACTATTACGATCGCATCCTTTGGGAAGCAAGCAAGCTACGCAATAAATAATATTACAATACCATTAAGAATATTTTTAATAATAAATTTTTATTATCAATTTTAGTTATGACCCCCAAATCACTATTTTTAAATAATTTTCTGTTTAAAACGCAATGAGCCAAAGCCGAGAAATATATAAGTTTGACGTCAATTACATCTAAAAATATATTAGTAATTTATATGTAATTATTAAAAACCTATCTTTAAAAAATATCTATAATTATAGGTGAAAAATAAAACCCTACTACAATTTTACCATATTTAAAAAAAAACCTATCTTCGCTGATATGTAACTAACTTTCTAAATATTAAATATAAAACAGTACTAGATATAGATCAAAGTACCCGCCATAAAAGAGCAATACAAATTAAATAACAAAAATAAAGATTACACATAAAAGATTACAAACTACAACTACAGACTACAAACTACAAACGCCGCATCATATCCCATCTCATCTAGGAGATCCGTAAACAAACTTTTATTTTCCCGCTATGGAAAACCTCATAAATGTTAACGGGGAAACAAAAGGCGGAGCATTACCCAATCTCCGGTGAAAACTAATTTATGCAGCTCAAGATAAAAACGTGACCTCTTTCATGTTTGCCAAAACGGCTTTACAAAAATTACTTTCCACATTATCATGTGAGCCTGGTACTTGGGGAATTGGTTCTCAATCGGTTTTCGCTCCGCCGAAGAGTTATCTCATGCGTGACAGCTTTATGAATAAAAACGCGATAGGTAAATGAGGCTTTATGGCGGCGATGTGATAATCTGAATCTGAATTGAGTGCCAATTATAATTCGAAGTAATAAATAGAGCATTTGCGTAAAATTTTAAGTAGAAGTGCTAAATTGGTAATAACGTAAATTATTTATAACGAGTATAGTAATCCTATATCAAAGGAGGACGGGCAAAAATATATGGAAGCATACCTAGGAACCAATAACAACATGCGATATATCATTGGAAAGATTTTTTAATGTACTTTAATTATTGTTATGGTGGGAAGTCTCAAGCTGCTGTGTAAAAAGACGCAATAAAGCCAAACTCTTCCTTAAAAATATTAGGTGTTTATTTTTATGTTTATCATCAATTTCTTGATTTTTTTTTGTAAAACAACATTAGCTACTAGTATAACATATAGCAAAAATCACAAAATCCGGTAAAAAAAAAGCCAAAGGTCGATAACATAATAATATAGCAAAAATCACAGTTCGATAAACAAAGCCAAATTATTATTTATTTATTACCATTAGCAAAACATGCATACCCCCATGATCTATTGACGATCGATTAATACTTATCGGTTTTAGTTTTCTATAATGTATTATTTTGTAATTTTACACTAATATTGATAAAGCTTATTCGACTAGTATTTGTCTGCACAGACTACTTGAGTTTTAGTACCTACTTAGAATGACGTAATGCTTGTAAAACCATTTTTAAATGAAATTCTGAAAAAAAAAAATTATTTAAGTCTGCTTTATTGTGCCATAACTTTTGCCACACTATGATTTGGTACTTCCCGCCATAACAATAATTAAAGTACATAAAAAATCCTTTCCAATGATATATCGCATGTTGTTATTGGTTCCTAGGCAATAATGCCCGTCCTCCTTTGAAGTAACAAACGTTTCGGCCGAATTACACTGGCCATGGTTAAGTGATTCAGTGATTAGTCTCGTTTCATTAGTTATTTAAATATTTAGAGCCTTTTGCCTACACGTCCATTTACACTACACACACATTATATTATTCGTATTTATATTAACAAAACAAAAACATTTTGATAGTCTCTTTTACACGACAACTTTTATTTTCCTAGTAATTATACGCTGTGACACTTCAGGAAGCTTTAGCTACGTCGGTCGGTCGTGTTGTCATTTTAAAAGCTTCGACATTATACTCGCTTGGTTAAGCGTCTGAAAACCTAACATAAAACATGAAAGTAAGTATTACCGCAGTGAAAAAATATGTAACTTTTAGGTACGTATATCTTTGATGGCATTTCCATGTACCATCGCCCTGTGCAAACGTTAGTCTAGCAGTAGTAACAATTAAACAATGAATACTATGACCAACCTTGGTGCTAGTGCAGCTTGAAGACTTTAACAAAATAAAAGAATAAACTTTTTTTTTAAATTATCTGACTCATTAGGTGTCTAGCATTAAAAAACCAATTTGTAATTTATAAAAATATGAAAAAATGCTAATTAACTTCAAGGCCTGGATAATTTAAATTTTCAATGGCTACCTAAATTGTTTGATAGCGACTTAGTTAAAAACAAATCGCAATTAGGATTTCGAGCGTACGTACATTTTAAAAGCTGGTAAGTAATATTCTAACGAGCGTTGTAATTAGTGTTTAAATAATTCGCAAGCGTATGCACCCCTACACGAAATAAAATGTAAAGAGCGCGGGCTGCATACAAATTTTACAAGAAATTGAAAAGTCTGAGAACCCTCGCTTATAGGCAACAAGTTTTAAGTTTAATTGAAAAACTTGCGAATGTTTAAAAGTCACTCGCAACATGTTTGATGAAGCACTTAAAAGACTTCACTTAAAACGCTTCGGTAAATAGAAAGCGTCGTATGTTTCGAAACGAAATACTGATTTAAACTGCCAATTGAAATTACTGCTTGTTTAAAATTTCTTTCGAACTTTAATTTTTGATAATGTTAAACATTTTTAGATGTCTATAGTTCGTAATCGAGCGTTGACCCGTTGGTAGTTCAATGACCGAGTCTCCTTGTGATTATAAGTTTGTTTTTGGATTAAAGATTGCGTCTATCGTTTAAAGGTACAAAAAAGTGTCGGGATTAATTTTTAATTTCACGTGTTGGTTTTGTGCGTGCTTCGGAAAGCACTTAAAACTGTTGGCCCTGACTGTATTAGCAGTCGTTAACAATCACCAGTACCACACTGGCTCGTTCTCCCAGCAGTGTCTAGAGTTCTATCTGTAAAGACAACTTATTCCCAAGCAGTGGGGAGTTATATTGAGCTGGTGATAGTGACGGCCGTGTTGCTTGATGACGAGCAATTAGCGCGTTCCGGTTACCAATTGATATTACAGTGTGAAACTTATTGTCAACGGCTCTAAAATTACACCCCATTATCCCAACGATGACGATGTCGACGAGTCATCATCATCAGCCATAGGACTGCGGGCATAGGCCTCTCCAAGTGCACGCCAATTTCCCGATAAATCAAAATTTATAAAAAAAAAACAATAAGCAAATCCGTTCAGTGACAGTTAAGAAACCCCATCACGGCTTATAAGTAACCCAGATTGCTAAATCTTTTTCAACCGCACACGTAGGTAGAGGTTTGATTCAGCCCAGCCCCTCATATTCCTTTGATTATTGTGTTACCGAAACGAGGACAGGAAAAAATTGTTTGGTGTGTGCACTTTTGTGACACGTATAGTGATGGGGTGAGTCTTATCCGGATTGCTTACAAAATAAATATTAAATGTTCTTTTTTTGTATTTGTTGAATAATTTTTTATTAAGTAAGTATCCAATATTTATAAGAAGTGTAGAATAAAGTTACTGAACGGTATTTGAATCTACACAGTGTTTCCATGAGCGGCCTTTAGTGAAAATCTTTGTTATTTGTAAAAATGTTAAGGTCCAATGTCAATGACGTAATTGTTGACATTGAATAAGGTCACTTTTGCTAGCATAGTAAGTAGATAGTGTTTAGTAATTTTGTGCTGATCGAAAAATCCATTAGTGGTCTAATTCTCAATCGTGGAAAATCCCAAAAAGTAAATTACAAAAACAATAATAATAATATCAATAGTAGCCAGAATAATTCACCAGCAACTTGCTCTTGGATATGGCCTTGTTGAATCGGAGGTGCTGTACTATAAATACGCGCCTGCGCCAGTACTCGAAAATGGTCATGCAACGCTCTACTGGGATCGCTCTATCATTACGGACAGGACTATTGTCTCCAATAGGCCTGATATCGTGGTGGTCAACCGATCCCAGCGCCGGGCAATACTGGTTGATATCACCATACCTCATGATGAGAACCTTGTGAAAGTCGAGAAGGACAAGCTCTGTAAGTACCTTGACTTGGCTTACGAGGCTACCGCCATGTGGGATGTGGATTCAACCATTATTGTACCGATAGTCGTTTCGGCAAACGGTCTTTTAGCCAAGAGCCTCGATCAACACCGATCTTACTGTACCGTCATTATGTACGTATTTCTCTAAAAACGTAATAATTGTGTTTTTCTCATGTAAGTGAATTTATTTGTATTTCTTAATAAGAATAAATATATTAAACCATAATTTGAATTATGATTTTCTTAAATAAAAATTTATCTACGCAGTGTTTTTTTTACATTTTGGATGAATTCCAAACAATAAACACACAACAACAACAAATAACTTTTTTTATGAATATATTTTGATATTATGAATTTACAATTAAAGAAAAATATTAATATACAAAAAAACGATACAACACTAGCGGTGCGTAATCTATTCGTTGTCAGCGGGTACGTAATGAATGATGTTTTGCATGGTCGAAGACGTAAGAGTTTCTGCTTGTTAAAAGCTCCGGATATATAAATTCCTTTCATTTACGTACGCAATCAAATGTGAATTTGACGCATACGGATTTTTGCGAAGCTTTGCCGTTTTGTTTCAATTTATGTTATGAAGGGGATATTGATGAAACAAGGTACAGGGGGGATACAAAGTACAAAAATATTTACATTATTAACAATTTTGAGGCAATATATAATAATTCTGAAGAAGTATATTGACCAGTGTGTGTTGCCAGTGATGAAATACGGGACTGAGACGTGGTCGCTTACCAAGGGTCTCATAAAAAGGCTCAAGGTCACTCAAACAGCAATGCAGAGGGCTATGCTCGGGCTTTCTCTGCGTGATCGAATCGGAAATGAGGAGATTCGCAGGAGAACAAAGGTTACCGACATAGTCCGAAGAGTTGCTAAGCTCAAGTGGCAGTGGGCTGGGCACATCGCTCGCAGACTGATGACCGCTAGGGCGGAACGGTCCTCGAGTGACGACCGCGTACCAGAAAGCGCAGTCTGGGCAGGCCCCCAACTCCAAACAAATTTTGCTAACCAAAAATATTTAATAAACATACTGTGAAATGCATAATAATAATAGTATATAATATTACTTGTGTATTAAACATCTGCTTAATTTTTAGATTTCTTAGAATTGTAAAATTAATGTTACAAACATTACCATTCAGAATTTGGGGCATATATGTAAATGTAGATTTTGTGTGATATCAGAAATTTCTCTCAAAAAGCATGTGACATTTTTATTCATCTAACACTACATTTTTAAACTGCCGTAATTCACAAAAAAACATGTAAGACAAGCAGAAAACTTTACTAAGTACAAAATAAAACAGTACCTACCCAACATCCAAACGCCTCTAGCTATTTCTATGACAATTTCAACTCGAGCACTTAACATGCCATATAGGAGACGCATCAAGAAAATGAGCAATTTCGCCGTGAGCTAAAAACAAATAAATGTCAATCCTTAAAAACGAATCGCTACGAGCACACGTGCACCGGAGGGAACGATACAAAGGGAAGCAATTTGAAAAAAAAAAAAAATCTCTATATTGGCATCTGCGAAACAAATGATACGGGAAATACTTAAATCAAGAGCATCGATGTGGATTGAAAATTGTATGCAGTAAACAGTGTAAGGGATTGAGCGGTAATTTTGTTTCGGAATCTTTTGGGATCATGACGACATGTGGGGCTGATGGTTTTATTTATTTAATTTTATACGGAACATTTATATATTTTTTTTATATCATCATCATCATCGGCCTATCTTAGTCCACTGCTGGACATAGGCCTCCCCTAATGAGCGCCATAGCGCCCTGTCGCTTTTTTTATATACTTAGGAATAAACGGTTACACATAATTTAAAAATATATACTTACTAAAATTGCTTGTAAAATAAAGTTATAGTTCCCTAAATTATCATTTAACATTTAACAGTACTTGAATATACAAAAAATAGCAGACATTCACTATAACAAACAAAATTTACCCCAAAACACCGAATCCGCGCGCAAAATACAAATAATAATAATAATAACAAAAGAAATAAAACATAAAAGCAAATACTTATATGCATTTAAATTATAGACACGCAAAGCATTTAACAAAATATAAAATTGATTGAGTAAAAAGAAAAAAAACACTTAAAATGAATAAAAAGATATGTTTTGTTATTCACCCGATTGTTGGGTGCGTCGCTCATTTATTTCGTAACTTGAATAATAGGAGATAAGATTAAACCTAGAGTTGATTAAAGCAATTTAGAAAATAATAAAGTAGCAGCAGAAAATCTTCTGCAAATTAAGAAAGGTAACGAAATACTTCGCAATTAAGAAAGAAAAACAATTCAACAGTTTAACTACTATACTTGGAAAAGATCTAGAAAATATTTAGGTACAAGAATATTATTCAAGCTTTTGGCTTTCTTGAACAGATTACAACCATGATTTTCAATGACTAAACAAAACCAAAAATCTTGACGCGAATATATCATTTACATTTCCCTAAAAAAATAAAGAACACACTACTTTTTATTGAATCGTAACGACACTAGCATTTAATTATAAAAGCGAAAAAATACGCATTATTAATCATACTACAAGCATTCAATTGTAAATAGGTTCCTCTTAAAACGAGCTGAAATTATAATATTGGAGAAAAGGCGGGGACTACTGATAAATGGAGAAGCAAATGTGAGTCGAATTATGGATATGAAAAAATCTAAAAATTATAGTCTTTGTTCGCATTCCGTAAAAAGCAACGAGCCCGCACTATCGAAATTGGTTTCGATAAAATTTGCGTAATGTTATCCAATTCGATATAGATTCGAGTAATTGCTGATTTAATGTGACGTCGCCGCGTCGTTTAACATTTTATTGTGTGTAATATTTCGAATGGATCTTGTTTTTTAAAGTAATGTTTTGTTTTCCTGTTAGTGTGTTGTAGACTGGGGAAAGTTAATGTTACCTGTTATTAGTATTTTTCTATCAGAAAATATATAGCTATATTAAATTTTCAAATTTTTGTCTCCTTTGTCAAATTGTAGTGTGCTTTCTCAAATTTCAGTCTGTCTTCAAAAAAAAATTGTTTCAGAATTAAATATGAACGCATGACATATCAATCATTAGTAGATTGCTTTATTTATCTTTTCATATTGTTTTAGTGAGAGGTATTTGTACAGTCGAGTTCAATAATATGTATACACTTTTGACAGTTAGTAACCTTTATTTACCTTGTAATAAGAATCGACATCTGTCAAAAGTGTATACATATTATTGAACTCGACTGTACATTACTTTTAGTTTTTTTATTGTTAGGTTGGAAAACGACTCCGCTCTATCTTGACCTCGTTAACTCTAAATTTAGGTTAGTTTAGGAATTAAACTTTCAACAAAATACTGCAAAACTTAGCCTGTATTGAATCCTTAGCGGCATATAGCAATAGAGTTATAACAGAACCTTCTCACATTTCGAGACGAGTGAACTGTAGTCATAAACTTTATGCAGTGACAACATATTTCACGAACGCGCCATCCTTTTATTAGTCGGAGCGGGATGATCGCAGAATCCCCCTTTCCGCGGGAGTTTAAACTTGAGCCGGGGCCAGTATTGCAAAAGTTTTCAGCTCAACGAAAATACAGCGGAACGCTTTCAAGAGCGGTAGGCACGCGGACTTTTTCCGTTTCACTTTCTTTTTTTTGCTTCGGATTAAGTTTACGCATCACGTTGGTACCGATCGGGCCTTTGACTAACTTTGAAAGGATATGCGAGTGTGGATTCACCTGACTTTGATTGATGTAAACGTAGCTATGGTGTAGTGAAGGTTTTTTACGACGTCGACTCTCGAAAAAATGCATTTTTGTTTTTGTGTCTGTTTTGCTCGTCGACACGATGTTCGTTTGTTTTGTTGTGACGTAGATAATGCGGGTGATTTGGTGCCTGTGTAGGTATTATGCTGATAATGTAAATACTAAATTTTAAATTATTGAAACTAAAGTTCTCAGCTCAACGAAACAAGCGGAACGCTTTCTAGAGCGGTTGGCACGCGGACTTTTTCGAAAGTGTGTCAAAGTGCTCTTGATTTTGATAATCGACATTTACTGTATATGGTAAGCACTTGTCCTTCAACATACCTGATGTTAAGTGATGAAGACCAACGTGGAAGCGCACTTCATTAAAATCCTCAACACTAATAAGGCACTGGCTATCTTATCTCAAACTGTAGGAACACAGCAACGCTAACAATGATGGTATGTATGGCGACATCTATAGATCTTTATATATATAAATCTGCGTGTGTTTGTTATTGAACTCCTTCTAAACGGCTGGACCGATTTGGATGAAATTTTCTGTGTGTATTCAAGTGGATTCGAGAATGGTTTAGATTTACAATTGGACCCGGTAGGTGGCGCTGCTATAGGGGTCCATAATGGGATACGGGTGTTCTTTCAAAAAATTTTCAAAATTCAAAATCATTTATTCAGTTTAGGCTACAAATAGCTCTTATGAACGTCATTATGCCATCGGTTCGTAAGTCTACTCTGGGCGGGAGATCTTGTACTGAGAAGAACCGGCAAGAAACTCAGCAAGTGTCCAGTTCTTTTCTCCCTTACAGCGTCAAAAATATTGGAAAATGCCCTATCATAAAAGGACACTTTCCATCACAAATAAAAACACAAAATATAAAGGACAATCACACATATTAAAAAAAACAAAAGAGAAAATACAATAATATCTTAAGCGGACAAAGTCGCGAGCGGGCCACTAGTCTTTAAATAAGATGGTGGTAAGTAGCTAGGTAGACTTAAAATAAGCCTTAACACCAACCACACTGAGTACAATTATATATACCGATTACCGATTTAGGCCCCTCCAGAATACCAGGGTTGCAGCGGCTCTATGTCGCTGTAGCACGTGCTGAGGCTGGGGCCTAGTTGGCCACACTTTGTCTTTTGTCTTTGTTTTGTATTGTTATTGTGAGTATCGTGTGATTTTGTAGTGTGTGCCAATAAATGTAGGTATTTCATTTCATTTTTTTTCGTTTCATATACCTACCTTAGCTGGGTGACGAACAAGTCTTCGAAAACGAGTGTAAGGGAGACGGGGCAGTCGTTTTTGATAATATAATTGACACCGTTAAGAAGTCGCACCTTCTAAGCGAGTGATACTTTTTTATTTAATTTATTTTTTAAACTTTTTTTAGTTGCCGACAAAGTGCACCTTGGGAAATGAGAAAAGTAATATCTATTTACGGCGCAAATGTCTGTTAGCGTTTTACGATTTCTCTAAAACAATCTGTATTCGCCTCTTGCGCGGGCTGTAAACGCCAAATGCAGTGTGATTGCAGTGTTGCCAGCTCACATGTTTCTGCTATTGCAGTTCTGATATAATTTTTGTGTTGTTATTTCACAAATATTTGGTACCGTGTATTAGAATAGTTTTGTTATTTCTGTATGTGAATTTGACAGTGTAATATATATTTTAGTTGGTAAGTATGTCTTAAAAGTATTAAATAACAAAATAACGACTGTAAGTATAGCTAAAAGACGTCCACTGCTGGACAGAAAGAAAACCAGCCAACAAGAAAGTCAACACGTTATAGAAATCTATTATTATTAGTCAATCCTAAAAACACTGATGTTTCAGATTACGTTGAACTTATACTACAGTATTAAGAATCATCATCATCATCATCATCATCATCGTCATCATCTTGATAAGCTTATAGATCCCACTGCTGGGCTCAGACCTTCCTACGTAAACATGGTACACAACAACAACAACCGGCAACAACGGCTTAACGTGCCTTCCAAAGCAAAAATGTAATTCGGTAACCCATCCGCTGACCCATGATTCCGACAGTTACTTAACTTGCAAGATAAAGCCGAACGCTCAAACCGCTACGACATCCATCCACGTTTGAAAAGAAGTTCTAAGAATGCAAAAATAAATAAGTATAATCTACTCTTTGGTTTTTTTATTCAAATCATTAAAGCTTAAGTTACAACATTTTTCAGTATTATTTACATAAGAGATAATTACTTCTACTATTTGTGAGGGTAAAAAAAAGAAATTTCTTATCATATTTTTTTAAAGGACACCATAACTTTTTAAGAGTAACAAAGTCCTAATAGTATCTTTCCTTTTTATCAAATATCCCGCGTCACCCGCACTACATTACCGAGCAAATTTCTTTTTTTTCTAATCTAACCATCGCACCGCTCGTGATCACACGTCCAGTCTATTTTCGGTAGTTATTCTACCGTTAAAGCTGGCAACATCGCGTGTCAGAACTGTCCAGGTGTACAATCTGATAAGCAGACAGTAAAGCCTAATCAGGTGGACTCTTTGTTTGCGAGCGTCACAGGGTACAACGCCCCCCCTCCGGAGATCGCAGAATTCAAGTTTTCTCAGTGTTGTTGGTGCTTTATTCGAGAATAAAACTTGCTTCGGCTAAGTCCGCGAAGTATCTGGGTAGGTATGTTTTTTTTCTGAAACTCAGCGTTTGTTTTAAGTTGTCTTGTTTCGTTTTCTTTTGTTTGCTTTTAAATGTCTGGTATGAACGGTCTTGTGTTACAAGCCAATTCATAAAATTAAGTGACTATTAATACTTTTTGAGGGGTAGTTAGAGTATTTAGGGTACCTAGTTAAAGCGGAAGGTATTTAGGGTAGTGGAATCGCACTTCACTCGGGATCCTCAACTACTGGAGGCATTGGCTATCATATCTCTAGCTGCCGGAATACAACAATGCTTAAACATTGATGTTATGGCGACATATACAGACTTATTAGTGGGGACTTAATGGTTTTCCGTAGCTATTTAAATGTTTATTTATAATACGACGACTTCTTAGGTCGAGTGGTTTGTACACCGGTTTTCATGGTGTCGCCATCTCTGAGGTCCCGGGTTCGATCCCCGGGCGGGTCAATTTAGAAATTATATTGTTTTTCTAAATTGTCTCGGGTTTGGGTGTTTTCTATGTATATTAAGATGTATTTAAGTATGTTTATCCGTTGTCTAGTAACCATTTAACGAGTTTCATAAGGAAGCTTCTCTTGGGCTAGATAATTGGTGTGAGTGTAGGAAAGTTCTTTTTTTTATTTAATGTAAGTAAGCCAACAAAAATATTGACATTTACTGATATCTGGTTTGACCTATCCAAACACCTACATACGTTACATTCCATTTTCAGTTTTCCGATGGGCTTCGCAAAAAGCCTTTTGCGTCGGAACTTTTACGTCAGAGATTACTCTGACGTGGCTTTATTAAAAGCCCAGGTACTAGAAGCGGGTCTGCGCTTAACGAATTTTCGTGTCATAACCACTTTGAATCCTTTTAATCTATTAATATGGAATTCAAAATGGTCGAGCTTCATCCGAAGCCGTGTTAGCTACGAGAATATTTCATTAAGTTGGGCAATGCACAACATTGAAGCATTTGACGTTATAAATGCCTGGATTTTGTCTACCTACGTGATGTATCGATAAACTGTGCGGTATATCGATAAATAAATGTGCTAAAAAGAAAAAAATAAACTTTTACTTTAAAACTTTTAATATCAACTTATAACGTCATTGGTCATTACACAATTTATATGATATAAAAGGTTGTCGCGAGATTTAAGTACTCGTATTTACTTAGATTGACAGTTTTAATAGTTAAAATCAATCACATCAAGTTATTTAATTTACTTGTCCATCTACACAAGTAAATCTCGCGACAAGCTTTTTTAATATTTAAATTGTGTAATGACGTAATTTATTAGTAATTAGTTGATAGTAAAAGTTTTAAAGTAAATTTTTATTTTTTTCTTTTTAGCGCATTTAAGTAATAGCTTGTTTTTTAAAAAGGTTTTTACTTTTAATGAATTTTTGACTTTTTAGTTATCGCTGGACACGTTTTAAAAATTTAGTTCGCCATATTGGATTTAGAGTGACATCACTTTATTTTTTTCGAATTATTCTCAGCAAGCCCTTTCATTTGATACCCATATTGTAGGAATGCTTTAAAACTAATTAGTCTGCCATTTTGAGTGTGCCGCTATCTTGGATTTAGAATGACGTCACACGATTATCCATGCATTGTCATCCGTACTAAACATGTATTACAAAATTTCTGCTCAATCGGTGGAAGATATCTGCTTCAAAATTGAGTTGCAAGATTCCACCCGAACAAATATACATACATACATGCATACATTCATAAATTGCAAGTTAAATAAAAGCTTGTAAATTTTTTCCAACGAGAATATTTTTTTAAAGTACCCAAGTAGTAAGTAAATAAGTAAGGAAATTTTTTAAGTTGCTCATTCGTTGGAAAGTTAAAGCAAACGAAAATAAAATAAATTAAGACAGTATGGATTTTTTTAATAACTATTATCTGAATCCAACATTCTCTTTTTTTATTGTTTAACGAATTAGTGACTGTAATTTATGTAACTATTTAACTTTAATGTTAAATAGTAAATTAAGAAAATTATTTTTTATTATTTATTCATTTTAGAAAAAACTAACACCTTAATAAGTAATTAAGTAGTATATATTTATAATAGGAAAAAACATAGTTTCATTTTTAGAACGTTTTGATACAGTTCAATATATAATAATGACAATGAAAATTGTATGTATATTTTTAATATTTTAATTTTGCATTTACAATGAAAAATATAGTTACTCAGCGGTCAGATTATATAATCTAATAAATGGCTGAAATTGATTAATTAGCTAATATCGAACAAAATATTTTCGGGGTGTGCGGTAATTAATATATGTTACAGGTATAGTAGTTATATCACAAGCATAACATGTCTTGAACTTAGTGAAATAAATCCTTTCATTGGTTTATATTCAAAACGGTATTAATTGAAACACTCAAAATACAAATACAGCACGTTACTATCCAAATTAAAGTCTAGACAAAACGGTGTACGGTTTGCCGATTGCGCTCAACAATCTTCCACAAGTTCCTCTCCATTTAAATATTTCCTTGCAATTAATTTAATTTAGTTAACAAAGGGGAACGCTTTTGAGTGGTCTTACTCAAAATTAGAGAAACAGTCTTTACAGTTAAGAACCTCTTTTCGACTGCTACAAGTAATGGAATGGCGTTAAACTAAACTTTAATTAACGATGCTATAATAAAAACAATGGTGAAAGGAAAAACTTTGAAAGATCACTTTGTGTTTAGTCTTTCTGACGAAATAAACAAACTCGTTGTAAGACCAGTGGCGGTAGCCAAAGTAACATTTAGAAAACGATAGCGAAGTTCGAAAATAATAAAATGTATGGGATTGACATAAGATTGACCACGTGATTTAGCGCGGCTTATGTCAATCCCATACATTTTATTCTTTTCGAACTTCGCTATCGTTTTCATAATGTTACTTTGGCTAAGCCTACTGACTACTTTTATTATAAAGAATTTAAACAGGTATTAACGCAAACTGCTCGTAATTACCATAAAACTTATCTATCACCAACATATTTTAATACAATATGTGCCTATGTTAAAATAAAAGTCAATTTCCTAAGTTAAATTCGTAAACAGAACTTAAAATTGATAAGATGTTTGTCTCATTAGCAATAAAACTAATACGCTCATTAAATAATAAATAAATTACGCTTAAACTCGACCAGACATTAAATCGTATATTATTTAGATAAATAATAAAAATGATAATAATATTAATAATATACTTTTGTTCCGTTTGCGGTGGAAACAATGGGTCCATGGGGACTGGGTGCTCGCCTTATCGAGGCCTCCGGTGACAAGAAGGCTGGCAGCTACCTCTGCCAGCGTATTAGTTTGGCAATCCAAAGGGGCAATGTTGCCAGCATTCTGGGACCGTTCCCATGAGCCCACAGTTGGAGGACATATTTTATATAGGTCTTTAGTTTTTAATTTTCTAAATTATTTTTCTCTGTTTTTTTTCAAGGTAAATTAAGCAATATTTCTTTTTGTTTTATCTATTGGTTAAAAAAGATTATTTATACTAGAATAATTTAAAATGTCAACTTGTCATTTATGTTAATAAATTTAAATAAATTTTGAACCTCCTTTTTTTGAGTCGGTTAAAGTATTGTAGATATTTCTATAGTTCTCATTAGTACTACGCAGACATTAAAAAGAGTTTATCAGAGTCATTCCACCTCAATCGTAATTCAACGAAACAAAGGGCCCAGTCAGCTATTGGGAAATCAATGGTGGCCGTGGGCTTCTGGCTTACTGCGCTGTAAATTTACCGATACGGTGCGCCCCGGAGCTGCGAGCGGGCCCCGTCCCGTATGTGTGCTGTTATCTGGATGTGTAAAAATTGTCATGGCGATTTATGCTCTCCTGATTCATGTTTGAGTTAGGTAGTGAACTTTGATTGTTAGAATTATTAGTACCTATGTGGTACGCGAATATTTCGTTTATTCACGGATTGCGGACTCACCACGCGTAATGTAAGAAGAATATTTATATTTGTATATATTAGTTATACCAAAAACATTAAATTGATTGAACACTAAAATTTTAATATTGTCTACAAAGATGAAAAGGTCTACACAGCAAGTTTAACAACAAATACGCCAACTAAAAATATTTAAATAAAATGTGAAAGTCCTAGATTACGTCTTAGATATTTTTTTTGTTTTTCATTTTAACTCTCTATTTATAGGATTTAACTATTTTAAATTAAAGCAAAAATATAATATTTTAAATGTTCATCATCATTACAGACTCTCTCTTCTGTGATTACAGTTCTGACGTTACCACAATAATAATAATTGTTAAACATTTTATTTTTAAAGTTGTAGATAAGACTTATCTTTTTAATTAACTCACGAGCGTGTCCCGAGGGAGTAGTCATATAGTCTGAATATGAAGCATGTATATCCCGAAACAAAAACTGGACAAAGTCCTATATAAGTACGAGTAGCCTACCAATGTAAGTCTGTCGAAACAAAATATAGACAAAATTGTTAATAGTCAACCAACTCGTCAAAGTCCGTCGTCGCCATAACATCAGTGTTAGTAGCATTGTTATGTCCCGATAGTAAAAGATAATCCATAGGTCGCTGGTTCATATCCGGCTCGAAGGACCATGGGCGAGTTTTGTAGAACTT
Source organism: Eudonia lacustrata (assembly GCA_947562085.1). NCBI lineage: Eukaryota > Metazoa > Arthropoda > Insecta > Lepidoptera > Crambidae > Eudonia > Eudonia lacustrata. The sequence goes on from OX387317.1 coordinate 17,133,987, forward strand.
TGTTGTATTTTCAATTAAAATAAGGACGCAGTTCAAAATAAAACAATTTTTATAGCAAAACAGGTCTGTTACGTTACACACAGCGGATGACAGAGAGCAATGTTGCCAATAACAAAACATAGTATTATTTTTAATTCTTAATGTTGCCAACAGATAGTAAGTTCATCAGTAAATGACAATTCCGGGTGAAGTGCTTTTCCACCTTCAGCCTTATCATCAGCTGAGAAGAAGGCCAAGCGCTGACGGATTATAAAATACTAGTGGCCCGCTCGCGACTTCGACCGCTTAAGAACACCCGTACCCCACGATGGACCCCTGTTGCAGCGCCACCTACCGGGTCCAATTGTAAATCTAAACCATTCCCGAATCCACTTAAACACACAAAAAAAAAATCATCAAAATCGGTCCAGCCGTTTAGAAGGAGTTCAACAAACAAAACGTTGACAGTTTCCAAGAGAACAAAACAAACAAATCATTCGTCCGCTTAAGAACACCCGTATTCCATGATGGACCCCTATAGCAGCGCCACCTACCGGGTCCAATTGTAGATCTAAACCATTCTCGAATCCACTTAAACACACGCAGAAAATTTCATCCAAATCGGTCCACACTCACAGAAGATTTTTATATTATAAAGATAAAGATAAAGATACACATCCTTTTTACAGAATACAGTCAATACTCTTTCACATAAAAACATTTAAATAAAAAAACAAGTTACCTACGTCTGTCACCCTTTAAAGTATCAGAAACGTTATTTATTTAATTTTGATCCCCTACCTTTTGTGTGCGATGCTTATCTTTTTAGTATCATGTTATTAAAGACGTATTAAAACTTATTTCTTTCCCAATGGCGGCATACAATTACAGTGTGTATAAAGACTTTCTTCTGACGTTATGAATGGATGCCAGTGAGCTGCAAACAATTGTTAGTCGTACCCCACCCTTGCAAGTTTTATTGTTCAGTCATAAATGCCACGAACGGTTATTATTTTCCCGTCGTAAAACAACAAAATAATACTGTAACAATAATGGGAGCCCTCACTAATCTCGGCGCGGATTCTCACAATAACACATTTTATTGCGCATTGTAATTCATTTTATACCGCATGTGGTTTTTTATTGGTAGATGAAAACGAGAATGTAGACTTATAAATTTTGGTGGCATACTGTCTCCGTGACGAAGGAGGAGGGACTTCGATTTGACTTTTTCTATTAAACTGCGTTATTGAGTAGCGAGTGAAATATGGAACGACAAAACTCTCGAGTCTCAATCATAAAATGTGACATTAGTTTGTTTCTAGAGCTTCTATTTTTGAAAATTCAAAAAGTTTTTTACGCATAGATATAATTATATCATTTTGTACTCAGCGTTACTCAATTGTTTCGTGTGCTTTGAAAACTTTTTGGAATGGCGGTATTCTATTTTTAAATTTTATTTTTAATCATCACACCCTAAGGGGGTCAAAAAGGGTGTGAAAGTTTTTATGAAAGTCCGTCAGTTTTATGAAAATTGGTATTTGGGTGCTTGAAAAGAATTAAAGAATGACCTGTCACAGGAATTTTGTTTATTTTTCTTTAAATTAGTAAAAAAGGGAATATGGTTTTGTTTAGAGAAATTGTTATTTTTAAAGTAATAACTATCAAAATGAATATTTAATTCGATCTTTAGATTTTTCAACAAAACTAAGAATGACGTGTTTTAGCATTTTTCGAAAAACCTCCCCTAGAGAGGTGAAATTGGGGTGGAAAGTTTGTATGGAAATCTGTCATTCCTTAAATTTCGGTATTTGGCCTGGTTAGAAATTACGAAGAGTTTCAGGATTTTTGGAAAAATAACAATTTATACAGGAGGTTTCAGAACGGATCAAAATTAGTTATACAGAGTGATCTTTATTACGCGGTTTTGTTTTACGCTTTTTACTAGTTCTAGCTCGCATGGATGGGCTTTTTAATGATACAAAATAAAAACTTAATGTTGAAATTACGTGACATGTTTTGTTGTCTAACTCTTATTAATTATACGCTTATGATTTTTACCTTTAATAAGTTTGGCTTTTATTACCAACAAACACAAGTCATGTAGCCCACGTGAGCAAAGCCGCGAACAAAAAGCTAGTAATACATAAAACTCCCCGCTTTTGTTTCTAATAAATCCAGGCGTTTCTAACCCTATGCAGCGTTTCGTCTTTTCACCACAAGATTGTTAAGATCGCTAAGTGCGTTTAAAGCTCCGAGAAAGCCGTAACTCGTAGTTATGCTACGGATTCAGTTGGTCTATCTCTTAATCAACGGATCACACAACGGTGTGACGTCATCATTCATTTTACAATGTCAACCAACGTCTTATTTTAAGTTAGTGGTAGATGTTACAATAAGTAGGTAGTACATCTTTTATTGTGGTACTGTCCTGATATTGATTTTGACCTTCAAATAAAGAAAAACTTGTTACCTTTTTACAATTATAGTGGACAGGAGGATGGAGGACAAAATGTCGGCGTGGTTGGCAGCAAAAGCGGCGGAGTCAAAAGCAATGAAAATAAAAAGTCAAAATCTTGTTTATAAACTCCACAAAAAACTCTTCGACCGTGATACAACCGTAACCGGCCAGTAATACCTACTCACCTAATTGATACTGCCAATACATTTCGAAAAACCTTCGTGAATGTTAATTTTCTGACGCTTTTGAATAGACACAAGTACCAATGTGTCCTGTATGAGGAGATAGCGTTAAAGTAATTGCAATATGGCGCACTGGAATTTGAGCTTTGCTGCTCCCAGTTTAGGTTAGAAACGGAGTGGGGGTTCCTATATTTGGGGAGCAATATTATCATCTCCACATCCAAATAAATGAGAAAAAAGCCGTGGTCCGGCAGACGAACTTTTTAATTCGTAATTACAGGACGGCGTCCAGGCTTTAAGCTCCATTAACTTTTTTCGTAAATGTCCCTTTCCTTGAGGCATAGGTCTATATCTATAAAAGGGAATGGGTCATTTTGTTGTCCCCATTCAAATTACTACTGTCCGTAATGTATGGGGGGATGTAATTACTTATTTAGCAATTAGAAACATTGTATTGCTTATACTCGTACGTTAACAATAAATTCATTCGTTTTCATGTTTAGTTAAATCATGATGATTGCTGTGTACAACTTTTACAACTTTACTTTTGTTTATCATAACATAGATAGATAAAAACCGGCCAAGTGCGAGTCGGACCCGCGCACGAAGGGTTCCGTACCATTATCTATAAAAACGGCAAAAAAAATCATGTCGGTTGTATGGGAGCCCCACTTAAATATTTATTTTATTCTATTTTAGTATTTGTTGTTAAAACGGCAACAGAAATACATCATCTGTGAAAATTTCAACTTGTGGTTTACGATATAAGACGTATTATAAAAACTACTTACTAGATCTCGTTCAAACCAATTTTCGGTGGAAGTTTGCATGGTAATGTACATCATATATTTTTTTGTTTTATCATTCTCTTATTTTAGAAGTAACAGGGGGGGACACACATTTTACCACTTTGGAAGTGTCTCACGCACAAACTATTCAGTTTAGAAAGAAATGATATTAGAAACCTCAATATAATTTTTGAAGACCTATCCATAGATACCCCACACGTATGGGTTTGATAAAAAAAGAAATTAGAGTTTCAGTTCTAAGTATGGGGAACCCTCAAAATTTATTGTTTTTTTTCTATTTTCGTGTGAAAATCTTAATGCGGTGCACAGAATACATTTACTTACCAAGTTTCAACAGTATAGTTCTTATAGTTTCGGAAAAAAGTGGCTGTGACATACGGACGGACAGACAGACAGACATGACGAATTTTGCCATTTGGCTACGGAACCCTAAAAAAGACAGATACTACAAAGCTCATACACAGATAAGTATGAGTAAGTAGATATAAGTTATGATTATTTCTACCTTTGACAAAAGAAGTAAGGCTATAAGACAATGTTTTCTTTTAATACTTTAATAGTGAACCGCTTCACCTTCATCTCACTAAAATCCTATCTTATCTATCTTATCTCTAACTGACGGAACTCAACATAGCTCCAAACCATTTTGATGGTGATAGCTAGTCAGGCGAACGTAAAACCAAGCACTACCAGAAACCAAACAGATTGAAACAAGTCTCTGCTGGAATCGAACCCGAAACTACAGGGTTGGCATACCAATAGTCTTACAACTAGGCTTAGGTCAATTAAAACAGGGCCAATTTTAAATTACGTAAGTCTAAGGGCTCTTTCAAATCAGGTGTATCTGTCGGCGCGCGAGTGGCGTTTGGCCGCTCTCAGCGATACGACGGCGTAGCGGCGGGCGGTGGCAACAGGTTCGGACCCCTGGCCCGCCGCACACCGCCGCACTTAGCTTCGCGACAGCTTAGGCACCGGCCGATTCTACTTTTGTACGGTCACACGAATTGCTTGTACCTAGTAATATTATATCTATAGAAATACAGTCCGCTTTTTACTCTAAGATCCCCTTGAGATCAACAGTATCCATATTAAAACAGGTCCTACATGAAACACCTAATTTGAAAGAGCCCTAGGAATCAAAAACAAAAGCTAGTCAGCATAAAAATTTCAACTACATAGGTAGCTAACATCCTAAAGGTGTAGATATAACTAATAACATAGCCAACATAAAAAGTAGAGGCGTAGCACCATCCGATAATGCCCTGTTTACTTCCAAACTCAAGCAAGGAGTGCGTTGTTAGCACATTCGCACTCGACAATTTTATTGCAACCTCCACTGCGGGTTATTGAAAGAACTGAAGTGCCCTCACCTCCCTCACGCTAGTTATCACATCTTCGATGCGTGTGGCTTTTCTGGCCATTTTTTATGTCTGTCATCTTCACTTTGAGGTTTAACGGACCAATATTGGGTGGTGGAATTGAAAGAGCGCTGGCGGAGTGGAGATGTCTTAATAGATCGAGCTTTTGAAATTGGATCGTTGTTAGTGACATTTGTGATAAGTGGTACAAGATATTAACGGTGCCGCGATTTCTTAAATGCTTGTATAAATAAAAACATTTTTTACGGATTACTCGCGTTTAGTTTACACATTAATTTATATTATAGGATATATTAGGATCCGTGGACACAGGGAGACAGGTCCCAGATCCCGCAAAGGGTTCAAAACGTCAGGATATAAAATTATATAAGTAAGTAAGGAAACAGCCTATAACTATCCCACAGCTGGGCAAAGGCATCATTGAAATCAAGTCATCACTACAATTGATAGGTGTTGGCTTAATCACTGCGCTCGCTAAATGCGGGTTGGTGATCACCCAGGCTATGCATCACACACACACTTTGCTCGACCTGCCCCCCGACCGCCTAACCGATCGCTTTGACTACGCGTATAGTTTATGACGTCATCTTGCCACCTCGCACCGCCTATGAAAGCAATAAAGGCTATATATAGCTTTCGATATTGCTTTCATAGGCGGCACGAAACAACAAGATGACGTCATAAACCACACACGAAGTCAAAGCGATCGGTTAGGCGGTCGGGCCCCTGGCCATTGAACCCGGGACCTTCGGGTATTTGGCCGAGTGGCAAAGCACTCCGAGGCAGGTAGGAGTTCCGAGGGCAGATCCGTAAAAGTTGTTTTATTTAAAAGTGCAGTGTTCGCGTAAACTTTAAATGCTTGTTTTATAATCCTCGATCCGATCCGAACCCTTCGGAGAATCTAGTAGGGCACGGACACGCACTTTTAAGTGTGTGATGCCGTTCCCTCTAGAAAACCTCCGAAGGTGATTCGTTTCACACGGCTTGAAGTACCCTTTACTGTCTCTTACCTTCTTATTTGATAGATGAATGAACAAGCGGCCGAGAAAAATGTCCGAATGAAATGAATGACTGACTGAACGAAGTTCGTTAAAAATACGGCAATATGACGCCTACTTACCCTACTGCCTTAAAAAGTTAAGAAATAAAACCTTTTAAGTAGTTAACGACTATTATTTTGTTTATTAGAAAATAATTTGGAAAAATCTAATACATTATAGCGACTTTTTATACAACCATCGTGTACAGTCGGCGGCAGATCAACCTACCCAAATCTGTAAAATTTCTCCAATGAATATTGATCCTTATAACCAAACAATAAAGTTCAAAATTGATTGTAGAAATTTGATTGTTTTGGGTAAGTTGATCTGCCGCTGTGTGTACGGTAATTGTACGGTAATTTAGGGGTACATTTTACGGTAATACTGGCCACACAGTCTGGCAACACCTTGACTCATTCCCGGATTGTAGCAGAATACTAGTGCTTTGCCTATCCTATACATACGAGTATACGTACTAGAGTCTTTTGTCTAGGCAAAATTATCGCTGAGCTATTGCCCTATTTCTCAGCTACAACACACACATACTGTTTTAATGTGCGTTTTTTTATTGTGTGCAGTAGGTATTATCTTACTGTTTTATTTTTGTTTATATATTTTTTTTTTGTTTATATACCTACTTACTGTTTTTGCTTATTTTATGATGGTGTGTGTGTGATGAAGTACCAAATTAACTTATCGTTATCTATCTATCTAAAAAAAGTGCCATTTTTTTGTCACAGCTATCTTTCTTACATACAAAAGATAGCCACCTACAGATGTCGCTAACGATTCTTCAATCGGTCCAACCGGTGCTCACATCAAAAGTTACCGGGCCTCCGACACGTCCCTCAAGAGTTCCGGGACAAGTTCCCGGTTCGAGTGGCTCCCGGCTCTCCTTTTTCGCCATCTCGAGTGTCCGCGACACGTTTTCGCAATTTGGTAAAATAGTTTTGTCGTCTAATTTCTAAAGTAGACAGCTTGGATTTCTCTTGAAGCTCCGTTTGTTGACATTTAAAAAAAAAATATAGTTATATGTAGTTAAGGGAAGATAAAAATAGTTTTATAAATAGTTTAAAGTTAGGAGCTCGATGGCGCAGTGGTTAACGCGCCCGGTCTGCGAGTGCTGAGGTTAAGCACTTTTCGCAAAGGCCGGTCATCGGATGGGAGACTAAAAAATTTATCATCTCGAGCTCCTCCGTGCTTCGGAAGGCACCTAAAGCCGTTGGTCCCGGTTGCATTAGCAGTCGTTAACAACCACCAATCCGCACTGGGCCCTCGCGGTGGTGTATGGCCCGTTCTCCCTATTCATCCATAGGGAAGGCCCGTGGTCCAGCAGTGAGGACATAAAATGAGTTAATAATGCTGATAAATAGTTTAACGCAAATTACGCTAAACTTAAAATTTTTAAAAAATGTTTTGCTTGCGTGTATTGAATAGATATATTGATAAATTTGAAAATCACCAACCCGCATTTGGGAAGCCATTACCCATTAATTGTAGTGATGACTTGAATTCAATAATGGAGGCATTTGCCCAGCAGTGGGACAGTTATAAACTATTTACTTTTTTGTTAACAAACTAAAATAATTGGAAGAGCAACTAACCCGGTATGTCAAAGGGCGTTGGATCAGGTTCCTCTCGTGGAATAACTTTTCTACATGAGCGGAGTCTGAACTGACTTCCACTGACTGGCCCGGATCATCAATAGGAGTAACGAAAAACTTGTAAACATTCCATTATTTTTTACTATTAAAGTATTGTTAGTTATTTCTCTGTACTTTATTTTGTTTCTTTTACTGTTTCTTATCTATTTATAAGGCAAAAAAATTTTTATTTGATGTGGAACATCTTTTCGCTCGCCTTCTATACAGGGTCTAACAAATTCAATAAGCAAACGTTTAAGGGCGGCATCTATACATCATTCTGAATACAATGACAAAAAATAGGCTCCAGTTTTAAAGTGATTTTTCAAAGTTATGTTTTCTAACACACTAAATCAATTAAAATAATGCACATCATGAAACATGCTGTATCTTTACTAACACGCTCGCAAGAATAAAAATTAAGTATATATAATTATTAAGAATAAAAAGATAGTGTACATGCAACAATTGAAAAACCATTGTATGACATTCATACACACACACAGCTATTTTTGTGTGCGTGTAGTACAGCTGTACGGGTTTGGAAAGGGAGTATTTTTTGGTGAATTATGATAATGTTTTGTTGATTATCTCGGTATCGAGCCTGTAGTTTTGGACCAAATTTGGTGAGCATGCTCAGTGTCATGTATAGATGCTCCCCTTAAACGTTCGCTTATTGATATTGTTAGACCCTATATATACAATTTGTGGGAGTGATTTCGTGAAATGTGACGGAAATAGGTATAACAGTGTGACAGGAAGTCGGGGAAGCGCGCAAGCGCGCGCCATTTTGTAAATTTAAGATCGATATTATAAACAAGACCTCAGAACAATAATTTTTATTCTGAGAACAAGACATATTCTTATTATTTCTTTTTTTTTTATACTTAGCTCGGCAAATAACTCCATCCCACCTGATGTTAAGTGGAAATGAAGTCCAGACGCGAAGACAACTGGTGCAGCGTGGAAACAAACGTAGTATCAGTCAACTTCACTCTGCCGGCCCACAAAACGTATATAACGTATATATATGTGACTTTTGTCATTTGACTATCAAAGGTCATTTTGATATGTCAAATGTCTTCTAATGAGTATTTACTGCATTTATTTTATAGTTATAAAATGATGTTAAAATTGCTTATTACTAAGGTGAGATGTCAAATGTTACACATCATAATATGCGACTACTGTAAGGCTTGCTCGTTTTTTTTCTTACATTACATAATGCGTTTAGCAACTAAAGCATTATCGTATCCATCAACCGCCTAATGTATTATAGCCTGTAACGTATTAGTTATTAAGACGACAATCAATATAATAAAATATGTAAAGATCTTTTAATGAGATAAGCGATTTGTTGTTAACGATCAGTATTATAATTAGCTAAACTCTACCTTATTGTAAGGATTCCTAGTGTACACATTCCATTGTAACTGTCCCTGTAAATATAATTCCGTTTAATATATTTTTTTTTAATTTGTAATCTTCAATGACGAGCCTACCTTTAAGTGACAAATGTACCAGACCTATTTCACCTATGTTTAAATTTAATTGTATGTACAGACACAGATGCCTGTACCTATCCAAAACTGTCATTCTTCAATATATTTTCAACCATATACTTAAAAGTATAAAGTTCAAAGTCTATTGATAAATTTGACAGTTGTGGTAGCTTAATGTGCACACGTGTGTACATATTGCTGTTGGTGTTCCAATCTATTCCAAACATATATTATGTTTATTAGTAAGGCCGTATATGTTTTGACTCTACATACCAATATATACTGTAATTCAAACATCTGAACAGCAGAGAAGAAAGAAGACGAAGAAGAAAGAGAACAAGACGTCTACCTACATGTTCGACGGCATTGTTGCGAATACAAGTTGTAAATTTCTCTCACCTTCTATTCGCAATAGAACCGTTGAGATGTAGCACTTCAACAGTGGAAGAATTGAACAGACTAATCAACGCCTAATGTTAGATTTCCTAATTAACGCTAAAGCAATATTTTAATGTAAATAGATATAAGAAAAAAATGTATTAGCTTTAAGAATGTTTACTATTATTTAGTAGGTAAGAAGAATGGCGTTAATAAATATATTAATATTATAAAAACAATGAAAGAACAACGAGGCAGAAGCCACTAACACCGAAATGGAAAAGTGTAGGGACGTACAAAATTCAATCAAATGCTTGTTTCGAAAGGAACTTTGAATGACTCAGTAAGATTGTTTTACTAATAATAAGAAATAAAAAGAAATAGCTTTTTTATATCTATTTATAGTATCAGTTAAAGATTATATATGTTTAGTTTTAAGTATTTTAATTTGCGATTATACCTACCTATAACAATACTCGTAAAATACTAAGTATACCTCGTCGGTATTATGTGAATATACAGATGAATTGAGAACCTTCTTCGGTTACAAATAACATAATCCGTATACATTTATTATTACATATTTAATACCAAAAAATATTTTAATAGAAAATTTCTATGAAACAATACTTGTATTGTACGGAACTCAAGCACCTCGGTGGCCGAGTGGCAGAGCGCTCGGCTCGATACCCGAAGGTCCCGGGTTCAATTCCCAGGTCGGGCAAAATGTATTTCGGATTTTTCGATGTATAATAGCCCGGGTTTGTGATCGCCAACCCGCATTTGGCAAACGTGGTGATTAAGCCATTACCCATCAATTGTAGCGATGACTTGATTTCAATGATGGAGGCCTTTGCCCAGCAGTGCGACAGTTATATGCTGTTTACTTACTTACTACGGAACTTATGTGGAACACTTGCCAAATTGTTTGTATTGATTCTTATATACAACATCTAACAGAAAGGTGTGAAAATGAAAGGATCCAAAGAGTATCCGAACTAGATCTTGTATGCAGAGTTACTAAGACATCATTATGAACTTTAATTTGTCATGCATATTTTTAATTAAATAGTACTTCTATTGTAACGTCAGATCAAAATAAATATTTTTAATTAAATACTTCTATTGTGACGTCACATCAAAATAAACTAGTCACAGCCCTAGTGGTTAAGTAAACTCTGTGTACTTACATTTTAAATCACTGCTATAGCTTAGCTTATGCGCGCCTGACGCGCATGACTTCACTAATATAAATATTTAATTTACAATTGCGTGACAAAATAATGTTATTAATTACTTACTTATTAATTACACAAATGTTGAAAAAATTTCCACGAGCAGGATTTGAACCTGCACCCTTCTGACATACCGGGTCAGGTGCTCTCCCAATTGAGCTATCGTGTTTCTAACCAGCCCGCCGAAATTATTAAACTCTATTTACTTTTTTACTTTGAAAGCCAAAGGCGCCCATTCAATGTCAACAACTACCGTCATTAACAAATTCGTCAAATCCTGCTCGTGGAAATTTTTTCAACATTGATTGTGTTTTTGTAAATTTGCGTTAAAAATTATATGAGTAAACAAAACAAAAACATTTTATCATCATCATCATCTCAGCCAAAAGACGTCCACTGCTGGACAAAGGCCTCCCCCAAGGACATGAGGGGTATTTGCCGTAATCGCCACGCTTGGCAGGCGGATTGGCGATCGCAGTAGGTTGAGGGTAACCTCAGAGAGATGCTGCTGCCCATCCTCTGGAACGGTCCCTTACTCGGCTTTTACGACACCCACGGGAAGAGATGGGGTGGTGCAATTCTTTATCCCCGGCACCACACCCGGCACACACCAAAACATTTTATAATTATGTCTTATTAAATACAAGAATTCGATCGGATACACTTTGGATCATTTTATTTTTGCTACGCCTTTCCGTTACACTTTGTAGATGATGAATAATGTAGGTACAGTGAGCAACTTAATATACTTTAAAAATGATAAACTTTATACTGTTTCGTTTACGGTACGCCGCGCGCTGCGGCTTTTCCATATAACACACACACAATAATCTGTAAAATTTGTTAATTTGACATTCTCAACCCTCTACTGCATTTGCATAGCCAAAACTAACATAGTGTAATGGCGTCAGTATACAATTTTCATTTGCAAGCGTCTTCGTATTAGCCGGTTCTGGTCCTTGAATTTTTAAATTTATTTGAACACACCTTTACTGCGAAATCTACACTCGTAAATATCTGTATATCTCTTTATCATCGTTGTCATGATTTATAAGGATCACAGTATACGGCAAAATCAAGGACAGGCCTTCTGTAAATTAATACTTAATTAGTGACTTTTTAACGGTTTGTTTTAACACGTTCACTGCGGGAATGTTTTTCCCTGCCTTTCCGTTAGAACTGCATCGGGCTCATTAGATCCAATGCTGAACTTTTCTATATGCGTTACAAGGTCAAAAAGACCCGGTGGATTTCTCTGTGTAAAGGTATGATTATCTATGTATTAAAGATAGTTTAACTAAAAAATATTTTTAAAATATGTTTCGAATGCAATAATTAACCTACAACTAGATTCGTAAGTCGATCTGACTAGTACATCTTTTATAAAAAATCGATTTAATCATCGGGTCGTTTCGATCCGATAAACGCACTGATAGGCAACATATATCGACTAAAATTAGTGATGTACCTAAGTAATAAAACAACGATATCGAAACAAAATTTATATTTATTCTTAATTATATGAATTAAGGTAACATTTGAGTTATGTTTTTCGTTGAAACATTCGCTGCATAATATTTTTTAACAAAGTGCGCATATAGTTGTAACCTTCTTCACTTTATTATTAGCTTGCTTGCTATTTAAATTTTCCGCAATTTATCGTAACATCCTGCACAATTTCTTTTTTTGTCACCTATTTCGTATTTATGGGTAGAAGTGGAATTTGAGATAGAACTTGGAGAGTTTTTTCTATTTTGCAGAGGTGTTTTCGTAAATTTTTCTATAACTCGCTCCGTAAATTCTTTTTTGGAGTTTTTTTATCGGTTTTACTTTTTACATAACAAACAATTCAAGACAAAGCACTGCACTAGGTCAACTGATCAGTAATCTAGTGCGGTTATCGGGTCATCTAGCATCGGGTCTCGTCGACCCGATAAACGCACTAGATGAAAAAATTTTACTTGTGGTCGGTATCGGGTCGAATGGATCCGATAAGGGTTTTTTTCTTAATACGTAATATATTTTAAGAAACAATGTCAAGCCTATAACTATCTCTTTCCTATACACTAGGGAACCTATTTAAATAGGTGCCGCACCAGAGTAAGATGCACATTTTTGTCACCGCACCGTAGGCTAGATGAGCATCGGATACTTTCCACCCGATACCGCAGTGAACGTGTTAAGCGAACTTTTGAGCAGTGTTTCGATTCAAGGATCATTTTGCTGTCCATAAACAGCTGTGAAATCCATCTGTGTATCACAGATGAAGCCTTTTCAACCTTTACCTTACAGCTGTTTATCAGAGTTTCCTCGAATGATGCTTTGGCTGCGTTGGTCTAGCTTGAACGCCTCCTGAATATACCTACACGCGTCTCACTTTAACATTTGCAATAATATTGCTTTAAGAGTTCTTGGTATTCCCCAGAACTAACCCTGGATGCAAATCCACGTTCCGAGGTCTGAAACTCGCAAGATGCAATGTGTCTATTTGATAAGCAAAACTTATTTACAGGTTTCAAATTATGTAAGTAATTGCCTAATATTTTATGAAATGACGGGCCCATAGCTGTGTTTGATTTGTAAGCTGTTATAGGCTATTCAATTCTAGCTATCCAAGACTCGATCATAAGTCTTAGAATAAACATTCATTTATATTACTGCTAACAATTTTGACTGCGCAAATAGTGACCCCGCCATAGTTCACACGTATGTTAGTAACTTTATGAACGTTAAAGGAAAATTTATGGCTAAAACTTAAGTCAGATCTTCCAGTTCAGATGGTATTTGTATGCAGATCGCTTAATAATGTTGGCGTTGGTGAATTTTTATAAAGAAAATAGTATGCTCAAAGTTTCGCGCGACACTGTGGGAATGGTCGTGTTACAAGTTTTCACGTTGAGATTTTTCATCTCAAGCCCTAGATGGGAAGATAATGTAACTTGGGAAATAACAAAAGTTATATCTTACAGCATTATAGACTTTTGTTAAGAAAATTTATAATATAAAAATATTTTCGTAATTTAAATTGAAATAATCGTAGAGCTCGATGGCACAGAGGCTTGCGCGTTCGGATCGCGATCTTAAATGACAAGCAGCTTTTTCAAGTACCGAGTCACCGGTTGGGTAAATAAATAAAAAAAATATCTCGAGGTTTTCCGTGCTTCAGAAGACACATTAAACTGTTGACGTAAGTTGGCAGACGTTAAAACCCGATCATGGCCCGATCTACTTAAAAAGGGCTGAGCCCAGCCGTATGTCCGTCCATCTTATTTGTCTGTTCCATAACATGCACCTGCAATTACTTCAGAAGTTTCGTAATCATGACGCATACCTATGTCCCAAAATAGTACACAATACTCAAAAAAAGGTTAACAAATTCCGTTCATTACAGTTTGTCATTATAAATATAATTGCATTTATTATATATTTAATTAACATCTTATTTGATGTGGAACAACGAGCTAAGCAAAACGCAGTCACAACAACGGCAACTGTAATTAGAAAGAGCAATTACAAACAAGAATACATTAGCAGAAGTGTTTTCGGAACGTGCAATTGTGTGGTGCGCGGACGAACGGACGGAACCAACTTCATGCGTTATTAATTTTTCTGCATTGCTGACGCATCTCTAATATAGCCGTCTGGCTACGGAAAGGAATGTTAACCCCCATTAATTTAGAAGCTAAGACTGGCTGCATCATTTATTTTTTTATAGTTTCGTCGTTTTTCTAGTACCTACCTACTTGTTGTTATTAAGACTAATAACATTCAGGGGTGTTCGATGACGCAGTGGTTATCGCGCCCGTTTTGCGATTGCTAAGGTTAAACAACTTTTCCAAAGGCCAGTCATTGAATGGGTGACTAAAAAGCCTACTAATATTATAAACGCGAAAATTTGTACTTACAAATTTTCGCGTTTATAATATTAGTAGTAGTAAGAGTAACAAACATCTATACTTATAGATGTTTGTTACTCTTTCACGTAAAAACTACTGAATGGATTTGTATGAAACTCGGCATACAGATAGTTTATAACCGGGAATAATACATAGGATACTTTTTTGCCAGATATTCCTACGGGAATCATATAGAGCTCCTCCGTGCTTCGGAAGGCGCGTAAAGCCGCTCGTCCTGGCTGCATAAACAGTCGATAACAACTGCCAACTGGGCCCGCGTGGTGATTTATGGCCCGTTTTCCCTATCCATCCATAGGGAAGGCTCGTGCCCCAGCAGTGGGGACGTATATGAGCTGGTGATGATGATGATGAGTGAAGCGCATTTCACAGTTGTCAGTGCCTTAAGCAACTTTCACAGTGCCGGGTGGGTCGGATGGGTGACCAATCTATATCTCCTCTGCCTCCGGATTTCCGAAGTTTTGCCAGGGCGTTCGTTGGCGTCGTTTGAGTCCCACCAACTTCTTGGTGGCTTCTTCTCTTATCAATAATACCCTAATTTCAGTAACAATATTGCCCGATGTTACTGAGTAAACGGCTCTTGAGGGTTTCATACTTGCCTGAGTCCGGCTTAATAACAATGTCTGTCAATTGCGTGATCACCTCCTTTCCCAGCTTGGCTAGAACCATACTATATTTATTTTCATCACTCATGCGCTGTGGGTTAAGGATCGCCTCAATTTGTGCGAACCACATTCTCGGCTGGTCCATCCAAAATTCAGGTATCCGCGCAGATAGCTTGATTGCGGCTGTGATACGGTCGCTTGAGGTGCCGGCGGCTGTGGTGATGATGGGAACATTGTTATTATTTTTTTTGCGTGTCTTCGGGTCACCAGTGTTATATCTTATATGTCCTCTTCTAGTACTATGTTGTTTCAGGATGTCACATTAAAACTTCATTTATATAAGTAAGTAAAATTCATATATTTGATTCGAATAGGTATACAAAACAGTGTTCCCGACCGCGCTTGCCGTGTGACTGCGGGCGAGACCCGATTTCCATACAATTGTAGAAATATCATATTACCTACTGAAATAAAACTATTAACCTAATGTGTCTCTACATTCTACACGTTTATTTTAGCATTTTTTTACTCTACTAATCTTCGTTTATATTAAGTAAACAAAACGAGGACATTTTAAAAGGGCCATGTCAAGAGGTCAGGTTCAGGCGAGTATGAAGCGAAGAAGCCTACCTTCTTCTATGATGTAAGGATCGTAGCAAGAGGCAAGAAGCGATCTCTGCTTACCCCTGTCTCCAGGCGTGCGTGACTGTATGGTATGTATGTAATAGGTCCTTACCTATGAAATTGACGTTTTTTCTCACTTATTAATAGGTGTATTACTTCTAAAAGTCAATACCGGTTGTTAATATTATTATACACCTTTAATTAGGACTATGTTACTTAGGCTTCAGTAATAACAATGATTATTAATCTTGTCTTTATCGCCTAATTTTTTTTTTAACTGACTTCTTCTTTGTTCGCGGAATTGTCCTTTTGTTTCATTGTAGTTTTGAAGAGACTCGATTTTTTTTCTTTTTAATGTCTGCTATATTTAGCTAGTGACACAAACACACTACTTTACAATTTTTATAGTGTTAACATAAATAGACACTAGGAAAATTAAAAAAAACGTTAGTATGCAAAATAAAATTTTATAAAAAATCTTCATACAAAACGTCAATTTCGTAGGTAAGGACCTAATATGTATGTATGCATGTATGTATGTACGCACCTATGTATTAATTAGAAATGTACTTAGAGAAGTCAGGACATGGTCTGACGATAACTTTAAATGAAAAGATATAAAAAAAATTGAATAAACGAAAAATTTATTCATCGTCATCTACATCGAATTCGAGGATCTCGATGCCGAGGAGGTAGCAGGATACGGTATCAGGTCCCTTCTTAACCTCAACGCTTACTTCGTATTCACCGCAGAACTCTCGATTGAGCACACCATCCATAGAGCTTAACGACACCTTGAAGTCATTAACGTTATACGATGCCTGTAAAAATGATTAAAAAAACAGATTTTATTTATTTATCGTCTTTTATATCTTTCGGGTAAGCACAGTGCCTTTATCTCTCCTGATATTAAGTGATGATAAGGCCAATGGTGAAAGGCCGCACTTCACATGGAATTCTTAACTAATAATGCTGGGAATTGAACCTGTGATCTCTAGGTCTGAGACCAAGAGAATAAAGAAGTTTTTTTTTTTACTTTGGGCCACCTATGATTTTTACAGGGTAAACGGGCGTTTTTATTTATTTATTTATTAATTTAAACTTTTGCAACATAAATATTACATGGCCGACTTAATTCCTGAGGCATTCTCTACCAGTCAACCATAGGGTGGTGCTGAGATAACATTGGTAGGTGCAATCAAGATATATTGTAAATAATTTAAACGTAAGTATATAATGCATGCATAAATATTATATATAGGTACATAAACATATATATGTATTGTAAATACGTAAACTACAATAAATAAACATACTTACATAAAATACATAATTCTAATATGGCGTTTGTTCGGGATGAACCGAAACTAAATTATTGATAAATGATAAACTTGAAAACTTGATAATAAAATATAATTTGTAAATATTTAAAACTTAAAACAATACTACGAAATTAAATGATTTGCTTGATAAGATGAGTAAGCGCGGCTGACTTGATAGCTAATTGCATACTAAAGTGAAAACGGTGAAAATATTCAATAATGACTAAATGAGGGCAAGTTAAAACTGATGACAGGCAAAATGTACGTTGCTTGCTCGTACATATTCCCGGGCGAGAAAGATGAGGTTAATTGCGGTGACGGTGTTCTTGATGAGTCTTAGCTAATTACAAGATGATGAACAATATTTTTCTCTTAAATATATAATGAGTAGTGTCGTTATTACCCCGATGAGAAACATGATGATTAAACAATTTTCTAAACTATCTTAATCTAAACGTTAGCGTCCGGGATGGTAAATACCGAACGAAGTATGGGCGAAGTGTTTCTATTAAACTTTAACACTCGCGCACTTTGTTTTGGAGCGTCACTTGCACTACACTGATCATCATATTCACTACACTGCACTACACTACTACTGGAGCGGGCGGCCGGCAGCGGAACTCCCTGCTCCGCTGCGACCGCCACCGCCGCCGCTGCTGCTGCTGCTGCTGCTGCTGCGGCTGCTGCGGGCTTCTGCCTGCAGCGCCGCCAGGCGAGCGCCACTGCGCCCGCACCGACGATCGCGAACAATACATATATGGCCGCATAGTGGTGGACATCGTGGTACGAAACACTATCTGCTATGGATTCGCTATTCTTTAGCGTGTCCAACTGCTCTTTAATATTTTTTAAGCTGAGATTGTATTCGATGGTGTCAGATTTATTATTCGATATAGATGTCTCGGGTAGAGAGATATTGATATAATTATTAATTGGCGCAAAATCTGGTGCTACTATATTTAAATTTAAAGCGAATTTGTTTCCGCTTTCCGTATGGGCGTGAACAAAGAAATCAGCTGTCTTGATAATACAGCCTTGACCGACTGTAAATAAGCCAGAGTGTGTCAATTGCACGGCGGTAATCTGATCCTCGCATATCAACTTTAAATGGCACTGCTCGCAGCACGAATAAAAATAATTATTTAATTTATTTAATTCTATCCATTTATTGTAACATAGTCTTGTTATTGTTTTACATATGTTTAAACGTGGAATAGTTTCACATAAACTTTGATCATTCTTGATGTGATAAATAGGGTTTCTTAAATTACATAATACTATCTTAGGATCTCTTCGTACACAGGAATCTAAATTATTCTCCGTCAGTGACACAAAAGCGTCTTTGCTTAGACTTATTGCAGCATACTCAGCTATAGGCTTTATAATAGTTTCATTGGCGTCGTCTGATATTTTAGGTACTGCAATGAGTTTAAAAATCTCGTACACGTCTCTGCTGATAAGAGGAAACCTTATCTCGAAGATGGCATATCTCTCTGAAATTCGAGCTCGTACTCTTAACAAATTATAAATTTGGTAGAAGTCATAATTACTATTATCTACCGGTAACGCTAAATCTTTTGGAAGTTGTCCTGCTATTATATTTAGTTCTTGTCTTAATTGATCAGGGGTTAACATATGAAAATTAAATTTCCCATTATAAATGTTTGTAACAGTATCGAGTAACGTTTGCTGCACGTTTTTGAGACTAAATAAAATATTGTTGGTCATGAATGTGGTAGAAATAAATTCATTGTTAAAAGAAATATTTTCCAAATCTTTTTTGACTTGAACAACAGCTCCTTCTACGGCATTTAACTTTCTGTTTATGATTTTGTGATGTTTTTCCATGATTTCTTCTGTCCGTTTCAACAGATTATATTCTGCTTCGATGATTGAGGTTTGGTTCTTCTGGAGAGATGCTAGATGTTTTTGGTTTTCCTTGATGAGTTTTATATCTTCTTCATATTTCTCAGCGAAGCGTTCGTCTAACACACCGAATAAACTATTCGCTATGTAACCGACACCGTCGATAAGGCCCCGTCTTCGGCGTCGCGAGTCTAATTTACGGTGTATTAATATATTATTATAATGTTGTAGTTCGTCGAACTCGTGCCGTAATTGTAACATGATCCCGTCACAATGCGATTGTTCTTTTATATTGACACAGAGTCCGTCTAGATATTTAATATATTTATTAAGTGCTTTAATGCCTTGATTATATGGTTGTAGGTCGTAGTAGACAACGAGGCGCCACTCGTCTTGAATTAAATGCATGTTCGTAATGCTATCAAAATAAAGGCTACGATTTTGTAACGAAGTTATGTTGTAAGCGCTCTCTGTTGTAGGTATGACTGATATAAAAAGTAACAATAATGACGTTATTATCGAGGTAAAGCAAATGGATTTCTTTTTTCTTGTTTTGGTG
The DNA here is from genome assembly GCA_947562085.1 of Eudonia lacustrata. NCBI lineage: Eukaryota > Metazoa > Arthropoda > Insecta > Lepidoptera > Crambidae > Eudonia > Eudonia lacustrata. Next base: position 17,153,485 of record OX387317.1, read on the forward strand.
TTGCAGGTTTCTTGATCTGGCTTGTCTTTTGGGCTTGGTTCTTGTTCTGAGACTTGATTTTGATTGACGGGTAGAATAGACAGCTTAACCACCGGCCTTTGCATAAAACCATTTTTTGTTCTAAGAGTGACGACTCTAACATAGCCGTCGCTTCCGGGGTGTAACTGAACTACTCGACCCAAAGCCCATTTTCCCGGGGGAAGGTTCTCATCTCTGATTATCACTACGTCGTTTTCCTTGATGCTAGGTTGTGGTCGTCTCCATTTACTCCTTGCTGCGAGTTGCGTCAGGTATTCATTGTGCCATCGATCCCAGATGTCTTTAAAGATTTTCTGAGTCAAATGCCACCTGGTGCGCAAATCTTTTTCCGTCTCAAGTATATTTAAAGAGGGACCGCTTCCTAAGAAATGAGATGGTGTAATGATGTCCAAGTCATCGGGATCTTCTGTCATAGGGCAGAGTGGCCTTGAATTGAGACATCCTTCTAACTGTGAGAGTAAAGTGCTATATTCTTCAAATGTAAGCCTTTGCTCTCCAATCACGCGTTTGATATGGTATTTCAGGCTTTTAACAGCCGCTTCCCATAGCCCACCTGCTGAAGGCCATGCAGGAGCATTGAAATGCCACTCGATGCCCATACTTGCTACATCGGTCATGAAATTTTGATTAAAAATATCTTGTAAAGTTCGGTGTTCTTGTTGCAGTATTTTGTTAGCTCCAATAAAATTTGTGCCTTGATCACTGTAAATGTTCTTAAGGACTCCTCTCCTAGCGACCATTCGGCGTAGAGCTGCAAGGAACGCGGATGTCGTCAAATCTGAGACGAGTTCTACATGTACAGCTTTCGTGGCCATACAAACAAATACTGCTACGTATCCTTTCGTGGTCTTGATACCACGGCCCTTGTTGGCCTTGATGTAGACATGACCTGTGTAATCTACTCCAGTATGGTAAAACGGACGTGATGGATTTGACCTAGACGATGGTAAGTCTCCCATAATCTGATGATGCTGGTCAGGATTGTGTCTTCTACACTTAACACAGTGACGGAGCCTTTTCTTGGCAGCCCTGATGCCGCCTATTAACCAATATTTCCGTCTCATAAACGCAGTTGTAAGACGCGCTCCACCATGAAATGAGAGTTCGTGCCCTTCGTCAATAATAAGATCGGCCAACCTAGTGTTGTTTGGTATGATAGCAGGATGTTTGGTTTCAAGATCAATGTTGGCGTGTCTTAATCTGCCACCAACTCTCAAGACGCCAAACTCATCCAAATAAGGGTTTAAATCATAAACGTTGCTTTGCTTATTAACGGTTTTGCTTCTTTTTAACAAATTAATTTCGTCTATAAATGCTTCTTGCTGAACTTGCTTAATTATTAACATTCTTGCCTGATTTAGCTCCTTTACTGTTAAGTAATCTTGCTTATTACTCTTTTTTATAAATCTTAATACCCATCCTAATATCCTAGTTGCTTTTGATAAAGAACTGAATTTTGTTAATAGCTCGTTTACAATTTCGTTACTATTAATCATAGATTTTGTAACAGCTGCTACCTTTATCTTTTTTAATTCTTGTTCTGTAGTGTAACTTGATGGTCTGGCATTGCTCGTAGGCTCATAAGAAGGTAACCAACTTGGTCCCTGCCACCAAAGTGTATGTTCCTTTAGTGCTGATGCTGAGAGCCCTCTACTGGCACAGTCTGATGGATTATCTTTAGATTTTACGTAAGACCAACACTCAGATGGCATCATCGAAGTGACTTGTTTCACTCGATTGGCTACAAATGGTTTCCACCGGTCTACGTCTCCATGCAGCCAACCCAACACTGCCATCGAGTCTGTCCAGCCACATGTTGTTATAGAGTAATCGTTGAGGCAAGACTTGATTTTTGCCATTAATCTAGATAAAAGGACGGCGCCGCATAGCTCTAGGCGGGGCAATGACGTCATCTTGTTGAGAGGTACTAGTTTTGCCTTACCTGCGACTAACACAATCGTTGTTAAATTTTTGTTATTAACTTTACAATAAACAACGCAAGCGTAAGCTTTTGTACTTGCATCGCAAAAGCCATGAAGCTCTATAACATCTTTTGATGCTGTTCCTAACCATCTTGGTAATCGATAGTCGCGTATCAGTTTGATGTCAGCCCTAATTTTAATCCATTCTTCGTAAACTTGTTTTGGTACTTGTTCATCCCACTGTACGTTTAATTTCCAAGTGTCTTGAAATAAAATTTTTAATTTTGTTGTGATGGGAGAGAGCCAACCTAACGGATCAAAAAGTTTTGAAATATCAGATAAAAGCTCTCTCTTAGTGGGTTTTAATGATAAAATACTACTCTTTGGTTCGAATGTGAAATGATCAAGCGATGGATTCCAGCTTATTCCTAGGGCTTTCGTTGACTCCTCTTGCTTGAAGTCAAAAGTGGCTTGACAATTTTCTTCCGTGTCGACTTCTTTTAGTAATTCAAACGAGTTAGCTTTCCATTTTCTCAGATTAAAACCACCTGATTTTAAGAGCGTAATCATATCCTTTTGTAATTTTTTCGCTGATTCTAAAGAGTGCTGACCATGAATGAGGTCATCCATATACATACATTCCTCAAGGACACTTGGAGCGGAGCTGAGCTGAGGAGGAAACTTCTGCGAAGAATGTTCCTGGGTTGTGTTCTGATAATTTGATCTCTCATCTTGAGCTAACTGCTTTAGGGTCATCATGGCAAGAAAAGGAGCTGCCTTTGTTCCGTAAGTAACCGTTGCCAACTGATAAGAATTTAATATGTTGGACTCATGATCTCGCCAGACAATTTTTTGGAGCCTTTGGTCTTCCACGTTTAACCAAATATTTCTAAACATTTTTTCAATGTCTGCGGTAAAAGCAAAGCGGTATTGTCTCCACTTGATAATGAGACTCTGAATGTCCTGTTGTAAGTTCGGACCTCTGTACATGACGTCATTCAGACTGGAGCCGCTTGTTGTTTTTGATGAGGCATTAAATACCACGCGTAACTTTGTTGTAGTTGAATCTTGTCGCGTGACACAATGATGCGGTAAATAACAATCGAGTTTCAGGTTACCGTCATCGATTGCAGGCGTCATATGACCGAGCGATAAATAATCATTCATAAATAATTTATATTCTCTTTCAACATCTGTTTGTTTACGAAATTTTTGTTCTAATCTATTAAATTGAGCAATTGCTTTTGATTTTGAAGTTCCCAAACTTTCTTGATAATTTGGTTTCAAAGGGAGACGGACTTCGTATTTTCCGTCTTCTCGTCTCTTCGTGGTGGCTTGATATTGTTCTATGCACCTTTGGTCTTCGCATGATAAATTAGATGGTTCCGAAATGTCTTCTAGTTCCCAAAATTGTTGCATATCCGTAATATCATGTAACACAACATTACACTGAAATGTTTTAACGTTGCCACTCAGAATCCACCCAAGCTGCGTTTGTTGCGCGGTCGGTAAAGTTGAATTAACTCTACATATTCCATCTAATAGTATGAGAGAATAAACGTCAGCTCCTAATAGAATATCTACCGGACGACTGATATAAAACTCCGGGTCCGCTAGTTTAACATGATCTAAGTAGGACCAATCTGGTTTAGAAAAAGTACTGCTGGGGAGGTTTTAAATTAGATTTTTCATAATTAGAACTTCAGTTTCAAAAGTAAAGTCGCTTATCACTGAAGCGCATTTTAAACTTATCATCCATTTGCAATTGCTTTCTTTATCGCCTATTCCTGATATTATGCCCTTGCATCTTTTCCTGGGTATTCTTAACTGTGCTGCATGTTCAGTGATTAAGGAAGTTTGCGAACCTTGGTCCAGAAGGACGCGCAGAGTATGGAATGTTTCATCTGACCCTTGTACCTTGATTATTGCTGTTGGTAGCAATACTTCGATCGGTTCGCTCGGTAGGTAAACGTGTGAACTACTTTTAATCAATTTTCCTGAATTCACACTTGTGCTCGCCGAACTCCCCGCGCCCGCCTCTGCGCTAGATGTCATCGCCGTTGTCGGGCTTGATTGCGTAAATACGTCGTGTAACATTATTGTGGTCCTTATTAAACTCACGACAACGTCGATCTGATAAACATGCTTTTCCATAATGATTAAAAAGACAATTTGGACAGAGATTGAATTTTGCAACTAAATTACGCTTGTTGTAGGGCGACATGTTTAAAAACTTTTGACAAAAATAAATGCCGTGATCATTATTGTTGCAAAGTACACATCGATACCTTGATGCAGCCACGTTTTTAGTGCCTGATGGCTGAGAAATTATTCGCGTGCTTGACGAGAAAGAATTTTTATTATAATTCGATTTTTGACTACTACTATTCTGATGTTCCTTGATATTGTAATTATTCTGATAAGTTGATTGCTTTGAAGGTTGTTTTGGCGTAATATCTTGTTTTCTACGCGCAGATTCTAGAGTCGTAAATTTAGTCTCTAAGAAATCCAGAAATTCTTTTAATACTGGTAACTCTCTCGGTTGCTTTACCGATTCAATATAGTCCGTGTATGAGTCAACGTCCAACTTTTGCGATAAAATGTGTACAATTAACGGATCCCAGGTAGTTATGTCGACCCCTAAATTTTTAATAGCATTGAGACATTCGATCGCTGTATCGTGCAATCTCTTGATGTGATTGAGCGATTGTTGTTGCGTAACCGGAAGATTTAATAAAATGCTTATATGTGACGTAAATATTAGCTTTTTGTTGTTATACCGCTGGTTAAGTATGTCCCAGCAGGTATTGTAGTTTTCAGAGCTCACATTTAAATGCTGTACTAACCTCTCCGCTTCTCCTTTTACCTTTGTCTTCAGATATTGCATTTTCTGAGCACTCGAAATAGAAGGATTATTGTGAATGGTTTCCGTGAAGAGGTCTTTGAAGGAAACCCAATTGTTATAGTTGCCGTGGAATGTTGGTATTTCCATCTGCGGAGTAGCCTTTTCCATGTGTGCCACTGACCACATCTTCTTGTTGATGGATCTCTTAAAATTATTGTATGTTTTCTCATAACTTGTAAATGCCTCTTCGTATTCCTTGTTCGAGCCTTCAAGCTCGCTGTCAAGATCCCAATGCAGCGCATCAATAGCCACCCAGCGGGCTTGGAGCGTTCGTAGAATATCATCGAACTCCCACTTCTCTGACACTGAAGCCAAATCAATGTTCATTATTGTGCGTTGGAATGCTTTAAAGTTGCTGCTTTGTTTTTTCAGCATATCTTCGGTCTTACTTGCCGTACCTCTTGATGACGGCGATGGTTGGTGCGATTCACTCGACTTGCCCGTGAAAGTTGGAGCCTTCAGGACTGGGGTTCTCGGCCTGTCGGCTGCCAAAGGCTGATGACCTTGGAAATGCGCCCTAATCAACTCGTATCTCTCTCTTACCCTTTCAAACTCCTTGTTTGTAAAATAGCTATGCGACTCTATACCGAACTCTGTTAACCTTACATGATTGTTGTTAAATTCTAGCCAATAATTGTCCAGAATATCTAATCTACGAAGTAAATATTCCGGCGTCTTCCTCTCAGAGCCGTCTTTCTTGAAACTTGTTAAGACGTGCTCAATCGCTTTTGAAATTTGCTGTTGATTAGCTAAGATATCCTCCATTACAGACATGATAAGATAATAAAAGGACTGATCTTACTTGATAGTGTTCTTCAACTGTGCGCGAGTCCACCAACGCACCAGATAACTTGAGACCTTGTTGTCTCAGAGCTCGACGATCTTGATACGCGCTGCTCCTTGTTAACAACGACCACGGAGAAACCCGCGGTAGGCACTTGCTTCTTGATTGTACTCCGTAACTAGGGGGCTAGTGGTACTAACACGTACACACTTGCACTTTGTCCAATAGGTTGCTGCGCGAGACGACTGACACGAAAGCAGTTCACTGAACCCGAAAAGCGTCAAAATCCCGCCAAAAACGGAGGCTCGAAGGACCAATGTTCGGGATGAACCGAAACTAAATTATTGATAAATGATAAACTTGAAAACTTGATAATAAAATATAATTTGTAAATATTTAAAACTTAAAACAATACTACGAAATTAAATGATTTGCTTGATAAGATGAGTAAGCGCGGCTGACTTGATAGCTAATTGCATACTAAAGTGAAAACGGTGAAAATATTCAATAATGACTAAATGAGGGCAAGTTAAAACTGATGACAGGCAAAATGTACGTTGCTTGCTCGTACAGCGTTATTGAGATGATTCTGCCATGATTCTATCAAACAAGAGCTCGCGGACTTCTTTTTAACCGACTTCAAAAAAGGAGGAGGTTATCAATTCGACTGTATTTTTTTTTGTTTTTTTTTTTATGTTTGTTACCTCAGAACTTTCGACTGAGAGAACCGATTTTGATGATTCTTTCTTTATTTGAAAGCTGGTGCTTCCCGTGTAGTCCCATTTTAATTTGGTCCAGTTCTGATGATGGGATCCCCAAGGAATTGAGGGAACTCTTCGAATATTTTAGGCATACCTATCGCGATTTTGGTATTTTCAGAAATAAGTCAAGCATTTGCATTCAGAAAGTATCATTTGATGAAGTGTAACTGATGAAAAAGACCACAGATTGCCATCGATTCCTCAATGATAAGTATTTCACGGGTGGCGATAAAATATCTCGATTAAGATAGTTAAGCGACTATGACGAAGCAAAAAAAGACAGGAACCGGAACTCAATTTTGGATTTCCTAATTTGAGATAGGCGTTTCTCGTTTTCTTCACTTGTCTCATTTAAACGGCGCTGTCTCATACGAGCAGCGTGTTTAGTAGGTCTACCCATATTCGCTTTTGATAATTAGATCGAAACGAATCACTAAAAAGCGAGAAATAAACAAAAAAATTAACAAAAAAAAAATCGACTCCAATAAATTTGACTGATAAAATTGCACTAAAAAGTAAAAAATAAGCGTTATACTTATATAGACAATAACTTTATTAAGAAAATATATAGGTACAATTATTGTTACTTTTGGAGTCGGTGCCAGCCAAGGTAACTTTAATGTAAACATTTAAGTCGTTAAATGTTTATATTGAAGTTATTATAAGTTAAGTTATATGTTTAAGTTATCCTCAGAGGGTTTCTTGACGCGATGTCATCACCCTATTAGATTCTCCAAGTAGTTCGGATCGAGAACCACAGAGGTAATTAGAGATTTTGTAAAATATAGGTGCTGAGGAGCTCCTATAAAAAAAAATCAATAAGGAGGAGCTCCTCAGCACCTATATTTTATAAAATGCCATCGCGTCTAGAAACCCTCTGAGGAAATTTCGATTTCAATCGAGGAACCCTTTAAGTCTCTCGCCGCCTTCAAAACCTTCATAATCTTCTCCTTCGCTGTCCCTCTCACACATCTGCTTTTGTTCATTCTTCCTTTCACATTCAATCCATTCTCCTGTGGAACGCGCTGCCTCTCGAAATCAGGATGACTACGAGTCGTGACGCTTTTAAAAAGAAAGTCCGCGAGCTCTTGTTTGATAGAAACATGGCAGAATCATCTCAATAACGCCATATTAGAATTATGTATTTTAAGTAAGTATGTTTATTTATTGTAGTTTACGTATTTACAATACATATATATCTCTCTCTCATGACCACCATAGGTAGGGCTCGATGGCGCAGTATTTCGCGCTCGGCCTGCGATTGCTATGGTTAAGTAGCTTTCGCAAATACCAAGGAAGGGTGACCAAAAATGTATCATCTCGAGCTCCTCCGTGCTTCGGAACTCACGTAAAGCGTAGCAGACGTTAAGAACCACCAATCCGCACTGAGCCTGCGTGGTGGTTTATGGCCTACTGTTCTCCTTACGTTATTTCTATCCACAGTGAAGGCTCGTGCCCCAGCAGTGGAAACATAATAGGTATGAGCTGGTGATGAGTGAGATGTAAAGAACTTACCGCCTCTATCGGGCATCCTGAGATATTCATCATTTGGAACAGCGCCGACCATGGAGCGTCATCCTCCTTCATGCTTTCACAGATACTGCTCACTGCACTAAACATGGGCTCTTTGCCCACTTCAGTACACTTCTCTACACCTAAGGCGATCTGGAAGGAATGATAATAAAAATAATGGCAACTTATTATAATTATCATGTTGGTATTTAAGTACATCACACTAATATGATAAATGCGAAAGTTTGTGTGTATGTTCGTATACTTGTTGCTTCTTCACGCTGCAACGGATGGATGGATTTGGATGAAATTCGGCATACAGATACTTTATAACCTGGATTGACACATAAGATACTTTTTATCCCGATATTCCCACGGGAACGGGAACCACGCGGGTGAAACCGCGAGTGGCCGCTACTAAAATATATATCAAAGTCAAAAATATATTTATTTAAGTAAACTTATTTCATAGTACCCATTCAGGACGTTTTTAGATATGAAGAAGAAAGACCGCAACAAAGGACAATTTACAAAAAAAAAATATTTCGCTACCTACCAAAAAATTCAATAGTATTCCCAATTTTTATTATTCATTTCCAATTATTGACATATTTTTTTTGTATGAGCTCACTCTCAGAATCGTTTTGTTGTTTTATGGTCTGTCTGTTAGTTTTGCCCCTAGTTCTACCAGCGTAAAAAAACATATGTGGAAAAACTTACTTCATGTTCCTCTGTAATGGGTTTGAAGAAATCCATGGGCCCACTCAAGCCCACGCCTTTTTCTTCGCCTTCACATGATTCCTCGACGGCAAACTCCATTTTGTCTAAATTGAAACACTCATTCTTGAAGTTCTCACACCCCTTGATAGCAGTGAAACTGGGTATATAGATCAGCTGTAAAGAAAAATTAAACTTAAAAACATATTTGGCTTAACACCACCTTATCTAAGAGTATCACCAAGACCCTTCGATCAATTAGATACTATAGATTCCGGATGAGCGCCTGAAAACGGTACGCGACTTTGGTGCTAAAGAGCCACAATGACGTTTGTGGCGATAATGACAGTAAATATTAAGTAAAAATATTATGTAACCTAAATTAATCTTTATGTTTAAGATGTAAGGTTCACAGTAAGCTGAAGCTGTTGATGCTATCCAATGTTTCTTCTGATTTTATTATTCGAAATTTAAATGTATAGGTATGAGCAAACAGGACCACTTTCGAGATGCATTTTTGTTCCGGAACCTTTATCTAGTACACACGGCGGCAGATCAACCTACCCAAAACTGTCAAACTTCTACAATCAATTTTGAACTTTATTGTTTAGTTATAGGGATCAATATTCATTGGAAAAAATTTACAGATTTGGGTAGGTTGATCTGCCGCCGTGTGTACAATATTGTTTTTTTTTAATAGTTAGCTCGGCAAATGACTCCATCCCACCTGTTAAATGAAAATGGAGGCCAGACGCGAAGACAACTGGTGCAGCGTGGAAACAAACGTAGCATCAGTTAACCTCACTCTGCCAGCCCACAAGGTGCTTCTTCACGCCTCTTTTAAAGGACCCCATATCATAGGAAAGAGGAAAAACGTGTGTTGGTAGACTATTCCATCTTTTGGAGGTACGACAAAGATACGAGTCACCAAATTTCTGTGTGCGCGATGGGATATTTGAGACAGTGAAGCGGTGAATCCGAAGAGCAGCACGTGAACTCCTACGAAGGAAGGGAGAAGGTGGGATGAGGTCAAAGAGCTCTTCCGAGCACTCGCCATGGTATAAGCGATAAAACGCGCTGAGTGACGCAACATATCTACGCAAATGCAGAGATTCAAGAGTATCTGCGACTTCTGCATTGCCGATAATGCGTGCAGCGAGACGCTGCAATCTGTCCAAGGCATCAAGAAGGTACTTTGCCAAGTCAGCCAAGACCACAATGTTAGAACCATTGCTGCGTTTTGACAGTTAGGAATAAGACAGCTTTCTAACATAGGTTAAATTAGACTTTAAAATTAATCGTATTTACTGAAATTATCTATTTTAATGTATTAACAAATGTGTTAGCAAACGTTGATGAATTAATAAATATCGAAATAATTAATATTAAACATAATAATAACGTTAACAGATTCATGAAAAGCTTACCTTACTAGACACCGCTTTAGCTATTTGTAAAACTAACAAAACACAACAGTACGCATTAAATAAAACTTTAGACATTATATTGATTCGAAGCGAAACAGTAAAAAGTAAATGAAATAACTATCAGTCAAGTGCAAAGTTATATACACTAACTGATATGAATCTTTGTTATTGTCATTGCATACGCGAAACACGGCATGTTAGAACGGACTATTAGTAACATCATCACGGTATACAATTTGATAACTGACAAACACGCAATTTTCTTGTACTAATAGGAAGTAAACACAATACAACACTATTAAATGGAGTAATTAATACCATGGATCCAGCAAAGCGTCATGTACTGTCTCGAACCGCTGTACTGTCTCGAAAATTCCGTCGCGCACAAAGAAATTTGGTGACTCGTTTCTTTGTCGCACTTCCAAAAGATGGAATAGTCTACCAGCACACGTTTTCTCTCCTCTTTATGACATGGGGTCCTTCTAACGAGGCGTGAAGCCTCGAGAGACCTTGTGGGCCGGCAGGGTGAGGCTGACTGATGCTGCGTTGTTTTCACGCTGCACCAGTTGTCCTTGTGACTGGATCTGGACACCGTTTCCACTTAACATCAGGCGGAGTGGAGTCATTTGCCGAGCCAGGTATAAAAAAAAATAGGAAAAAACGCGAATAATTTTGTTTTTTAAACATCAAAGCATTTGGTCTTCATCTCAGCTGATCTTATCTCTATTTGTTGGCTGGCTATCTTATCTCCGACTGTCGATGCACAAAAATGCTGCTTAAGTTATTTTTAACTTGCTATTTTGTTTCAAGCCTATACTAATATCCTAAATTAGAGGTCGGTGCGAATACCACCTGAGGGTCAAGACAAGTGTCGTAATGCTAAAGTATACTCGTAGAATAGAAATGGAATAGAATAATAAACGTAAGGGATTGACATAATGCCAAATAATAGTAGTTTATGCAACTGTCATATAATGAAGGGTATTAAAACACGAGTGTGAGTTTATGAAACGAGCGCAGCGAGTTTCATAATAGTAACGAGTGTTTTAATACCCGTGTTATATGCAGTTGCATACACTACTTTAGCTTCACTAATGCAATTAGTCAAACAACAAGAGTAAAAGCTGACAATAGTTTATTTATAATAATTGTTCTAATTTTTGATGGTACAATTTTGAAAGAATACATACATATGCCACATAGGAGATGGCTTGAATTTGTCGGAGAGGTCTTTCAGATACACAAGAATGACATTTTCAGAAAATGATGTAGTTTTCTTTTCGATCTTCCATGCCAAAAAGTTATTAAATTCTTTTTCATATAATTTTCTAGATTTTTCTGGCAAAAGATTGTGAGTTACTTTTGTTGCCAATTCTAGAATATCCGGAGGCGAACAAATATCATCGTCGCTGTCCATTTTTAACTTTTAATTTGTATTTTAAAAACAAAACACATTGCGAAACATTAAATTCACGCGTACGTGTATTGTCACAGTGAACTTGCCGCCATTAAAATCTAACCAATGAGAGCGCAGCTGCGCGCGCAGGGCCAATCAGGAGCGAGCGCGCGCTGTTCTTTTTTTATTTAATTGGCACAAGATCTTACCAAAGAGTTTTGTGTATGTAAGTTTAGTAGTTTCGACGAAGTTTTCACGTATAACCCAACTGTTTTCAAAAGCCAGCCTAATATCAAAATTTTATACAACTTGTATGAGGATTTTGACATAAGGCTCGCCAGGTTAATTGGTCGCGTTTTATTGATGTTATAATGAGATTTTACGATATCGATGTGGATATTATACCATCATGTGAAATTGCTTAAATTGAGTGTTTTGTTGTCTGCGCTATAACAGTAGTAATTATAAGTCAAGTATTGGAAACATAAGTAGCATGTTACAACATTAGTGTAGATAAACGCCATTTATACGTTTTGTTGGCGTAAGTCAATCCCACAGAATAATCAACCTATTCAATTTTTATTTTACTAACGTTATGCCAATTGTCTAGGCTCTTTGAGGTAGTTATCCCTAGTATTGGTTTTTTTTTTATATTAACGGGTAAGCACAGTGCCTTAATCTCACCTGATGTTAAGTGATGATAAGGCCAATGATGGAAGTGCACTTCACCCGGAATCCCCAACTAGTGAGGCACTGGCTATCTTATCTCTAGCTGCCGGAACACAACAATGCTACAAACATTGATGTTATGGTGACGTAATGATAGTTGTAAGTTTTGTTGTTATAAATAAATAAATAAATAAATAAATAAATAAATAAATAAATAAATAAATAAATAAATAAATAAATAAATAAATAAATAAATAAATAAATAAATAAATAAATAAATAAATAAATAAATAAATAAATAAATAAATAAATAAATAAATAAATAAATAAATAAATAAATAAATAAATAAATAAATAAATAAATAAATAAATAAATAAATAAATAAATAAATAAATAAATAAATAAATAAATAAATAAATAAATAAATAATAAATATTTAGATAAGATGGTGGTAGCTAGCCAGGCGGACAAACAAGCCCTACCAGCAACCAAACCAAGTACACAAACATGTACCCCCCGCTGGGAATCGAACCCGGGACCTCTGGGTCTAAACCGGTGGTCTTAGCCACTAGACCACAGAGGTGGTTATTTATTCCAAAGTGTTAAAAAAAATTTACGGTAATTTTCCAAAATAAAATGTACACAACAATATTGGCATGCAAAAGATAATATATATATAGAAATAATATTGATGTCGCTACTGACATTGTTATCATCGCAACAGTGTACGTAACTAGGAATCGACTCCAGGGGCCCGACCGCCTAACCGATCGCTTTGACTTCGTGTGTGATTTATGACGTCATCTTGTCGTTTCGTGTGGCATATGAAAGCAATATCGAAAGCTATAGCTTTTAGCTTTTGATATTGCTTTTATAGGCGGTGCGAAGTGGCAAGATGACGTCATAAACTATAAGCCTAGTCAAAGCGTTCGGTTAGGCGGTCGGGGGGCAGTTCTGGCACTGGTGGTGGTTTTGGCAGCCCTGTTCCAACCTGCCAGGAAGGACTGAATTTCGAAAATGTTTTTCATGTGAAAGTAACAAATAGAGCGTGTACAGTTCGTATATCATCCGCAATAGTTGTTTTATGTTAATGTCGCCTACTTTTAAACTGTCGTAATTTTTAGATTCCGATCGGAGGTTTCCCCTCCCAAATATTTGTTATCTCATAGGGAAATGAATGGATGTATTCACATTTATGATTTATCATCTGTTTTTGCAGAAGTTTTGATATATATACACTTTTTTGTGGAACGAGATTCTTTTGTTATCGCCTTTTTAGTTTCAGATATGCTATTGTTTTTATCTAAAAAGGAGGAAGAAAATCGAAGGGAAATGCTATTGTTTTTATCTAAATCAATTTGATGCAATTTTTTTTTTTGTTTAAAGGAGGCAAACGAGCAGGCGGGTCACTTGATGGAAAGTAATCACCGCCGCCCATGGACACCCGCAAAACCAAAGTTATCGCAGATGCGTTGCCAACCTTGGAAAAGAGTTGGATCTGAGGAGGGAGTAGGAATTTGGAGGGGGAAGGGGTGAGAGATGGGCCTCCGGTACTTTCACTCACCGGACGAAACACAACAGCAACGAATGCCGTTGTTTTACGCCGATATTCTGTGAGAGGGTGGTGTTACGCCGGGCGAGCCAGCCCATTTCGTGCTGCAACGCAGCGTGGCTCTACCACTCATATGCATTCTAGTCCTACTGATATACCCACGAGATCTGTGTCTTATAGTCAGTGTGTCTTATAGATGTCTTATAGTTTCAGACTTTCCCATACTGACCGATTTAAATGAGACACCCTGTATAGGTATTTAAATTATAGGTATGCACATAATTAACATTCTTATCCATCACTGTATTAAAAAAAATAAAGGGAGAAAAACTGAAAACTATTTCTAAAGTTTCAATTAATAATTAATTAAATTTGATGGTATAAGGTAGATACAACGTAAAGTGGTTAAATTCATTGATAAGATGACGCGTCTCGTAATAAAAGTATAGTTTGGTTCAACTCATCAACTGTATTGACTAACGTTTTTGATAACTATAAAACTACTTAAGTACCTACAATTAAATATATTTTTTATTCATAAAACAGCATCTTATCTTTACTTCGGATATAGTATGTATACAGCCAGACAAACCAATGTACTGGAACATATTCGGCCAAAAAATAAGCACGATTTCTTAGCATTTTAAAATGGCCATAAATATTTTACACTCGACTATCTGACGCAGTCGTATGTGACAGGAAAGCATGCATCTTTTTAAAACCACGCTTCGCAAATTCTGGCGGGGATTTGAGCTAGAGCGTGTTCACAATGTATTTATTTTTATTAAGCATGATTGCACACAAATGTTGAAGCTTAAAAATAATGCTAGGATCATCAAAGTCTGTTCAAATCTGTTTATATGCATCATAGAGCTATGTAATAATTTTTTTGAAGTGAAAACTTCTTTAGCGGCGTTGTACACTTTTTTTGTAATGGGTAAAAAATGTTAAATTCGCGTCAGGACACGTGACTCGCGTCAGGACACGTGGCCTGATCGAAAATTCGTTAGACCGATGGAGAGTAGACAGCCGGCGCGGCGTAGGAGAGGAAGTATCCCCCTCTCTTTCTACGGCGTGGCGAAAATGTATGCCTGCTGTTTCGTTTAGGCGGCGCAGGGCGCTTGCGCGAATGTTCGAGTGCTTTTTAATGTAATATAAATTGTCATGTTTGTATACGATAGCGCAATAAATAAATATTGTATTCTACCACATAAATGATAGTACTTTTATACTGATAATTGAAGCAATTCGTGCAAAATTATTCCTTAACCATTCCAAAATATCAAAAATGCACAACGTTAATATTCAAGTTTTCACTTTTGCCGGCACTCCCGGAGTGCAACCTGTCGTTTTTTTATTCAAGAATCGAAGACTTATTTTGGTTAGTAGATGTAAATAGACTTAGGTATAATTACCTAAGTCTATTTACATCTACATTATGAGTATAGTGAAAATGAGTCTTTGATTCTTGAATAAAAAATATATTCTTACATAGCTTTAGTAGGAAGGTGATCTGTGAAAATAGTAGATTGTACAACAAGAGCATAAAACGAGCCATTTTACCCGAGTCGTGCATATAGCCACCCGAGCCGGTACGGCGAGGGTGGATAATCACGTCGAGAGTAAAATGGGTTTTATACTCGAGTTTTACACTCTGCTTTTCACTTCGATTGCAAGGAAATAAAACAAACCGCAACATAATAAAAGCTAGTTTCTAGTTTTGTTTGACGATAATAAAATTAGCTTCCCTCTACACAATTTTTAACTATGTGACGTTTGACTATGGTCTGAGCCGTAATGCCACGTTATTATAAATATTTGCGTTATATATTTTTTACGTAAATGCACGCCCGTATTAATCGTAAATTTGTATTTAGATAGTAATACATAATTATGTCGTAATTAAATTAAGATATATCCTAAATCTCATAAAAATATATCAATTAAATGAAAGTGTATTTAATTGTGTATGTGGCTGTAAGGCCTAATTGCCTTAGTCTTAAAAGAAGAAATTACTTTATGCACAAGAGCATAAAAACACATTTTATGCAGCCTTCTCTCGACATAAAGAACAACTTTACGAGCATGAGAAGTGAAAAAGTATTTACTAACCATTAGGTAAGTAAATACTTTTTTCACAGATTAATGTTAATGCACGTCTAGTTCTTAAATAAGTAAAAAATATATATATTAGATAACACTTACAATAAGCTAAGCGGAATAGTTTTGCTCTGTTATCTCTAGTTTTAAGTTACTTTTGTATACTAGTTTGAAATTAAGCATGCCGTGGCAGCCTTTAATTAAAGCAGCGCCTGTGTAATAGTTATAGGGTTTTAAATGTAATGAATGTCCTGGTGTATGCTTTGTTGAATGACCTTAATAAATAAATAAAATAAATATAGCTCCACTGCTAGGATCTGCCTTTCCTACATAGACAATATAGTACATGGGATCTGATGTCCACGGAAGACCAGGGCCATGGTGCCCATTCAGTACCGCAATATGTTGCTTAGTGAACGTAAACTAGTGAACAGTTACAAGCATTTACAAGTATACACTTTTGACTAGTTTTTATTTCATTAACAATGTCAACAATGTGACTCTTATTCCATGGTATCAAGAGTCACATTGTTTATATGTTGTACCTAAATACAGGTAAAAAAATATTTCTCATGTCCCTGAAAGTATCCATCAGTGAAAATGCGAATAATAACGCAATGCCATCAATGCTATTTTCAATATTAGATGGTGCATCCGACCCTAAGAGAATTCAATTGTCTCGTGACCAAATGAATGCCAAAACAAACGGTGAATATAAATTTTTAGGTTAACAGGCAGCCGTTACTTTAAAGGGGTAAATGATTTAATTATGCGCGTAGAATTGGGGGGCCCCCACTTAATTTGATTGCCAGTGACACCTATGCAAATGATACGTTACGTCAAATTGAATAACTCTGTTCGGGGCATGTGTGCGACTTTTGGGAATAAACCCTATACTTGGCATTAAATAGTTGGCTGCTGTTGACATGAGTGCATTTACATAGAATTTTGAATATTTTAAAGGTAATAGGAACATACGGGTAGCGTTAAAATGTCAATGGCACATTAGAGATAGATGGAGCAAGAGAGTTCTTGCGCAGAGACCCCGAACGGGAAGTAAAAGTGTCAGACCACTGGCCAGATGCCTCTGAACCATCTTATCTAAATATGTCGCCATAACATCAATGTTTGTAGCATTGTTGTGTTCCGGCAGCTAGAGATAAGAATAGAAGCCAGTGCTTCACTAGTTGAGGTTCTTAAGTAAAGTGCGCCTCCATCATTGACCTTATCATCGCTCTACATCAGGAGAGATCAAGGCACTGTGCTTACCCGTAAAATATAAAAAAGATGGTTTAATGATATTAAAATGTCAGCAGGCCTGACCTGGATCAGAAAGACCACGGACCGCACAATGTGAAAGAAAATTGGAAAGCATACCTACGTCCGGCAGGGGACATCCTATGCTGAAAGGAGCGCTGCAGTTTATATTACAGTTAAATAGTAAGCATAGGTTATCTTTATTATGTAGTACTAGTTCACTCCTGTGACTTCGTGTCTTTGATATTAGTTCTAAATAAGGTAAATAAAACGCACCCATGCTTTAGAATAAACCACATTTTTTTTTAATAAAGTTGCAGACCGTTTAACATAAAATATAACTATTAACTTTAAAACAATATAGGTACCTACAATCCATGTGTGTTTTCGCTTTTAAAAACAGTATACAATAAGATACCGTCCAACAAAAAAATAAAAAAAAATAAAAATTGCTTTAAGTTTTTTATTAGTAAAAAAGCCTTTATACACTTTCTGAATTAATAAAATGATACATATTTGAAACACAACAAAGAGAAACATAAGTTAAAACAAGGAAATACAAATTTTAAAGATAACTATAAAATTCTCATAACTTATTTTTAAGTTACTGGACACACTGGAAAAATTGTTTATGATAGCTTTATTAAGCTTAAATTAAATTCAAGTTGGCGTACCGTCTTTGTTTATGTTATAGCCATCAATTACTACTCATTATTATTCTTAAACATATTGCAGTACCTGTAACAAGTAACTAAGTTAAGCACTATACATATACTTAAAAGACCGATATCTACACTTATTTGGCAATAAATACCTTTAACTAAATAATCGATCTACCGCATCACTACTGTCTTCATGTTCTCGGTACCCCACCACTAGCGGGCACGTTTGACTTACTTACCAACTTACCAACTTACCAACCGGCGGGTTTTGAGATAACATCTCAAAACCCGCCGGTTGGTAAGTAAGTTGGTAAGTAACCTTGATTTGTTTAATGTTAACTTTTATATTGTAATAAAGCTATTGTAAAGTTTATAGATTTATCCTTATTAGTTAACATCTAACAAACAAATAACAAAAAGTACTTATCATTAAAATAAATGAAGTTGTTTCTAAAACCACACCAACGTTACATAGACATAAAACATGCCTGAAGGGCAGCCAATAAACATTTATAGAGACAAGATCGAAGACCCAAAATAACAATATTGAGGATCATGAATAAGTAACAAGTGGCTGGGTTGCTTACTGCGACGAGCAGACGGGCGCTTGTAAAGACCCTTATGCTGCTAGGATTACCACTAAGAACTTTAAAAAGTCCTAACATTTAAGTCATGCATTTGAAAAGTTTTGAAAAAAAATAACTCAGAGGTTTTTTTAAATTGGTTCAAATTATACTTAGTTTTATTAGCTAATAGGACTTGCTCTGTTTCCTTCTGATATGCGCTTCCATCAGTGGCCTTATCGTCATTTACCATATCTTGAGAAAAAAGCCCGTCGTTCCCCCGAAATGTAACGCATTCATAGAATTCATGATAAATCATATCTACTGGCAAATTAGTTAAAAGAAATGTGTTTTGAGATTCTGATTTCCCCCTGAGCTGAAAAGTCTGGTCAAGTAACAAGCCTCGACAATATCTCTCTCGTCTACCATTTTGTCAGGGAAAAATCTGGACACGTCCGGCCAAATCAGGATTGATGGTAACCCTTCTTGTAGTAGGTACCCGTCTCCTCGGAATTATTAACGTGAGCTTTTGAGACAGTTGAGGCCACAACCTCTAGAAATGGTGAACGTCAATTTATCAAGAGGTTTTGTAAAAATTGGAAGGACTATTTCGGCGACAACTGATGAAAGAATGTTTAAAGTGATGTTGGGGGTAGTAAACTTTAATAACTCACAATTTGGTACCGATTAACGATAATAGAAATCGAATATCGAATAAAAACAATATAACAATGTAAGATTTTTTTTTAATCACAACTATTATAATGTTATTATACAAGTATATTGATGTTGCAATGAAACACCTATTCTCACACCCGAGATTGATTCGCATTTATATTAACATTATTACAACATTATGTTGTCATTGATTTATTATTTAAGATTATAATTAATATATAGTTAACGAATACTGTTCTCATTAATCATACAATATTGTAATAGCTATAATGTTTGATTAAATACTTCACGCATAGATTCGACTGCTTGTCTATGACAGCTGGATGTGTTGTCTGTGGGCGTTTTTATGGCGGGCATTCGGATCTACGCTACGACAAAATTGTAAGGCGACAATTGGTATGTGGTGAAAAGAGTACGAATTTACATTGTAAAACATGGAAAATACAAATGAGTTATAAATATTTGTTTTATTTTTCTTCTTTACGTATATTGTTTCTTAAAACATCAAGTTAGTCGCAAATTAGGACAATGAGCCAATAATTATTTGTATCTCTTATATTCCTTAGAATGATTTTCCCCATGTCTTGTAATTTCAGTCATCTTCATATTGCGATAATTAGATTGCTCAGTCACTCAGTATATTTCATATCGATCATTTCAACAATATTGATCCGCTAATTAAGCGTGTTGTCGTGATCGAAAATCTAGCTTAAAAATCACAACGATTATTTTAAAATCTATAACACGTGACTGTTTCAACGTTAAAGTCATAAATACATTGAACAAGTAAAACCGGATCTCCAGTTCATCGCATCCATAGTCTGTCCCAATATACATAAAGTTATTATAAATTTTTAGGCATTGACATAATAACATTTATTTGAAAGAACATAATAGTGTTACACTTCAAATTTTTTTTGAGCTAACATTGTCAGATTGTCCTCATTACTTTCGATAATAGATCACACTAGGCGACACGTGAACGATTTTGACATTGGGTATTTCAATACGTCGAAATCATACCAACAACATTTTTAAGCACCAATTCTTCCTTCCCTTATAATATAATATATGTTATTAAAAATATCCAAGATAATAGCTCTTATGCTGTGTCATTATAAGTTGGGAATTCCTAGCAGCGGCGGTCCCAAATTTTTATTTCACGGATTCTTATAATTCCATACAAAATTCTGCTAACTACACATTACCAACTCTATTGACAATTTTGATAATATGAGTAATTAATTATGGGTACATTCTTGTATATATCGTCATGCTTATGCCGATATATTCCATTAACAGCTCCAAGATGTAGCAACATAGGATCTTTAGTTGCTTGTAGGTCTTCTCCAGTACCTAACTACAAGCTTCAAGGCCCTTTTTACGCATCCAAACAGGAAAAACAGGAGCCATGTTTA
This sequence comes from Eudonia lacustrata, assembly GCA_947562085.1. Lineage (NCBI taxonomy): Eukaryota > Metazoa > Arthropoda > Insecta > Lepidoptera > Crambidae > Eudonia > Eudonia lacustrata. Next base: position 17,173,848 of record OX387317.1, read on the forward strand.
AAAATAGTGGAGAAGGCCCCCAACCACCAGTCACTATCAGAATCAAGTCTGAGATGGTCTATAACCAACTTCCCACAAATTTCACGTTCGGTATTTCCATAACATTTGTAGGTATATAAAGACAAACATACCGAAGCCAATTCTGTTCAGTGAAAGATTATCCTCTCCATAAGATACTGTTTAGTGATGGTTTTTGAATTTAGAATTATGTGGGGATTAATCTTAGTTCTAGTGTCCGGTAAACTGTTAAATGTTGCTGGTATGTAAATCTAGATTAATAATGAAGTAAATTATGTAACATTTGGAGTGAAAGGACAGCTTCGAAGTTGGTACTGAAAGATCCTACTGATTGTGGCGTGAACCTAAGTCCCATCCCAATTTTTTCAGTGATGTGTCATGTTCCATGTAGTATTGTAAATGTAATTATTACAATTAAATGTAGTTAGCTTGGCAACTGGTTGTAGCAAGTTGTTGTTGTTTGTTTGATGCAAGTTTTTTTCAAAATATAGCTGAAACAGGATCATTACCTACTTACCTACCATGTATTTGCTGTGTCTTTAAGTATCCGACTTTTGGGCACAATTGATTATGGCGCATACTTGCTTACGTTAACTCTGTTTGTGACCACGGTAGTTAAAAATGTAAACTGCGACTTTTTTATTATAGAGAATAAAAAGATGATAATTATGGTTGTCAATACGACTTGAGAACGCTGCAATAAATATTTTTATAAGTCCTAAGTCTGTTGCCTTGGCAATAGCCAACAGCCTGTTCTGTAGAACCAGCTTAGATTAGCGGTATAACCGAACCGTTTCCTCTTAAGAAACTACAAGAAACCGGCTTACTTTTTCCTCAAAGTTGGACTGTGATTCCTTTGGTGTTGCGGTGATCACTTTTCATCAGGTGGCTAGCTCGTTTGCATAAAGATCATACATACATACACACTCACACGTCCTTTCAACATAACATAACAGGCCGCAAAGTTAATTGTTATTATTTTTTATTCTTTTTGTTACATGTTGTATGTTTAATTGTGTGTTTTGTTATGTGATTCCAATAAATGTCTTTTCTTTATTTCTTTCTTTTCCCAAAAAAGGGCAGACAGAGCATCGAAATCACCAACTTCTCGTTAACTTGCCGTTAGTGACCTCGGAACCACATTTAGCTTAGCCAGAGAAACCTCTGGTTAAGCTAAATGTGATGGAAAAGATAATATCAGTGACAGGTTGCTAGCCTGTCATGGTGTGCGAATATCTTGGGACCTTTCCTTACTCGGCTCTTATGACATGCACGGGAAGTCAGGCAGCTGAGCCGATACATTCTTTTCACGTCCCGTCTTGCATGGGAAACAAAAACAAAAGAGATAATAATAATAAACTACTATTTCAGACTACAAAAACACAAATGTTGAAAAAAATTCCACGAGCAAAAAAGTATAAAAGTAAATAGTGTTGAATAATTTCGGCGGGCTGGTTAGAACCACGATAGCTCAATTGGGAGAGCACCTGACCCGGTATGTCAGAAGGGTGTAAGTTCAAATCCTGCTCGTGGAAATTTTTTCAACATTTGTGTTTTTGTAATTTGTTCGCAACAAAATTTGCGTTAAAAAGTAATATAAACAAAACAAAAACATTTTACTATTTCAGACGCCTGCATAACACCACTAGGTCAAATAGGCAGATGTCTCCCAATAAAGGAATGTGCTGACTTTGCCAGCCGTATTAGAACCGGCATTGACCGTCAAACAATGGATTTCTTGAGACAATCCAAATGCGGTTGCGATTTCAAAAACCCAAGGGTTTGTTGTGGACCTTTGCCCACTTACTTCAACGAAGAAAGTATTTTGGTTAGTATCCTCTTTTATTAAGTAACTAGCAGCCGCTCGCGGTCTTACCCGCGTGGTTCCCGTTCCCGTAGGAATATCGGGATAAAAAGTATCCTATGTTTTAATCCAGGTTATAAACTATCCGTTTGCGAAATTTCTTCCAAATCCATCCATCCGTTGCAGCGTGAAGAAGCAACCAATATACACACAAACTTTCGCATTTTATAATATTAGTGTGAGCATAAATAGCGCCGGGCCTGCGAATACATTTTGTTGTCTAATTTTTAAGTGATAGTTCATTACAACAGTAATGATTTGCGGTTAATAATTAGATTATTAAAAAAAATCATGTAACTTACATAGAATATTTGTTTTTCACAGCGTGAAATAGACGTAGATGAGTTGGAGGACTCGTTCTTGCCACCCAATAACAAATGTGGCAAAGAGAAACTAGTCGACGACGGTGATCGTATCATAGGTGGAAAGAGGACACAGATCGGGGAGTTTCCATGGCTAGCGTTACTCTGGTATCGCAGACGTAAGTGCCTGTACCTTATACAGGGTCTAACAAAATCAAAAAGCGAACGTTTAATGGCGGTATCTATACATCATTCTGAATACAATGACAAAAAATGGGCTTCAGTTTTATAGTGATTTTTCAAAGTTATGTTTTCTAATAAACTAAATCAATTAAAATAATGCACATCATGAAACATGCTGTATCTTTACTAACACGCACGCAGGCGTCGATAAAAAGATAGTGTACAGATACACAACACAACGGCTATCTTTGTGTGCGTGTAGTACAGCTGTACGGGTTTGGAAAGGGTGTATTTTTTGGTAAATTTTGATAATGTTTTGTTGATTATCTCGGTAACGAGCCTGTAGTGTTGGATGCTCCCCTTAAACGTTCGCTTATTGATATTGTTAGACACTATATATACTTCACTACATAGTATAAAATAAAGTCGCTTCCCGCTGTCTGTCTGTCCCTATGTATGTATGTATGTATGTAAATCTTTAAAACTACGCAACGGATTTTGATGCCGTTTTTTTTAATAGATAGAGTGATTCAAGAGGAACGTTTGTAATGTATAAATACATGCATAATAAAGTAGAGAAACACTGATAATGATAAATAAATAGAAATACACTGAGCCATAGACCTTTTTGTCTATGTTATTTTTTGGCAAATAAATATACTTATTATTATTATTATTATTGTTTGCTTTGTTGTCATAGAAACTGTAAGCGGTACGAAGTCCGCCGGGTCAGCTAGTTATTAATATACAACGTGTATATCAGATAAGTGTGATCATAATTTAAAGTCTCAAAGTGTATCCGTATCTTGTATGTAGAGTTTTATTTCATTTATTGCTATATCTCCATTCTTACTAAATGATAGTAAACGTTGCCAGTTTGAAATGTACATTTTTTTATCCTCTACTTAGCTATTTACATTTTGTCTACTAAAACACATTACAACTTATTCTAATACAATCACTTACACTATTTATTTTTATTTCTTACATTGACACTTTTAACCAGCTTCTTTAAATAATTTAAAATATAATATCTAAATATTTTATTTTTGAGAGCACTTAATGTGTTTTGGTTGACGAGACCATCTATTTTCTAGCTAGCTCGTATCTGAGCTCAGCATTTATCGTGCAGTTAAATAGTAAATGTTGTATGGTCTTGTCTTGTATGTAGAGTTACTAAGGTATAATTAATAACTTTAATTTGCCATGCAATTGTTACCTAAATATTTATATAAGTAACTTCATGCGTCAGCCGCATAAGCAAGCAGCAGTGATCATAAATGTAAGTACACAGAGGTTATTGGACCTCTAGTGCTGTCACTAGTTTATGTTAATGTGAAGTCTTGAAGAAGAATAGAAATATTAATTTTAAAATTGCATTACAAATTATAGTTAACAATTATGCCTAAGTAAAGTAACTCGAAAACTTACTTACATAACAGTAAGTAATCGCCGACCCGCCTGCCAAGCGTGGCGATTATGGCAAATACTCCTCATATCCTTGGGGGAAACCTTTGTCCAGCAGTGGACGTCTTTTGGCTGAGATGATGATGATGATGATGAAAGCAACTCTGCATAAAAGATCTAGATCGGATATACACTGTAACCCCCTTACAAATAAACAAAGAATAAGGTCCGAATAGTTATTCCGTGTTTTGTCTCTTTTACTCTATTTTGAAATGACGTTTACATGACAGGAACAAAACACGGAATAACTATTCGGTCCTTATTCTTTGTTTATTTGTAAGGCGGTAGGTCTTTTTATTATGACCAAACCTATCTAATAATATTTGTACGGGATTGACATAATATGTCAACGCTACCTATACCTAAATGACGTTTATGTCAATCCCGTACAAATTTTATTTCTAGCGTAATGCCACTTGTCTAGGGGGCTAATGGGAAGTGTAGATGTGGTCTAAGATAGTTAATTATTTTCTTATGGAAAACAAACAATTATTGTAAGTGTAGGTTGTTAGGCGCCAGTTACCAAGATAAAACCGTCATCTAACATTGCATAATTCATGTCCGTTGTGAATGTCTTGTGTTTGTACATCACACTAATATTATAAGTGCGAAAGTTTTTTATCTTTCTATTTATTTTCTATTCTCTTTTTCTCAAATACAAAATGACGCTTGTGTGATGTTGACAAAACAGCATTTAACTAAAAAATGCTTAAATATTTTTTATGAATAAAGGGGTTAGTGGTCAAGGTTTTTTTTAAACCTACTTACTTTGTGTTACGGCCATGATGACGGCTTTAATCTGGCAACTGTCACCTAACATAGCTTAAGGTTACGTAACAGAAAAGGGTTGTTAGTGACGACGGGTATTGTAGGTGTACTAGCTGTTTGTATCTTCTTTTTGTTTTTTCGTTTCATAAAAGAAAATTAATAAAAGTATAACTTAAAACTATTTTAAGATAACGGAAATGAGCTAGAACACAAGTGTGGAGGCATGTTGATCAACCGTCGCTATGTGCTGACGGCAGCGCATTGCGTGACCGGCCAAACTTTAGAGGATTACGGGAAGCTGTAAGTTTGTGTTTTGTTTTAAAATGTTGCTTTTTGTTTTGGAAATTTGTGTTGTTGGCCTTTGTTATATAGCGTAACTGATTTTATGGGCAGCGAGAATGTTGAAATTATCCATAAGCGTAAGGAGTTTTACCTACTGCTCCCTTGTTATAATTATGTAACTAAGGTTTTAATGGTTTTCGAAAGTTTACGCAAACAACTTTTACAAATCTACTCGCGTTCATACCATGGTATGAAACAGCCAATTCAAAAAGCGTCCTTATACAATTCATACCGTGGTATGAACCACTCATGGTATGAATCGACGAAAGACCCGTAGTTTTTACGCGTACCCTCCTATATAATCCTTACATCAGGTTAAAATCAAATGTTTTACCATTTCAATGTATGTATTTATTTGAATATACGAAAGGCACAATAGAAAATAGTACAAAAGCGGACATACCTTAAATTTATCTGCTAATCAGAGGGCTATATGCAGAACCATGTGTGTGTATCATTATCACACACATTTCTTCTAATGTACTAACTAAATCAATATAAATAATTGTATTTAGTTAGTACGAGTATATGAGAAAGACGCAATTAATTTCAAACAATTAATTTTAATTTGTAATGTCAACTTTTGCGATCCTGCTGAAAAGAATATAATCAGCAGCGGCCTTGTTCTACATGCTCTTATCACAATTATTGTAATTAATTAAGATACATGTACACGTACATGTAAATAACTCTTACCTTGTCTCGTTCAACTGGTTAAACTTTTGTCCTCGTTTTGGAATAAGAAATATTAAGCTTTCCAAAGTTTCTTTATGTGATTATTATAGGCAGCTCAGAAAACCATTTTGTACAGATTTATATATTTGAGAGTTCATCTGTCAAACTGGAAGCCTGATGTACACACGGCGGCAGATCAACCTACCCAAAGCTGTCAAATTTCTACAATCAATTTTGAACTTAATCTGTTGGTTTTAAGGATCAATATTCATTGGAGAAATTTGACAGATTTGGATAGGTTGATCTGCTGCCGACTGTACATGCATTTGTTGCTTAACTTAACATTCTGAAAAGTTTCGCGTTACCAACTAACTAATTTATGCATAACCTTTTATAACAACTAAAAACAAACCTTTAAACGTAACTATCATATTACTAGACAAAATGCTTTGTGGACAGTAAACAACTTTACATATCCAGTTACTGTATTCACATGACAGTATTAATTATTTATTTATTTATTTCTAGAAAGATTTACAGACAAATAACATCTATAATTAAGGTTAATAAATAGACATATGCTATTAACAAATCTTCACAATTATACAGGGTGTTTGGAAGGTCGGTGCAAAGCCTTAAGGGGATGTTAGTATGGTCTATCTAGAACATTTTGAGCTACACTTGTCTTAGACCAAGTCTGTTATTATTATAATTTTTTGTTGACCTGCGATTTTAGTGCCAAAAATCCAAAATTTGCTAATTAATTGCTAACAACATTCAGTTTAAGTTAAAATGTCTATTTTTTACAATTTATTTTGTTAGTGTAATGTGTCCCTAATCGTATCGAAGCATTTTTGAAGCACCATTGTTACCAAAAAATAAAGTTACAGGCCATTCAAAAGTGATAGAAAGTTTGGAAAAATAATTTTTCGACTTTAAATGTCAATTTAAAAAATAAAGAAAATAGCTGCAGATGTTCAAACACATTTAAAAACATGCTAGGTTAATGCCCTTTCTTTTGAGATATCACTTACGCAGATATCATACCATTTCTTGAAATTATGGTGCTTAAACCAGTTAAGAGTGATAATATCGATTTTTAAGAAGATTAAAAAAACATCATTTTTGGTGATCTAACTCTCTAGCCTTCCCGGTAGCATAGCGGTCAGTGCAGCCACCCAGATTGCGGAGGACCCAGGTTCGATTCCTGGCTGGGTCGGGTAGGCGTTTAATTTTTTCACTGTATTTTGTAAATTTTTAATGAGCTAACTTTAATTTTCATGTTCAAAATGTCGTCTACCATTACGAATACATGCTCGAGCACGTTTTCTGACTTCAGTCATGCTGATTTTTAGCATTATTTCTTGTTTCATCCGTTCAAACAGAATGGATTCTCTCCAATAAGTCCTCCTTCGTAGAAATTTCCGTCATGTAGACAAGTTCCTTTGCCCGTCCTCATACAAAAAAATCTACCGAGGTTAAGTCAGGCGATCTTGAGGGCCAAGGAATTGGCTCATCTCTGCCGATCCAGCTCTCTGGAAAACAATTATTGAGGTGTTCTCGTACTGTTAAGGTCCAATGCGTTTCATAAAGGAGGGTTGGTCAACCCTCCTTCATGAAGCGGAAATACCAATACTGGATACTGACAGGAGAATCATGTTCCAACAAGATGGATGCCCAGCGCATTGGACTTAACTGTACGAGAATACCTCAATAATTGTGTTCCAGAGAGCTGGATCAGAAGAGATGGGCCAATTCTTTGGCCCGCAAGATCGCCTGACTTAACCCCGGTAGATTTTTTTGTATGGGGACGGGCAAAGGAACTTGTCTACACGACGGAAATTTCTGGAAAGGATGACTTATTGGAGAGAATCCATTCTGCGTTTGAACGGACGAAACAAGAAATGATGCTAAAAATCAGCATGACTGAAGTCAGAAAACGTGCTCGAGCATGTATTCGTAATGGTGGACGACATTTTGAACATGAAAATTAAAGTTAAATCACCAAAAATGAAGTTTTTTTAATTATCTTAAAAATCGATATTATCACTCTTAACTGGTTTAAGCACCATAATTTCAAGAAATGGTATGATATCTGCATAAGTGATATCTCAAAAGAAAGGGCATTAACCTAGCATGTTTTTAAATGTGTTTGAACATCTGCAGCTATTTTTTTTTTTTTTAAATTGACATTTAAAGTCGAAAAATTATTTTTTGCAAACTTTCTATCACTTTTGAATGGCCTGTAACTTTATTTTTTGGTGACAATGGTGCTTCAAAAATGCTTCGATACGATTAGGGACACATTACACTAACAAAATAAATTGTAAAAAATAGACATTTTAACTTAAACTGAATGTTGTTAGCAATTAATTAGCAAATTTTGGATTTTTGGCACTAAAATCGCAGGTCAACAAAAAATAATAATAATAACAGACTTGGTCTAAGACAAGTGTGGCTCAAAATGTTCTAGATGGACCATACTAACATCCCCTTAAGGCTTTGCACCGAGCTTCCAAACACCCTGTATAAACAATAGTGTTCAGTTAACCAGCTGTGGAGACTACGTTAATTTTAGATTGAAAATGAAAGAAAAAAAAAATTTAAAGTGCGATACATAAATGAATGAATGAGTGAATTTACAGTTTACAGTAGGTTGTTGCAGTGATAATTCAATTATACCTACCTATAGATTTTGACTATATTCATTTTACTATCTATTTTATTATATTTATTATATAATACTAATACTATTTTACTATTATCTTTATTATCAATTAACTAGGGTAGTGTGGCACCAGTGCTTGACAGGGACCAGTAATCGACATTTTTTCCTTTCATCTTTAAAAATATGGGTAAATTTAATACAGCTCACCTGCTTCCTAGCTGCCATCTAGTAAAATTTCGATGAAAACCTGTCCTATTTTTTGGCGACGAAATCTGTGTCGAACACTGGGCTTAAAGTGTGGAAGATTGGGCTTAAAGTGTCGAAGACTGGGCTTAAAGTGTCGAAGACTGGGCTTAAAGTGTCGAACACTGGGCTTAAAGTGTCGAACACTGGGCTTTAAGTGTCGAAGACTGGTGCCACTACCAAACTTTGAAGGACCTCTGTTGGACGACCTCCTTGGTCGAGTGGTTTGTACACCGGTTTTCCCGGGTTTGATCCCCGGTCGGGTCAATATAAAAATTACTGTTTTTCTAAATTGTCTCGGGTCTGGGTGTTTTCTATGTATAATAAGTAGGTATGTATTTAATTATTTTAAGTATGTCTATCCGTTGTCTAGTAACCATTTAACGAGTTTCATAACGAAGCTTCTCTTGGGCTAGATAATCGGTGTGAGTGTAGGAAAGTTTATTTATTTATTTATTTGTTTTCATGACTCAGAGACTCTGTCAGTTTGGGAGAACATGATGTTCGTAACAAAACGGATTGCGTCGAAGGCTTCTGTTCTGACCCACCGCAGACAATCCCAGTACTACAATCATACCCTCACCTGGGTTTCTCTAATGATGACATCAATAAGCGAGACGACATTGGTATGATAAGACTAGCGAGAAGAGTCAAGTACACAGGTAACAGTTGAATAGTGAAATAAGATAAAATAAGATTTTAGCCGCCTCTGAGGTCTAGTGGTTGAGCCCACCGCTCCCAGACCCAGAGGTCCCGGGTTCGATTCCCAGCGGGGGGTACATGACTACATGTGTGTGTACTCGGTTTGGTTGGTGGTAGGGCTTGTTTGTCCGCCTGGCCAGCTACCACCATATTATTTAAACATGCAGCATTGTTGTGTTCCGGCAGCTACAGATAAAATAGCCAGTATCTCAGTGCATAGTAATCAGTTAGATCTAGTATTTAATATAAAAAATATAGAAATAATAGTAAATAAATAAAAACTTGTCTAGTCCGCAACATTGCTACAAAATTATTGTAATCAATTTTAAATGTAATGTTTTAAATTTAAGGCCGGCAACGCATCTGCGATTCCTTTGGTTGCTTCCCATCAGGTGACCCGCCTGCTCGTTTGCCTCCTTCTAATATATATATTTTTTTTAATTTAACCTTTACAGTTTGAGTAATAGTAAAACGTATCTAACACTACCTGAACTACAAAAATTATCATTTCCTTTTATTTCAGATTTTGTTCAACCCATCTGTCTTGATAGAAGCGGACGATGGGAAATCGGTGACGAAGTGTTGGTGGCTGGATGGGGAAGAACACTCAAAGGTTGTCCAATTCACCAAAATCGATATGTTCAGAAACGATGTTACAGTTATCTATTTGTGCGAGTTCGAGATAAGATAGCCAGTTCCTCAGTCAGTTGAGGATTCCGTACATTGTTGCCCAGGCTTGCACCTTCGGCCCTAAAAAATAACACGACTAGCATGAAACTTATGACGTAACTATTTTAACTAACTATGCTGTAAATAATGAGACTTGTCTGCAAGACCTAGTTAATTTTTAAAAATATTTTCGAAAACATTGTACACACGGCGGCAGATCAACCTACCCAAAACTGTCAAATTTCCACAATCAACTTTAAACTTTTAACTTTTTTGAACTTTATTGTTTGGTTATAAGAACCAATATTCATTGGAGAAATTTGACAGATTTGGGTAGGTTGATCTGCTGCCAACTGTACCTATTGATCGTTTCAAGAATTTTTTAAACTGTTTGTGTTAGTTGTTTTAAATTCATCTATGTGTTCTTTTTGTTGGTTTAAAGGCAAGCCGACTACATTGAACCCAGATTTTCTTTAAATAAATTGTCTGTTTTTTCCATATTTTTTCCAGGTATTGACAGTCCAGAGAAGCTCAAAGTTTCCTTATCCATAGCCAATAAAGCTAGTTGTGCACAACTATTCCGTTCTCATCACAAAATTACTCTGATTAAGTCCCAAGTGTGTATAGGCGGGAAATTCCTTAAAGACGCCTGTAGGGGAGATTCTGGGGGTCCAGCTATGAGACGAAGGAATGGAATATGGGAAGCGATAGGACTGGTCTCCTTTGGATACGGCTGTGCTAGAGACGATTGGCCTGCAGTATACACAGTCGTCTCCACCTATGTCGACTGGATATCAGAGAGGTTACGGACTACGAATTTGTGTCCTTAGCAATTTGTATGTGTTTTGAAAAGAAAAAAATAATATTTTTATACGAGGATTCGGTGTTCTTATTTTACTTACGCATTTCAGTTATTAAAATAGTTGTCCATAAGTTTATTTATTTATTTAATTTACACTTTTGCAACAAAATATTAGATGGCGAACTTAAAGCCTGAGGCATTTTCTACCAGTCAACCATTAGGGTGGCGCAGAAATGACATGGAACTTGCAAATATTGAGAGACAACAAGATGGAAAACAGTACAAAAAAAGATTCTAACTTATAATACATACATAAATATTCTATAAATTACAAATACATACAATAGTTTTTAAAAAATGTAAAACACTTTAAAAAAATGAGTTTAATAAAATGCAGTTTTATGTTTTATAATGTTTTTTTTTTGTTTAATGGCAACAATGGGTGTATTTCTCTGAAATAAAACACCGAGACATGTTATTAGTTAAATATAATGTACCTAGTTTCCGATAAGTAAAAATATATTTTTTAAATTAGTTGATTAATCAGATACCTACAGTAGTTATTCCCAACATACAAACAAACAACAAAACTTAGCTTTATTTTAGCAATATTATCCTCATTATGTAGCCTCTTTTTTATATTTACATATTTTACTTATTATATTTACAAGGAATTGTTTATCATTTTAATAATCGGTCAAGGTTAGTTCATACGCACATTTCAAACTGTTCAAAGTCAAAATCAAAGTAAACACAAGATTGATCAACGTTTCGAAGTATGTTAGAATGCATTAAATAATCATAGTATCTTTAAATATACACCGTGATTTTGCCTCAAGCTGCTTCTGCTTATAGCTATTAGCTTCTGGTTAAGGCAAAAATGACATGTTGAGCGGTTTCTAGTAAATTACGCGCTAAACTACGGCACTCATGGTAATAGAAAGAACGCAACGAACTAGAAATCGTTCACCGCATCGCAAGACGTCAGTGGTCCTACGTAAACTGCCACCCCTCCCGCACCGCACACCTGCCTGAGGGACCGTTCAGAAAATAAGGACACTGCTAAAGGTAAGCTTCATACAAACCCTTTTTTTCGAGCAGCACACACAAACCCTTTTTTTTCATTTTTCAAGAATTTTTTTTTGTAAGATGGATCTTCTTTATGATTTAGCCAGTATCTAGTTTTAGGGCAGATTATTAGTAAAAGTCTTTGTCCGTAAATCTGCTTAGAACTTTAATAGGCGTTGTGCTTGTACAAGATAGAAACTGTCTAAAACTGCGACCCAATTTTGAGGATACAGTTAGCTACTGATTGATTCTATTGATATACCTGAAACAATGAGAATAAACTACCTAAATGAGCGAGTTAGTGAAGCAGATAAAATTTATAATTTTAAAAATAATATTTAAAATTTATAATTTAATTTAATTTAATTTATTTAAAATTTATAATTTTATCTTATTAAATATAATGTACGAACACAAGACATTCCTTTTTTTTTTGAGAGAGATTGTTGATAGCCTCAAACGGCATTTTCAGCGTCACCTGGCTTTTTTGGGGGCGGCGAGGTACGTAAAGGATACCTCAAGCCGTGTGAAACGAATCACCTTCGGAGGTTTTCTAGAGGGAACGGTATCACACACTTAAAAGTGCGTGTCCCCGTGGCTTACTAGATTCTCCGTAAGGTTCGGATCAGATCGGCACACAGACCCTCTCACAGACTCTCGAACCATCTCGAACCAGCCCGAGCGCTTCGTCATCCGTCATCCGTCATCATCCCGGCATCCGTGAGAGGATGTCGTAAGTATTAAAGTAAGTAAGATTATAATAATTAGGTATGGTAATAATAAGGTATGTATATAGCTTACTTTCCGGGGTCTTATTATTTTGTAGTAAAGTGCTGGTACCTAAACCTTTAAAGATTTGTGATTAAGTCCTATACCTAGACTTGTTCCTATTCATGAGTACGATCACCTGCTTCAAGCAAAACAATGACTTACAAAGCACGGTGTATACATACAAGTATAGTAAGTTTACGTTATTGACCGTGAGAAACTTACAGCGATTTAGATCAAATCTATATAAGGAAGATTCACTCATCGCCAACATAAATTATGCGCCAATGCTATCTTTTAGATGGTATTTTTCTTCATTCTCCTAATACAGTGTAACATATATACCTATTCATATGTTTGATATGTTTATTGCTACGCGCGTTGGTCGTTATGACTTTTTTTTACATGTACCATTTAAGGATACGCATAATAATTTCTACTAGTTCATTTCTAAGCATAGAACCAGGAAACTACGAGTAACACAACGATATTTTATTATCATGTAGAAATATTTTAGTCATCGGTCTGCTATGATTAAGAGATAGATAGATAATACCTTTATTGCAACACTATGAAACATAAACATGAACAAAAAATATAAATAATTTACAAAGTTACAATTTGGCGGTCTTTTCGCTTTATAGCGGGTTTCTTCCAGACAACCAGTCGGATGGAGAGAGCTAATAAACTGTAAGATCAGAGGTGAAACTATTAAAACATACTAGAATAGTGTGTATTTTATAGCAGCTACTCGGGACAGCGAATAAGCCTCGCTATCCACGAGGCAATGCTGCTAGCTTACCTTAATTTGCCTGATGGGGATGATCTAGGTTATTTTTAATTGTAAATAGTAGTAGTTATAGTTTTTATGAGTTTAGTTTTAAGACACACTGAAAAAATGCACCAACTTTCGTCGAAAAGTTTAAGACTATTATAATATGACTAACGAATCTGAAATGTTGATATAGGTAAATTCATGTCTTTATCTTGAATTTGCTAGCTCAAACACACGATTGTATAATTTTCTCGACTCGATCATAACTATTTTTGAATACATACAGCACAAAAAATCATTTTTGTTGAAATTACAACAAAGTTACTAAATGTTTGGAAACCACTGAAATACATTGATAACATCAATATTCGTAATTTAGTAGCTGCATAACTAAAACCAATATTTTTTTTTTTTTCATTTTAAGATTCTGTTAATTTGTGGTTTCAATTGTCGCGGCACTAAGTATTTTCGACCTTATGACAGCGCCAGTAAAGATCAGCCTTTTTGAATGTTTACAAATCGAGGTGTCGTCTTATGTAGGTAGTTTAAATGTTTATTCTTGTACGATATAGCTGATGGTCTTCATACTCATTTCATTATACTAATACCTACTATAAAGAGGAAAGCTTTGTATTTTTGTATGGTTGTAACTTCGTTTGCAATAAATAAACTCAAAAACTACTAGACCGATTTAAAAAATTCTTTCACCATTAGAATGCTACATTAGCGCTGAGTAACATAGGCTACATTAATCCTAAATAAAATTGTTGTTTAATTCTCGTTTTCGTTAACAAGATCGAATGCCAATAAAACTTATTATAGTGTCGATTCCAATTCGAACGCCTCGGAGTATCTAGTAGGTGACGGGCACTCAAAAAACCTTTGAGTATGTTCTATCACCACACATAATAAGACCTTTTCTCGTCTTATACAAAAGTCCGGTTCCTAACGCTGTAAAGGTTATAAATCAGTTTCAGTCAAATTAAGCAATCACTATACAAAAAAAAGGCACAAGGCACAAGGCAAAAAGATGCTGTCGTGCTCCTGACTAAAACAGTAACCTCATTGTTGGATCAAAACGCTTGCTGCCTTGCCATCTTTCTAGACTTAGCCAAAGCATTCGACACTGGAAAAACTGGAATGTATGGGTATTCGAGGTCTGGCGTACGACTGGTTCAGATCTTACCTTAAAAGTCGCTACCAATGTGTAAGGATTGGATTGGCCGTGAGCGAGCCTCTTCCAGTCGAATACGGCGTACCCCAGGGTAGCATACTCGGTTCAATACTATTTCTGGTCTATATGAATGACATTCTAAACCTACCTCTACAGAGAGCTGACTTGATATGCTACGCGGACGACGCGGTAATTTTGTTTCGTGACTCATCTTGGAGAACCGTCTTTGAGACAGCGAATAAAGGCATTCCGATTCTTTCTGACTGGCTTAATAAAGACCTTTTAACTTTAAATACAAAGAAAACCAAATACATGACCTTTCGTAAAACTAGCGCATCTAAACCGCATGTAATACCAAAATTTACCATACACTCGTGTGGTAATACTGGCAACTCGAGTTCTCACACCTTATGTAATTGTCCATCTATAGATCGAGTGCAATCAATTCAATATTTAGGTGTAATTCTGGATAAGAATTTTTCTTTTAGACAACACATATCAGCATTGGCTAGAAAAACCAGAGAAGCTATTTTCATAATGAAGTCGTTGCGGAACTCTGCCTGTAAAAATACTCTCATCATGGTTTATAAAGCTATCTGCCAATCCTGTCTGCTTTACTGTATACCAGCCTGGGGCGGCGTAGCCAAAACTACATTAATTGAATTAAAAGAGCTCAGCGAGTAGTACTTAAAGTAATGTTACGTAAGCCTTTCAGATATTGCACGGATGAGCTGTACAGGGAGTGCGATCTTCTCCGAGTACGTCAGCTTTACATCACAAAGGTAGCTGTCACAACTCATAAAACAGTAATAAATTCTCCTGAATTCTCAAGTCTAGTTGCACGACGAATCTTTAAAATTCATTTACCTATTGTCTATACGAGTTTTGCGAGACGTTTTCCTCCGTATTCCCATGTTTTCATGTATAGTAAAATAGTAAGAAAGTTAAAAGACGTGAAACAATTAACGGCAAGTCAATTTAAGCGTTCTATACATGCGTGGTTAAAGAGTCTCAACTATGAAGAAATAGAAAATTTACTAATAGCCTGCCATTAATACGATAAACATACACTACACACACATCCACATACACACCCTCACACACAGTACACTCGCACACTAAACACGGCCTCCGTATAAATACATATATTAAGTAATTACAGTTTTTAATAGTTTTATAATGGCAAAAATAATAATAATAATGATAATGTCTTGTCGAACCAGCCGGTAACTGTAGTTTATTTTATAATTGTAATGGTACCTGCGATACAGACCCAGAGATTTGTGCAGTGGCTGCTGTAAAATTTTATAACAATTCCCTATGCACCTGTATCAAAACGTAAAATTAGTTCTATCTAATAAGCAGTAACTAGTTTTAAGTTTCCTTTGTATCTGGGACGCTTGTATTTGTATGATAATAATAATAAATAAAATAAAAACAAAAAAATAGTGACTTAGGAGACAGTGGTACGAGTATCGAGCGCAAAAACCGACTAAGGAAGAGGGTAGATCGTTTTGACTGTTCATAATCACCCACCCGCAATAACTTCAGTACATCCGTGATCATGGTGAATGCAACTGTGCCGAAATATCGGATACTCACACACAACAAAAAACATGGTAATAATCCTGTTAATAATATTTATTCTAATTTAAGTGACCATGATAGTTTAAAAAGTTATAATGTGTACTATGCTTTATAATATCAGTTTCGTTACTGAGACCCTCAACTTTGTTACCCTGTCAGTTTAGTTACAATTTCAAAATGTACACTTTTTCTTAGTATTACCTAGTACCGTTTCCAACAAGCAGAATTATGAAATTTCCTCTTTAGAAAACAAAAGCCAAAATCTCTTCTAAACTACTGTTTGATGATACTTCATTATTATTATTTTTCATTGACATCGATACAATTAAAAACATCTACCCCCGTATTAATAAACAAAGTGTAAGCTTGGAGTAGTTACTCCGTGTTTTGTTCCCGTCATGTAAACTTCATTTCATACTATAGCAAAAGAGACAAAACACGGAGTAACTACTCCAAGCTTACACTTTGTTTATTAATAAGCCCCTAGATTTTAAATTGCTATTAATCGATAATTTAATAATAATTTCCTGACTTGAATCCAGTGGATCACGTACTATTTTAATATATTTTGCTTACATGGAGATCGGTTGTTTCATGGATGTCAGCGCCTTAATTGTAACAATGACTCGATTTCAACGATAGAGTTTTTTGCTTAGCAATGAGACAGTTTATAGGATATTTATTTTACATAAGCTATTACTTTCCCTTTTTTATATGATTACTTAATAAAAAATCACACCTATTTTTCTTTTTATTGATATTTAAATTTGCTTCCAAAAATATATAATAGGCACTTTCATTACATAGGTATAGTAATTTTTTTCAATAATGATATACCCAAAATATAGATGACGTTCCGATTCACGTAATAATACTTCGTACATGGGTTATTCCCTCCGTGTAAGTTGAATTGGTTGGCTCGATCGAGAACATCCAAGACTGGCTAAAGTACAGTCACCAAAACAATGAAACAAATTAACTATTGTAAGAAATAAAAAACTATCAAAAATAATTAACTAAGAAATTAGACTTACCATATTTAATAATACATTTTTTAATTTTTAATTTTTGAAGTATAGTTGAACTTATGACACTTTTTTTAATAAATCTGTTATAAATAATCGGAACAAAAAGATTTGTTTTAAAATAAAATGTGGGTAAACTATTTGAATAAAGTTGTTATGATCTAATAAATTAAGTATTACACTATACATTATATCACATATTATACATGTATTACTTCTTATTGTAGTATCTAAGTATGATATAATTTATTTATTATATCGGTCTTAAGTAAAGTATGTACATATATTATTATATAAAAAAATATTAGACCCGCAGACTTGCTTATAACAACACAGCTAGGTATAGCTTAAAGAAATATCTTCCAGTACTAAGCTCACCTATAAAACATTGGTTGCTTTATTATTATTTATTTGTACAATAACGGATTTATTAAAGTATTTTTGCAGTTTTTACTAGTTGAAATCCAAGAAATCACACTAAAATCCTTGTTGCTATATTGCTTTAACATAAAGGGACTTCCGGGATCACAGTAATCGGCGCACATATCGTATATCTGCATCTAATTTGCAGACCGTACACAAAAACAAGGCATATTTAACATGTCCAAGTTGACCTCCAAGATTCAGTATCGACGACGCGTCGCAAGCGCATGTATACAAACAGTTTTTCCTTGTTTATTTATTTATTATTTAATTCCATGTTAAACAGGAAAGGTAACACTAAAAACGTTTAAGTGATGAGTGAATATTGAATTATTAATAGTACATTAAGTATACTTTTTTTTCTGTGAACAATGAGTTGCCGGATTTTGTTTCTTGTGCTATCTACAGTTATAAGTGTCGTGTGTAAGTATTTAATTTTATTTTGGTGTTTAACAAAAACTTAACCCATACGAATAGGAGTTTAATAAGCTATTAAAAGCTTCTTGGAGTTTAAAAAATGTGTACTTGAAGAGACCTATGTCCAGATGTACAGCTGCTGAATCATATAGGATGATGATGATGATAATGATAAAAGTAAATATTAAACTTTAGTGGATTGGCACAAAAAGGGTATCCCGACAATTTGTAGTGATTCTGTAAATTTTCAAAAAACATTTAAACATTTTTATTTTTAAGTGCTAATTGCTTCACTGAAGCCGAATTTAATTAATTAATTATTAAATAAACTATTCAAATTTTAATTAATTGAATGCCTACCCGACCAAGGCATTTAATTTTTTCACTGTATTTTATAAATCAAGCTGATGTTATAAATGTAGAATCGTTTTTAACTCATTACTCGTGTAAGCTTTGGGGTTATCAATTGCTAATAGCTGTTTGTAAGCAAGATAATAGTGATCAAGGCAAACGTTTGTGCATATTAAAATAATTTGAATTCAATATCGTATTCAATTTTGGATGTTTTTTTCAATTCTAGTGTTTGCAATTTGTGAACGCAGTAAAGAACATGTGAACAGTTTCGAGAAAATAGATCGTAATGTCAGCAACTCAAATATCACAATCACAAACACAGTAAGTTGTACTTACTGCGTTCATAAATTGTGCGGCAGAATAGTAATGTTGTCAGTTGTTGTCACATTTTTTTATTGTTACAAGTCTGTCAAGTTGACGACCTCTGTAGCAGAGTGGCTTGCACGCCGGACTTTGGGTGGCGCTAACTTTGAGGGTTCGATTCCCGATCTCAATCTCAAAGCGGCTACAGGTAACAAAAATACCAGAAGAAAAAGAAGGATGAGCGAAAAAGACTTAACTACATATTTTTTACCTAAGAAACATTTTAAGTATATATTTTTTACCTAAGAAACATTTAAAGTATATATTTTTTACCTAAGAAACATTTAAAGTATATTATCCACAGTCCTTTGAAGGTTTCAGCCAGTCCCTTAAATTACAAGTTTCTAGCTATTACTAGTTACAGCGTAACTGTAAAGGGTTTGTAGTCTATCGCCGCTTCGGGATATTACTATGTAAAGGAAGTTTAAGGAACATTACATTTTGATTGATACTTTAGGTAGCTTTATTGGAAAACTGAGATAGCATATTGTTAGTAGCAATTTTTGGTTTCTCTTTTTCTTCTACCATCAACTTCATTGTGACAATCTTAACTTGGCCCACCGCTGTTTTAGGAAGTAGCCAAATGCTCAAACCGAATCACTACCTACCTAAGGTTTTTGAAACGAAATGTTTTATCAGCCTAATGATTATTAACCGTATATTGTATCCATATAGTGCACACAATATAACTCATTTTTTTATCAAAAATTTCTGATTTATTTTCTTTTCTTTGCCAAACCGTTATTGATTCCTCAAATGATCTAACAATACCGATAATCTTTAGTATTCTAAAGAAATCCTTTACCCTATTCGAGCAGTATTTAACCATAGCTTTTATTGCATTAAAATATAAATGAGTAGATCAGTGTAAACGTCTTTACTATTATACTCAAACGTATGAATTTATAATAAATTGCAACATTACTGATATCTATATTATTATGGGACAAATGCAAAAAAATTGTACATATAACAAATAGGAAACAAAGATGAAAATAACTTGATGTTACAAAAAAATTTGTTAATGAGTAAAAAGCAGTATCTTGATTGATTATTTTTATAAAGAATGGCAGCAAGTCTACTAGACTTACTTAACATTTTTTTTGCAAATCAACCTTAAAATTAACTGTGATCATAATATTTCAACTTTAGTAATCCAAGTCAACTATTACAATGTGAGTGCGACTTTACTTCATATTTGTTATTTCATATTTGTTACGTCACAAAGAAATGTAACAAATTCGTAACAAAAAGGAACAAAACACTCGTGTGTACAACCTAAAATGTGTGAAAAATACTAAGAGATGTCTTTGAATGAAACTGTTTATATGTTTCTAAATATATCATGAAGTATCCTTGAAATAAACTATATATAAAGCTAAACATACACTAACCAATTAGTTTAATGGAATGGTTATCAAGATGAAACTAATTTGTGTATTTTTCCCGCACAATTTAGTAAAATTTTTGTAGACCGTCTAACCAGAACTCCAGCAAAATGGCCGTCGTGCAGAACTAGCGCCACCTACAGACGTTATTTATGATTTTAGTGTTGCCAGGTAAAAACTTATTTTTCTACTAAATAACAATAAACAAAGCTGAATAACAAATATGAAAGAAATTACGGACGGCTTTAAAAATGATATTTAAAACAGTTTTTAATAGAGAGGCCTGATTTATTGTTTAAAGTATTAAAATGTATGTAGTATTCTATAAATAACTAAAAATATTTAACAGTATAAAATCACTCAACTGTATTTTTCCCCATACACAAAGCTGAACACGGACGAGAAGGACACGCGTACTTGTATGAAGAAAACTAAACGTATCCTGATGATTTGATTTTTATTTAATTGATTTATCGGAAAAATATTATTTATTTCTTTTAGTTTTTGTTATAATGTAATTTTGTAAACGTATTTAAAAAAATATATGGAAAGAAGTTATGTATTGAACGTTTATTCTAATAGGACGTTCACGCATTCAGAAATGTACATTTTTTTTGCATTTGTCCCTTATATTATAAAGCTGAAGAGTTTGTTTGTTTGAACGCGCTAATCTCAGGAAGTACTAGTTCGAATTGAAAAATTATTTTTGTGTTGGATAGTCCATTTATCGAGGAAGGCTTTAGGCTATATAACATCACGCTGCAACTAATAGGAGCGAAGCATCAGTGAAAAATGTTGCAAAAACGGGAACAAGAGTCTAAAAATATTAAAAATGCTGCCGAAAGTCACTATACCACGCGGACGAAGTCACGAGCACAGCTAGTATGTTATAAATGTGTTAGTTAGCTTAAATGTAACATTTGTTAAAAAATATATGATATGTTTGTATAAATTCAATTGAACACTATTGCTTTGAAATTGCGTTTGAAAACCAACGCTCATGTTATTGTGACTTCCCCGACCAAATACACAATTTAAATGATTACTATAAGAGAACTGGTTTCAACTTGGAACTGGTTCTATGGTGACGTCGCGATATGCATCGCTAAGATCATAACCTATCATGTTGATAATAAATCTGTATAGCCTCGCTGTCTGCTAGCTAGGTACAGTCAACAAACTCCGGTTGTTTTCAACGGTCCTGGATCATTCTGTCTCATCTTTCAACATTTTGGATCATTCTGGCCTCACGAAGGGGCAGTACAGGAGTTTTTAAAGGTTATTCTCGCCACAAAGTAAATTCGTCATGCAAAAAGAAAATATATTTTAAAGTCGCCACAGTTTCATTTTAAATTGAAAATTGTTTTGGTTTATTGTGAACTCGCCACACGTACAGACTGTCGAAAAATGAAACACTTTTAAATTCAAAAAACTTTTGTTACAGCCACATATTTATGTTTCGTCAGTAAGCAGAAGTAATAACTAGTTTGTTTGTGATTGAGGGTTCCGAGTGAAGTACGGATCACTTACAATTATGTGAAGTGATGGCCAGGCGCTTCCTGTTGTGAAATAAAAAAGTAAGGATTCCAGAAACAAACGTAAACGGCCAAAAGCGTGCTGGAATACACGCAGTGAGGGTTCCATAGTTTTACCTACGAGTATATTACACCATTTATAAAAGGAAAAATAAGGAAAAACAAAGTTATTTTTATTATTCAAATGCATATGTTATGGTTATGATAAATGATTGATACATCTTCCACGTTGGTGGACGTCCATGCGTGTAGCCACTTCGAGTTTTTGTTGAAAAACTCGAAGTGGCTACACGCATGGACTCACACTTAACATTACAAAAAAAAACAAGAGGTAAAAGAAGGTCGGAAGAAAAAGACTTATACATATATTTTGTTACCTAAAAAACACCTACAGTATTCCACAGTCCTTAGAGAGTAGCACGAGACCTTTAATTACTAGTAACCCCCAATCTGACTGGCCTTTTCTTATCAGTTATTATTTCATTAGTTTCAGAAGACTGCAGAACACCTTTGGGTGTGAACAGTGTATGCGTCACACTGTACGACTGTCCACAACTCCTCACCCCGTTCAATGAACGACCGCTGCCGAGTAATGTGGTGACCTTCCTGAGGCAGTCGCAGTGCGGCTTCGACGGATACACCCCGAGGGTGTGCTGCGGCCCACTGCCGAGCCAACAAGTAACCACACCTACGGTACAGATATCAGCTACTATTTAGGTACTCGAGCAAAGGTCATTCAGAGGTCTAAGGTCGGTCAGTCAGTCATTTATTTGGCTTCAGAGGGTAAGATAACTAAGTTAGACGGCACCTTTATTATAATGGTTACCTCTTCTTATATTTCTTAAGAGCAGGGAAAATGCTTTCTTATCTTTTGCTTAGTTCACCGTCCATGCAGCCAAATTGTGGAATAAATTGTCTCCCGACATTCGTGAGAGTCCATCAGTGGAATCATTTAAACATAAGTTGAAAGATCACTACCTTACCAACACTGGTAATTAGTAACGTCATATCAAATTATACATTTAAATTATCATATGTATATTTTGTATGTGTATGTATGTATATACATTATGGTTATATAGTTTAAGTATGTATATGTATCAGTAATTAGTTCGTAGAATAGTCCCGCAAACTCTCATTCCACACCACAGCTAGGGTTGGCTGGAAGTAATCTCTTCTAGAGATAACCTCACCTTTGTACAATATGTCTTATATAACGTCTGTTTTAATGTGTGTTTTATATGTACAATAAAGGATTAAATAAGTTAAGGGCCAGGGGCGACCCTGGGTTACATAGGACTCTTCTCAAGACACGACACTTACCCACTAAAAATCCTAGTACCATCCTTTCTTTACCACGGGGATAGGTTAACAATTATATAATATTTGTTATATAATTGTAATAAAGATAATAATTATGACTCAGTAACTCTGCATACAAATCTAGATCGGATACACTTTGGGTCTTTTCATTTTTAACTCACCTTTCTATTACACGTTGTTTAACAAAGGCAAATTTGTTTACTTTCCTGAGATGTCTCATTACAGCTTTAAGAGGTAAGTATATTTCAAGGACACCAATATACTGTTCATGATCCATCAGACAACCGTTTTTAGCCACTCAACCAGTTACAATTGTTCGATCGTCATTTAAACTTAACTTTTAGCGCATTGGGATGACTCTGTCTAGAATCTGATCTGATTTCGCCCTTCGGCTTTATCGCCACTTACCATCGGGTGCGATGAAAGCCATGAGCTTTCTGGTAGAGGAAAACGCACTCAGCGGCATGGAATCTTGGCCAGGCTCTTATCATTCGCTGGCAATAATTTTATGTGTATGTAACAAATGTAAAAAGGGTTAAAAAAAAATATCTTTATTTCAAGAAGGAAGGAATTCAAAAAACTTGAGAGTGATACGGGGTTAGCTTCAAAGTTTTAGTAAAATCGGGACTTTTGAGCAAATTAGTTCAAGTTTTGAATTCGGTGTTGTGAAAAGTATAGCTTTGTGTTAGTTAACTTTTGTGATATTGTGGGTTTAATTTAAGTTTCATTCAATTTCAAAAAGAAGGCTTTAACACGAGCCCAAGTTGCACAAGCCGTAGCTTTGATCAACCAAGAAATAACACAACGAAATGTGTTTTTTTTTTGAGAAAGATTGCTGATTGCCTCTAACGGCATTTTCAGCGTCATTGGGCTTTTTTGGGGGCGGCGAGGTACGTAAATAACCTAGGTACCCCTTAAGCCATAGCTTTAATCACCTTCGGAGGATTTCTAGAGGGAACGGCATCTCACACTTAAAAGTGGGCGTCCCCGTGCCCTACTAGTCTCCGAAGGGTTCGGATCGGATCGGGGAAAACAACGAGAGGTGGCTATTGCAATTAATGTTCCGCGCTCATCGATGCCATATGCCTTGAAACGATACCAAGAGACAGGCAGCTACCCCCGAAGGCCAGGTAGTGGATATGTAAGATGCACTTCAGCTCGAGATAATCGGTTCATTATTTTAGAAATTGTAAAAAACCGCTTCCTCACTGCCGTTGAAATCCGCCCGCGGCTCCAAATCACAAGAGGTGTGAATGTAAGCGAGCGTACGATCAGAAGACGCATGGAGGACGCACGTGAACACGCCAACTAGACTCCCCAAACATAGGTTAGAGTTCTATTCACTGACGAGTGCAGAATTGATTTGCGTGCACCAGATGGTCGAGAACGTGTGTGGAGAAGAAGAGGAGAGCGGTTTCTGCCCATCACAACAACAGAAGCCGTCAGTTTTCATGGAGGCTCCAAAATGGTGTGGGAGGAATAAGTTCCGATGGTCGTACAGAATTGGTTGTCGTTGACAATGGATTAACAGCGCTCGGTACATCGGAGAGATCCTACAGGAACATGTTGTGCCCTATATGGAATTCATTGGATATGACGAATTCCTTTTGATGCACGATAATGCCCGCCCGCACCTAGCTCGTTACCCTGCCCACTGCCACTTGAGCTTAGCAACTCTTCGGGCTATGTCGGTTACCTTTGTTCTTCTGCGGATCTCCTCATTTCTGATTCGATCACGCAGAGAAACCCCGAGCATAGCCTTTTCCATTGCTCTTTGAGGGACCTTGGGCCTTTTTATGAGGTACTATACTTTATTTATGCAATACGAATCAGTCTCATAGGTAAGTACTGCCCATAAAAACGTACTATAGACAGAACCCAGGCTACATCCCCACAGCTGGGGCACGAGCCTTCCGAATGGATGGAAATACCATAAGGAAAATAGGCTTCTACGCGGGCCCAGTGCGGATTGGTGGTTGTTATCGAATGCTGATGCAGCTGGCACCAACGACTTTACGTACCTTCCAAAGCTCGAAGGAGTTCAAGAGGATATATTTTTTGGTCGCCCATCCGATGACCGGCCTTTGCGAAAGTTACCTAACTTCAGCAAACGCAGACCGGGCGTGTTAACCACAGCGCCTTGAGCTCCTCAAAAAGTAGTTTTTATTGTTTATTCTATAGTATGGCTAAATGCCTGATCGGTTCTCTAGACTAATATCTGTATCTTGAGAATGGTAACAACTGGTATAACCGGTACTTTTCGTTAATAGCCGGACAGTTTAGTTTTCGTAGTGGCTCGTTTTATGTGATATTTATTTGAAAAAAGTAGATTATTATTTGAATACCTACTATCAATTTTGCTATCACAACATAAGAATAATGATAAAAACTCGTTTTTGAATCCAATCGATGATCCATTTTAACGATGACCATAATCTATCGTTATAAAAATTTATGGACAAATTCCAAGACCGATTTGAACTCCCACAAAAAATACAAGAATTACAAGAATTTGGGATTCAGCGGTTATTACTCGCTGGTAAAACTTCCATATACACACTTATACCAATAAATCAAGTTAATTAGGTTTTGTTAAGCCCGTTAATGAAATCAACAGAGCGATTTAGGTGTTGTTAAACATTATGCGCCTAAAGTAAACAGGTCTTATATAGCCGGTTCATATTAAAACTGACTCATTAATTTTAGATACTCAATAAACCTTACTTATTTTAGCTTTTATTTTATTTTGTAACTACTTCAAATCCATATCTTCATAACTGTGTTTCGGTATGAAGTGTAAGAAAGAACCAGTAGAATTACTGGCCAGAGAAGCATAATTACTAAGTCCTATGTGTAAAGAGACAGTTGTATCCATGACAAAATAATAGCAGTCGTTTAATTTTGTTTTCTTTTATAAGCAAAAAGTTCAATTTTATTTGTTTCATTTACTATTAGCAAATTAAAGTACGAAAAGTCGGTTCGTCCAGTGTCGTTTATAAAAAAGTTGGTGTTATCTATCACAGATAATATAATACTATACTAGTGTGTTATGCTTAGTTGGTATTTTACGTAAAGGCCTGTTTTCATTTTGATTAGTGCGAGTGCAGGTGATTAGTAATTGCGAGTGTTTAGTGCAGGTGTGTAGTGCAAGAAGTGTCCAATTTTGTCAAGTGGCTGTGTTTAGTAAATTCAGCCACAACCGCTGTGGTTGTGGCTGAATTGACTTGACACAATTGGACACTTCTTGCACTACACCTGCACTAAACAATCGCAATTACTAATCACCTGCACTCGCACTAATCAAAGTGAAAACAGGTCTTAAGTCAAAGTTGGTGTTATGCTTAGTTGGTGTTTTGCGAATTTTTTCGAGTTAGTTGTTTTGCGTAAAGGTGGTATTCCGCGTATATAGTTGAAAGGTCGTTGACTGTAGTTATTTGTTTGTAGACAGAGATTATATAACTTCTGAGTTCGAGAGTGTTACACTTGTCGTTTGTATATCACCATTTTTAAGTAATTTAAACAGAAAACTTTTATTAATTGATGAACTTTCATGAGCACGATGAACAGAATCAATTTGGCGTAATTTTTTGAGGTTTCCAGGTGGAGTCTACTCCACCATCGATCTTATCATCACTTAACATCGAGTGAGATAAAAGCTTTGTTACAGAAATTAAAATCTTTTTTCTAATCTTTATCCTTTATCAAGATTACTTACCAATGTACTTAGGAGTTGGACCAAGGGTTTAACCAATAGTGCATTTTTTACAGTCGAGGCCAATAGTGACGACAACAGAATCCGCGATCGATGTGGAACCAGCCGACCGGGAGGACTCTTCGCCGTCGCCTCGTGGTGAATGTGGTGTGGACACGAATGGTGACAGGTTATACGGTGGACAGTTCACGGAGCTGGACGAATTCCCGTGGATGGCTCTAATGGGATATAGGAAACGTAAGTGAGAAATAAAATGTCAATATAAGAATATAAAAATAAAAATAAACTATATTCGTCTCATCAGTACTCAGAAAGTAGTCAATATTTAAAGTAGTTAAATAGTTATTTATTAATTAATTTATAATTGAATTGGTAATGAATCTAAGAATGTATAATTAGTACTACGATTATAGAGTTTAAAACGATAATATGTCGCTTTTTGGCCTTCGCAGTTTGTCAAAAAACAACCCTAAACGATAATTAACATATATTAAAAATAACCATATTTTTGTATCTCATTGTTTAAGCTAATGGACAAAAGACGTACCAATGCGGCGGAGTCCTAGTGAACCACAGATATGTGTTGACTGCAGCCCATTGCGTCACTGGCGCCGTTGAAACAGAGGTCGGAGTACTGTAAGTAAAAAAAACCTCTACATACATATAACACAACAGCTACAAGAATACATCAACACTATTCACCACTATCGCCTCATTTTAGGTCCCCACTGCTGGGGTACGAGCTTTCCCTATTTATGGATAGGCACAGGCCATAAGCCACCACGCGTAGCCAGTGCGGATTAGTGGTAATGCCACAGAACAGTTATATAAGGTTTGTCTATTCCGTGGTAATGCAGCCGTTAACAACCACAAGAGTAAATATGTTGTAACTAATGAAGAAATTAATTCTTACTTTCCACCTCGAGTGAATGTTTCAACGTTACGTTCCCGGCTGATTCATATGTCATACTTGTGAACGGGTGCCGCCTGTGGAGGCTGGTCTGCTCTTGCATACTTATCTTATTTTTCGTATTATTCATTATAATTTTACTTTGTTTTTCTTAAACAATTTTTGACTTTTACTGGAGTACTGTATGACATTGTGGAAATTGAAACTTTGACCTGATGTAAATTTTGTTAACTTAGATTTTTTATTTGGTTTTTTACATGTTGTGGTTGTCCTTCATATATATCTCGTGTGCTTATTTGTAATGGAAAGTGTCCTGCTTTGATAGAGTATTTTCCAATTATTTTGACGCTGTAAGGAAGAAAAGAGCTTGGCACTTGCTGAGTTTCTTGCCGGTTCTTCTCAAAACAAGGTCTCCCGGCGTGTGTAGTCTTAGGACCCGATGGCATAGTGACATTCACAAGAGCTACTTGTAGCCTAAACTGAATAAAAGATTATGAATTTGAATTTTAGATTTTTCTTGAATTTCAAATTTGTATTTGTATATTCTCTTGTATGGGACGATATCTTAATAACAACATACGAACAATAATATGTTTATTTTTCATACTTTCAATTGTATGTTTCCAGAGTCACAGTCCGTTTGGGCGAATACGATACTCAAAGTGAAATAGACTGCAGCGATGGCGTCTGCGCAGACCCACCGCAGGACATCCCGGTTCATGCCGCCTATCCTCACCCTGGGTACAGTGACAGAAACAAGAACAAAAAGGATGACATCGGAATGGTCAGACTTGCCAGAAGAGCCAGATATACTTGTAAGTTATAAGTATTAATTGGGGATGTATGTTGGGACGTCAATTTTTGTAGCCTTAATAATTTCATTGGCACGCCGCACGCCAGTTAAAATTTTTTCCCACAACTTTTACTTATTCGAAACTGGTTTCGGCTATTTTTACTTTGCCTATTTTTTATTCGTCGTATTTTTACTTCCCAAATCGTCGTTAGACGCAACATTTTAAAAGTGTAACACCTGTTTAATAGTTATTATTATTTATTTTAATAATTATATAGGATTATTATTCCCAAGTTTTTATATTTATCAAAATTACTAGACGCAAACATGCAAGCAAGCATGTAGTTATTATGCACCAAACAAGTAGCAAGTATACTTAAGCTCCGCTTGCTTCGCTCTGTTTGCCGCTTTGTTTCGCGTGGTCACAACTCAACCTAACCTTATAACTTTTTAAACTCTATTTCTTGGTCACTTCTATTATCTTCTATTTCATTAGAATAAATTTTATTAACGGGATTATTACCATGTTTTTTGTTGTGTTTGAAGATACCCTCAGTTTTGTTACCCTGTCAGTTTAGTTACAATTTAAAAATGTACACTTTTTCTGAGTATGGTAATAATTCCGTTAATAATATCAACCTAACCTAACCTAACTGACAGCTGTTTATTCGTCATACCTACTCTCAGCTTTTATTTATAGCAAAAATAGCAAACTATAATATTGTGCGAAAACATCGGTTAGGCTAAACAAAAATTGTGCTTTGGCCAAATAAAACGTCATCCACATTTTGATTTGCTATTGGTGACGTGAATCAGGCTATCATCGATGGTAATGCATTATTCGGTTTCCATTGAAGCTTAGAAATCAAAATTCTGTTGCAATATTTATTTATTAAATGGCAATAACTCTTCTCTTACTCACAATAAAATGTATCAAAATAGGTGAAATCTTTAAATCTCTTAATTAAGCGTTATGTATGTTTAGAGCTAAGTTTACTGTTAATTCAAAAACTGACCTTACTAATAACATAAACGCAAGTAACCAAAGTTAAACCTCAAAAACAAAGTAAAAATAAACGAACGTAAAATCATCGTACTTTTTTTAATATACATATATTTAAAAAGTATATATACAAATTTAAAAAAGTTACCGAGGATTGCCTGGAGTCCTGGACATCCGATTTAACTTTTATTAATCTAACAAGTTTTTTTATTTATTTCAGAACACGTATAACGTTGTTAACTTTAGATTTTATCTTTGTGTTATGTTATAATGTTCATAGGATTAGAGCTTGTTGCAAACTTAATAATAAGATTCAAAGTAAGCGTGGCTGTTTTGTTTACAGCTTAATTGTCTTAGTTTCACATATAAACTTTAATGTTTTGATAGTCTTATGATTGTAACTTTAAGATTTAATAAAAAAGGTAGAATTTCGTTCATAAAAGACAGTTGAATTAAAGAATTTGGTTACAAAAACGCTCGAATCAAAAATATTTAGTAATACTTTTGTAATTTTATAGTCTCTCAAATAATTTAAAGGACTTTAAAAAAATTTTGGATAGTTTAGGTTTAGGAGATATTGCGAACCAAAAAGTTCCGTTCTAGCAGTTTTGTTGACAATATTTACTTTTCCATAGACTACGTGAAGCCGATCTGCTTGCCCGACGGAAGTACAAGACTGAATACTGGATATGACGTGTACGTGGCCGGCTGGGGGAAAACCTTAGCAGGTAATATTGATTTTGTGGTCTTTGCATGACAGAAATTCCAGGAACTACTTATTTATAGAGCCACAAGGAAAACCAGTGTACGCATTCTTAGTTAAGATGATATTTTGTATTTGTGTTATGGCGTTATGGTGGTATTATGCGAACGGGTTTTTCGTAATATTGTTTCTAACACTACATATTGAAATGAAACATCTTTTACGGATCCACTCGCGTTTAGTTTACACATTTACTTATGTTATTTAATTTTGTCGTGACGTTTCGAACCCTTTGAAGGGTCCGTGGTCATAGGAGTTAAAATATTATTGTTTACCATTTCTTATAAGTATATGAACAATATCTAAACACTCGTTTATTATTATAACTTTTAAGCGTTAAAATACTAAGCAAAGTTTAATCCTCTGGTAAAATGTAGGTATGTTAATGATACCGTATGACTATAAAAAATTATTAAAATTTACAGACAATTAAGGGTGGGCCGACCAAAAATGCCAAAAATGCAGTTACGGTTAAGTAAATATAATTGAAAATACTATCGTATTAAATAAACAAAATATATATTTAGTATCATAGGGAACGTGTTTACAATTTGTCAGAACCATAAATTCATAACACGCTATAGTTTTTTCTACAATATCATTTAAAGTTGGGCAAAGATCATGAAAACGAGTGGCGGCGTTTAGTAGATTTCTTATAGTTTATCTAAATTATTGTACCTCTGATTTTGTCTAAACAATCATCAATGGATAAACTACAAATTGCTAGACTACATTTTTGATTCATCAAGTGGTTATTTAAATAATATTTTTTTATTAAGCACCTTAAGTTCCCCATACAAAATTAGTATGGCCGCGCGGCGTCAAATAAATATGGACGACGACATTTCAAATAAAACATATGACACTTGTCACTTACGGACGGCGCACCCTTAATAGCTTAGGTATTCAAAATGGCTGAATATGATTGCCAGTTTTGTATACCGATTAAAATATTCAGGCTAAGATTAAATTTAATACTAAGTACAATTAAAAGTGAAGTGTTCTTGTAAGCATTTTGAACGAATCACTTTAAAAACTAGATGAAACAGCCGAAGTGATTAATTAGTTTTTACGTAATAGTACCACAAGCTTATAAGTGTTAATAACTAAATTAATGCTTAGATTATGTAACTTTGTGGTTAATCGACTGTTTTGTTACCAAGGTTCACGTCATTTTTAAGGTTTCGTAGTCAACAAGAAACCCTTATATTTTCTTCATGTCCGTCTGTCTGTCTGTCCGACCCCAGCCTAGCTCATAGACTCTAGTAGTAGAAAGCTGTAATTTGGCATTTAATTTGGTAAAACGAACTACCCACTTAACAACATATAATCTTAAGCTAATTTGTATTCTATGCACCACTCAAATTGTTTTGTAAATCGTACAATTGTTTTGTAAACGTGAGCAAACAATTGTTTGTTAAACAATAATATGCCGAAAGAACTAAGATTGTGTCAATTTAACCGCCTGTGTGGTTTAGTGGCTAAGAACACCGTTTTAGACCCAGAGATCCCGGGTTCGATTCCCAGCGACGGTTACATGTTTGTGTACTCGGTTTGGTTGGTGGTAGGGTGAAGTGCGCTTCCATATTTGGCCTTATCATCACTTAACATCAGGTGCGATCAAGGCACTGTGCTTATCCGTATAATATTTTTAAAAAGAATTTATTTGAAATGCACGTACCTCTTTTCAGGAACAAACAGCCCTGTGAAGCTAAAGCTGGTGCTGCCTATATTTAACAAAAACGAGTGTGTCACCAAATACAAGACACTTGGTGCAAATCTAGTTGACAAGCAATTATGTGCTGGAGGGACATTTTTGGAGGACGCATGCAGGGGAGACTCAGGTGGTCCTCTGATGATGAAGAGGCCAGACGGCTCTTGGGTCGCAGTGGGCGTGGTCTCCTTCGGCTACGGCTGCGGCAGGGATGGGTGGCCGGGCGTGTACACCTCGGTTACGAGCTACACCGAATGGATCGACTCAATCATGACTTCCACCAACAACTAGACAAAATACTTCAAGCGTATACGATTTTATTTCTTGTAATTTTTCGAATGTCTAAAATAATTCTTTATAGTGATTTTTTTCAGTTCTATAATTTCAAATGTGATGATGCATTTGTTTGCCATTAAATTCTTACTCTAGTACGGACTTACAGTTATCGAGTCATTATTTATTACTTTACCTGATTCTGTGATGATCTTATCGAAAGACTTTTAAAAATACATGTTTTAAGAAATCTCGTGGTTTTTATTCGTATTCATTGTTAGCATAATTATAAGTGTTCCACAGCTGGGCTCAAAACTTTCACACGATAAAAGCACATGGAGAGAGATCGGCCCATATACAGAATTGAAGTAAATCATTCCATCTGTTTTATTTCAGAACGTTATATTCAATCCAAATATCCGAACATAGATAGATAAAAAACATATTATCAAGCAAAAACTTTGTAGCCCTTTTTATACCGATCTGATCCGAACCCTTCGGAGAATCTAGTAGGGCACAGGGACACGCACTTATAAGTGTGTGACGCCGTTCCCTCTAGAAAACCTCCGTAGGTGATCCGTTTCACACGGCTTGAGGTAACCTTTACGTACCTCGCCGCCCCCAAAAAGCCCGGTGACGCTGAAAATGCCGTTTGAGAAAATCAGCAATCACACTCAAAAAAAAAACAAAGGGGCTATTATTATGACTCTACCGTCCGTCCGTCCGTCTGTCTGTCTGTCTGTCTGTTCGTCTGTCACCAGGCTGTATCTCATGAACCGTGGCAGTTAGACAGTTGAAATTTTCACAGACGATGTATTCCTGTTGCTGCTATAACAACAAATATTAAAAAAAACAGAATAAAATAAATATTTAAGGGGGCTCCCATACAACAAATGTGTTTTTTTTTACTCGTTTTTGCTCGATATCGATAACGGCAACAGGTAGACGTTTGAAATATTCACAGAATATTTAGTTATATATTTACTTTAAAAAGAAATAATTAAATTAAAATAAAATTAATATTTAAGGGGGGCTCTTAATATTTAAGGAGGGCTCCCATACAACAGACATGATTTTTTTGCCATTTTTATAGATAATGGTACGGAACCACTTGAAATTGAAAATTTCTTTTAATTTGAAACTGAATAAATGTTTTGATTTGATTTGATTTGATTTGAACCCTTCGTGCGCGAGTCAGACTCGCACTTGACCGGTTTTTAAACATAATCATCAGCCTTTAAATGTCTTACTGCTGTGGCCAGGTCTCCTACATAAATAATAGATTAGGACACATACTCATTAAAATTATTTTGTAACTAACACCTCAAAATGGACTTGTGAAGTATGGTCTGAAAAAAATGATTTAATATTATAAACTACATCACATGGGGAAATACCCCAATGCGTTTTTTTTTAAAGATATTTAATACAATGTTTACTTACAAGATCTCCGTCCCTGTAGACTTACGACCCTGCGAATGCTATGGCACAGTTTGAATTTGATACATTTTTATTTTGTTTCAATATCTTCTTGGTAACTTATTTTGAAAGTAAGTATTTTAATTACTAGTTAGTACGGCAACAATACCTGTCTCTGATGATGATTATAATATTTTTTTTAGTCGTATTAGTATCATCATCATCTCAGCCAAAAGACGTCCACTGCTGGACAAAGGCCTCGTAAAATAAAATCGTATTACCTATACCAGGAAGTTTTCTAGCAAAAATAGCTTCAACCCATATTACTTGTAAACACTCAAAATAATTATACCAAGCAGTTCGTCATCGTCAACAATCCAATTACAGTACAATTATTCGAAAAATATCAAGGGCATTACTAACTAATTAAAGAATAGTACGATATCTTTATTGCGATTTTTCCGCTTCGCTTCAAACAGGGAAACCCCATAAATGCATCCTTTATTGATCAAAATAAAGCGCAATTTGGATTCGTATAAAAAGGCGGGAAGCGTTATCTATGTAATAGCTGTTTACAATCATCATGATTGTCGTTTAATGCTTAATTGCAATAATAAACAGTTTGAGTTAAAGGTAAGTGACTTTTCTTTGATACTACGACTTTCCGCGATCCAAGTGATGTAGATTAATAATTACTACTTATATATCTACTTTTAACTTTTGTTCTGTTTGTTCGTTTTGTTCCTGGTGCATTTATTAATTAATCCTACTAATATTATAAACGCGAAAGTTTGTAAGTATGGATGTTTGTTACTCTTTCACGTAAAACTACTGAATGGATTTGGATGAAATTCGGCATACAGATAGTTTATAACCGGGAATAACACATAGGATACTTTTTATCTAGATATTCCCACGGGAACGGGAACCACGCGGGTGAAACCGGGAACCACGTGGGTGAAACCGCGAGCGGCCACTAGTTATCTTAATAAATGGCTTCGCGTTTAGCATTTAGCCAATTTCAAGTGTCTGTAATAATTACCTAGTAAGCGTACAATTTGTACGGTAGATAGAAATTAAAATGGAGTCTCACAACACGTTATTACGGAAAGAACCCGGGTGAAACCCCAAGGTGCATTTATTATTTGTTGTTAATACACCCACCGGCACCGTAACGTAAACGTTAAGGCATTCTAATGTCATATCAAAATTGAAATTAAAAAAAAGTAAAAAAAGTAAAATTAAAAAGTAAAAAAATTTGGACGATTCAAAAGCACTTTTCTAAAGTTAATTTGAATAAAAATATTTGACTTTGACTTTGGCTATATCTATATCTATACTATTAATAAAGAAGTAACGTTTGCGACTTGAGAAGCTCGATGGCGCAGTGGTTAACGCGCCCGGTCTGCGAGTGCTGAGGTTAAGCAACTTTCGCAAAGGCCGGTCATTGGATGGGTGACCAAAAATTTATCATCTCGAGCTTCTCCGTGCTTCGGAAGGCACGTAAAGCCGTTGGTCCCGGTTGCATTAGCAGTCGTTACCAACCACCAATCCGCGCTGGGCCCGCGTGGTGGTTTATGACCTGTTCTCCCTATCCATCCATCGTGCCCCAGCAGTGGGGACATAAAGATGAGCTGATGATGATGATGATGATGTTTGTGACTTTGTTTGTTTGTATGTAGGGGCTAATCTCTTGAACTACTAGTCCGATTTAAAAATGCTTCCACAAAGCTACATTCCTTGCGGGTAACATAGTAATCTATAAATAGTCTAAGATTCGAACTAGAAACGACCTCTTTGTCACAAGTGTAATGTAGTAATAAATGAGACACGTATATCAGTTCTAGCGTTTATTGCAGACTGGTGCGCACCCCAAACGTCATACCTTACAGTATTTATTCTTATTCTACCTTACATATACTACAATCCTCCACCCTTATCTAAAACTTATTTAAGACTTACTTTATTAACAATAGACAATGACTAACCAAAAATTACTTTTAATCAATTAACAAATTTACTACTATTTCTAAGCTTATAAATAATTCACTAACATCAAACAAATAATATTTTCCTAAATTTAAACCTAAATTAGTTATATTAAAATTTATATCTCGGCGGAGTTCTCATTCGACATGAGCGCATCGGGCAAGTCCGGACAGGCATTGACGGCAGCGGCGATACTTGTGTGGACACTACTCGACTAGGTTCTGGTTCTGGGTTCTCCGTTATACCACCCTCCTCACAATCGATAAGTGTCTTATCGCATGCCGCCGGAATTTGTTCAGTATCGCTAGGTTGACTGCTCGGGCTGACAATCGTAATGTTTTCACTAGCATCTGTTAATGAAGACCTAATATCCTTGTCCGTAAGTGGCGTAGGGCAAATGAGTGAACTCCTTGACCTCCGTTTTAGTTGATCGATATGTTTATGAGATTCCCTACCTAAGATGTCTGAAACTTTATAATCCGTAGTACCCAATTTCTGTGTTACTTTCCCCGGAAGCCATTTTTCTTTCCCTTGGTACTGACGCAGCCATACTTCATCCCCTGACTGTAATACTCGTTCTGAATTTGGCTTGTTATGACTATGTTTTTGACGTAATTGAGATTGTATTACTTTATGGTCACAGCTCGGTTTCATGGCATCAAGTCTAGTTCGCAAGTTCCTACCCAACATGAGAGAAGCGGGACTAGCCCCAGTTGTACAGTGTTCAGTGTTACGGTAACTAAGCAAGAACGTATTTAAAAATAAGCCTATGTCTACTTTTTGTCGAATTGCTTTCTTAATTACTCTCTTCACTGTACGAACCGCGTTTTCCGCGGCACCGTTCGAGCTCGGATGATAAGGTGCGGTAGTCACATGTTGAATACCACAGCTATTCAAAAATTGAGAAAATTCTCTACTAGTAAACGGAGGGCCGTTATCAGAAACCAGTTGTTTTGGGAGCCCCCAACGCGCAAAAACTTCCGTAAGTTTACCAATAGTGCAAACTGCGGAAGTACTGGACACTTGAAATACTTTTAGCCATTTTGTTCTAGAGTCCACTATGACAAGGTAAGTTTTATTCAAAATAGGTCCTAAAAAATCAACATGGATCCGGGTCCAAGGCGTAGCCGGCCACGGCCACGGGCTGGGCGGGCGCCGCGGCGGGGCGTCGGCGTCGGCCGCGCACACGTCGCACCCGCGGCACACAGCCTGAATGGCCTCATCTATCCCTGGCCACCAAACGTAGGTACGTGCCATCGCCTTCGTTTTTACGATCCCCATATGTGGTTCGTGTAGTTCCGATAGTACTTTTGACCTACATTTTTCCGGAATCACTAGTCTATGCCCCCACATAATACAACCCAGCTCCTCGTATAATTCTTTGTTCCGATTAAAATACGGTTGCAAAGTTACTATCTCTGATTCCGTTGGCCATCCATTACGGATGTAAGACAGAATTCTACTAAGCGTTGGGTCTAATAGGGTCTGTTTTTTTAATTCTTTATAATCTAGTAAAATGTCATTTTGTACAAAATGTAAATAGGTTTGTTCCGGTAATGTTAAACTATCTTTCGTCCTTACATTCAAATTTACCGGTAACCGAGACAACCCGTCCGCCCCATTATTTTTAGATCTAATGTACTCAATATCATAGTTATACGCTGACAATTTTATAGCCCAGCGTTGCAGCCGACTTGCTGCCATCTGTGGTAACCCTACCTTGGGTCCAAATATGCTAACTAAAGGTTTATGATCAGTCCGTAAGGTAAATCGTCTACCGTACAAGTACTGATGTAATTTTCCTAAGCAAAATACAATTGCCAAATCCTCGCGATCAATTTGCGAGTAATTTTTCTCCGCGTCATTTAGCGCGCGTGAAACATAGCAAACCGGTTTCTCATGTGCGCTCGCCGCGCTGCCGCCGCCGCCGCCGCCGCCGACGGCATCGCTATCACACTGAGTAAGTACCCCGCCTATGCCCCGCGCACTCGCGTCACACGTTAAAATCAATTTTTTATTAGGATCGTAATGAGTTAACACTCTCGCGCTACTTAATATTTCTTTAATTTTATTGAATGAACTATCGCATGATTTATTCCAAACCCAACATTTCTTTTTCTTTAGCAATTGGTACAGTGGGGCCAACATATTACTTATATTATTAACAAACTTAGCGTAAAAATTAACCAATCCTAAAAATGATCTTAACTCTGTAATATTTGTGGGGGGAGGGATTCTAGACATAGCTTCTATTTTCTCGGGGTCTACCTTAACACCTTCTCTTGTTACTATAGTATACCCTAAATATTTTACTTCACTGACCATGAATAAAAATTTACTTTTTTTTAATCTCATTCCGTGGCTTTGTAATCTATTTAATACTTTTTCTAAAATAACTAAATGTTCTTTTTCCCCTCCTCCTGTGGCAATTATGACGTCATCCAAAAATATTTCCACATTAGGTATATCACCTAACAGGTTACACATTATACGCTGGAAAATTCCCGAACTTGACGACAGGCCGTACACGAGTCTATTATATTTAAATAAACCCTTATGGGTGTTAATAACAGTCAAGTTTTTAGAGTCATCCAACTCAATCTGATTGTACGCCTGAGAAAGGTCAATTTTAGAGAAAATTTTAGCACCGTGAAGACCTACCAACAAGTCTTCTATACGTGGAAGGGGAAACCTATCGATCAACAAAACGGGGTTTAAAGTAACTTTATAATCGGCACAAAGCCGGAGCCCACCATCCGCCTTACGTACCGGTACCAGGGGGGTCGCCCAATCCGAGCAGTCAACCGGCTCGATGACACCGTCTTTTTGCATGGCATCTAGTTCCGCGTCTACTCTTTGTTTGAGGGAGTACGGCAGAGGGCGCGCGCGACAGAACACCGGCGCCGCACCGTCGCGCACTCTCAGCGTCGCCTTGCCGCCCGTAAACCTGCCCAGCCCCTCCGCGAACAAATTTTTATATCTGTCGAGCAACAATAAGCAATCATTACTACAACTTATTTTAAAATTACGTGTGTTGACACTAATTTGCCCATTTACAAAACTAGGAGTATTGATATTTAATTCTGTCAACCAATGTCGGCCTAATAAAGATGTCGTTCCACCTTTAATAACAAATAATTCTAAATGCTTACATTTGTTTTCATATCTTACTTTTGGTTTGATAATACCTAATGGTTTAATTCTACTGCCATCGTAGAATTGAAGCGTTAAATCACAATCCTTTATAGGCCTATGTTTAAAATACTTATTGTATGTAAACTCGCTAATACAAGTAATAGCTGAGCCCGTATCGACTTCCATTGTTACATTGTAATTATCAATTAACAAAGATAAGCTTACCGGTTTATAACCGTTTAGACTCAGCTGATGAAGTTCCTCCTCCGTCTCACAAATACCGCCCTCGCCATCACTTGAAGTGCCGTCATTCTCTCCCAATTTCTCGGTGACATGATGCACCCTTCGTGGTAACCGTCGATAAGCCCCACGTTCTGGGCATACTCTTCGCAAGTGTCCTCTACGTCTGCATTTACTACACTCGAAATTCTTGTATCGGCAACCATCAGCATGATGGCCCCGGACACCACACACTGTGCAGTACGTGTTCGCCCGTTGCGGAGCCCCGGTTGAGCCCGTCCGAGCGCCGCCACCGCCACCGCTGGCGCCGGCGCCGCCGCGCGGGCTCGCGCCGCCCCGGCCGCGCCCGCCGTACCGCGCCTCCGGCGTCAGCGCGTGCATCTCGCCTGCCGCCCGCGTACTAAACGCTCCCGACTCCACCGCCGCTGCATCTCGCTCCGCCGCTTCCAAAGCACATGCTAGTTTTACCGCTCCCTGGTATTTAAGGTCGTCTTCCGCAAATAAGCGTTGTCTAATGACGTCACTCCTCAATCCACAAACCAGTTGGTCCCTTAAATTGTCCTCTAAATCTGCACCAAAACCGCAAAACTTGGTCATTTTTTTTAATTCCGCTAAATATTGTGATAACGTTTCCTCATCTTTTTGCTTCCTCTGTCTAAAACGATATCGCTCCGCCATTATGGATGTTTTTGGTTGCAGGTGATCACGAAATATTTTCACCATCTCATCATATGTACTGGTAGCTGGTTCAGTGGGGCTCATCAGGTTACTTAGTAGCTCGTATGCTTCCTCACCCATTACCGCGATTAATGTAGGTAACCACGTGTTCTTCTCCACACCGTTAACCTTGAAATACATCTCAAGTCGTTCCAGATATAACGTCCAGTTCCCACCAATCACTTTAAATTCTCCAATCTTTCCGATTGACATTTTTTTTTAATAAATGCGAGTTGCACCTCCAAGGAAAATGTTGTTTTTTTTTTTTTTGTTTTATCCTCCTCGCCAATGTAATGTAGTAATAAATGAGACACGTATATCAGTTCTAGCGTTTATTGCAGACTGGTGCGCACCCCAAACGTCATACCTTACAGTATTTATTCTTATTCTACCTTACATATACTACAACAAGTTTCCACACGCATAAAATTTTCACTGTTCAAAACTCGACACAGGCCAGATTTTATACAGACAACCCTATATCATCATATTCGCAATTAAATAGCGCTCATTTTGATATAAAATTTATTTATTAAACAAATAGGTGAAACTAATAACATAAATAACTATAACTATTATCCATTTATCTGTTTATACTTGCCAACCCAGTAGTTACGCGAGGAAAAAAATATATACTTTTAAACTTTCGCGTTCCATAGTTAAACAAATTTAAACGGGGATTAAAACAAACTAATTAGTAAAAAGGTATCATACCTTCTTTATACCAGACGAAAAAAATAGGCAACCCAACGTTTGTAATTCTATAGGCTTCATACTTTCGGTTGGTATTAAATTTATTTGTTAAACTCATGAATGCAATAATTAATAAAAAGTCGTTTTTCAATTTTTTTTTTTTTTTTTTTTTTAATTTTTTAGACAACCCACTCGAGATATATTTTCTATTATATTAAATTTGATATAAAATACTTTTCATCCATTAAACAGGTGGGTAAAGGTCGTTTCTAATGCGGATCCTCTACATGATGCCTGCGAGTTTGAGGACGTTGCGTTGTGGCGCTGTACGGTCGCCCAAAAAATTGGTTTACCACCCTAAGGTTGAGTGTCGCTTGGCAGATTCATAGGCGATAAAGATTAGTTTCGCTTGCAGATCGATATGACAACTTCTATTGCCATCTTTATTTGACGTCTCGATATATTTAAATTTCTCGATATCGCACTAATGTTGAAACCTACATTAAATTTAGCAATTATTTGCGCCCTTTCAGTAATAGTCAAGTTTGCAGGCATTGAAGATGTTATTTATATGCAATTGAGTAAAAAAATAAAACGGAAAATAAATGGATTTTCTGAGGAAAATAATAGAAATTAAATTACTAAAATATATTGACAATGTCAATTGTCAGTTTTCTTTTTATCAAATAGAATTTGGTTGTCTATAGAAATAGTTTTTATTACTTTTGTTTAGAAAATTTATATTTTCTTTAAAGTAATTAATGTCTTATTCATTTGTAATAAAGGTTAAAATGTCATGCACTTATAAGTGACCTACGACGTATGAATACTTATCAGTTAGGTTTACGTCATTATTTTGCATCTCATTCAGTGATATCTAGTATAAACGTTGTTGTAATTTTCGATGACTAGAAAACTAAATCAAAACTGGTACACCACTTTCTTGGGCCACTGTACCAATTTCCATACATTTTTCCTCTTTTACGCAACGACACGTATTTTTTTTAATATCCTACATGATAGCACAGTGCCTTCATCTCACCTAGTGTTAACTGATGACAAGCTTACTTACTTAACTACTCCTCGTTTTTGTAAACGTCGAATGAATACGGATAGTAAACAAAAATCTCACTAGGCACCCTGTACCTTTCTATAATAGGGATGTTAACAACAATAAATAATTCCAGAACATTAAACTAATAAAATAAAATAAATGAAATCACGTTTTTTTATATTAACGAGTAAGCACAGTGCCTTGATCTCACCTGATGTTAAGTGATGATAAGGCCAATGGTGGAAGCGCACTCCTCCCGGGATCCTCAACTAGTGAGGCATTATCTTAACTCTAGCTGCCGAAACACAACCATGCTACAAACATCGATATTACAGCGACATATTTAGATAAGATGGTGGTAGCTAGCCAGGCGGACAAACAGGCCCTACCACCAACCAAACCGACACAAACATGTACCACCACTGTGAATCGAACCCGGTTGTCTTAACCACTAGACTACAGAGCCGGGCGAGCCGGGCCTACAGGGCCCTGAGGCCATTAAAGCTTTCATATAACAAAAGAAAGTCACAAAACATTTGCGCATCTGCAATGCGTCTGTTGCAACTGCAATAACACATCAAAATTTTCCAATGCAAATACATACGTCGAAAATATTGAAATATGGAAGGAGATCGGAGCCATGCCTCAGCATCAGCTCGGCTGTCGCCCGTTATCGATGACCCTAAGCATTATTTATGGACGTCTCCGAGTGGCCAGAGCGTCTGACGCCCCTGTTATTTGCCAAGCATCTCCTGATTTATTGCTGGCTATGGTTACTTACAATATATTGTTTCTGTTGCAATCTTAAAAACTTTTAAAAAACTGGTGAAGCTCTGGATTTTTTACTGTAAGTATAAAAACACTTTCTGAGAAGTATTCGAACATGAACATTTTTAACCGTCTCTGTGGTCTAGTGATTAAGACTACCGGCTTAGACCCGGTGGATCCCGGGTGAAGCGACCTTCCATCATTGGCCATTATCATCACTTAACATCAGTTGAGATGAAAACGTAATATATTAAAAAAAAATCTAACTATTTAAAATGAAATAAGTTTTAAATGGCTCTGCCAGCGTATTAGTTTGGCAATCCAAAGAGGCAATGTTGCCAGCATTCTTGAGACCGTTCCCATGAGCCCACAGTTGGGAGGACATTTTTTATTTGTAGGTAGTTTTTAATTTTCTAATTATTATTTTTTTCAAGTTGAGTTAAGTAAAATTACGTCACTAGAATGTTTTGATTTTATATTATATTATTTAAGGTTAGACGTACTAAAATTAATCAGTTTAACATTATGACACAATCACTCAGATTCATGATACTAAATAAAAGTTTGATAACTAACACTGACATAATCAGAATGAAATGGATATATCAGTCAGTGATTTTAGGGATTTTTTTTGTAAATCAAAGTAATTATTTCAAACCAGCAAACGATAAATTCCTGTCCAAATACGAAACAGCATTACGTGACCCAAACAAATCCGCGCCATCATTAAGCAAACAAGCGCTAAGTTCCACAACTTCCAAATGAGCACATTTATTTAGGCGAATGTTCGCTTTGAATGCGTTTTTCCCTAAAAGCTTTTTTCGAACTGCAACTTTATTGATACAAATGACTGTCGTCGAGTCATCGACGTTGATCATAAATCAAGTAAGGCCCAACGAGGTAATCGTCCCGCCAAGTAAAGAAGGGCCTTATTTTTATAGGTGGAAAGACGAAATACATTTGATGGCATTATTAGGTGATTTGGGACTACGTTCATTTGTTTGGCGATTGACGAAACAAATGAGTGTGGACCTGTTCCCAAACAAGAGTTCGAAGTTTGAAGTTTGAATGCGATTTACCTAATCAGGTACTGTAACTTGAAATAACATTAATTTACCAGTTAGTGATGATAAAAAAATAAAGACTTCATGATATGGAAACAGGCAGGCGATTTTCAGAAAGTCTGTACACAATTCTTAAGTAAAGTCATCGTCATCAATATTTAAAATTCTTTATTTCCATGGGGCATAGCATAGCTGAGGGGTGTCCTATACTAAACACACCTTTGATTCAGGTATACTTAAAGGTAATTAAGTTCGTATTAATCACTCAAACACATACCTCTACCAGGAATCGAACCCAGCTAGGTGGAACACCGGACGTCCGTTAAAAAGAGATGTTACAAAATTTCTAATAATATTTAGTAGACGTAGTCTTTTAAACAGCGCAAAATACCTACGTAAAAGAAGACTATATGAAAAATGAAGCCATTTTCTCGGTAGCTCACTTGGAAGAGCAGTAACTATACAGTTAAAAAAAACAAAAAAATAACTTTCGAAAAATAGAACATTACGAGATATACATATCTATATCTCGTAATGTTCTATTTTTCGAAAGCCATATTAAGCCTTTGGTCTTCATCTCACCTGATAAGTATTAAGTGATGATTAGGTTGAAGGAAGCGCACTTCACCCAGAACCCTCAGCTACTGAGTCACGGACTATTATCTCTAACTGCCGGAATACAACAATGCTACTAACATTGATGTTATGTCGACTTATTTAGATAAGATGATG
The DNA here is from genome assembly GCA_947562085.1 of Eudonia lacustrata. Taxonomy (NCBI): domain Eukaryota; kingdom Metazoa; phylum Arthropoda; class Insecta; order Lepidoptera; family Crambidae; genus Eudonia; species Eudonia lacustrata. Next base: position 17,217,730 of record OX387317.1, read on the forward strand.
ATAGTTAGCCAGGTGGACAAACAAGCCGTTCCAAACACAAACATGTACAGTCAACAGCAAAGGTAACTGATGATTGGTCAAGTTTCAAAATATGAAATCAGTATGAAAATCAAAACTTTTTAAACGCATATCGAAAAACCTTCGAGTGTTTAGTACCTGTAGTATTTGACTGCAGTTATATAGAAAATACCGCCTTACACTATCGAAACTTAATTTTGAAACCTAGTAAAACAAAAAAAAAAACATAAACATCATCTACTTACTTACCTGGGAATCGAACCCGGGACCTCTAGGTCTGAGAGCGGTTGCCTTACCCGCTAGACCACAGAGGTTGTAATTAGATCATGTTAACCAAAACGACAATAAGTATGGCATTGAAGAACGCGCTTCTTATTAACAAACGAAGTAAGATAAAATTTAATATGTTACGACTTCAAAAAAGGAGGTTTCTCAATTCGACTCGTATACATATATTTTTTTATGTGTGTTCGCGGATAACTTCGTCATTTATGAACCGATTTTGATAATCCTTTTTTGTTGGAAAGGAGATATCCCAAGGGTGGTACCATGATAAGGAAACCAGGAGCTGATGATGGCATCCCAGAGAAATCGAGGGGAAAATCGTAGTGGCGGCTAGTGCGTTTGATAATGTTTTCATTAAGTATTTTAAAGCACTACTATTTTATGAAGGTCTGGAGTCGATCTGATGATGGAGCCGAAAGACAGTCGAGGGAACTCCTCAACGATTTACAGCAATTGCATTGTGTTGGGGCTTGATTAATTTGCATTGATGAGAACTTTACACCTAGATGGGTTGTGACTGCCATTAGGGGTTTTATGATGAGGACGAAGGACAGTGAAAGGAACTCCTCAACTTTTTACAGTAGCTACCTTGTGTTTGGTCTTAATTCATTTCTATTGATAAGAACTTTGCACCCATATGGGTTATAAGTGCCATTACAGGTTTGATGATGGAGACCATAGACAGTCGAGTGAATTCCTCAACGATTTACAGCAGTTACCTTTTGTTGGGCTTACTTCATACGGTTCAATATGTCAAAATGTTTAGTTCGTACAAAAATAATACCTAATTAAGATTGAAGTTTTACATAGGAATACCACTACCTACTAGGCCATCGTTTTCTCATCCGAGAAGCATCTTTGTTAGGTCTACGTCTACCCATTACTAAAAATCGTAAAATAAAATAACTTTTAACAAAAAAAAACCGACTTTAAAAAGCAGGAAACTTTAAAAAGTAAAAATAGCTCTAAAAAGCAATAAATAATTACCTAAATACGCATGTCAGTTTTAAAAAATGTCTACTGAAGTCGGGTGGGGCTTTTACAATAAAAAAGTGGAGATAATGTAACAACTATAAAAGTTTAAATGAAACAAAATTGTCTCCAGCCGACCATCAACCACCCGACTTCAATATACCTTCTTTAAAACTGATATGCGTATCTAGGTAATTAATAATATGATTTCAATATTATTTCTTGCTTTTTAGAGATGTTTTTACTTTTTTAAGTTTCCTGTTTTTTTTTTTTAAATCGGTTTTTTTCGTTAACGGGATCGAATGACAAATATAACTCGTAAGTACGAGACACTTTGAACGTCTCACTATTTCCTTCTGAATCACCGTAATAAAAGGCAACAGCAATCATTATTTTACGTCAATCCTTAACGAGATTGAACGCCGCAAATGGACCGGTAATGATCTATCGGGGGGGGGGGGGGGGACTTAATCTGTCTGCCTGCACATACAAATAAACGTATACTCCGACGAGGTAACTTTCTGTTTTGAAATTGAGGAAAGAGCTTTTAAATAAAACATTTTCCTTGAATGTAAAAATCGTTTAAGCCTCGCCCAAACAGAGGCGGTCTACGGTAGCGGGCACGACGGCGGCGGCGGCGGCGCGGCGGTCGGATGGTGGTAGCAAAATAAGGAGACCCAGAAAGTAAGCTCCATCTTATTTATCAATCCTCTCCATCCCTAGGTTGCCTGGAAGATATCGCTTTTAGTGATAAAGCCGCCCTTTGTACGACTCCAACTTTAATTTTATTTTTTTTTGTTAACCTGTAAGTATGTGTTTTTTATGTGTACAATCATCATCATTTCAGCCAAAAGACGTCCACTGCTGGACAAAGGCCTCCCTCAAAGATATGAGGGGTATTTGCCGTAATCGCCACGCTTGGCAAGCGGGTTGGCGATCGCAGTAGGTTGAGGGTAACCTCAGAGAGATGCTGCTGCCCATTCTCTGGAATAGTCCCTTAGTCGGCTTTTACGACACCCACGGGAAGAGAGGGGGTGGTGCAATTCTTTATCCCCGGCACCACACAGGGGAAAAAGAACAATAAAAAGGGTATAGATGAAGAATTTAAAAAAAGTGCAGGCGCCGCTGCTCTCGTCTCTCGTGTCTATGGTGACGCGCAGGACACCAGCGGTCTCTCGGCGGTCAGTTACTACCGCCACAACACTGGTTTTTATTTGAGAGTTTGCTGATTGCCTCAAACGGGCCGATCCGATACGTTTCTCTCGGAGAATCTAGTAGGGAACAAGATTGCGCACTAGTCAGTGATGCTATTCCTTCTAGAAAACCTCTGACGGCTTCGTTTCACACGATTTTGAGTCTCTTCTCTCTTCTCTCTCAGTCTGAGGAACCCTTTGAGTCTCTCGGCGTCCTCAAAAACGTCCGGGGACGCTGAAAAGGCCGTTTGAGACTGTTTTTGATGTGTAACATCTTTCCTCTCGCTTTCTTGCAATTTGTGGGAATGATTTCGTGAAATGGGACGGAAGTGTGTAACTGGAAGTCGGGGAAGCGCGCATATGAGCGCGCGGTGGTAGAGTTGTCTGTCGGATGGTACTTACCAACCAATCGGGGAAGCGCGTGCCATTTTATTTGACATATGAACGCGCGGTATTGCATTACTCTAAGTGTCAATTAAATAAAATACAATTTTCATTAAAAATAATTATTCTTTGTTATGAAAAATCATTTCAAATAATACCTGCCTCTTTTTTTCAGAATATAATGTTAAAATTGCTTATTAATAAGGTGAAATGTCAAATGTTATAGTCCATCATTTGCGACTACCGATCTTTTTTTCACCGAACTTGTTTTGGAGGCTTTTAAAAATAAAGGGATTCTGTAAGCCGTGTGATCGATACACCGTCAGAGTATTAGAGTATTTCTAGAGGGAAAGGCATCGCGCAAGCATGTACCCATTCCCTACAAGATTCTCCGAGGGGCTTAGGTCAGATCGGGAGTGGAACAATCCGAGGGCGCCTCTTAAGAGGAAATACTAAGGTCGACTGATTATATGAAAAGTAGACAAAATCAACGTTTCGTAGTCCCCTGATTCCTTCTCCAAAACTAGATCGATTTAATTACTTTTCATTGAAAATTAAAAAAGGCTTTGGCTGTGTTCACTATGTTTTACTTCTTTTCATAAATTAATTATTAAAAAAGATATGAACCTTTAAAAACCTCAAAAATTGGCCAGAATTTCGCTGTGTGCAGACATCCAGCAAACAAATTTGACGAGATTATATAAAAAAAAGCAAAACATAGAGACACAGCCAAAGCCTTTCTTTAATTTTTTATGAAAAAAGTAATTATCGAGTTCTTGGTCGGCGTTCGTCAGCCTCCGGTATTCGTCTTGAGCAACCTTTAGGCCGCTCTAGTCCCTGAAAAAGGCGCGCGACCACGGCGTGCCGTCGAAAATTTCAACGATGGCGCCGCAGCTTCGGCCTCTACCAACGACAATTCGTCCGAGTCTACGTCAGAGGCAATTCTGAGAGGTCGTTTACAGTTGTTGGCCGCCACTCCCTCACTTGCCTTATCGTCTGAGACTACCTCACCTCCGAAAAAGGATTCCTCGTCCGATCTTGGTCTCCATCCAAGACGGTGGGGCGACCTGACACCAGCGCTTGCCGAGGAACCGGTCTCAGGGACGGATTCGCCCGTGATACGGGTACCCTCCTGGGGTAATGCTGTTTTGGAAGACGCTTTCACATTGACATTATTAGGCTGTCTCCCAGACAATTTCAGGGTTGTCATCCCCCTGGCAATTCAACTCATTAGGCCAAAAAGGTCACCCATGCAACGCCTACTCGCTAAGGGAGCCCTATATACTGCTGGGGTCGGATGGTACTGACAGGTTTTTACCGGTTTTCCGGGGTTTGTTGGGTTTTCCTTCCCGCGACCTGGGAAGGTCTTCCGGTCCCCAAGACCACCGCGTACCCACAACGCCTAGAGTGGGGCGGTCGTCTTTGATGGGCCCGGAAGAGGCGCCGTCCAAACTCCTCTCAAAGCTGCTCGGAAGGAGCAGCGAGTGTGCGACCCACAGTGGGCACGCACATTGAAGGTGCAGGGCCCAGAAGGGGCTCCCGCCTTTGTCGGGTTGTTAGCCGGCCAATCTCACAGCAAACTCCTCTCGAGGAGGAGGATGTGGAAGCTGCCCGTTGCCCAAGGTTTACCACGAGGAGGTCACCCAACACAAACCCCTGGGTGCCTAGTTTGAGTTTAGTTTACTATCCGTATTCATTCGATTTAGTTTTCGAAATCGAAAATTAGTATGGCATTGAAGCAGCGCCTCCTGGCGGCATAAGAGAAGAGTTAACATTTTGCCATAAAAATTCTCGTTTTCGTTAACGTGATCGAATAGCGAATGAAACTCGCACTTGGCACCCTGAACGGGCTCGCGCAGGCAGGCCGCCATCGCCTCTGTTTGGGCGAGGCTTTACCAGGCGATCGATGTGTTAAAGACTATTTCTCATTTAAATTTAATCAGGTGCGTTTCGTTTTACGTAGAAAGAGCTTACAGTATCTTTTGGTCTGGCAGTATGATGTTGGGGCTGGAATCGTTAACGGTTAATATTTTGTATGATGATGATGATGGGATACTACCAGAGCAGACCAAAAGATGCTGTAAGCTCTTTCTGCGTAAAACGGAACGCACCTGATTAACATATTGTTTTCTAAAGTAAAATAAACGCGAGTAGATCCGTAAAATTTGTTTCATTTCAATTCGTTTCATTTCAATGCACCTGATTAAATTTAAATAAGGATAGGTATACAAGCTACTAACTAATTATGAGGCGACCAACACCTCAGTCTCCCTGTAACCGACCACGGACCCTGCAAAGGGTTCGAAACGTCAGGATAAACATTAATTAAAAGTAATGTGTAAAATAAAAGCGAGTAGATCCGTAAAAATTATTTCATTTCAATGTGCAGTATTCGCGTAAACTTTAGAAAACAATGTGTTTAGATATTTCAGTTTGACAATCCCAAAGACGATAAAATTAAGAAATAATTACTGATACAAAATAAAATTCAGTGGTATTATTAGCTCCAATTATGACGTCTTGTCGTGAAGTACCTACCTCATTTAATTAGGTAAAGTAAACTTTAAACTAATCAAATATAAATAGCTTCGTATAGACATGAAATTACCAATTAGGACGACGCATTGGAAATTTACGTGGCGGGGATCTTGATTTTTCCCAACAATTACAAAATATATGAAAGTGATATTTGATGACATGATTTTTCATTTAATTGACTCCATTTTACTAGTTGCAGAAACACGATTTGTCAACTTTTATAACAGAGAAAAAAATGTCAAAGTAACCTCTTTTAAACCATAGATTTGCATTTTACAGGCAAACCAGACCGACTTAAGCATCTAAATTTTCTTAGTAGATTAGTCTTAACACACACTTCAATATGCTAGTTCATTTTTTTAAAATAATTTGTAGTTAAATTTGAAGGAAAAAAAAACAGTTTTTCTTATGGTACGGGGCGCTCAAACGCTCCGTATTAGAGTAATTGTTTAGCGGTGCGTCGCCTTAAATAGCCATTGCCAAATTAATATAATCAATTATTCTGTCAAATATAAGAGACTCACAAAAGTAAAAAATCCCTTATTTTGCATCAGTGTGTATTTCAAACTGTGGTTTGAAAGTAACATTAAATGTATATTTAGAAGTCCCTCAATACTAATAATAAACTCAAAGGTATTAAGTCACTGCTCAAAACCTACCTGCTCTCTACTCCGAGCTTTGTGAAATGACGAGTTTGTTTAATATCACGGGACGAGACATCAAAGACGGTTCGGTTATTGGAGTTTGATGGGCAGGACACACAGACAGACGGACCTAAGGGCGCAGCCCCACTGAGAGATAGACAAAAATTACATATTTTGACTTATGTTTCGTTTGGACCATAAGGTTGACGAACAAGAACAATGTATCAACTGGAAATATGGTTGTCGCTTAGCAATGAGCTTGGGAACGATGAAAAAAGTATTTTTTTACCCTACACAATTATAAATCTCATTAATAAAAAACCAATTGTTTTTATTTCACTTGGATTTAATACGTATTTATAAAGTTACTTATTAATTTTGTTAATTTAGTTTACATCGCCACCTTAACTTGAAATACTTGAAAAAACACCTTGTATTTTATTTTGATGTTTCGAAATTTTACGTGAACTTACAATTATTGTTAAGATTTTGTTAGTGACATAATAGATAAGTTAAGATAAATTTATTGCTGTATTAAACTTAGACTAGATACTAAAAAAACTTAAGCTAAGATATCATTAATTTTAGAGTATACAATAAATTAAATCATTACCTAAGCTAAGCAAAAAGATTATTCATTCCATAATGTTCGTTTAAGGACCTTTGATAAAGAGATGTTATTTGTCAATTAATCTTCCTATAATAGATACAGCAGTAATTGTTCCGAATTGTCCCACAAAAATGGGTTCCGAAAACAACGTGTCTATAATCAAAGAGGGTTAAAGTAACAAACGGATCAATTAAAACGTTCGTGTCCCTGCAAAAAAAACCCGTCGATTTGCAAACATTTACATTGCAAAACTATTTGCCAAAAACCCTGTTCGTTATCGGATAGCATTGTAAAATGCAAAGGATGGAATTAATAGAGCCTTTTATGCAGAAAATATAAGTCTGTTTGGCGAAATAGCTTCCATTATTCGAACGCCAGTGTTGATATCAAAGCGGCGTAGTCTATTTCAATAATGATATTGAAAATTTATGCATTGTTTCACACCTGATTTGAAAATATTGATGTTTGGCTTTATAAGCATATAGCTAGATAGATACTCGAGCGTAGTCGTATCTATCGTCGTAGCTATGCAAAATTTTTTGCATTTGCTTCGTAGGTACATAATAAGTAAGTATATTAAATATATTTAAAAAAAAAGTTAAAAAAGTTGATATTAAGAAAAAAGTTTAAGTTAAAGCCTAAATAAAGTAAAAAAATATAAACTAAAAAAATTACTTTTAATTCGTCAGAACATTTTTTTAACTATTACCTTACTACCCAGTACCCACCTACCTAACAATTTCGAAAGCTACGGAGCAAATCTATAAGAGCGACAAAGGTTTCCGGGTGATCTTTGCTGTTAACCGTATTACTATGGCTTTTGTAGCAAACGAAAATTTGTAGAACCAACTGTGTGACTTAAACTCAGCTGCAATATCCAACTCAACATCCAATTCAATCAACAAAGGTTTAATTCGATGACTTTGCCAACAACACCGTTTTAATAACACAACTTTTGAAGCAGGGTGTCTACAGGAAACTGAGTATTTGTGTACTTTCGGTTTGCGGATTGAAGTTCAGGCTACTGTGGCTAATAACTCAGTTGCATTATCAAATTCAACATCAATCCAATCAACAAAGGTTTACATCAATGAATTTGCCTACAACAACGTATTAGGTAATAACCCAACTTTTGAAGCAGAGTGTCTACAGGAAACTGAGTATTTGTGCACTTCCAGTTTCCGGATTGAAGTTGAGGCTACTGTGGCTAATAACTCAGTTGCATTATCAAATTCAACATCAATCCAATCAACAAAGGTTTACATCGATGACTTTGCCAACAACACCGTTTTAACACCCTCGTATTCGAACCACCCTTAACCAGCATCAGGTGTAAGCTAACAATTAAAACAGGGCGTTACATTTCGGGTGTGTTCGTGCTTTATGGCGACATAAAGAAAGCCACCGTTATAAAGTTCAACGTAAATCGGTTTACGATCGTATGTGCTTCTAGAGACATAAAGGGGAATTAATAAGGCTATTCCGTGGAGCGATTCGGCAGACAGATAGCCAGCTTTGAGGGTCGGTTGCACTGAGACGCTTTGGCTAACACAAAATGTTGATATTCCGTTCAGTAAATATTTTAAACTACAAAAACACAAATGTTGAAAAAAATTCCAGGAGCAGGATTTGAACACAAAAAAAATTTCAACATTTGTGTTTCTGTAATTTGTTCGCAACAAAATTTGCGTTAAAAATTATATAAACATTTATTTTAAACTAGCTGTGCCCCGCGGTTTCACCCGCGATCTATTAGTCATAGCGTGATGTAATTATAGCCTATAGCCTTCCTCAATAAATCAGTTGAATAGTCCATTCAACACAAAAATAATTCGAACCAGTAGTTCCTGAGAATAGCGCGTTCAACCAAACAAATAAACAAACAGCTTTATTCATATTAAATAAATATAACCTTTCTCGCTTTTGTGGCTGAGCGACAAAGCGATCGGTCCGTTATCCTTAGGTCTAGATTAAAATCCTAGGTTGGGCAGTGCAGTTAAATTTTTTCGATGCATAGCCCAGGGGCCCGACCACCTAACCGATCGCTTTGACTTCGTGTGTGCATGGTTTATGACGTCATCTTTTCGTTTCGTGCCGCCTATGAAAGCAATATCGAAGCTTTTGATATTGCTTTCATAGGCGGTGCAAGGTGGCAAGATGACGTCATAAACTATACGCCTAGTCAAAGCGATCGGTTAGGCGGTCGGGCAGCAGATATGTGAACATCAACCCGCAGTTATTGAAAAAGAGTAAGAAAGATGGACATAAAACATTAATTTGGTTGATAAATACATAAAACGGAACACAAAGTAGGTAATTAAAATACATTCATTCATCATTATTTAGTGCCATCTTCATACTGAAGTTTGGTGATCAGTAAGTGCCTACATAAAAATTCCTGCGATCCCATGTAGCATATTTTGAGTGACGATAGCTAAGTCCAGTGTCGTCCAGCCATTTGCGTCTCGGACAGCCCGGTTTAAATACAATAGATAATCAAAATAAGCTGATATTGAGCATTGAAATTAATCTAACCTAATAATGAGGAGCTCGATGGCGCAGTGGTTAACGCGCCCGGTCTGCGATTGCTGAGCTTAAGCTACTTTAGCAAACGCCGGTCAGCGGATGGGTGACCAAAAATATATCATCTCGAGCTCCTCCGTGCTTCTGACGTAAAGCCGTTGATCCATATAAGCAGTTGTTAAAAACCACCAATCCGCGCTGGGCCCCCATAGGGAAGGCTCGTGCCCAGCAGTGGGGACATATAATGAGCTGATGATGATGGTGATGAATATTATATAGGTAGGTATCCGCAGCACTCTTTGGCCAGCCTAGAAATTGAATCCTTGACTTCCCTAAGGTCCTGGGTTTAAAACTTCAAATGATGATAATAATAATACATTTCTTTGTATACGTAAAAGCATCCCAGTGAGGGAGGTACCTAAGTAAATTCGTGTACACAAAGATATTGAAAGATATCGATTTCTAAAGCCATTCCAGTAAAGTCGCTTTATTGGATAGTTAAAGATATATAATGCAGTCCGCCAAGCCATGACTAAGGACATTTTTTATACGAAACCGTAAATCTAAGATAAAGTAGGTACTGCCAATTGCAGAGTATTTATGGAGTACGTTTAAAAGCTGCAAAAGGTTTGGTAATGGTTGTTCGTACCTGTAATCTTTACTGGTTGACTGGTAAAGAATCCACATTCTTTCATTCTTGGTAGGTAAATGACCAACCCCTGAAACCAACCCCTGTGTGGTGCCGGGATAAAGAATTGCACCACCCCATCTTTTCCCGTGGGTGTCGTAAAAGCCGACTAAGGGACCATTCCAGGGGATGGGCAGCAGCATCTCTCTGAGGTTACCCTCAACCTACTGCGATCGCCAACCCGCCTGCCAAGCGTGGCGATTACGGCAAATACTCCCCCATGATTACTTGGGGGAGGCCTTTGTCCAGCAGTGGACGTCTTTTGGCTGAGATGATGAGATGATAAAGAATCCACATTCTTTCATTCTTGGTAGGTAAATGACCAACCCCTGAAACCAACCCCCCTGTGGTGCCGGGGATAAAGAATTGCACCACCCCATCTCTTCCCGTGGGTGTCGTAAAAGCCGACTAAGGGACCATTCCAGAAGATGGGCAGCAGCATCTCTTTGAGGTTACCCTCAACCTACTGCGATCGCCAACCCGCCTGCCAAGCGTGGCGATTACGGCAATACCCCTCATATCCTTGGGGAAGGCCTTTGTCCAGCAGTGGACGTCTTTTGGCTGAGATGATGATGATGATGATGATGATGAGATGATGATGATAAATGACCAACTTCCACAAGTTGGTAATTTACTTACCAAAACACTACACCAAACAAGCAAAGTTGCATAAAGGAACAGCTTTGTACTTTTAATTAAAAAATAAGTAAAATAAGTTACCCCAATGCTGGGCAAAGCCCTCCATAATTAAAATCAAGGCATCGCTTTCATTGATAGGTATTGGCTTAATACCTACGCTTGCCAAATGCGGGTAGGTGAAGTGATCATACACGCATTGAACCCAGATCCAATTAACCTCTGGATATTGTTTCAAAAGTGTTGCCACTTCATCATATCACCACGCGGACCCAGTGCATATTGGTGGTTGTAAACGACTGATAATGCAGCCGTAGCCGGGACCAACATCTTTACTTGACTCGAGATGATACATTTGTGGTCACCCATCCGACTACCGGCCTTTGCGAAAGTTGCTTAACATTAGCAATCGCAGACCGGGCATTTTAGCTCCTTGAATAATATCCTTTTATTAACTTTTATTTTATTTTATTTTATTAACAAAATCGTCCACTCAGCTGGGCAAAGGTCTGTCCCTCAAATCTTTCTAATCCTCTTGTTCTTTAGAAGTCTTCCACCAATCTCTTTCATAAACGTCGAGCCCAACCCATCAATATTTTCTCAGCCGACCCCTAGGTACTCACTGTTCGTCCGGCCGGTATCCAATTAGTATCCATAGCGGCGTGGTCAAATTTGCCCACCTCTCCAGACACATTTGTCTAGCGTGCCCCGCCCCATCCTATTTTAGCCTGGTCATATTTTTTGTCCACATCAAAAATCTCTGTTAGCTTTAACTAAAGAAAATAATATTACCAATCATAAAAATTTCAATTGAAATGTCCTGGTGATTAATCAAATGCCTCATCTTAATACATTAGCAAAGTTACAAGACGAAGATGTGCTTCTTATTAAAACTAGCATAAGGAGTATTTTCTCAACAGTTTTTTTAACTAAATACAAACAAACAAGTTTTAGGTAATTGCAAAACAGTCACAGTTAATCACCAAAAACTTCCAGTTCTAAGCTTTTTTTCTCAAGTCTAGCTTTAAGTTTGTATAATTTTGTATACCCAAGCAAAAAGTTCAATACCTAGCCACTTTCGTAAATAGAAGGATTTGCCTGAATCAATTTAAAAGGCGCTTTAAACTGAGAAGGTAAAGAACTAAAGACGTTATCTTATACCGCCATGAAGGAAATTCAAATGTGCTACTTTATAGACACTAACTATAAAAGTGAAAAGAATGTAAAACCCACCCTTGTTGAGTGGGTACGAACACTTAGATTTGCCCATCAAGTCTCGGGCACTCAAAAGTCCATTTGAAAAATACACATTTTATGTGTTTTCGTAGTGATGGGCTGAACGGGCGAAATGTAACTCCGATTGATTTATTAGAGTTCTTAGGAACATGCGCTTACGAACCTTATATATAATATGTTTACTAGTTAGGTATGTACAATATCTGTGTAGTATAGGTATGTGTTATACCCGTATGTTTTGTCGCACCACTTACGATTTTTTTCTACTTAGCCGTATGGTTGTCTGATAGAGAATGCGGTTAGACAATTAATCCGCCTTCTACTAGCATACCTATTATGTAATCAAGATTGTTTCTTTTTGCAACATCCCTTTTATTTAGAAGTGTTCTGCATTATTAGTTCCTGGTAGTTGCTATTGTTAAAATGTGTAACTTTTATTATAAAAATCTTTAAATCTATGGACAACAATTTGCTTATTTACACAATTTTGCAATATTATACACAACAACTTAGACAATATCACCGACTAAACGACGCGCATAAAACCTATACCATATCAATAACACTTATCAAGTTTACAACCTACATTGTAATAACCCATTTCTGCAGCGCTACCGTATCTAGTGTCAATCCATGACGGCCCCATTAGGAAAGGGTGCTTTTATTTCCTGGTTATCTCTACTGAATGGCTGCCGTTTATCGCCTTAAATATCTAAGGGCATTTGCATATCTTCGAAACGGTAATACGAGAAGTATGGTAAACTATTTTCAACCCGACAGGTATGTAGTCTAGTGGTTAATCTAACTCTATTCGCAATTCAAAAGTCAATATAATTTATTGAGTTGAGGCTTCAATTAGCTCTTGAATTTATTTATTTATTTATCTGTTTATTTGCAACACAAACAGGTAAGATATCAGAACATTCACCACCAGTAGTCCGAATCCAAGTTCCCGTGGCACCCCCAGGGGTTTCTTCCAGGAGTGCCTTGGGTCCGGAATAAGTCTTATTCGTAAGGTATTTAAAAAGAAGTTTGTGTGGTGTTAAGTTTTTTAGCTACAAAGCATAAAAACAGTTTTAATAGCTTTGTTGTGGTCATTTTAATCTACAAATACAAATAGAAATCATCCCACGTTCTCCCTTCCTCCATAGGAGTACGCGTGCTGCTCTCCGGAGTCACCGCTGTACTGTCTCGAACATTCCATCGCGCACAAAGAAATTTGGTGACTCGTTTCTTTGTCGCACTTCCAAAAGATGGAATAGTCTACCAGCACACGTTATCCCTCTTTCCTATGACATGGAGTCCTTCAAACGAGGCGTGAAGAGGCACCTTGTGGGCCGGCAGGGTGAGGGTGACTGATGCTGCGTTGTTTTCTCGCTGCACCAGTTGTCCTTACGTCTGGACTCCATTTCCACTTAACATCAGGTGGAGTGGAGTCATTTGCCGAGCTATGTATAAAAAAAAAACAAATAGCACTTATGCATGTCACTATACCACTATACATTAGCTACATAGCTCAGCAGTTGAGTATTCCGGGAGAATTGCGCTTCCAACTCCAGCCTTATTGTAACTTACCATCTTGTATTATTCTGGACAAAGTCCGCTGCAATGTTAGTAGCATAAGTTAGATTGGTGTAGTCAGTCAGTGTATAAATTGCCCGTTTATCAATACATAGGAACGAGTGCAGTACTTAGTTATTATTACCAAGATATTGTCAACTATTATAGTGAATTAGGTATTCGACGTTCATGCCTATATCGTTTCTTCCTATTCGTAATTATGCACAATCTGAATTCCACACAATAGTATTTCACCACACTCGCTACTGTGCACAGTCATTATTTGGGTAGCGAATTTTAGCTAAATTTATCGAAGCATACGTCGATAAATTTAGCTAAAATCTACTAACGTTTATTGTTTTATTTTGATGGTAACTTTATGCATACAATTATAACCTCTTCAATGTTATTTCCTTTAAAAGGTGTTATGGTAAGTCTCGAACGTTAAAATACGCAATCCACTTAAAGCAGAATCTCCATCATTAAGCTCGCACAACGACGCAGAACCACGAATTTAATTCAAAATCATATTCTAACATCAGCTTTATGTTGCATTGTTGTTATTAGCTATAAAGGCGTTACACACTGTACAGCTTCGGGGCTTAGCCTGTCAAACGCTTAGCGGTTAGTTTTAATCGTCAGTCGTTACCGTTTACAGCGCAATAATAATTTCTGTCTGGTAACTATAGATGTGGGGGCCGAACAAGAAATTAATGCGACCATGTTTTATTTGTTACGCCATACGTGTTTTTGTACGATTGCATACTAGGTGGAGCGACGATCTTCGCAAGGTGGCTGGCAAGAGCTGGATGAGGGTAGCCGCGGATCGTGCTCGGTGGCGTGCACTTGGAAAGGCCTATGACCAGCAGTGGACTAGTGTGGGCTGATGATAATGATAGTGATGATGAATGCTATATTCGTACATGTGATAGTATACGGTTGTTGATGATGTAAATTAACATATAATTTAAAAAAATCTTTTTGTTCCGTTACCCACATTCACATGCCCAGCGTTGGGAAAATAGACGAACTATATTTAAACTACCATCATTGTACCTACTCTATTTTCAGTGAATAAATAATTTGATTTGAATTTGATTTGATTTGTGTTGATAATCAACTAATTGTAGTAGCCCTAAGTAAACTTATGACCGCCTCTTCAATCTAGTGGTTAAGACCACCGGTGGTGTTAGACCCAAAGATCCCACGCTAGATTCCCAACCAAATCAACAAACATGTACCCCCTGTGGCGGTAGCCAAAGTAACATTAAGAAAACGATAGCGAAGTTCGAAAAGAATAAAATTTAAGGGATTGACATAACATTGACCACGTGATTTAGCGCGGCTTATGTCAATCGGGTTTACTACGCCATATCGAAACACTATTTACAGAAACACTGGATGACATTTCACCGACATATCGTTTTGCGGAATATTTGTTTGATGGAATGTTTATTATACCTATAAAACTAAGGCCTCAAGTTCTTAATAGTTTTTTTCCGTCGGTTGCATACTGTGTGAAGAGAAGAATGATACAAACAAATAGCTCCATGACGACTGACCGGGATAAATTGCTAAGCGAAACATCGACTGATCTAGTCGAGTTTAAATTTTCGAGGTAATGAACCATCGGGCTAATAACCGCTAGGTATAATAAACATTCCATCAAACAAATATTCCGCAAAACGATATGTCGGTGAAATGTCATCCAGGTAACGTGTTTCTGTAAATAGTGTTTCGATATGGCGTAGTAAACCCATGTCAATCCCATACATTTTATTCTTTTCGAACTTCGCTATTGTTTTCTTTATGTTACTTTGGCTAAGCCTACTGGTATGTGTTTGTATTCGATTTGGTGGTAGGGCTTCTTTTAAATCTGCTTGGCTAGCTCCAACATCTATCTGAATATGTCGCCTTATCATCAATATTTTGAACCGAACAAATACAGATCGGATAGAGCTTCAATACTTAAGATCTATATAACTGATCGAAGCTCTAATAGCATAAATTGTAAGTGCTTCTGGCCCGGTATGTCAGAGGGTGCGAATTCAAATCCCACTTGTGGGGTTTTTTCAACACTTTTCCGAATTCAAGTTTGTTCGCAACATGTGCGTAAAACTAGTGGGTTCGAGTCTCACATCATGATACAAGTCTTTTTTTGTGTATAAACAAAAACCAACAATAAAAAAATATTTCTTATTTAAACAGAAATGTGAACAAAATGTATAGGTACCTACATTATAGAACATTAAGTATTTATTGCAAATCGCCAACCCTTCAAATTGCAAGGGATGATGTCATCTCGTAAGGGGCGCGGTGGTGACGTCATTCTTTTCGGGACGCGAGGGATATGAGTCAGCGGGTCACTCGCACCCCTCTCTTACATCTTGCCCTTTTTATTTTACAAATATACCCTTGCTTTAATACTAGGTCACGCAGAATGCGATTGGAGAAGCAAAAATATGATATTTGGACTGAAGGGAATTTATTACGCTTTGTCACCTCATCATTTTCTACATATCTACCAGCCAGATATAAGTTTTCGAGAGTTTTTCTTAGTATCACCGATTATCTTGTTGTGTTATTTTTATACCGACAGATAACCTCAGCTACTTAGGTAGCTGTTGTACTTGTTGTATTGTACTTACTATAACATTTGAAGTTATCAACATTAAAATGAGTCAACATCTTTTTGGTAGGATAAAATTATGACCAATCAATGGCCTAAACAATATAGAATGCAATTTGAAAAATTTCCAAGAGCGGGATTCGAACCCGCACCCCATGACATGACATACTGGGTAAAATTATATTTACCATCATTGAGCTATTATTACTACGTGTTTACCATAATCATAGTTAGACGACCAACTTGGTCGAATGGTTTGTACACCGGTTTTCATGGTGTCGCCATCTCTGAGATCCCGGGTTCGATCCCCGGTCGTGTCAATTTAGAAATTATTGATTTTCTAAATTGTCTCGGGTCTGGGTGTTTTCTATGTGTAATAAGTATGTATTTAAGTATTTTAAGTATGTTTATCCGTTGTATAGTAATCATTTTACGAGTTTCATAACGAAGCTTCTCTTGGGCTAGATACCTAATTGGTGTGAGTGTAGGAAAGTTTATTTATTTATTTATTTATAGTTGTAGAATGCTATAAAATGTTGAGTAAAATCCTCATATATTAACCTGTATCGTTTAATTATAGTTACCTATACATAAATATGACCTTTAAAAGATAAACAAATATTAAAAAATATATGAAATTCCTAATTTACTAAGCGTAGTTTAACATTGCTAAGTTTATTTATGTTAAAAAAGAACCCCAATGATCAAAACTACCCATACTTATTTCGGGAGAACCCCGAAACCAAATTTTAAATATTATAAAGTTTAGATAAAATAAACGCGCTGTATAAATTCTAACCACTGAAACTTTTACAGCATATCCCCGTGAAACAGCGTAAACATAACATTGCGGTATCTAAACCAGTAGGCGTTAATGATAGAAACGGTGTTCTCATTAGAGCAATTAACAAAATCACTGCAATTAATCCGTAGCGCTTTGAAATAGAGATTGAAATGCGATAACAGCCGCTCTGTTCGTATCTAGATAGAAAAATCGCCTTCAAAGGGTGCAATTACAAAGATTAAAGGTTCTCTGCGGACGATAAATCAGACGACCACTGAGGCTATCTTTGTACTTAGCTCATAACGGGTAGGGCGGCATCCTACTAATATTATAAATGAGAAAGTTTGTAAGTATGGATGTTTGTTACTCTTTCACGTAAAAACTACTGAACGGATTTGGATGAAATTCCGCATACAGATAGTTTATAACCGGGAATAACGCATAGGATACTTTTTATCCAGATATTCCTACGGGAACGGGAACCACGCGGGTGAAACCGGGAACCACGCGGGTGAAACCTGGACGCACGCGGGTGAAACCGCGAGCGTCCACTAGTCTGTAATAATATAGTTATTTATAGTAATATAATAATAGCTGATAGCCTTTAGAAATTAAAAAAAACGTCTGTCTGGCTTTTTTTATTTGCTAACGTTAATCATTAAAGCCTTAGAAAGTCTCAATTGTAAAAATTTGCCTTTTAAATTTTTGCTATTTGATATTTTGAATAGAAAAATCTGAATTTGATATAGTTTACATTTTCTTTAATTGAAATCAGTTTTTCTTAACAAACCATTTCAGCACAATTAAGTAAGGTTCTTCAGTTTATCATCACGATCTGCTGGATTAGGCAGGCCTTATTTAATAAGTTAACAGATCTTATATCTCTAAGTCTTATATCACTAATATCACTAATATTATACACGCGAAAGTTAGTAAGTATGGATGGATGTTTGTTACTCTTTCACGTAAAAACTACTGAATGGATTTGGATGAAATTCGGCATACAGATAGTTTATAACCTGGATTAACACATAGGTTACTTTTATCCCGATATTCCCACGGGAACGGGAACCACGCGGGTGAAACCGCGAGCGGCCGCTAGTAAGAAATAATTGTTTTGCTGAATTAAACATTTCAAGATTTATTTATTTTTATCGACCAAGCTGGCATTGGAGGAGTTCGATGACGTAGTGGTGAACGCGCTCGGTCTGCGATAAGGCCAGTCATCAGATGGGTGGTCAATTTATATTGAGCTCCTCCGTGCTTCGGAAAAAACGTAAAGCCGTTGGTCCTAGCTGCAATTAGAAGTTGCTGACAACCCCAATCTGCATTGGGCCGGCGTGGTAGATTCGGTTCTCTCGGTGGTTCCCAGGTCGATACCCAGCGGGGAGTACATGTTTTCGCTTGGTTTTGTTGGGTACTTCATCGATTAACACCACGACTGGTTCGCACCACGGTGTGAATCGCAGAAGGACGCTTTTTGAATAGGCTGTTTCGAACCATGGTGTGAATCGGTGAATATCTTTTTCGTACTTCAGCGATTCGCACCACGGTTGGTGGTAGCACCTGGCTAGCTACCACCAACTTATCTATAATTATGTCACCATAACATCGATGTTAGTAGCGTCGTTTTACTTCTGACAGTTAAGGATGAGAAAGCCAATCCCTTAATAGTCTAGGATTTCGGGTGAAGTACCTACGCTTCCACCAGCGGTCTTATCATCACACAAGATAAGGTGAGATGAAAGGCAAGTGCTTTTTATGTAACGAATAATAATACAATGGAATGCAATACCTACAACAATGAACTTTTAGTTGTTTGAGTTTTATGTAGTAACCCATATTTACTTTTTTTCTTCAAAAACTCAACTCAGACCGGGGCGGAGGCTGAAAACAATTTACGGATAGTTATAAATATTTATTTTAACTGATATGAACACTTAGCACTTTTCTATAACTATTACAAATTGAAACAAAGAATATTTTTATTTAAGTACAAAAATTATAAAAAAAAGTTCTTTGTGTTCTTTGAAAATTCGAAACAGAAAATTTTTTTAGTTCCATACAACAGGGTCCATAGTCGCTATCCAGTCGGATTTGGCCATAATCTTGCCACCATTCAACTTCTATGAGTATACCCATTAGCTACTAGTCCATACCATACAAAGCGGAACAGCAAATGCTTGGCGACAGAATGAGGGTGTCTCGTTAGCTTAATTGGAAGAGCAATCGAACCACAGTCGAACGGTTCACAAAAGGGGTGCGGGATCGAGTCTCACCTGATGCAGGTACTTATTATGAGTGTTGTGTCTTTTTCCATGCAAATAGGGCATTGTTTAAGCAAGTAGAAATTAAAAAGTAATCAGGTTGTTTATCGAAAAATACAGTGTGTCGTTTATATTAAACATCGAGTACTTAACACTTTACAACGCTTTTATTAGTTTCTCGTAATTTCGGTTTTAAATAAAAAATCATATTGCACTTTGTACAAAAAATAATTAATTCAAAGCTAAGCCTCAGCTGCGTAAATCTTTTCAATAAATATAAACTGCAATAAAGTCTGCAATAATATTATTTTGTAAATACTGATGTTTTGAAATACCTGTATAATCCCGAATGTGGCAGATAGGGTACCGTTCATAGAAACCTGGAAAATTATGAACTTAACTGAAAAGCACCACATGGCGGAGATATTGAGGTTCTTTGTTACTAAGTAAAACTTGAAAGTGACAACCCTAGGTCAAGCTGATACGTTGTTCATAGTCATCCACCACATGGTCAAACGTAAACAGAAGTCAATTTTTTTTATGGAAATCTACCTAAATATGATTTTGCATGTTATCACAGTGTTCTTTACCAAATACATGTATAGGTAGTTACTTCTGCTACGGAGTAAATAATCCTTTTTAAATTATACATTTTGTCAACCTTCTTTTGTTTTGTTTTTCTCGCTCTTGTATTGTCGTCGTCGTTGTTTTATGTTGGTAATACAGGTTGACTTTTTTAACACCGTCCGAACCTTCGGAGATGGTCTCCCGTGATACAAACAAACAACTCTTACTATTGGACCAACTCCCTAACTCGAAAATAAAATTCAGCTGTTCCATACATTTTGGTCAAATGAATATTGATGTTTTGTAGTCAGCCTGTATTTTATTGTGTTATTTTCTCAGTCTTCTAATTATAATACCTTAACTTTGCCTACTTACTGATTTGAAAAATGTTAACTATGTACTTTATGTTTCTTAAAAACTTATCATGTACCTGTCTCATCATCATCATCATCAGCTCATTTTTTGTCCCCACTGCTGGGGCACAAGCCTTTCCTATGGATGGATAAGGAGAACGGGCTTTTAAACCACCACGCGGGCCCAGTGCGGATTGGTGGTTGTTAACAACTGCTAATGCAACCGGGACCAACGGCTTTACGTGCCTTCCGAAGCACAGAAGAACTCGAGATGATACACTTTTGGTCACCCATCCGATGACCGGCCTTTGCAAAAGTTGCTTACCCTCAGCACTCGCAGACCTGGCGCGTTAACCACTACGCCACCGAACTCCTCCGTACCTGTCTACCGTATCCATTATTTGGCAAGCTCACGACTGATCAGCTCAGTTCTCATAAGCAAACACTGTTCGATCACGTCACGTTATGAGAGCCTGAAGGATTTATTGGTTCCATCACGGTACGTGAATAATTTTTTTATTTTTAGATCGAAGACAAAAGAGCATCGCCTTTATTCGTCGTACATTTTTATTTGCCTACCTATATTTTTTCTACATCATGTAGAACAGTGGTAATGTCACGACTATTTAAAAATGTTATACGCATGCACGCAAGTAGTCAAATTCTTGATTCATAGACCGGGATCGTGATTACCAACCCGCATTTGACTATAATGAATGACCCATGAATTGTGGCGATGACTTTGATTTCAATGGTGGAGCCATTTGCACAAGTGGGACAGCATCATCACTACATAGTATAAAACAAAGTCGCTTCCCGCTGTCTGTCTATCCCTATGTATGTATGCTTAGATCTTTAAAACTACGCAACGGATTTTGATGCGGTTTTTTTTAATAGATAGAGTGATTCAAGAGGAAGGTTTATATGACGACCTCCTTGGTCGAGTGGTTTGTACACCGGTTTTCATGGTATCGCCATCTCTGAGGTCCCGGGTTCGATCCCCGGTCGGGTCAATTTAGAAATTATGGTTTTTCTAAATTGTCTCAGGTCTGGGTGTTTTCTATGTATAATAAGTATGTATTTAAGTATTTTAAGTATGTTTATCCGTTGTCTAGTAACCATATAACGAGTTTCATAACGAAGCTTCTCTTGGGCTAGATAATTGGTGTGAGTGTAGGAAAGTTTATTTATTTATTTATGTATAAAACATGCATATAATTGGACCCGGTAGGTGGCGCTGCGCTGCCATAGGGTTCTATAGGATACAGGTGTTTACTCAAGCGGACGAAGTCGCGAGCGGGCTGCTATGGTATAGAATATAAGTTTTACATGCCCAAAAAAGTCATTCATTGCTATTTTACATAATGGCAACCAAAAGGCCTAAAAAGTTACCATATCAAAAACACATTATTTATTACTTTTTATTGTTTTCTAGACACTTATGCATATTACGCATAGTACACGTTAAAATGTATTATTTTCTAATTTACATACTCACGCTTTTCCTTTATAAAAAAATATTTCAAAGCTAGTTTTATTTCAATTCTATAAAGGTATATCTAGTCACCTAGGTAATAAAACAAGATCATCAGTTCTTGCAAAATAAAAATAAAAATATTTTTAAACTTTTGTCGTTGTTGTTCTAATAGACACAACGGCCGTTGCTAATATTATAGATTACACGAAAAAATGCGACAGTCACTTACTACCTAATACTTGAAGATCACGTATCTCGAAGTTGGTAACTAGAGATTTCACGTCCACTCTTCTGACACGAACGTTGGAGACTCGTGAAACTTGTTAGAAAAGTAAAAAGAAACCGTCGGGGAGACGTTAGGAGTACCGACCACAGACAAACTAGAAGATAGAACGATTCGCTCTGTCTTAATATCGCGATCGCATGTTTATTTCGATGATTTCGACGATATGTTTGAAAATGTTGAGGAGCTCGATGGCCGCAATGCGCTCAGCAGACAGAGTCTGATCATTGAGTAAGTGACATAAAAAATCGAGTTCCTCCGTGCTTCGGAGGGCACGTAAAGCTCTAATGACTTACACTGAAAAAAATGTTTTGTATACAGTTACCAAAATTTTGGTTACTGTTTACACAAAAAAGTGACTTGCAAACTATGTTTTACTAGCTACAAAACAGAGTTTTGCTATTTGAGTTGAGGTACTAGTTGCTAAAGTTATTCTTGGCTAGAGATGAAAATGACTAAAGTGACTGAATTTGACTGACTGTCAATTACGGTCAAATTGGTCAAAAACGGTCATTTACTGTCAAAAAGGGTCATATATGGTCAATATGATCTTTAGTGTTTTTTAATATTTATCTATACATATAATAAGAACGTAGGGATAAAAAAATCTGTAATTGCAGGATATAAAAAAAAAATTACACAGGGTGCCTTAAAATCACTTACGGAACACGATAGCATAGTTTTAAAATTTTAAAAAAAATTGTTTGTTTGTTTGTTTGTTTGTTTGTTTGTTTGAAGTCGATAAACTCGAGAGCTACTGAACGGATTTTGATCCGGTTTTTACCAAAATGCTAAGAAAAATCCGGAGAATAATATAGGCTACATAAATACTCAAAAATACAGGATGTCTCATTTAAATATGTCAGTATGGGAAAGTCTGAAACTATAAGACATACGAAGATCTGTCCTTAGGAACCATGTCATCGATTTTAATAAGAAGAAAAACTGCATTCATACATTTAAAAAAAACCTGTACTCAGCTCGGAAATCGAACCCGGTTGTTTTGAAAAAAATAAACTTATACTATTTCTATTTAGATATCGATTGTGTAGGTCTTAAGCAGTAAATGGCTCTTTGAAACATGATGTCTAAAATGAATAAAATGCATTGTTTTCACGTACTTTAATTTATTTTAGTAGGTGTTCGAAGTGACCACCGTTACATTCAACAAGTTCAGGCATGTAAAATTGTCTCTATGGTTGTTTGTACCTCTTTGCTGGTTTTGTAATTGTAAGATCGATACCTAAACGTGTTGAATATTGTATTAAAAAAAAAGGTGGTCACTTCGAACACCTTCTAAAATAAATAAAAGTATGTGAAAACAATGCATTTTATTCATTTTAGACATCATGTTTCAAAGAGCAATTTACTGCTTAAGACCTACACAATCGATATCTAAATAGAAATAGTGTAAGTTTATTTTTTCAAAACAACCGGGTTCGATTCCCGAGCTGAGTACAGGTTTTTTTTAAATGTATGAATGCAGTTTTTCTTCTTATTAAAATCGATGACATGGTTCCTAAGAACAGATCTTCGTATGTCTTATAGTTTCAGACTTTCCCATACTGACCGATTTAAATGAGACACCCTGTATAATAAGAACGTAAGGATAAAAAATCTGTAATTGCAAGATAAAAAAAATACTTTAAAATCACTTACGGAACACGATATAATAGTTTAAAAATAAATTGTTTGTTTGTTTGTTTGGACACGATAAACTCGAGAACTACTGAACGGATTTTGATCCGATTTTACCGAAATGCTAAGAAAATTCCGGAGAATAACATAGGCTACATAAATACTCGAAAATTGTTAAATTTTGATTTGGTCTAAACCGGGATTTAATCCTTGGTTGCTTGGCAACTGTTGTTTATTATGTAACATAGGGGAATTTTTTTTAATGAGTTTTACGGCTCTGGCATTTGAGGCTCTGGCTCTCTATTGCTATCGTGTTTTACGGCTCTGGGTTCTTTGCCCTTTTGACGTCATTGATAGTTGTTGTCATGAGAATACCGATTTTGATGCGGTTATCACCAAAATGCTTAGAAAATTTCGGAGAATAACATACAAATCGAAAAATGTTAAACAAATTTTGATATACGTATTTACGCGACCAACTGTTAGATACGTTCATTAAGTTATTATTTTAGAAAAGTTTTGTTACTTTCTAAGGTAAAACCTACCCTTTATAAATCTGTGAGGCACCTAAGCGAACATTAGCACTGCAGTAGTAAAGCGACGGAAAATAAAAACAAGCTCGAAATCACGCACATCATTAAACTTGGCTGTACATAGGTACACCTTTTGTTTCATTTTCCAAAATAACCAATAATAATATGGCTATTTAGTCGCGCCTGCGCGCGGCGCTTATTGCAGTTTTCTAATACACAGAAATGTTAAAAGTTAAAACATTACCTATATTTGGCGGTATAAACCTCTGTGTCGTTGCCCAAAATAATGTCTCTTTTTTTAGTTATGCATAGAAATGTTACCTACTCATTAAATTTGGCTGTATATAACTTTGTATCATTGCCCAAAATCATGTCTCTATTTTTTTAAATATTGCACATAGAAGATATCTTGAATTACATAGCTTGGCTGTATAAACCTTTGGGTCGTTGCCCAAAATACTTAATTTTATTTTTTTAAATCTATTTGGTAAAAAAACGCGAGAACAGGAAAATATATAAAAAAAATTGGCGCTCAAATTTTGAAACGAACAGAAGGAAATTTTGATGTTTTGCAATGCAATAAGTACCTATTTTTATTTTGTTAATAATTTTCAAATTATATTAATTATTCATTGTGTAAAAGTTTTTTAAAACATTTTATGCAGGTACGTTAAATATTTCAGTACTTTTTCAGTTCTTATTAATTTTCAAATAAGATAGATTTATTCATTGTGTAAAAGTTTTATGAAACATTTGAAAGTTAAACACTTATTTCAGTACTTATTTTACATGTAAGCGGTTTCTTACTTTGGTTTCTTAACATGTTTATAGGATAAATCTGTGTTCAATGATACAATATAAGTAAGTAAGTATCATAACAATTTTAATATCATAAAACCTATAAAGAATGAATTTTGTACACTTCTAGATTACAGAAAAATGGTTTTTCCATTCTTCTATCGCATAAGACGATGGCCTCTGGTATCAGAGTTGCAAAAATGTTTAAGTTTGCAGGGTACAACTGTATTAGAGGCACGGACTTCAGATTTTTTTTTATTAGAGGTAACTTCTTTCTGTGTCCTGTGATCTACCTCTAAAAAGCTACCTACCTAACAAGATGCCACGAAGAAGGTCAAATTTATCGCAAGTATGTAACATAAAATACTATACTGTATTACCTAATAGACAATAATATAATTTATTACAGTTCTCAATTTATTGATATTTTGTATCTACGAATAAGAACATAGTTGGTAAATAGTTTTTTGTGCCTTCTGGCCGACAACCAATAATCCTGGACCGCTACCTGCTACTGGATATCCAGCTTCGGTGGACAAGGCAAAAATATTTTGAAGTCCGTGGTTGGACAGTATAACAGTAGACACATCTTAGCTAAGATACACCAGTGCCTAGGACGACTCCGGACGAGCATCTGAGCTGTAAAATACCAATTTTATTACATATAATTAAGCGCCAGTAAACCCTTTTAGGTTTGTATGACGTAGCAAATACGCGCAACCCACCGAGAAACGGTGTTGTATACTGAATGTATATGGAGGGATAATTGAAACGGGAAACTGAGTGAGAATCTGTATGAACGGGACGATTCTGTGCTTCAAACTGAATATATGTATGTACATGGCAGAGATGATAGTCGAAAGAATAAGAGATAATGTATGAAAATAATGATGAACGTAAAGGAGGCACAGGAAGTATGCCAGAACCACACTAAATGGAGATCAATCAGTCTTTGTCTATCTCAGCATTCCCAGCTGAAAGGATATTAAGAGTGAGTAGATATACGTATGTTGGTAAATACAATGTCAATTTTCTAAATTTCCGATGCATATAATTTTATTATACCCTAATAAGCTTAAATAGATACCTACATAAAAATTAAACTGTACAGACTACAGCCTTTAGCTCACGCGGACGAAGTCGCGGGCGACAGCTAGTTTTGAATAAAAATGTAAAAAAAGCGTTTAGCTAGATTTAAGTTTCAAATTCTTTTTATAACGCCGCGTCACGCGCAGTTGATACTTGTCACGACTTGAACCACCGCAGTATGAGTAAACAAAGAGTAAATTGAATTTTCTTTAGCTAATAAATACTTAAATATACTATTTTTTTGGAAACGTGACATAAACATCATAGATACGTACTCCTCCATGAACACAGAATAACAATTTTGTTTTTTTAAATAAACTGAAATCGTGTCGCGATGTTGGCGGAATTAGCAGTAATGTAAATTTATTTATTTATTTATTTTGAAAGGTACACCAACAATGTTCACACAGTTTTGATTAAAATTAGATGTTTGTAGTAATAAGATATGTATGACATTTATGAAAGGCATACAAAACCAAACAAATTCCAAATAACGTTCTAAAAATAAAACATAAACCAGTTTCGTATACAATGGAATTTTACAAATAACAACAAAAATAAAAAAAATTAATACCAAAAAAATATATATAAGTATATACAGGGTGGAAACTTTCAGCGGGGCAGTAAGGGGAAGTACCTTATCCGTTGCAGCTACACGAAAATGGTCTTAGGAGACCATCCATATTTTTTTATGGAATTTTGATCCCCATTCAAAGTTTTTCAATAAAATGTACAGTTAGCAAGAAAATAACCATTTTACACAAAAACATTTTTTGATGCCAATCGATCCTGTTTCTAATACTGATCAAAAACTTCTATGGGACCAACCATCGTTGAAGTACTCAAAAAGTCACAAATTGCAAAAAACTTTTCCCTTACATTTTCTAAAGAATTTGTGTAACTGAAATACAAAAAATAAAATACAAGACAAATGATCACGTAGAATTTCACACATATCAAAAAGAAGGCGTATTAATTTTCTTATTTTATTACCTAACATAACTTGATGATGTTATTCACAACACACTCAGAGCTTTTCTGACGCAACAAACTGTCAAGATTGTTTTTTATTTAATAATAACGTGTTCCAAATTTGAATTGTTTTTAAACTTATCTTTTTATTCAGTCAACAAAAAGATCTCAACCATCACTAAAAAAGCTTTTGCGTTAAATTTTCATACAAAATGTAAGGGAAAAGTTTTTAGCAATTTGTGACTTTTTGAGTACTCCAACGATGGTTGATCCCATAGAAGTTTTTGATCAGTATTAGAAACAGGATCGATTGGCATCAAAAAATGTTTTTGTGTAAAATGGCTATTTTCCTGCTAACTGTACATTTTTTTGAAAATCTTTGAATGGGGATCAAAATTCCATAAAAAAATATGGATAGTCTTCTAAGACCATTTTCGTGTAGCTGCAACGGATAAGGTACTTCCCCTTACTGCCCCGCTGAAAGTTTCCACCCTGTATATATAAAATTAAATTAAATTAAATTAAAAAGTGTTAAGGTCTTAAAAGCTTGCGTTTAAGTGTTAAATAACTATTCGAAAATTATGTCTATGTTCGCAAACCTAGGCTCGTTAACCAAATCATTATAAGTGCTACACATTCTATTGATCGTATCTAATAGTTCTCACTAGTTATATTTAGTCACTTCAACAGTTAGAAATATTAATATGTTTAAGTCAATTTGATTGAATTTGACAATAAATGACCGGTCAAATACGGTTTTTGACAATCGTGACTGGTCAGATTCAGTCATTTTACATCTCTATTCTTGGCCCATTCTCCCTTCGGCCCAATCGCCCATCCATAGAGATTACTCGTGCCATCATGTTTATTTCACTCGCACTTTCTGTTAGTAGTCAAGGACTTGTAAAATTGAAATATACCTCAGGCGACATTTTCAGAGTCACCAGACTTTTTTGATGGCGGCGAGAAACTTTAAGGGTTCCTCAGCTGTGTGATCGAAACCACATATAGGTTTTCTGGAAGGAATGGTACCACGCACTAGCGCGTGTCCCAGTTCTCTACCAGATTCTGAAAACAACTGAAGACTAACAATCAATTTATAAAAGTCAACCTCCAAAGTTCCGTTCGCATTGTATTGTATTATATTTCTTTAGTGAAACAAACAAACATTTACATCAACAATGTCCTGCAAAACTGTTTGAACAGTTTGACTGCAGGATCATATCGTCGCCGTAGAGCGAAAAGTCACTAAGTCGACATTTGGCCAAAATTGAGATAGAAACATAATCAAATTCTCCAAATTTTTCTGCACAATTTCAACTTTGTTGACATTTCTATACGTGTCATAGTTTTTATTTTAGGTAGTGCAAAAACACAATAACTTTACATTTGCACTACTCATTGACAGTCGAAAACTAATCAATTTCGTTAAATACTGCTTTCTTATGAGGTAGCATTGCAATTAAGTAGCTAAGTTGAGTTGGTTATTTCTCCTATTACACAATAAATCATAATTAGGACTTGATCGATACCAAAATTGAGTGAAAAGTCACTAACTCTCTTCTTTAAATCATTAACTAAACATATCGGTATAAGATTTGAGGGTAAAAAATAACTAACTTTGTTTTTTGTCATTATCTCAGTAATTCAACGTAATAAGTTGAAAGTAATAATATTATCTTATGTGCTTATCTGTTCTTTAAGATATGAATCTATAAAATTAGAATTATCTCATACCAAAACTAAGTTATGATTTTTCTTTATTTTATAAAATTTTAAACCGTCATAACTCAAACAACTTTTTGACCTTAATTTAGCTTTTAACTTTAATTTAGTGACTTTTCACTCTACGCAGACGATATGAGTCTAACATAATACTATCTACTATAATTACTTATGTATCTACATAACAATGACATGTATACAATTTTTTTATTACTTACATTCAATTGAGTTAGAAAACTATACCATTCTGGTTCAGCTATTTAAGTAATACTGCCCACCCGATTTCTTAAACTTATTTTTGTTTATTTAATCAAATTTAATAAATATGGTAGGCGTTTTTTCAATGCCCTTTCACCATAATAGTTAATGACTATTATTGAATATTTGTGGTGCCCAAAGCACCACAAATCTGCCCGAGGATACAGACCTAGTTCCATGACTTGGTTGACCCGGGTAAGTCCATGCTCTCCACTGTTAGGATTATTTACAGTTAACAAGTATTTGTGTTTAACGTTCTAACATGTCCTAACACGTTCTGCA
The DNA here is from genome assembly GCA_947562085.1 of Eudonia lacustrata. Lineage (NCBI taxonomy): Eukaryota > Metazoa > Arthropoda > Insecta > Lepidoptera > Crambidae > Eudonia > Eudonia lacustrata. The sequence continues at coordinate 17,246,672 of OX387317.1, forward strand.
CCAAATAAAGAAGCCGTTTTCCATTTCGTACACCGCCAACGCCGCCCAACTTGTGTCCCGGGCGAGCCCCGCCCGAGCCAGCCACTCGATTTAATTTACATCTCCGCGATTGTTCCCGGCCACAGGGTTCCAGGGTTCGACGAACGACCCGACGCCGGCTCTGATTTATTTTCCCTCAACAACCCCTAAATGGATTTCAGGTCTTTAATATCGGGACGTTAACTTTCCAAGTGGCTCACAATCTAAGTTTGAATCTTGATATTGATATGTCAAATTAATGTCTAGACAACCTTATTATCTTCACATAACAGATATTGTGCTTTGGTAGTTGCAACATTGCCGGTTATAACATAAGTGGAGACAGAGTAAATAAATTATTTATATTATTTATTGATTTATTTATATTATTTATTGGCTTATTTATATTATTTATTATATTTATTGGCTTGAGATTAGTGCACAAAACTTTTTTTTTTATACCTTGCGCGGCAAATGACTCCATATCACCTGAAGACAACTGGTGCAGCATGAAAACAACGCAGCATTAGTCAACCTCACTCTGCCGGCCCACAAGGTGCTTCTTCACGCCTCGGTTGAAGGACCCCATATCATAGGAAGGCGGGAAAACGTGTGCTGGTAGACTATTCCATCTTTTGGAGGTGCGACAAAGAAACGAGTCACCAAATTTCTTTGTGCGCGATGGGATATGTGTGACAGTGAAGCGATGACTCCGGATAGCAGCACGTGTACTCCTATGGAGGAAGGGAGAAGGTGGGATAAGGTCAAACAGTTCTTCAGAGCACTCGCCGTGGTAAAAGCGATAGAAAACGCTGAGTGACGCTATATCTCTACGCAATTGCAGGGGTTCGAGAGTATTAGCAGAGTGAACGAGAGTGCGGCAACTTCACACAAGCGCTCCGAAACGCACGCACACAATCTCGTAGTTCACCTACATTAGCACACGGAAAAAAGCATGGGAAAGGAGTACCCGATGACGCGGCTGTCATCGCAAACGCGGATCGGGCAGCGTATATATATTACGTAATTAAATTTAATAACGCAACTTTCAAAACTGGCCGAGCGAGGCGTAAATATTTTGCTGTGTTCAATTTGTAAATTAATATTTGATTACGATTGTACTTTATAATGATATAAGTATTTTATAGTGTACACCTAAATTGTGTGTTTCATTTATAAATATATAAGACACCCAAATTCACACAATAATAAATTAACTATGTGTGGCTCACTCAACCCTAGCCGGTAGCTACAGCTCGTACATCAATTCAAGATCACGGCACTGTTGCCGCACTCTCGTTCACTCTGGTATTAGTGACCTCTGCATTGCCGATAATGCGTACAGCGCGACGCTGCAATCTGACTAAGGCATCGAGGAGGCACTTTGCGGAACCGTCCCAGATGTGCGAGCAATACTCCATGCAAGACCGTACCTGAGTCTTGTACAAAAGACACAACTGCCCCTTGACCGCCTAACCGATCGCTTTGACTACGCGTATAGTTTATGACGTCATCTTGCAACCTCGCACCGCCTATGAAAGCAATATCAAACGCTAAAGACTATACCTTTCGATATTGCTTTCATAGGTGGCACGAAACGACAAGATGACGTCATAAACAGCACACGAAGTCAAAGCGATTGGTTAGGCGGTCGGGCCCCTGGTCAGGCGTAACTTCCTGAGGTCCCTGTAACATAAACTGGTAATAACTAAGTCCGCAGTCCTTTGTTTGATGTCGTCCAGACATTTGCGTGACTTGTTAGTCAATAGATAAACTGTCAAAACGATTTTTGAAAATAGAAATTGTATAAGAATGGAGTACTATGACGTCACTATTTTGTTCCGTCAATTCAGTGTTTATAAATGTGTGTAAATATTTTAAATAAAAAAAACCTATGTCTTACAGCCAAGCAAGATTAATTTTGTTTTTGCTTTTATTTTATAATTAAATGTCTTTTTAAACAAACTCTCCAAAACCCACGGGGTTTTGCTAAGGATGTATGTGTAATATTTTGTAAATAATTATTACGTTTAAAACAATAAAAAAAATACTGCGTGTAGAGGTTAATAGGTACATGCATAAATAGGTACTCTCAGATCTATTTCGTACGTTGCTATGTAATTTTGCTGAGTTTCTTGACGTTCTTTTTAATACAAGGTTCCCTACAATAGACCTACACACTCAAATCTAGCATAGTAAATAAAGAATCTTGAATATTAAACTAAGTTGTCAAGGCTGGCATTGCGCAAGTGATTATTTTTTGTTTTGTTAAGCTTTTAAAAACATGATTTTTTTTACATTATCTTCATGATTTGTTACATACCTTAATGTCAGTAAAATAGACGCCAGACAGTGCGTATTCAATTTGGAGACCTCCAAACTCCAAATCGTTAGACACAACCATTTTTAATGCCTGAGACACGACTTGATACAGTATCTCGATACGTGTCAACATGTGTTTTAAATAAGCTATTCTAATTTGAACTCAAAGGCCTGGCAATAAGGCACAACGTGTAGTACGTTTTCGAGTAAGGTACACAAAAGCGTTCGCAAGATTTTCTTGCACGATCTCGACTCTCAGATCAGAGAGATAAAGCTGGGTAGCTTAAATAAGGAACGACTACTATTGTACCACTTTGTCACGCTGTCAGTACTCGTTACATACGGTATAAGGTCAGGAAATAGGGAGTTAGAAAAAAACATTCTGGCAACAAATAATAAAATCTCTATAGAGCTAAACTAACTACGGAAAATTGACTTAGGTAATAGAATTTTATTATGATAATTATATTAAATTTTTGAAGATAGTTAGAAATACACTTTATTGCTCATGCTTACACAGAGAAGACACACTTTTTACGCTTATGCAGGCCGATGCAGTCTCAAATTCTCAACCGGTAAGATAAACAATTTTATAGATTTATAAATTTAGTTTAAACATACAAAAAATAACCAGGATTATCCAAAAAAAAAGTTCAAATCCATCCAAAAAAAATTTTTTTATCCTTCATTTAAAAACACGTATCAAGGCATCATTCTAAATTACAGAAGCGCAAGCTTTAAGCCAAAAATTAAAGTAATGTAATAGTTAAAAGTTAAGAAAAATATTAAACCATAAACCCAGCTTCACATATTAGCCATAAGTTCCGAATAGTTTTTCGAACATTGCCTCTTTGGTCTTATGATTAAACCACACCAGTATTAGACCACGGTCAAGCGCTATGTGAAATAAGAAAAAAAATCACGAAATTTTCCATAATTTAAATTTTTCTACATAATTACAAATATTTAAAAGTAATTTTTTTATCTAACTAAATGCTTTACTAACATAGCCTGTAAGAATGTATTAATTAACACATTTATGGATACTCACTGTCTGAAATATAGTTTATATTATTATTATACTTTATTTTTATTTTCTTTCTTAAAACTAGATTTTTACAATATTTTAATATAAAACAATAAAACATTATAAAAACCTAATCCTAGAGTACCGCCAGCAGCGAGGCAGGGCCCAAGCTACCGGTGGTCAATTATTATTATAATATAATATATTTATTTATATTTGCTGTCGCTACCTGTTATGTGTACAAGTATTAGTACGTGCGTACCGACCATATACGCGGATCTTTATTAAAGTGGTAGCTATTTTGGGACGCGTTTATTTTTCATCACAAATACATAAATAACATTGCGAGTTAGCATTGTGGTTGTACTTACATGGGAGGAGTTGTATTATGACAGCTGAATTTGAAAACATTATTGCGTACGCAAAAAAAAACCTTTTCAGTTAATTACTCTAAATTATTTGGATGCGAGCAGCACAAAACAGTCGTTGTGAAGATCCATGGAGGAGGTCCTTGTCCAACAGTGGGTGTCTTTTGGCTGAGATGATGATGACGACAATGACGATGATGATAATCAATTTAAAGATCATTGCTTACCTACTCATTAAGACCAATAATAATGTCAATACTGAATTTTAATTATGAATAAATCAAAATCATACAGTCTGTTGTTAGGTATGACGAAACCACTTTTTCACTGAGGTTTGGAGGAGTCCACAACCCAGCCATTTTCCAGCGACCTGGTATCCGTAAAGATGTTTACCATAAGAAAAACACGGAGCAATTCGTGAGTTATATTGGTATCTCCTCTCAGCATCCCGCCCAATCCCGAAAAGTTCAACGTGGTTCAGTGCAAACGCAGTAAATAATGGTACTCTGCCTTATTGTTGGATGTAGAGTCGGCGGCAGATCAACCTACCCAAATCTGTCAAATTTCTCCAATGAATATTGATCCTTATAACCAAACAATAAAGTTCAAAAATGATTGTAGAAATTTGACAGTTTTGGGTAGGTTGATCTGCCGCCGTGTGTATGTATAGTGGTACTACCATCGCAACACTTTGGAGTTGACTTCGGACCATGAAAAGCACGATAGCAACCCTTTTCCTTTTTCCACTCCGCTAGGGTTTGTGGGGTTGACCGTTGTTGGTATGGCCGACCCCATGCCGACCCACTAAAAACCTAGGGCACCCGTCTACCGCTTGGGCGGGTCCCGAGAACTAAAAGTCATTTACGATACACTGCGATAATAACCCTACCTAGCCCCCGTATTAATAAACAAAATGTAAGCTTGGAGTAGTGTTTTGTTCCCGTCATGTAAACTTCATTTCATATTCGAGTAAAAGAGACAAAACACGGAGTAACTACTCCAAGTTTACACTTTGTTTTTTAATAAACCCCCTAGTGTGTAACGCCAACAAGCCATCATTTGCTAGACTAGGAAACAACAAAGCAGCGAACTATAATAGTATCAGTCCAACTTCAAATATACGAGCGTAAACCTAATACGATAACGGTGACCGTAAAAACTAGTGAAACTAGTCCTCGAACAAGAACCACTTTAACAGCCTTAGGTATCTCTAAACATAACACATATTTCTTATAGCCGATAATAAATTAAAATTTGGCCGCAAACAAAGCTTCGCTTCTTCGATTTCGAACAAACGCCTCGTAAAAGCGTCGCACATATTTCTTTTTCAAACGAAATCTGGAGCAGAACGTTACCCATAAAAGTATCTAATCTAATAATTAGTTTGGGTGACATCACGTTCTAGCGATTCTCTAAAGGCCCCTTTGTCTCGGAAGCTGACAGATACGGTGTAAATCTCAACGCATGACAACCGTGGAGATAAAGGCGAACTTAGAAGTTGTTAGGGTACCGTGGGGTGAGGAGGAAAGCTGTCGTCAATAATGAGCTGGACAAATCTTCTAATCCTCAGTATTAGACGCTTGACAAAGAAATAATAACTGTAACAACAGTGATGCTGTTATAAAATATTTGGTGTATTCGTCATATTTGGTGGACATTAAATTATACTTTGATAAGCGCGAGCGCTGATCAGCGCCGGCAAATAATTAAAATTCTATTGTGTCTATGTTCACGGCAGACGAAGGCTGTAAACATCCATATCGATATATGTAACGCCAAAATAAGTTGTTGGATTAGTCTTTAGGGTTGTCTGACTACAACCAGTTTTATTTTGTTGGAAAATTAAAAAAAAAACTGTTCTGTCTTATATGCATAAGAATAAACAATAACACAGTAGAACGAAAACTCCCGCTCCGGACGTGCTCAAGATCGCGATATGAGAGTACTTGTTAAACAGTATGCTCAGTCGGGCTGTCACGGCCGGCATCACCGCAGTCCGCACGCGTGTTTGCGGTACGATTTTAGAACGGCGCCGGCGGCGGCGCGGCGCGGGCGGCGGCGCCGAGCGAGCCACGGAGGCGCCCGACAGACGACGAGCGACAGAGACACGACATCAACTATCAATTGACGTAAAATCGAAATTGACCCCTAAATATATTATGTTAAGGCACATTTTTCTTTGATATGTTTTTTGTTCTATTTCAACTTGCCATTTATTGAATAATTTTGGATGCACTCGATTGTATGCTCTTTCACTATCAAATTTTTTTTATCTATTATGATTTATCGGTCATTTGCGATTGAATATTTTTAACTGATATTCTCATCGATATTTTTAATGTTTAGCAGTCTGTGGTTGCTCGTTGTATATATGACTAGCTGTGCACTGATGCTTCGCTCCTATTGGTCACAGCGTGATGTTATATAGCCTAAAGCCTTCCTCGATAAATGGACTATCCAACACAAAAAGAATTATTCAATTCGAACCAGTAGTTCCTGAGATTAGCGCGTTCAAACAAACAAACAAACAAACAAACAAACAAACAAACAAACTCTTCAGCTTTATAATATTAGTATAGATTGCGTGGCGATTCGAGTGCAATAACGTTATTGTTAGCTGACTTTGATTAGTTATACAGTTCTTAGGCTCTTAGGTAGGTAATAAAGTTTTCATTGAACATTAACAAAATGCCAAGACGTCATACATAATTTTGGAGTCATTTTAAAAGGTGTAGTGGAGAGGACAAAAATGCATGTTAATTGAATAGTTCTAAAGTAACACTTTAATAGAATAATTAAATTTAACATACATGTGTTCAAAACTATGTACTACTTAAGCAATATTCAACAGTAAGCAACCCTGGCAACGCGCCTGAACGATAGAGGGGCGTAACGACGACGTGAAGGAGGAAGTAGGTATATAAATGGCGGCGTTTGGGACTCGGTCAAAGAAGATTTCGTTCTACTGTGTTATTATTTATTCTTATGCCTGAACTATACATAATACCACAAGGAAAATTGGGACACATGCTATCACATTACGCTAGCCGTAGTTAATGTATTGTTTATATCATATCGAAATTGGACAAAGACCAATCGTGGGTAAGTGGGTAAGTAAAAGTCACGGAATTATTGAATTTCCAATTGGCTTGAATTCAATTTCGATTTGAATTTCCGAATTTTTTAGAAGGTTTCCGAAAGTCTACCATGATCTTTGATTCTAATCTAAAGCACAAAGCTCAGTTCAAGTTGAATGCGATGCCAGCATATTATGTATCTCCAAAGGCCTACAACCCCTCGTCTAATGAACACATTTTCTGGCTTAGATTTACTGGTGAAGTATTTATTCACTTTAAGGCTTGTTCTTAAACCACAACTTGTAATAAGTAAAAAAATATTTATCGTATTCATTTGTGAGTGCCGGTTCACGCTTATCCATCCCGGCTTCTTTGTCTCCAGTTGCATCACCAACGCCGACAACCAAACATCGACGAAGTGTTGAATGACGAAACGGTTTCGCGGCTGAGCTGCGCAAGAGTTTATTTGTACAGGCTGCAGATAAATATCCACGCGTGAGAGAGAGTGCGATTAAAAAATAAACATATGGCACAATGAGACTGGTAAGTAGATACCTACAGTACACGGTAGGCAATCATCGCATTTCCGAATACAATCGCATATTAATTTCCATACTCCATTCATTATTAGATTTATCATGTAGAATAATTTGAATTCAGAACAACTTAAAGTACTTTATTGTTGTTTTGTTTTTATTTCCGTGTGATCCTAGGCTTGCCAACCGTCCCGGATTTTCCGGGACGTCCCGCTTCTGGGTCAATTTTGGGCCGTCCCGCCGTGACCCCCTGCGGGACAGTTTTTGTCCCGGAAATCAGTGATAATATGATATAAGTATCTATCTCGTACACTACCCTCGGGTTAGGCAGTTGGCCCCAGTAATTTGTTACGCATTATAAAACATTTCTTAATACCTGCATTGCGTATTTCGCGTCGGGAGTGATCGATGTTCGTTAAAAAAATATATGCAGTTTTTTTTCTAATCATTTTATACGTGATGTGTTGTGTCCCGCGTAATATGCCCAAGTCCCGGATGTCGAGCTGGGTAATCCCGGGAATGCCTTTTTTGGAGTTGGCAAGCCTAGTGATTACCCATTCTATAATATAAAAAAAAAGTTGCTGTTCGTTTGTATCGCTAAAACTCAAGAATGGCTGGACCGATTTGGCTAATTTTGATTTTGAAACATATGTTGAAGCTCAGGGAATGTTTAAACGGTGAGAAACATAAATAATAAGTAACGGAAAACAGTAAAAAACGACAATTTAGTTTTCCAATACAAAATGATTTATTTGTTTTGTTGTCATGGAAACTGTCAAATCGGTACGAAGTCCGCCGGGTCAGCTAGTCATAATAATTATAAATCTTCTGTGCGTGTGTACCCGGTAGGTGCTGCTGCTATAGGGGTCCATCATGGGATACGGGTGTTCTTAAGCGGACGAATGATTTGTTTGTTTTGTTGTCATGGATACTGTCAACGTTTTGTTTGTTTTATTGTCATGGAAACTGTCAAAGCGGTACGAAGTCCGCCGGTCAGCTAGTAGAGTTGTAAAACTATAAACCGTAAATCAAGTTACCTGTCGTGTGACACAATAGTCTAAAATAAATAGAAAAAAGGTAAAAAGAGTAGTAGCAATAGCAACTCTACATACTCTATAACTGATAGAAATCCGACGACAGCCGAAATACGAAGTATGCCGAGAGACTAAGAAAATAACGAAAATAACCCTCTTCATTGCATATCTAAAAAACTCATCCTACAGACATTATAATTTACAAGACACACCCACAGCTTACACTATGAGTACAATAAGTGTTTTAACAAATTAAGCATTAAATAGCCATAATCAGTTACAAAGTCTGTTCTCTTCTCTGTATTCGTCACCTCGCCGTCACCTTAGCATTGTGAGCCGAAATAGGTTCAGTTAATTGCGCCGATGACGTTAAAATATAACTGGAAATAATTACGACAAGACGTTATGTGTTTGACAAAGACGCGAGTCCTGGGGCGACGTCACAAACAGGAATAGAACGACGCGACGCCCCTTCGGGCGGAGACGAGGTTGCTCCCATCAGCCACTGTACACAAAAATAAATACGAAAAACAAAAAGTCGAAAAGTTAAAAAATAAGTGCTTTTGAATCGTCCGAACTCTTTTTTTACCTGCTCCCTATTCCCTAGTCTTGAATGTAAATAAGTAAGTAAATGGCTACTTACTTACACCCTTTTACCTAGGCCCTTGCCTAGCAGTGGGACAGTCATAGGCTTATGACTGTCCCATTGCTAGGCAAGGGCCTCCATCATTGAAATCAAGTCATCACTATGATGGATGCGTAATGGCTTAGTCGCCACGCTTGCAAATGGCGGGTGATCATGATCACAAACCCGGGCTATGCATAGAAAAATCCGAAAAACACTTTGCCCGGTCTAAGAATTGAACCCGGGACCTTGGGGTATCGGGCCGAGCACATTGCCACACGGCCACTGAGGCGTTGGTCTTGAATATAAATAGTGCAAGTAAGAACTCTGTCAAAGCACAGTAAATAATGTTTAAATTAAAATTCTTGATATATTTTTTACATAATATTAGTTTTACAAAAACACAAATGTTTAAAAATAAAATTCCACGAGCAGGATTTTAACCTGCACCCTTCTGACATACCGGGTCAGGTGCTCTCCCAATTGAGCTATCTATCTAACCAGCCCGCCGAAATTATTTAACACTATTTACTTTTTTACTTTGAAAGCCAAAGGCCCAAGGTTCAAAACTTTTCAACATTTTGTGTTTTTGTAATTTGTTTGCAACAAAATTTGCGTTAAAAATTATATAAACAAAACAAAAACATTTAATAAATAGCTTGCCTACTTCTTAACTGATCTTTAGTATTTGTAAAAATATTTTGATCGGATGTTAATGACGGTAGTTGTTGACATTGAATGGGCGCCTTTGGTTTTTTAAGTAAAAAGTAAATAGTGTTGAATAACTTCAAAATTAAAATAAAATCAGTTTAGTTACAAATAGCTATTAATGAACGCCACTATGCCATCGGTTCGTAAGTTTACACATTTATTGACACAAAATACTTCCTTAAAATGGGGTGCAAACTAAACTATTATTGTGGCATTAGCTATTTGACAAATGAAATATGTCCATGGCGGACTACACCACGCCGAGGTGTTTCCAATTTACAAAGACGACATCTCTAATGCGCTACAAGATTTACAGGCTGTATTAATTTAAAAAACCAGACGAGATGACATAAGGCGCTATATTTGAATTCCTCATTTAGATGTCGAAAACAAGTTGCAGTATCCAATGAAGATAATGGATTCAATAAGCCTGAATCTCAAGCTGAAGTAATAAAAACCATATTGTGATCAAATTTAGATTCTAAACATTTATTCGAAGTAACACAGATGTGGGCTAAGTTTCTAACAATAGAACTAATGACAAAACTAAAATGTTACGACGAATAAGACTCCGCTCAGCGTAAGTTGCAGCTTCAAGAAACTGCAACGCTGATTTCAGATCACGATCCGTATATTTCCTTAAGGATAACCTTACACGCCTTCCCGATTCTTCCAATACCACTATACATCCAGCTACGTGCATAACAGCCGAAAGATCTCAGTCCCGGTTCGCACGTGCGCGCTTACAGGGTACAGATACAGACAATGTCTGTGCGCTTTTACCCCTTATCACAGGTCGGTCAACAAGTGCCTGGTTCATACGCGTGATTTACCAGGTACAGATAATGTGTCTGGTCACTTTTCTACTTTCCAAAGACACGGTCAATAAGAGCCGATATCCTAACCTTTAGATGCGCCTTCGCGTTTTCTGCTCACATCATCGGAATCGAACACCTAGGAGAACCTAGTAAGTAACTTGCTTGGTAAGGGTCTCTAGAGAGGTGTCACCTTTTAAAAAATCACCTGATTTTTCGATAACAATTGCTTAAACATCCATAAACCCGGTTAAGCTGAAAAGATTTAAAAAGGGCGAAGAATCAAATTCCTTTCTCAAAATAAAACTTGGAAGTTGTATGAAAATTAAGAAAGCATATCTGATATTTCGGTCTTGAATAACATCGATTAGTTACCGGGTTATTGTCTCTACCGTTATATAGTCTGATTGGTAGCTCACTAATAACTTAATCTAACTCCAATATGACAGAAGGATCAGTAAATGATAGGACGTGTTCACTGGTAGATGTATAATAGTAAACAGTACGACATAGTTGGTAGTGTTTGATACGCAATTACGCATGTGTAAGAGAATTTGCTAATCATAAAAGATGTTCTAAATCCTTGACAGTCTAATTAGCAATCATATCTGTTTTTAAAAGCATTAATCAACACAGTTTCATTCAACAGACCTAAACAATCCGACAGTCATGGAAAATTAAGATAAAAATATATCGATAACCAGTTTATGATTTATAGGCATACGCTTTTTTACATTATTAATAACAATCATATTTTTAGCAAATAATTTATTTTCATTTTTAGGTTGCTCTGCTGTTCTAAAATACTTTGAAATCAGTCACGATTAAACGCAAAAATAAATAAATGAAAGACTTTAATTTAATGTAAAGAACGTCGACTTCCAAATTCAAGAATTTAAGAAAAAGTAAAAGAAGAACAATACACGTAAACGTAAGGAGACTTAATATTTTTAAACATTGTAAAGAGGTTGCATTGCTTCGATCTGTACTTATAAGCGCTGAACTCAGTTGTTGCTTTTGTTTTTTTTCCATTGCATGTGAGTTAATTGTTTACAGAGTCAAACGCAACGATATTTGCATAAAGCTGACGCATTGCCTTCACCGCATCCAATGATTGCTGTGTTAAACGCGTTAAGTGCCCGACTGCTGTAAAATAACGGACAGTAAGCATTGTTAGTTTTAAACAAGCAAGTTTTTTAATGCAGTTGTCAGGGTTACCGCGCCAAACTTGTCTGGATATCTACCACCTTCAAACATTTTCTTGTGACCAAGCTTTTGTTTTTAACTACTTTGAAGTATGAGATCTAGTTAATTAGGCAAAGGTACATACAGAATAACTAGGGCCCCAGAGTCGGCCATGCGCGAGTAATATACCCACGGTATTGCAAGCCTAAATGCTTTTTAAAAATATATTTTACGGGTAAGCACAGTGTCTTGCACCTGATGTTACGTGATGATAAGGCCAAATTGTGAATGCGCACTTTACCCGGAATCTTCCACTTCTGAGGCACTGGCTATTTTATCTCTGATGAAAATTGATGTTATGGCGACATATTTAGATAAATTGGTGGTAGCTATCCGAGCGGGCTAAAAGCGCTACCACCGTCCAAACTGAGTACACAAACACATACCCTCCACTGGGTGTCGAAACCAAGACCTCTGGAACTGCGACCGGTATACTATCAGCTGGACTATTTACCTGTTTTCCGAATTAGTAAAGTACCAAAAAGAAGTATTGTAACAAAACATTTCTAAAGAAAAGCACTAAACCGCAACCCTAGAAATAAAGTATCGCATTCACAGTGTCTAGAACACAAAACAGCGAATGGCAAATTTAGCTAGACGAATCACGTAGCAGAGTTGTATTAAGACGTTAATTAGTATCAAACACGCGATCTTGGTACAAGAATACTGTTTCTTGAGTGTAAAACAGCATAAAGTAAGAGTGGCCATCACCGATGCTCGTAAAGTGGCTGCAATGAAAAAACGGTAAAACAAGGGGAGTGAGCGCGCCGAGGCGAAAATATGATTTTGTTATGTGCTTTCTTAAAAATGACGCTCGCGTAAAATTTCTGATTCGAAAACTCTACACCTGCAGATAAAGTTTTTAAGGCGCTACGCTGCCACACATAAATTTGGCAGTTCGAAATAAGTAATAAGAATAATTGAATCTCTCAACAGATTGTATTGGGCTTCGCCGTTTGCGAATTTGTAAGTTTGCAACGCAATTTAAAAAACTTTTTTATAATTTTTAACATTATAAAAAGGCATTTTTTTCATGGCAAAGCTATAATACACCGGTAGCCAAAGTAACATTAAGAAAACGATGGCGAGGTTCGAAAAGAATAAAATGTATGGGATTGACATGAGATTGACCAAGTGATTTAGCGCGGCGCGGCGTCAATCTCATAGATTTTATTCTTTTCGAACTTCGCTATCGTTTTCTTAATGTTACTATGGCTAAGCCTAACTCGTAGTATAAACTCATAGAAGTCAAAAGAAACACTACTGTCGTACTTACTGATCTACTGCCTATTATAATCATCAAATCGCAGGAACTATTAAAAAATTATCTCGGACTCAACGGGTGTATCGCAGACGAAGTCGCGGGCGATCTGCTAGTTCGTTATAAAAGCGAAAGTAGAACTTTGTGATTTAACTGTTTTGGCATCTGTTCGATTACTAACTACCTATGCTTTGTTATATCGTGCTTATGTCAAAACATTCGTTCAAGTTTCTTATGTCCAAATTCTTCGAAATCAGTGTGCAATATATTTAAGCAGATTCTTGTTGATTACTACTCTCCTGGAACATTAAAACCAAAAGTGTGAGAGAGCCTTACCAGTAAAAGTAATAAATAAAATAAATACCTGTTATAAGTTCTAACGTAAGAAATGATTAAGTATGGACTAACCAATCAGCCTCATAATTAATATTTTAGAGACAAAGAAAGTTAATCGGTTTAATTATAGTATTTTTTCTTTAATAAATTAATTTTAAAAATTAGTTTCGTACGACAAAAGATTATAATTATGATAAAGTTGTAATGGAAATAAGAAAAAATTTCATTTTTATATACTGTATACCTACTGTTAATTTTTAGCATAATTAATTATTATATTTCATTATGATTTAATTTTGGGAAGCCCTCGAATATTTATCTCGACGAAGTCGCGATCAAAAACTAGTAACGTTATCTTCAAAAGACGGTATTACACTGAAGGACAACACATTAGTCCCGATGGAAGACACGCTACCGTAAAAGGCTACCTTAAAAACTTCTCACATTATTGCCTTTCACATGTTTTGCCTTTTTGATGTCGCATCAAAGAAAACTGATCCTTTTTTCCGGCCTGATACCTTCATTGTCATTCGAAGCTGACTTCCGTATTGGAAGCCACCCTCGTAGCGTAAGTCTTGAATAGATTTCTTTATTACGCACAAAATATGTTTTCTAATTCAATCCTCTGATCCTGTGATTCATTTATTCACTCCGGATTTTTTTTCTTATTAAAATAGTCAAAAGAGGGACTCTCAAGGGGCCCAATTGTATTGTTGCGTCACCTGTATTCTTTGCCAAGTTGGACTGAAGTAAATGTTATTATTCCTATGAATGGGCATCGGGTTACTTGAGGGAGTCAACTCGTCCTATATTTATAACTTGTTTTTCGTGATTTCAGTTTTCATATTTTTTGTTTTGTTATTTTGATAATTCGTTTTTTAAAGACTTTGATGTTCATTTCGAAAGCTGTTTTTTATTATGCTTTGCTAGACTGTCAGGTTCTGATGCAGATACATGAAATTACTGCTAGGTATGTTTATTGATTTCCCTTCTTAGAAATTGTGACTACCTTTGATTATATCTTCGTTTGCTCACTCCATCGAATCGCACAATAAATCTCATACCATACGAGTCGCCGATATTTTAAACTCATCATAAAACCGTTTCACTCTCAAACTGATTATATATCCCCCTCGCGCTCAACTCGCATAGATTTTTAAACACAGCGACCCTTTTATACAGTCCTTAAGTACAAATTTACGACAAAGTCGTAAAACACGGATCACTGAAAATTTTTGATATGTAACGTTTCTATTCAAATGCGGATTTACGAGGCGGGCCCATTATAATTTTACTGATGTCATATTTTTTTTACTTGTCACGAGCTCTATGACGGCTCTTCAGAAGATTTCTTTTTTAATAAAAACAAATCTTTATTCCTTTTTAATCACTTCCCTTTACTGTGGCCCGTACCTTTTCAATTTTGCACGGTGGCACTATAAAATGTGTTTATTTGTTTTTTTTGTTACGATGCCAATTTTGAATATTGTTATGCCTTTTTTTTTGCTGGTGCTACTTGATTGGCTATTCGGACAAACATTACAATGGACATGCCTTTAATCTCGACCGCTTGTGAGTTTTATACGGCTTTGCACGTTTGTCTACTTCATTGAATCCTGTCTTAGCGCATTACTTAATTTTTTGATCGGAGTATTTGAAAGCGTTTAGCGTTCGCTTGTCGAATCATTGAATGTGTTTTTGTTTTAAAATTGTTTCTACTTGAGTAGCTGCAGGATTTTGTATTGTTATTCTGATTTGAAATATCATACTAAAAGCTAAGATTGAATCTTTTTCATCACTTTGGTAAAATAGATTTATTACCTCAGTAATACTCGTAGTTCCGGGTTCACAACTAAACATTGAAACGGGTACCTGATATGGCTCAGAGAACAATGTAGTTTGTGAAACAATGTTAGTACTTACCTATATAGAAAACTTATAACTACACACAAAATTAAACATGCTACAACTTTTCTGAACATTGTATCAGGGAGGGTTCTCTTCCTTACTACACCATAAAGGGGTACATGTAAGCTTCGCAAAATTATTACTACTTACATACTACATGACCTTACCTGCATTGAAAATTTTCTGGCACCGCAGTCATTTGTTTTTGCAACAATCGTAAAAGTTAACCTACCTTAAGCGCAGTCAGTGCCCGGATGAGTGACCAAAAATTTGCTCTCTATCTTTAGTTAAAAGGATAGATCCACCTAATGAGTTTGGGGTTAAGTCCCCACATCTTGCCATATGAAGACCGACACATGCCAAAGACTCTGTAAGTCTTGGCTACGGTTGTGTCCACATGCTGTTTTCAAGTAAGTTCCCTATCCAGCGTTAAGCCTAGATATTTTTTTGAACCAAGAGAGCCGGGTGCATTAGAGTGTTAGGTTACCCAGTCCCGTAGTGTTGCCCATTCTTGTAAAGGGGATGGCTGTTGTTTTCCCCGGGTTTACAGAGAGGTGACGGGCATTGCACCATTCCTCCAGCAGACCCAGGGCACGTTGCATTAACCCCGATACCGTAGAGGGAAATTTCCCACTGACTGAGATGACCAGACCATCCGCATAACCAACCGTATAGAATGGTCCTTTATTCAGCCGTACTACAATTGAATCAACCACAATGTTTCTTCCAGCTGATTGGATCAAGATGGTCTTGGATGACTCTGATCCAGGGAAATGAGTGTCGAACATGACCTTCAATGTCTCACTCCCAATCCTAACTTCAATCTAAATACTATAACAAGGTATTGTCAGACACCTGAATATTCTTCCCTGTTCTTCAAGCTTTCAAGGCTTGAAGTACATTGACACGAACTCAACCTTGCAGTTACTTGATAACAAGAAAAATGCGAATTCGCCGAAACAATTACTCGTGATAGTTTTGTGCTCTTTTATTGGATGATTACCGATCAACAGTAACATCACAGGATTCGGAGGCCGCTATTAAAACTTTAGCCATTATTCACTACATTCAGAGCTGTTAAGTTTCAGCCAGATCGGCCGACTGTGGCGCATAATAAAAACAAAACAAACAAATCTTTATTGCCAACACGAGTTGATACAAAAATTGCCCCAATTTATAGTCACTGATGTCATAAGATCAACGGCACAGTCAACTGACCCTAGTAGTGTAACTGTGGGACTCACAATAATAACGCTTGTTTTTTTTCTCACATGATGTAAAAGTCAAAGTCAAAGTAAAAAAACATATTCAAATAAACTTAATAAAAGTGCTTTTGAATCATCCATACATTTTTTACCTACTACCCATTCAGGCATATATGTTTTTAGCTGTGGAGAAGAATGGGCGCGAATAACTCCACAGCTTTTTTTTTTTTTTCCTGGTACTTATAAAGAAGTAACGACATTACAAAAAAAATACTTATGTCGTTACCAAAACATACAATACACTTACACTTTGCCCGCGACTGCGTCCACGTTGATTTCCTATTTTTATATACAAAAATCAATACTACGTTTTACAAATCAAAAAATAGTTATAAAAACTGTTTCTTTTGCATGCATTCCGCATACTACCGCATTTGCGAAAACACGGCGGTTATGTGAGACTTCAATTCCCCCAAAACTAAGGATGGATCACATCTAATAAGCTTTAACTTTGCTCTAGCTTTTAAATAAAAAAACAAACTCTTCCCAAAATTACCCATCACATAGCAATGCTAGCTAGCTAATGCTGGCCAGCGAGAGAACGGAGCCAATTAACATCCGTGTCCCGACAGTACCTGCACCAGACGAAATGTTAGCGCTCCATGTTTGCACTTGGTCCAGGAGTTATAAGGACTGGGCGCGCCGCGCGTCCAGTCCTATTTTACCTAGTACCAACTTACATTTTCCACATATTTTAATTTTTGGTTTTACAATATTTCTCTCTTCTAATATTTTATTTTTAGTTTTGGAGATTACCTCCTAAATTCAAATTTACAAACATCACCTCTCCATAACATTAGTGTAGATAAATAACGTTTTTGTGGCTGTGTGTACTATAAAAGCTGGGTATACTGTGTAGACTTTTTTTTTCATCGACCGATGAATAACATTTTTGTAGTAAGTACATTTTTTTTATGTAAACCCATCCGTTTGGTCAGCGTACGCCGATGAAGCAGCTAAGCAGTTCTTTTTTTACCGACTTCATATACAAATTTAAAGATTTCGAGCTGAAGACTAAAATTAAATATAGACTATGTTACCCGCAAGGTATACAGCATTCTATCAGTAAAAGAATTTTTGGGATCGGAACAGTAGTTCCAGAGATTAGCCCCGACAAACAAACAAACAAACATTATCACAAACGTTACCTCTTTATATGTAAAGTATAATTAATGGAATCAGGCGTTATTTTGCGGAAATCCATAGTACAAAAAAATGTAATTTAAATAATATGTAGTGTTAATTCCGCTAACTGAGTTAGCGGAATTAACACTACATATTATTTAAATTACATTTTTTTATGTAAAGTATAGATTTAATTTAATAGATTTACAATTAAAAACTTTCAAGAGCCCGGAATTACAAATAATGCTTACCTCTAAAAGACATTTACTTAACACTAGCAGCCGCTCGCGTGGGATTATATGGATAAAAAGTATCCTATGTGTTATTCCAGGTTATAAACTATATGTATGCCGAATTTCATCCAAATCCATCCATCCGTTGCAGCGTGAAGAAGTAACAAATATACGAAAATAAATACACACAAACTTTCGCATTTATAATATTAGTAGGATTATGTAAAGTGACATTAATCCCAGCACACACGACGACAGTCGTGCCGAGTCGTGCGACAGTTGTGAGCGTCAGTTTCGCGACTCCCATAGCTTGTCGTCGCGACTCTGCGACTGACGCCTAGTGTGCGGAGCTTGGAACAAAATATATGAAAATTGTCGGCCGCAGCCTGTCCTCGCGTCTACAGACGCCGAGCTGTCGCAGTCGCGTGTCGCCTAGTGAGCGATGGCATCCAGGACCTCTGGGTAAGGAACGGTATCCTGCCTTTTCGCCGAAAATTGTTTGCAAGATTATCACTTGCCAACCATCGTTTCGCCGATGTTTCACTTTAACAACTAACGATTAGCAAATTTTTGGATGACAATGTTTCTTTGGTAGAGTTATTGTTAAGCTGACTATTATAATGACACAAAACGTTTGGGACATTTATCATTTGTCAAATATTTCACTAGGTCACACAACTATTAGACGAATAATGTTTTGTAACGATATACTTAATGATAAAAACATACATTTTTTTATTTAAGAATCTCAAAAATAACAATAAACCATTAAATTGGCAGCAATGCATATCAATATTTTTTCCTCTGAGTATGTAGCTTTGTATTCAAGAATTCTGTCGATTCTTTGTTCTTTGTCTAAGTATTTTTTACAACAGAAATACTAGCTGCCCTACTCCTGGTAGATCACGTGATAGGTTAGAAATTTAAGACAATCGCGAAGCGCATCGTAGCGATTGTCTTGAATTTCGAGGTTATTTTTTTTTATTAGACAACAGAAATCTAGGTCCATACAAAAATTGTCAAAAACAACTAAATGAATATTACACAAACTAAAACATTCTGCTACTTGAAAGTTGGCATTTTGAAAAGTGTCATTATGAAATGCAGACCAAACGTACAGTTGGTAACTGTGAGGTTGGGAAATAAAACATAATTAAGTATATGATAAATTGGCAAATGATTATTCGGCGAAATAAAATTCTGCGAATCGTTAGTTGGCAAGTGAAAATCTGGCAAACAATAATATCGGTGAAAAGGCAGATCCGAATGACAGTTGAAAATGAAGGTATGTAACATAAACAATTTAGCGATGGAAAAATACGATTAAGTAGATATATTAAATAAATCATAGTTCATCACCATCATCATCATCAGCTCATTTTATGTCCCTAATGCTGGGGCACGAGCCTTCCCTATGGATGGGTATGGAGAACGGGACATAAACTAATGCGGTTTAGTGATTGTTAACGACAGCTATTGTAGCCGGGATCAACGGCTCTAAGTGCCTTCCAAAGCACGAAGGAGCTCGAGATGACAAATTTTCGTCACCCATCCGATGACTAGCCTTTGCAAAAAATCGCAGACCGGCCGACAACTAATGGGGCAGAAAAGTTACGAACTGACTATACCGTCTATACTTGTATTGGCGAATAAGAGAAAAAAATATACAACGAAAAACATGTGGCTCGTCGTGAGCGTGAGAACATAAAGGCAATAATATAAATAAGAGACAAAGGGTTAGTAATTCGAACATTTGTATTAAGATTGCGATCTTCCTAATGTTTGTTTTACTAGTTTTGTGTTTAAAGACACCATTTCTCCTAGAAATTACTGTGCACGTACAATTGACATAGCATCAAGACGAACAGTTTGGTAGTTCGTTTATCCTTTGATAAATGTATTTTTTATTATTATTGGAATTAGTATATTTCTTAATTAGTATATTGCCTTACATTCACACAAAAAAGTAAAAGCACTGTGTATTTTTTTTTAATTTCTGAAACTTTTTAAAAGCCTATTTTTATATTATTAAATTGCTCTAGAGAATAAATGGAAATATACATGTATGCAAATATTTCAAGACTCAGACAATACGTATATAGATATGTCTATACATGTACCTACCTACTTATATACAGTAATGTGGCTTATACATACGAGTATATTACAAAAGTACCTATCATAGAAAAATAACTTTGTAATGTTTTCTGCTGGACTTGGTCTTTCTCAAATATCTCTATCACACTAATTAATATTATAATATAATAATAATTAATATTATAATAATAATAATATAATATTATAAATGCGAAAGTTTGTGTGTATGTATGTTGTGTGTATATTTGTTGCTTTTTCACACTGCAACGGATGGATGGATTTAGATGAAATTCGGCATACAGATAGTTTATAACCTGGATTAAAACATAGGATACTTTTTATCTCGATATTCCCACGGAAACGGGAACCACGCGGGTGAAACCGCGAGCGGCCGCTAGTATAATAATAAATTGTTTATTGACATAAACGTTATTTACATATTTCTTTTTGAGAGTTTGCTGATTGCCTCAAACGGCATTTTCAGCTTCACCGGGCTTGTTTGGGGGCGGCGAGAAACTTAAAGGGTTCCTCAAGCCGTGTGAAACGAATCACCTTCGGAGGTTTACTAGGGGGAACGGCATCACGCACTATTGCGTGTCCCCGTGCTCTACTAGATTCTCCGAGGGGTTCGGATCGGATCGGACACACCCAATTAGGCTAAATTGCCAGTATCTCAGAAGACAGCGGCTTCTCACAATTTTTTAAAGAAGAATGTCAAGAAAGCTTATTTAAAAGCTAATAGTCGACCATGAAACTTTTTATCACTTTTGACAAAAACTTCCATTACAATAAAATTTCGCTAAGGCTAATGAGCCTTGTTGTCATTATTGACAATGGTCAATAATGACAACGTATCTGTCACTTGGTCTTTTAAATAAAAATAGAACTTGTTGTTTTATTATCTGCAAACAAAATTCACTGCTGAGGTGGTAAAGCAATTTCATTGTCGACTATACTTTATATCATATATTTATATAACAAAGATATATTAAATGGATTTATATGTATAAATATTGTTTCGATATGTACCTACACACGGCGGCAGATCAACCTACCCAAACCAATGAATATTGATCCTTATAACCAAACTATAAAGTTTAAAATTGATTGTAGAAATTTGACAGTTTTGGGTAGGTTGATCTGCCGCCGTGTGTACATAAATGTTATATTAAAATAGTTACATATTTAAATATAAATAATATAAAAAAATATAAAGTTAATTAATATTTTATTCTATTTATTTTAAAATTACTTACTTACTAAATAAAAACTTTGTTATACCATATTGTTTCCTATATTGTTTTCGAAACGTCAGGATAAACATTAAACAGTAATGTGTAAAATAAACGCGTGTAGATCCGTAAAAGTTGTTTCATTTCAAATTTGTTACACCATTTCTATTTTATGTAGCCCGTTAGTTAATTTAGTTAGCCCGGGGTTGTGATCACCAAACCGAATTTGGCAAGCGTGGTAATTAAAAAATATATTTTAGAGCGCTGTATAATGTATACCTATGCTGTATTTCCGAAAATCATTTTTATGATCATTCAATCATATTTTGAAACGAACGAAACATAATTATTAGCTTGATTCATAACCCAAAGTTTACAGTACAAAATTATCATTTTCCATGAACTCCTATAATGGCAGGTCGACATTCGGGCATAGGTAAGGTAAAGTTGTTTGTATAGAAGCGAAGTTATGCAACAACGATTTATAAGGGTGCTCGCTCATGTGTTGTTTATATCACACATATTTTTTATGTCCGCTCGCCTTCTATATACAACCTTATTTTTAGTTTATACGAAAACTGAAACACGGATCAAATATTTTCATTTTAAGAGTCAGTACAAAAAAAAAATACCTTGAAAACTCACGAAGTTACAAGCTTTTTGTGCTGCTCCGTTGTGTGTTTTTAGTAGGGTATACTATAGTTGAGATTTTGTAAATATTATAATCGGTCAAAATGTGACATGGTATAAAAAATATTGAAATCGACTCTGTTACTGATTCTGAACAAACAGTTTTCAGGTTTCGTATAAACTAAAAGTAACATTGTATACAATTTGTAGGAGTGATTTCGTAGAAAAGGGACGGAAGTAGGGTCGTAACAGTGTGATCCGTAACAGTGAGATTGCCTCGCCTTCTATCTATACTATCCTACTAATCCTGCTAATATTAAAAACGCGAAAGTTTGTAAGTATGGATGGATGTTTGTTACTCTTTCGCGTAAAAACTACCAGAATGGATTTGGATGAAATTCGGCATACAGATAGTTTATAACCTGGTTTAAAACATGGGATACTTTTTATCCCGACATTCCCACGGGAACGGAAACCACGCGGGTGAAACCGCGAGCGGCCGCTAGTATACAATAATTTGTGGGAGTGATTTCGTAGAAATGTAACAGTAGTGTGATACTGCCGCACAATTTGTGAACACAGTAAGTACAACTTACTGTGTTTGTGATTGTGATATGGGAGGTGCTGACTTGCGCGGCAGGATAGGATAACAGTGTGACATGTTTTCTAATGAGAATTTACTGCATTCTCTTTATGATTTAAAAAAAAATTGTGGAGTCGGA
The DNA here is from genome assembly GCA_947562085.1 of Eudonia lacustrata. Classification (NCBI taxonomy): domain Eukaryota; kingdom Metazoa; phylum Arthropoda; class Insecta; order Lepidoptera; family Crambidae; genus Eudonia; species Eudonia lacustrata. Next base: position 17,269,259 of record OX387317.1, read on the forward strand.
AGCGTGCGCAAATTAAAAATCGACAACAAGAACAAGACACATTATTATTTTAAGTGACATATTAGTATGGCATAGCGACATTCATAAGAGCTACTTGTAGCCTAAACTGAATAAATGATTTTTGAATTTGAATTTGAATTTGAGTCATCATTTTGATATGGCAAATGTCTTCTAATGAGTACTTACTGCATTCTCTTTAAGGTTTGTAAAAAATATACGTCATTGTTAATTCTTTATTCTACTTTCTATTGTGATTTCAAAAGGTGAGATGTCAAATGTTACACATCATATGCGACTTCGGATTCTGTGTATGCGACTACTGTAGGGCTCGTTCGTTTTTTTTTTAATATTATAAAGAATTATATAAAGTGTTGAATAAGTAGCCTTGAGGAAGTAACATGTGTGTAAGTATGTTTTTTCTTTTCAGGGCGCGTGTTGAAATATTTCTTTGCATTCAATTTTATTGGATGTATGTATCATTCACTGTATTTTCTTTTTTTTCACTGCTTGAAATTGTTAAAATAAAATTTTGTTTACAGTGTGATGGCACTGATATTGGTAAATATATACCTACTATCAGGCGACGAAGCCGAGAGAAGAGAGAGAAATAAAACATAATGATGACACACACAGGTGACACATATGTTTTTGTTCCTTGTCTATTCTATTTCAAAACTTAAGCTTGGTAGGTATAAAATGCAAATTTAAATGTGCTTCATTAACCAAAATAAGAAATGTTTATTTGCTCTAACTCACTAAAATTTACTACGCGACTACCGCGGTATAGAATTCGTAAGGACGGTAAACATTTGACAGTCTTAGAACAACGAACATACTTCGCCGTCTGTTACAGCAGCCAACGCAAGTGAACGAGCACCTTAACGCAAGAGTAACACAATCCGTTCGTTCTGAGAAACGTGCCGTATACAAAAACACATTTTTATTGATCCAAACACGATATGGGAGCATAGCGCAGATTCAGTGCATTGTTCCAATAGTTTTGTTAAACAGACCGATTCATTAATTGGCATATCGAGAGGCTTCGACATTCCGCTGAGGTTAAAGTTCTTTTGAACTTGTGTAAACTATGCCGCGTATTTTACAACGCGCTCATTTGTTTTCAACTACAACGAAACAAAACAGTACTAAGTGAGTAAGTTATTCAAATCTTTGTAGTCAAAGACAAATCGAGTACTTATACTGTCTTACTCGATTGACCTTCTGAGAGAGAAAAACTCTACTGAGTTTCTTGTCGATTTTTTCTCGATAGAAGATTGAGTTTCGAACCTGTGGTAGTGGTAGTATAAACATGACTATTAATATAATATAAAAGTAAGTTTATTTGAATTAAAACTTTTTGCTTTAATTTAGTTTAAGATAGAGTGAATTTTAAAGGTCTACAATCATGACATACTAGATTCTGTAATTTTTCCCAAAGTCCAAATGATAAAATCAGGCCGCTTAAAAACGATTGCGGATGATTTAAAATAGCAAAATCGAGGCCCAGGGCCTTTTGTCTTAATAAACAGATGCGACGACAAGGAGATAGCCAGACCTTCTACTCGGTCTGATCAACCCGAGCTGAGGTGCTAGCTTTCAGAGGCGCTTTCGGGTTGTGCGGTTCCCGTTCCGGTCTGAACCCCTCAAAGAATCTAGTAGGGAACTGGGATACGCTTGGGTGATGACATCCCCTCAAAAACCCTGTGTTTCGATCACACGGCTTGAGGAACCTTTAAAGTTTCTCGCCGCCCGGCGGCCCCCCAAATTTGTCCGGTGAGTCTTTGAAGGCCACCTTCGGCCAATAGCAATTTTTTTCAAAAAACACCTAGGTACTCGGTTTAGCTTTAGTACTTAGGTATAGTGAGACCACTGGGTGCCTAGTGCAAGTTTCATTCGCCAATCGTTAACGTTAACGAATACGAGAATTTGTATGGCAAATTTTAACTCGTCTCGTATGTCGCCAGGAGGCGTGCTTCAATGCCATACTAATTTTAGTTTTCGTAAACGTAATCAAATTAATGCGGATAGTCAACAAAATTCACACTTACCACCCACTGATCTTAGACCCATAGGTTGCGGGCTCTCGGTATCCCTTTTATAGGTAAAAACTTTTGTTTCCATAAAAGATTAAAAGAAAATCCTGCAAAAGAATTCCACAAAGCGGACACAAAAATAAAAATAACATGTAGGTACTTATACGATTAAAAAACAAAAACAACCTTCTTACATTACCTGTCTCACTTCACTACTTTCCTTGTTAAACATCTAAATAGAATGAGACAGAGCATCCCCAAAAACGTGTTTAGCAGGTCTCCCATATTCCCAAAGTGTCCTTTTTATAAGGTTTCCAATTTCTTTTGACAAACAAACAGGGGAGTACAAGCGTATATACGCACTTTAGCGTAATAATAGTTGGGAGTTTAGTTGGGACCACTACACAAAGGTAAAGTCCAATTTGAGGCCTGAAAGATAGCTTTATAATGCCGGGGCGTTGGATTGTTCACGGTTGGCTGATCTAAACGCTGCTGTGATGTTATAAAACGTATACAAGTGATATAAAAAAAACTTTAGTAGACACGTTTCACACACACACACAATCAGCTAGGGTTGCCAACCCTCTATGTAATGTAGTATCCTACTATCTTTGGTGTCTCACTGCCATTATTTTATAAATATATTATAGTAGGCGAAATTACTATATTCTTAATATAGCTTTCTGTGATGAACACAAAGTGGAAAGATGAGCGCAACAGAGCCAGTCTCGGTCTGATAAAAAGAGTTATGGTGTTTTGTAACTTTAAATTCGATTGTAATAAATTAATAGTTACGAAGCGTTCCTTAAAGATAAAAAAAACCTATTAATAAAAGCTCGAAGCAGCAAAAATATTCATTTAAGAAATAGAATAAATAATTTTAATACTTACTTACTTAGGGATATCTTTTCAATTAATTCCCTTTTTTTTTAGATAGATTGCTGATTGGTACGTAAAGGGTACCTCAAGCCATGTTGAAAAACGAATCACCTTCGGAGGATTTCTAGAGGGAACGACATCGCACACTTAAAAGTGCGCGTCCCCGTGCCCTACTACAGTCTCCGAAGGGTTCGGATCGGATCGGTATTAATTCCCTAATTATACTACTTTTTTATGGGTACTGAATCCAAAAATACTATGTTTGGTCTAAAAAATTGTTGGCAACCCTACAATCAGCATAGGGTAGTGGCGCCAGTGTTAGACACTTTAAGTCTAATGTTCGACTAATTTTCCGCCACCAAAAAATAACATATATCTTCATTGAAATTGTACATGACAGCTAGAAAGCAGGTGGTCTCTATTCAATTGTTGCTAGAGTCTAAAATCAGTTGTTGATCCCTATTTATAAGGGTGCGCGCGCCGGCGCCGTCCGCAAGTGACATGTGTCATCTATACATTAATACGTGAAGCAAAAACTTTGTACCCCTTTTTACGAAAATTGCGCGGACGGAGGACTATGAAATTTCGCACACTTATAGTTTACATAGAAAAGGAGTACAGATTTTTTTTTTTTAATTATGCATAAAAAATACATTAAATCAATAAAACAAACATTACACACACCATGTATTTGACACACACGCTTTGACTTACTCTTTTCAAAAATTAAAAAAATGGAAGAGGAGCGGCCGAAATCTGTCAATGCCAATCCAAACTCACATTCTATCTTTTTAAGTTTTCATTGCAATATACAATCCTTGCAGCCTTAATAAAATTACGGTCGAATTTCGACCACTAGGCGACCACTAGTAAATTTTATTTGAAATGTCTTTGTCCATATTTATTTGATGGTGTGCGGCCATACTAATTTTGTATGAGGAATTTAACGTGTTAATTTGAAAAATAATAATTTAAATAACCGCTTGATAAATCGAAAATGTGAGACGGACGAATTGTAGTTAAGACAATTGGAAGAAGTAGGCAAGCTATTTATAAAATGTTTTTGTTTTGTTTATATAATTTTTCAATAAATAAAATATTATGATCGGATGTTAATGAATGACGGTAGTTGTTGACATTGAATGGGCGCCTTTGGCTTTCAAAGTAAAAAATTAAATAATTAGTGTTGAATCATTTCAGCGGGCTGGTTAGAACCACGATTACTCAATTGGGAGAGCACCTGACCCGGTATGTCAGAAGGGTGCAGGTTCAAATCCTGCTCGTGGAAATTTTTTCAACATTTGTTTTTTTGTAATTATGTGACATTTCAAACTCTACAACGGCGAATCAATGTCATTTTGACCATATCGCATGTTTAATGGAACATTGTCCCATTAGTAGATAGGTCAGAATTGAGTTACGTACAGATACAGGCATTTTTTCAAAATCAGATCTTGTCAATAGTTTATTATTCGTTCTAAATAGAATCATTCATGATTAATTAATAAATCAGTTTTAATTTTATGCGTCAACAAGTAGGATAAGTCCTCATAGCAAGATCTTCTGTAACAATTTCCCAAAAATAAGAAGAAGAAAGAAGAAGAAGAATAGTAAGAATCTGTAATTGGCAGTAGGTTAAGTATACTATGTAATAATTTAGTTTATAAAGTGCTGTTGATTCTATGTTCATAAATAAAAAAAAAAAAAAAAAAAAAAAAAAATCGTCTTTTTTGAGTTGAGTCAGTGTTCCATTAAGCATGCGATATGAGTATTGTTGACGTCCGCGCTTCCTTATCACGGCTTATTTTATTCATCACAACAACGTTTATGGACCAAAAAATTACTAGAGAAATAATTTTATTTTAATTTTTCTGAGAATTTTTGTATTTTTTCCTATTTTTTAAAGTACTGAACATAGACTCTGCCCAAATTGAAACATCTCCTTTAATAAAATATTTAAATAACTGTAGAAAAGAGAATTATATGAGTAAGTAGGTACAGAAATTCACCCGGTACCGAATTTATGTACTCATATTTTTACTAGCACTATACAGATCATCACAAACGAGGCGTGAAGAAGCACCTTGTGGGCCGGCAGAGTGAGGTTGACTGATGCTGCGTTGTTTTCACGCTGCACCCGTTGTCTTCGCGTCTGGACTTTATTTCCACTTAACATCAGGTGGTATGGAGTCATTTGCCGTGCTAGGTATATAAAAAAAAAGATCTATACTTTATACTGATACTAGCGACCCGCCCCGGTTTCGCACGGGTGCAATGCTTATACTAAAAACATTCCTCATGAATCACTCTATCTATTAAAAAAAACCGCATCAAAATCCGTTGCATAATTTTAAAGATCTAAGCATACATACATAGAGACAGACTGACAGCTGGAAGCGACTTTGTTTTATACTCGTACGACGTACGTAGACGACCTCCGTAGCCGAGTGGCTTGCACGCCGAACTTTGGGCGGCACTAACTCTGAGGTCCCGGGTTCGATTCCCGGTCGGGTCAATGTCGAAAACGAACTTTTCGATATTGTGTCGGGTCTGGGTGGTTGTGGTATCGTCGTTGTTTCTGATTTCCATAGAACGAGTGCTTTAGCTACTTACCTTGGTATCAGAACAATGTATGTGATGTTGTCTAATATTTATTTATTTATTTATTTATATACTATGTAGTGATGCAGTCCCTGTCGCGAGATTCCGTGTAATTGAGAGGTTGTCTACGTGCCCATTGCTCGATCGCGTAAGACCTCGAGATCAGAGGCAATTAGTTCATAATACCTACATAAGATTATTGTAAACCTACCACGACAAGGACTCGGACCCTCGACACTTTTATTGCATTCCAATTCCACCATTAACAGTAGAATATTGATATTATTTAGTTTGCTAAATAAAAGTCTAACTATATAGAAATACTTAAGTAAACACTTTATATGCACTCAGCATCGGACAAGTAGGTACCTTAAGCGTCCACTTAAAACCGGCACATAGCAGTAATTAGCCATTGACTCTCAAATGTGTGGGCAAATAAGATTCTGATGTCAGAAGAACTTGTTTGCAAATGTAAGTTTTGGTATGTTTGAATTCTTTAAATACTCACTATGTGCTTGCCAGTACAAATCTGTCGGTTTAAGTGGTACCTACGTAGGATTATTTATAGTCTAGAGTCTAGATAACTGGACAAGCCAGCTTAACGCCTCGGTGGCCGAGTGGCAGAGCGCGGCCCGATACCCAAAGGTCCCGGGTTCAATTCCCAGGTCGGGCAAAATGTATTTCGGAGTTTTCGATGCATAGCCCGGGTTTGAGATCACCAACCCGCACTTGGCAAGCGTGGTGATTAAGCCATTACCCATCAATTGTAGCGATGACTTGATTTCAATTATGGAGGCCTTTGCCCAGCAGTGGGACAATTATAGGCTGTTAACTTACTTACCTACTTACTATCTGGATGTTCAACATAGCTAAGATATTAGCTTTTAATAAAGCAACGTAGGGTAGTTGCACCAGAGTTTGACAGGGACCAATTATCGTAATTTTTCTCTATAATCATTAAAAATAGGCTTATTGAAGTATTTAGCAATAATTTAATAGTGATCACCTATTTCGGTCAGTCAGTTCAGTTGGTTCAGTCGCCCCGCACGTAACCCGCGTCTCTTTAGCATACCATCAGCAAATAATAATGTATCTCAGAATAATCGGATAAATAGAATGTGTCATGCATATCATTATCTCGGCTCCGATTTTGACCTATTCCATCAAAATTTTCAACAGTTTAAGGACTTATTAACCTATAAGGTTAATAGTCTTGTATAACTGCGTGTACGTATTTATTTTTGGTTTTATTTAAGACTCAAGTATTGGGTGTCATTTTTCCAGGTTGAATAACGTAATTTTTTTTAGATAATACTAAACTACTAACTGTTTGTTCTCTTTTCTTAAATCTATTTTTAGTATATTTTAATGTTGTACATAATTTTTTTAGATTAATTGGCTAGCAAAACCTACTATATAAATCCTTTTATAATGCAAAACAACAGTCAATTAATTGTTATTATGCCTGTACCAATAAAATAAAAATAAAAAATAAAATAAATTTCCTAGGTGTCATCAAATTAATGATTTTTTGGTGACGAAAACTGTGTCGAACACTGGGTTTAAAGTGTTGAAGACTGGTGCCACGAATAAAGTTCATTTGAAATGTTTTTATTTTTATTGAAAACCATTAAAAACATGCCATGGACTTCTACCATATATCCCCTGTCTTATATCTCCACTAGCCATTTAATGTTTAGTAAGAGCTTTTCACTTTTCGATTGAGATCGAAAAAGAACGTTACATATGTCTTTGTGACAAGTTCGTTTTACAAGTTCACCACTATCCCATACAAACTCAGTCAAAAAGTTTGAAAAATGCACTCGCCACTTACGTTAGATGAAAGCAAAGCGCTTCCCCGTTCTTAAGTATAAAAAAAAACAAAAAAAAAAAACAAAAAAAATGTCAGAAAGTTGATGTTGTAAAAAAATAAAAAAACTCGAAACCGCGCCAAAATTTCGGCGGCCATCTCAGTCGCAGATGTTCAAATGTTTCACCGCGAAACACCATCATTGCGGATCGTAAATAATCGCGAGAGTTCAAAACGCTAACCCTTCGACCGTGGCGTCATCCTTTTACGATTCGGTGAAATGAAATAAAATATGTGCGCGCCAAAACAAAGGACGCTCAAGAACGGGCCGACAGGGCCACACGGTTTTCAAGATGGCCGAACCCAAAAGAAAAGAAAACTATAATTTCGCATTATGTAATACTCGGAAGAGTTGCTGGACGGGATTCGAACAGGCTTGGTTTAAAAATAGCCCAAGGTTAAGCTCGCTCGGTTGGACGAGGGTCCCTTTGTAAAATCAATGTCCACCAGTTTTGCTTGATACCTATATGTACTTACTTCTGCATGCTATTACGTACCTTGCACTTGCGTATATTAATATTGTGATGTGCAGTGGCCTTACTAAGATTTCTTATTGGTATGCAGTCAAGCCCTTATGAACTACGATTAGGTTTTATCTCTTCACTCTTAGTTACGCTTTTAACACGAGAAAATATGAGTTCATAGCACTGTCTTTATTTTCTTTTATGGTTTTTCTACAGGTCGACAGAAAAAGTAAGTTGCGCGGATTTCAACACAAGCATTGTTTCAACAGCTTAATGCAGATAAAAATGATTATGCACGTTATGTTGCAATAGGAGTTATACAATGGTTTTAGGGTCAATTTTATAAAAACAAGATTTTAACAAAAAAAAAATTACTACACAAAGAGAGTTCTCTTTATAAACTAATTTGGTTGGTAGTTGGCAAGTAGTTAACAAAATTTGGCATTCGTGGGAAATGGTGTAATTGATTGGCGATTTAGCAGTTTTCCCTTTTCATCGACGCTGTTAAAATACCAGCTTAGAAAAAGATTTTCTGTAAAAATATACTGTAATACTGTTAAAATAATATTGATTTACTTACCTTTCAAATCCTGAGAACAAATGGTACCGTTTGAAACTTCGCCCATACTAGTTTTGAATGACTCATTTGGATTGCTCTTTTGTTTAAAAACTTTTTAAAAAATCATACAAACTCGTCGTAGTAAGTATATAATAATAAATAACTGTTGCAGGAGACCCCGTAAATGTTAATGTTAAAAAATAATAATAATCAATGTTATTAGTTATAATAACATTTAAAACAAACGCATGAGTATCAGTAGCCCAATAATCTTGGTAAATCCAAGTAGCCTTTACTCAATCGTGATAAAGTGTGATAAAGTCTCCAAATTCAGACTTTTAATTGAAGAGATCAATGGTACGGCCCAGCTCGCGAGATCGCGGGATTAAGCTGGGAGTGCAACGCAATAAATTCATGTCAGATCCTACCCGAAGCACTTGTTTAATTGTTTTTCGTAGTTTATGACGAGACCGTACATCCATTCATCATTCCTTTCGATCAATAAATACTGGTGTTTAATTTTGTAAACTGTTGTGTGAGTGGCCAGCAAAATTGCTGCCTGCCAGATTCAAGGCACTTACTAGATTTAAAACATTATTTGGAAAGATGGATTTATTATCAAGAAGCCCTAACTTGTTTTTGATTACTGACTACCTCTCAGTTTTTTAATACGAGGTTTTCACAGAAGTTAGTAAGTTAGTATCCATCACCATGCGTTGACTTATGAAATGTTGTATTTTAAAAAAGGTGCTTAATACAGCTACTTACGCCAGTCGATGGCAGAGTAGCATAGCTTGGCCCTATATATGGAGGCCCTGAATTAATTTCCCAGGGTTTGTGTTGTAAACAATTTCGTGTTTGGCAAGATACCCATTAATTGTATTATGAATGGTTAGGTTGGTACATTTGGATGTATTTTCGTTAAACTAAGAGCCTATTTTTCAATTCTAACATGAAATGTATTCGTTTCGTCTGATGCCCATCGTATTAGAAAAATATTTTACGACTTTTCTTGTCTTTTCTTTATTTATCAGTGACATTTTTATTTAATTGGATAATAACATACATATAAACACGTCGATTGTAATCGTTAAATAACTAATTATCACATTGGCAAATGTATCATCATCATCAGCTCATTTTATGTCCCCACTGCTGAGGCACCTTATGAGGTATGAAAACACCACATTGAGAAAAGTTTAATAAACGAACTTACTCTAAATAGGTATAGTATAGTATAGTAGTTTGACGACCTTCTTGGTCGAGTGGTTTGCACACCGGTTTTCATGGTGTCGCCATCTCTGAGGTCTCGGGTTCGATTCCCGGTCGGGTCGATTTAGAAATTATTGTTTTTCTATATTGTCTCGGGTCTGGGTGTTTTCTATGTATAATAAGTATATATTTAAGTATTTTAAGTATGTTATCCGTTGTCTAGTAACCATTTTAACGAGTTTCATAACGAAGCTCCTCTTGGGCTAGATAATTGGTGTGAGTGTAGGAAAGTTTGTTTTTATTTATTAGTATAGACTTGACAGTTGTAAGTAATAATAAATTCAATTGAAGATAAATTTAATATCTACAATTATTAGACGCGGTAGAGTCGCTACGAGCATTAAAATGATCAAAGTCATAACTAGTCAAAAGTGTTTAGACTAGTTTTGACTCTTATTCCATCGTATTAAGAGTTACATTGTTTACATGTTAATGCTCGTGACTGTACATACTTAGTAACATCATCGTATAATCTGAGGAATAAGTACGCTAAATGTCGTTAACATACCTACTAACAGCTGTTCTGTGAACATACTAGACCGATAAACAGACGAGCAGTCGCCTCGTTTTGCTTATATGCGCCTATTACTACGATCGTGTTAAACTCAGTGTTGCCAGCTTGACGGATTTCCCGTCACATCTAGCGGATTTCGATGAGGTAGGTATAACTTTTTTTTTGTCAAACAGCTAACTGATTTTTTACCAAAATGACAGAATATTAAAAATATAGTTGTATTTGGTACTGTTTCTTGGTGTGTCTTAGAAGAAATAATGTTTAGTTTTATGAATAGTATCAGTATGTTCAGTTTTAGACCGAGAAGTTAATAGATTACGAGGTTAGGTACCCTAACTATATATTTATAAAATATAATTAGTGTAATCTCGTAATTTTGTGTGGTGACGGAATTTAGAAATTTTGACGAATAGATAGGAAAGAATTTTTTTAGGCAACAAACAATGTACAAGTTGGACAACAAAGAGGCTCGTATGATACATAGGTACCTTACAGACTAACATACATACAAATTATACAATTTTACACTATACATATTTTACGGAATTTCAAAGTTATAGTTGGCAACACTGGTTAAGCTTAAGTAGTGAAGAAAAACGACTTTAACGTACACACGAGTGAAGTAAAAAAGGGCAAACCCGTTTTGCGAGTATCATACTCGTATATGTGGGTACGCTTTTGACCCTACTGACAGACATATTTTTTTGTTCGATTCTAACCTTTATGATCTGCGACATAAGGTAACAGGGGTGTCACTTTTTGCAACTGAGCATCCGATGCATAAAAGACAAAGAAATAAACAACATCAGTTAGTCATGTAAGAATTCAGCGGAATCTTTTGTTTCTATAAAGGAAGAAGCGCATTTCTTAACTTTTTAAAAATGTTTTTATTGCAAAAATAATATATTAAAGCAAAGTGAGTTAAGCATTTCCTTTGTTTACAATATATTTATGAAAGATATGATACCCTTTACTTGGCAGAGTTTTTTTTGTGGAATTTTATACATTTTTTGTTTAAAATGTGTTCTTTTTTCACTAGGTACTCGAAATTGTATGTAAGTTAAGTGTCTCAAATAATCCACTATGCCAAGAATAGGGTTAAAGAAGGTAAAGTAGGTACCTAGTCAATAATGAAAAGCTAGGTCCATCCACAGATTTCAACTCCAGAAAGCAATTAGGTATTTGAAAAAAAAATGATACAGACCTACTAGTACCTACTTAGTCACGCGCTAGAAGGGTAGGAAAGAATTCACAATACCAAAAGCGTAAAACGCGACTTCGTTAAACCGGTTATTTCCAGTTTGGTTTGACCCATTAAAAACTAACAAATAATAACGAGGTATATATAAAAAAAAGGAAATAATATATGCTTTATTCTTAATAAAAAAACATTAGCAGGTCATATTTGTCTCAAAATAGCGGCCAGTGCTATTTTGTTTGTCTTTTTAATTCGTGTCAAAAAGCGACCGCGATGTTTTATACATATTTTTTTTTATTAAGCTCTAAAAGGAATAAAACCTACTTACTTACATTTTCCTCGACCACAAGTTAAACAAAAACAAGACACCTAACGACCAAAAATATTGCGTAAGCTCTCGAAGCGTATAAAATTGATAAAAATAAAAAAGAAATTCGCTCTAACCTTGAACGAAGCAGCTGTGCATGGGTGGATGCATCGCACCTGCCGGCATTATGCGGTGACCTATAAAGGTAATAATTAAATAATTTATTCCATGACAATCATCCCTTAGATGTGGGTCAAACAAAAAGGGAGCTTTGGGGATCCGTAAAAAAATATGAATAAAGACCTTGTGTTAAAATTAACGTCAAAAGTATTTACAGATATTTTTTTTTATCTGGGTGCCTACTGCCTAATGCTAGTTTCATTTCTCATTCGATCAAGTTAACAAAAACGAGATTTTTAAAGAACGAACATTTTTACTCTTCGTTTGTCAGTAAGAGCGGCCATACACGGGCAGCTTGAAGCGACTGCTTTAAGCTGCGACTGCATACTGAACTAGTATATTATTTACAAACATATATGGGTGCCTAGTGTATGTTTTATTTGACATTCGATGACGTTTACGAAAACGCAAATTAGTATGGCATTGAAGCAGCGCCTCCTGGCGATATACGAAAAGAGTTAAAATTTTACCATACAAATTCTCGTTTTCGTTAACGTGATCGAATAGTGAATGAAACTCGGTCTAGGTACAGTCAACAGCAAAAGTAGATGATGTTTACTAGATTTCAAAATTAAGTTTCGATAGTGTAAGTCGGTATTTTCTATATAACTACAGTCAAAGTCTGCAGGTACTAGTAGACACTCTAATATTTTTTGATATGCGTTTAAAAAGTTTTGATTTTCATACTGATTTCATATTTTGCAACTTGACCAATCATCAGTTACCTTTGCTGTTGACTGTACCATGGAAATGCTCAAGCACTTGCGTAGTTCACTATGCAGTCGCAGCTTGAAGCAGTCAATTGTCAGGATTGCTTCAAGCTGCCCGTGTTTGGCCGCCATAAGAGGCTCTGCTTAAATGGCACCCACATTCTTGTTTTCGTTAATGTGATTGAATGATAAATACAATTGCACTAGGCACTCTGTCTATTACAATTTGTTTGTGATCAAAAAACTTGTTAGGTATATTTGAAAATGGCTCTTGAAAACAGAAATGCCTCATCCATCAGTCATCACATGAACTCTCCAACTAAGCTACTAAAAAAATGTTTTTCTGTGTATTTTTTCAAGTGCTAAGTCGATATTTAATATGTTATAGTTATGCCAGCTATGTTTAATAAATATTGAGGCATTACAACTTGAAATTTAGACTCGCAAGGAAAATCTATATTTAAAAGACTTTATAGACGATACGGAACCGTCTTAGAAAATAATAAATACACACTGCATACTTTATACGTCGTTATTTTTTTATATATTCACCGCGCATCCGTTGGCAAAGGAAATGTGGGCTTCGTGTTAAAATTTACAACTGCAGTTGTATTTATACACCTTTTCATATAATACTGCAGAAGCTTGCACCTTCATGTTTAGAACGGTCTGTTGGACATCAAAAACATTTTAGATAGGTATGTTATGCGAATTTAATTAAGTTCTCAAAGAAGGTCTTCAGTGCGTACCTATTGAAGTTAAATTTAAAACTTATACATAGGATCTGTTATTATAACTGGGCAAACTTTATTGATGAATGCCTATAAAGTTTTTTGCAATGTTATTGTAAATAAAGTTACCTATATTCAGAAAAAGTTTTGTTAATATTTAAAACTTTTGTTAACTACACATTACATTACATCAACATCACCAGCTGATTTTATGTCCCCACTGCTGGGGCACGACGAGCCTTCCTTATGGATGGATAAGGAGAACGGGCCATAAATCACCACGCGGGCCCAGTGCGGATTGGTGGATGTTAACGAATGCTTATGAAGCCGGGACCAACGGCTTTACTTCACTTCTGAAGCACGGAAGAGCTCGAGATATTTAATTTTTGGTCACCCATTTGGTGACCGGTCTTTGCGAAAGTTGCTTAACCTTAGCAATTGCAGACCGGGCGCTTTAACCACTGCGTCATCGACACAAATTAATGACCCAGGAAGTAAGTATATCAGTTACTAAACATATTAGTATCTTTTTTAGATTCGTTATTAAGTTAAATTAATGTGGTTGTAGAAGACCGCATCAAATTTTTCAATCGCCATTTTCCTTTAACCGGAAATACAATAAGTAACAGTAGGTAACAAAAACGTTTGCCTATCATCAGTGCTACTACTACTATTATTATATAATTCCAAAAATCTTATTTTCATCCTATGTATTCTGTGGCCCTACTCTACTCAGCACCCTAAGCACAGAATAAATACCCGAAGATACTTCATGGTAGCTTTAGACATAGCATTTCGTTCGAGTTTCGTTTGGCTTTAGAAGTTTCGAAACACATCATCATATTATGTTAGTAAACCACTAACAGAAACACAATGAGCTTTACTGCAAAAACGGTGACGCAATTGCTTCCTCTCCAGCGGCTACGCACAAAAAAAGCATCGAATTTTTATGCATCTTCTTTATTCAAAAATTTCAATAGCCATTCAGACTTCAGAGGTCACACAGATGGACCTCACAAAAGCAATAATAACTCCACAGAAACGACGCAATTCTTTCACCATAACTTGATGCGGCTGCTTAAAGCGTATTGGTTCTTATATCTGTGCTCACAAGGGTCAATTCTTCAGAGGTGAAGGTTAACATAAGTTTGGTTAAAGAAATGATCAAAGAGTTACGGTGCCCCAGTTGAACACGTGTTTCCCCTCGGTATGCACATATCACCTGGCCATACACTTTATTACATAAGTATGGGCACATAATATTAAGACTGCAGAAGGTAACCTTCAAAACGCGTTCGAGTAATGGCTCCTCTACACGTCAACAGACGCATCTGCAGACGTCTTCTGCGGATGCGTCCGCCGACGACGTGTAGGTGATTTTCGCATCTGTGGTAGGTATTTAACGTCAGCAGATGCGTCCGCCTCGCATCCGATTGTTGTCGGTTTTTGTGGCACAAAGGGTTTCGGCGCGAACGTCCGGCGTCTGTCCAATCGTCTGCGTCTGCCGACGCATCAGTTTCATCAGAGTTGCGATTGAGAGTGCACGCGTGCTTCTTGTGGTTTAATTCTCGTACCTATATACTTGGCGAATTATTTGTAAAAACGCTCGAAATGACTAACAATACGAGCACCGAGGAAACTTTTAGGTTTATTGAGCCAGCATCCACCACCTTCTTCTTCTCCAAATCTCTGGAAATTCATCTGCGGATGCATCTGCCAGAGTCCGCGGGCGGATCTGTTGACGTGTAGGGGAGCCATAACGCACTCGTAGACAACATCTCATGGACACGAAATCTCGCAACAGCAGCGCTATTCTCTAAGCAAAACAGCGTCGAACTCGACGTTGTAATAAAGTCTACATTCGTTTTCAAGTTATGAGCGAGTTCAATGTCGAACTCGACGCTGTTTTGCTTAGAGAATAGCACTGCTGGGTGGGTGCCTAGTGTGAGTTTTGTTTACTATCCGTATTCATTCGATTACGTTTACGAAAACGTGAATTAGTATGGCGTTGAAGCAGCACCTCCTGGCGGCATACGAGAAGAGTTAAAATTTTGCCATATAAATTGTCGTTTTCGTTATCGTTTTCGTTAACGAGATCGAATGGCGAATGAAACTCACACTAGGCACCTTACCGTATTCATTCGATTACGTTTACGAAAACGTGAATTAGTATGGCGTTGAAGCAGCGCCTCTTGGCGGCATACGAGAAGAGTTAAAATTTTGCCATACAAATTGTCGTTTTCGTTATCGTTTTCGTTAACGAGATCGAATGGCGAATGAAACTCACACTAGGCCTAGTGTGAGTTTTGTTTACTATCCGTATTCATTCGATTACGTTTTCGAAAACGAAAATCAATATTTTCGAAAATCTTTTTGTGACACCGTTTTCTACTTTTGTTGTCTCTCAAAATTTGCACCTCCCATGTCATTTCTGCACCACCCTATGGTTGACTGGTAGAAAATGCCTCAGGCATTAAGTCCGCCATGTAATATTTTGTTGCAAAAGTTTAAAATAGGTAATTAAATAAATAAAATAAAATTAGTAAGGCGTTGAAACAGGTCCTCCTGGCGGCATACGAGGAGAGTTATCAATACAAATTGTCGTTTTCGTTAACGTGATCGAATGGCGAATGAAACTCGCACTTGGCTTTTTTTTTCTTTTTTTTTATGCAGCTACTCCCCGCTATTTTTGCAGGACATTTTTTTCTTGTTTATTCTTTTCTTTCTTTTTTTTGGGGTTTAAATAAGCTGGAGCTATAAGAGCTCAACTACTTGGCTTGGCACCCTGTGTCCGTGCAAGGGGTCTATTTGTAAGTTGCTCGAGCGCGTACTGTAGAGCTCTAGCGCTAGCGGATAAGACTATTATTATTTTATTATTTTCAAATTAAACGAATTACAATATTCTAGCCTTACGCGTCTCGGCTGGCTGACACCGTAATCTCAATCTGCCCCTTCTCTTGTTTTCTTCTCGAAGCCTTATCTTCTTTATTTAAATTGAGGCCAAGACGTGTGCCATAGAGCTGCCCGAGCAAGTAGTCCCGATCACTACAGTACATACTAAGCGTACTTTCTGGTTCTTCTTATTTGTGATATGGGTCACACGTTGCGCCACTAGCGATTCCCTCCGCAGTCCTCTTGGCCTTGGACCGGTTAGAAAGCCCCTTTAATTCTATCCCTTATAACACGTGCGCTTACAACAAACACCTATGAATAGCGCTTGATTTACCTGCTCCAATGCTTGGGGAGAACTCTTAACTACGCATTATGGGAAATAAATGCGACCGTGGGCAAGCGGATGTCTGTTATATTTTGTATGTAGGAAACTAGTTGTTCAGGTACACATCTTAGGAATACAAAAGGTAGGCCTACTTCTCTATCTATTAATCAATATTTTACATATCATTAAACTTTACTTCAAGCTATACACAAGTACGTAGCTGTACCTACTAACCTACGAGTAGTTTATAGTCTTCCTAGGTACTTAATATTTTTTTCTCATTTCACTTTAACTTACTTTACTATTTACGTTAAGTTATAAGCTAGTTTGGGTCGACTTCATTCGTGAAACTTTTTTGTCAATATTTTGTCACAACAAATTAAACATGGATTAATCGAAAAACATCGCGATAAAAATAATGTTTTGTAGCAAATAATATCACTATAAAGATGCTACATATATCTACTTTTGGGTGTCATGCATGATGCTCAAGGCGACACACTGAAAAAATGCACCAACTTTCGTCGAATAGTTTTAGACTTGACTATGACTTACGAATCTGAAATGTTGATATAGGTAAATTCATGTCTTTATCTTGAATTTGCTAGCTCAAAACTCAAATATACGATTGTATAATTTTGACTCGATCATAATTATTTTCGAAAACACCACTAAAAAATCACTATTGTTGAAATAGTGATTTATAACAAAATTACTCAATTTATATGCTTGGAAACCACTCAAATATATTGATAACATCAATATTCGTAATTTAGTAGCTGCATATTTTGATAACTTAAACCAATATATTTTTTTAATATTTTTTAGGTTAACTGTTTATTTGCGGTCTATATTCTCGCAGGCGCTACGTATTAAACGACCTTATGCCAGCGTCATTAAGGATCAGCTTTTTTTGAATGTTCACAAATCAAGATGTCGTCTTAATGAACAAAACAGAAAAAAATCAGATAGAACTAGTAAGTATACTGTAAGCAGGTAGGTAAGTTAGGTATAACTGTGCGACAATTTAACTATAGACTAATATTATGGTATGGAGGAGATTCGTGCAAATATAACATGGCAGTGATAGGTCTCGGGCCTAGTGGGGTAATACATGTGCCTTTGAGACTAGTCAGCAGACACTGTGCCTCAGTAGTTGAGAAATTACGAGTGAAGTGCGCATCCACCATACTTTAAAATAACGTACCTATCCTAGGTTATTTTCCATCCTCATACTTTATTCTTTTTAATAAAAATAAATTATGGAAAATACTTTATTTCCGACTAATGCGTGCGTTTGAACGGAATATTCCTGTTGACTTAATTTCTGAACTACTGAATGATACAAACTTAGACTCATGTGAAGTGAAACGAAACGCAACGCTTTAAATAAATAAATTTGGAAAATACTTAATTTTTTCTTTAAATCCTTTTTTTATACCAGTTAGTGATACTTTAATTTCCTGAAAAATAGTTGGCAACCCTAGCTATATCACTTACCATCAGGTGAGATAAAGGCAAGGGTCAAGTTGGTCAAGTAAGATGCTCTCTTTACTGTCTCTGCGGTGGTGGCATGTGCGTCGGGTCGTTACATTCCCTAAGATATGGTTGAGTGAAGCGATGGCTGATTCTTAAGTCATACTCGTGAACGGGTGCCGCCTGTGGAGGCTGTTCTGCTCTTGCATACTATTATTTTTATTATTATTAACTATAGTTTAATTTTGTTTTTTTTCTTTCTTAGACAATTTTTGACCTTTATTAGTGCTGTATGACATTGTGAAAATTTTTAAAAGGTAACTGATGTTTTGCAAATGTAGATATTACTATATTTTCTCTTTTGTTTTTTTAATTTGTGTGATTGTACTTATTTTGTGTTTTTATTTGTGATGGAAAGTGTCCTTTTATGATAGGGCATTTTCCAATATTGTTGACGCTGTAAGGGAGAAAAGAGCTGGACACTTGCTGAGTTTCTTGCCGGTTTTTCTCAGTACAAGATCTCCCGCCCAGAGTAGACTTACGAACCGATGGCATAATGACATTCACAAGAGCTACTTGTAGCCTAAACTGAATAAATGATTTTGAATTTGAATTAACAATTTACAAGATGATATTTTGCTAAGTTCATACCTAACTTATGTATGAGTATGACGGATACGGATACCGGTAACGATTATGTTAAGATAATGGAAAAAATCTAGGTAAGTACATAAAATTAGATACAATTATACAGTTAAATTGCAATAAAATACGTATAATTATGTGAGGAGCTCGATAGCGTAGTGGTTAACGCGCCCGATTTGCGAGTGCTGAGGTTAAGCAACTTTCGCAAAGGCCGGTCATCGGATGGGTGACCAAAGTTTATCATCTCTAGCTCTTCCGTGCTTCGGAAGGCACGTAAAGCCGTTGGTCCCGGCTGCATTAGCAGTCGTTAACAACCACCAATCCGTGCTGGGCCCGCGTGGTGGTTTATAAGGAAGGCTCGTGCCCCAGCAGTGGGGACATAAAATGAGCTGATGATGATGATGATGACGTGTATGTTAATCAGCAGCGCTATTCTCTGCAGCGTCGAACTCGACGTTGAACTCGCTCATTACTTGCAAACGAATTTCAACCTACTTTTATAGTAATAAAGTCTACATTCGTTTGCAAGTTATGAGCGAGTGCAATGTCGAGGTCGACGCTGTTTTGCTTAGAGAATAGCACTGCAGGACCGCATCTCAGGAACCACGAATTTACCTAATTAGAATCTTGGCAGAGACAGATAATGCTTGCAATGATTAACTAACAAAATCTAGACGAACGGTACACAGTTAGGAAAAAAAGTAAATAAGTCTATGAGTAGGTTTACTGTACCAGTAAGTAGGAAAGGCCTCATAACAATAGCTGATAGAATATTTTTGTTTTGTTTATATAATTTTTAACGCAAAGGACAAACCCGGTCTTCATTCAAACTGGGGCCTGCATGTTATGGGCTAGAAATTAGTCACAAAATAGAACATATGAAAAGGTTACATTTGCCCAATTTCCACATCAATCGGCTTTGGCCAAATATCTTAAAATCGTGTATGAAGATATTGGAGGTTATGTCTTAATTGTTGCTATTATTACACGAAGAATGGTATTTGTATATTATTTTTTGATTTCATGCATTTATAGTAGGTACGTGTGATGTTATCGAACTTGGCGGCTGCAATGGTAGGTATGTACGTACTTGGCAGTATGAGCAATGCGCAAACTGGGTGCATAACTGCGCAGCGGTTTCATGCTCGCTAAGCAGCAGCATCGCAGCAGAGCAGGTTGCACTGCTGCTTATATTATGAGCGCGTGCGCTTTACCCGAATACGAGCATTGTTTTAAAAAGATAAGTAGCGATAATACTCATCGATGTGAATTTGTCGAAAGTGGATTATTTTTATAAGATTCAAGCAACTTGACCAGTCGTGCATGCCCTGTGAACGCGTGCACAATTATAGTCTCTATTCTCAGGCACTAAGCGGTTATATAAATGTCTAATTGTCAAAATGATTTGATGAAAAATTGTCTAGGAAGGTCATCGAGGTACCTATACGTACTACATAATACCTCAATGAGATAGGTATAGGATAAGTTTGGTAAAATAAAAGAGCATTCATGATGTTTAATTAATTATTAGTAATAACATATCCTGAATATGATTTTGCTGTAAAACTGTTGATAATATTGTCAGTAGTTTCATTCATTTTCATTTCATTCGTTCATTTAGAAAGTCTTAAGATGTACATGTTAAATGAAAATCACATAATCTATTATTTATTTGAGGTAGGTACATAATAATTGTACATGTAATAACTGACGCATTGACAGTGTGATTCGGTTTCTTTCTTGTCTTCGACATCCAACCACAACACATCTTCTTTCTGTTTCAACGGGTCTACTATAATCGGGCAAGCGGGGCAAGACTATTGTGGCTGCAGAAGGAAGAGGTACCCGTTGCACATGTTGAGGTTGAAGTGAGGAGGAACACCTTGAGAAGCTGGTTCATTCAGGAAGTGAAGAAGCACCAGATGTAGAAGGGCCTGATTGAATATGGCGAGATGCCCTATTTGCTCTCATCCAGCAGGCTTCATACACAATGCTGGTAGCGCCTACCTAAAAAGAAATATACTTAAGTAAATTTTTTCTAAAAGAGTGATTGATCCATGGTAGTATTGGTAGTCACTAGACTATTATCCACTAGGATAAGGTGCGTGCTCTCATGTCTCTCATGCGTGAAGGCACGCACCTCTTGACCTTTTTAATTTTTGTGTGGTCACTAGCTCAGCGGTAAGGAAAAACATCATGAGGAAACCTGTAGTTGTTAATTCTGGATGTGTAGTTATGATCCAATCTGTCTGGTTGTCCATTCTATGGGTTACGAAGGTCAGATGGCAGTCACAAAAATGTAAAAACCAGAACAGATATACAATTTCTGTCACAACAATACATACAATCCATCACAGAATCCAAATTCAATCACCAGAACAATATCTCATGCTCATGTAAATTCCTATTTGCATCTTGTCTACCCCTGGCTTACTAGACCATGTACGTACACACACCTATATCTAACTGTGTATGTTGACATGACCGCTGCAAATAATAATCAACTCTTAGAGGCATATACTACTTTAGGAATCACACCTATACCTAAATGGTTATAATAATAATGGTAAATAATAATAATAATAAAAGGGTTGTACTTACAGTATGTGGTAAGATCCATTATCTGACAACATTGTATATTCTACGCTCTTGCTGTGATCCAGTTCTTAAAACATGGGAACAAAGTCTTCGCAGAAGCGAACATCCGCATAGAATGCATACATGACGGTGTCCCACAGGAGAAACGTCTGGTCTATTTTCAGGAAAGCCTGCACTGGCCCGATTCCAGCAAGCTTGGCAAATAGAATCATTTTCATTTACCTGCAAGTTAGAAATAATTTTAAGAATTAAATTCAACTGCAATGCATAGAGAAATATTTAACTGTATTAACAGTTCATTACAGTAAATAGTATTGATTATGAATGTTTAGCGTATTTCTTAGGGTCATTTTAAAATTGTCCATCAGTTTAATGAGCCTAACATAACTATGCAGTATGCACTCTAGTTAACAAAATGTTGTACACATATTTCAAATGAAAATAGTAATAGTACGAGTACCGAATAAAGACCGCATACCTACTCTAGGTGTAATTAAATTAAAACAATGGGAAATACGAAATACATTGATAAAAGTGACAACCAAGCAGGTACTTACTGCGCACAAAGGTCAATATGAGTGATGATATCCAGTATCCAGTGCAGTGTTCGTTCAAGCAAACGGTCAGCTAGGAAGCAATCAAAGTCGGAGTCAGGTATTCGAGCACAATAATTGTTACTATTGTTAGTCCCAGGAGAAAACAAAAAAGAACATTAAGAAATACGAAAAGCGAATGACAATAACACAACATCACAAAAGACATAGACTAGACAAACAAATAGAAATAGACATTATCAATATGGCTGCTTCCCATTATCGATATTGATTGAACAATCGATTATTGATCGATCTTATTAGGATCTTTCTAACTGATGATGAAGTAAGATAAAGTGGATAATTATTAAGATATTTATTTCGTTTCATAAATGTTTTTAGTTTTTTAATGGATAGTTAAAAGATACTGAAGTAATGTTGCATTTCGTTTAATCTCTTTATATCGATTTTTGCTAATCGATAAACTAAATACATCATTACGAAAATAACATCTGTTGGCCATTGCCAACGTCGCTGTTATTTACAGAGGTTCAGGTCATCAGGTAAAATTTACGACTTTTTTGGTATATGATTTATTCACCAACATTCAGGCCCAAAACCGGACTTCTCCTTTTGTTGCGAACAAATTACAAAAACACAAATTATTGAAAAAATTTCCACGAGCAGGATTTGAACCTGCACCCTTCTGAGTTCTGACATACCGGGTCAGGTGCTCTCTCAATCGAGCTATCGTGATTCTAACAATCTCTCCGAAATTATTCAACACTATTTACTTTTTACTTTGGAAACCAAAGGCGCCCATTCAATGTCAACAACTATTTTTACAAATACAAAAGATCAGTTAAGAAGTAGGCAAGCTATTTATAAAATGTTTTTGTTTTGTTTAAATAATTTTAACGCAAATTTCGTTGCGAACAAATCACAAAAACACAAGTTGTTGAATTTTTTTTATAGCTGATAGGTTATTTGACTTAATCAACACGCTTGCCAAATTTGGGTTAGTAATCGATTACAATATCCGAAACTCCGATCGAAACACACTTTGCCCAACCTGGGAATCGAACCTAGGACTTCCGTAGGTGTTCTTACAACATTTGGACTGTATGGAATGAGATATGGCCATTTAAAAAAATACAATTAATCACAAAATAGGACTTTAGCAATAGCGTGATGCAACTTGTTGAAACACTATGAGCAATCCTTTTGTGTAGGTCACTATTAGGGTTGCCAACCAT
The DNA here is from genome assembly GCA_947562085.1 of Eudonia lacustrata. Lineage (NCBI taxonomy): Eukaryota > Metazoa > Arthropoda > Insecta > Lepidoptera > Crambidae > Eudonia > Eudonia lacustrata. The sequence continues at coordinate 17,292,302 of OX387317.1, forward strand.
ACTTTTTAAGGGCTTTTTTCCTGTCATGCGGATAGCCGTCCGCGTGCGGATCTGGTCCGCATGCGGGCTGCCGGCATCCTATCATTTCATACATGCTTTTTCTATCACGCGGGCAAAACGCGCGCGGGACGCGGATTGGCTGCGGGCGCGCGCCCCGCACGCGCGCCACTCTTACGTTCGGCGCGTTCTTCTACTGCCAAGGTAGTTTTTACTGTCGTGCGGGTTACACGTATGGTCATTGAACGCATCTTCTGTGCACAAGTATAATCACTGGCGACACGCACGACACTGCAGCGGTGAACGTAATCTTTGTTCTGCGTGTGAAAATACGCATGACAGGAAAAAGGCCTTAAAATAACGTATCCTACGTTATTTTCCATCCCCATATTTGTTATATTATTATTATTTTATTTTTTTATTTATTCTTCTTAAGAAAAATAAAGTATGGAAAATACTTTATTTGCGACTAATGCGTGCGTTTGAACGGAATATTCCTGTTGATTTAATTTCTGAACTACTGAATGATACTTAGACTCAGGTGAAGTGAAACGAAACGCAACGCTTAAATAAATAAATATGGAAATTACTTTATTTTTTCTTCAAATCCTTTTTTTATACTAGTTAGTGATAGATTTACTTTAATTTTCTGATAAATAGTTGGCAACCCTAGTCACTATACCTACGGGATTAATCTAAAAACTATGCGGCTTTCAGTACAGTCACGAACAGTCAGTCGACGATAAAAAAATGCTTTACACTTCTGCACTTTGTCTTTGTTATTTCTAAAATAGATTTTATGACATACTCGTAAGTGTTAAGTAACTATTAGGTACTGACCGTAAGTTTGTATAAAGGACTTGCATCATCGTTTTTTTTAAATCTAGAAGCACTCATTTTTTTTCCTAGACCAAATTCAAATTGTTTATATGCAAATTCAGTGTGACACACACACCTATGTTGAAACCAGCTGTGTCAAGATTCCAGTTTCTTACTAACATTGCAAAGCAACTGATCTATCTTTCTCTCTCCTACCATGGTCTACTGGAAGAACTCTCTTTTTAAAGGTAAGCTTACTAGGTTTACCAGATTATCCAAAACTGTCTGATTTCTTCAATCAATGTTCTATCATAATGCTTAAGACAATGAAGTTCAAAGTCTATTAGAAACTGACATTTTATAGTTGTCTCATGTGCAGGCCAGTGTAGGTACTATATTGGATCCAAAATGTTAATCAGTAAAACTGCACATAGCTATTTTTTTATTTTTCTATTTATTGTGATAAAAACGATATACCTACTTACATTAATAACATTTTATCACAACATGTAACAGAAAGGTGTGGTAAAAATGAAGAGATCCAATGTGTATCCGATCTAGATTTTGAATGCAGAGTTACTATACTAATACATAATTTTAAGCTTTAATTTGTTATGCAATTTTTAATAAAATATTTCTACTGTGACGTCACATCAAAATAAACAGCACAACCCTAGCGGATTAGTAACCTCAGTAAGCTTAGCCAAAGTAACATTAAGAAAACGATAGCGAAGTTCAAAAAGAATAAAATGTATGGGCTTGACATAAGATTGACCACGTGATTTAGCGCGGCTTATGTCAATCCCATACATTTTATTCTTTTCGAACTTCGCTATCGTTTTCTTAATGTTACTTTGGCTAAGCCTACTGTGTACCTTACATGTAGGATTGTAGGATTACTGCTGCTTGCATAAACGCGCCTGACGCGCATGACATCTTTTTCTTTCTTTTTTCATTTTTTGGGGTCAAACAACTAATAAAATATATTAGGTAATTTACAATTCCATGACAAATTAAAGTTAATAAATGGAGATGGGCCGGTCGGCTTCTTTGGTAGTCGGCGACTAGTCACCGACTATTCGGCAAATTACGCCGATTATAATCGGCACGAGATACATGAAATAAAACAAAAAAGTTACGCATGTTTTATAATTTACGTTAAGAATATCTAAAATTTCATTCGTAAAACATTTTCAAAGTAACAATAAACATAGGTAATAGAAACATAAGTAATAGAAACTTAGGAATCAATCAGTAGTTTAGTCAAAAAAAATTGGCACATATCAAAACGGAAAAAGCATTAATATTAACCTTAAATCTTTTTAAAACTATCATAGCGACATACCTATTTTATCTTCAAACATAAATTACTTTACTTTCCTTAAATTACTTTTATTTATTAGTTAGATTAGTTTATTTAAAGTAGAAAAGATTTGAGTAATAACGTAACATAATAGGAAAATAGGAACTTTGGAATCAGTCAAAAGTCCAGTAAAAAAAATATAGAACATATCAAAATTATATTAACTTCATATATATAAATTTTTGTCCTTAAATTTTTTTTTCATAGGTAAGTAAGTATATTGAAAGAAAAACACTAAAAATTCGAAATAATTTGCAATGACCAAGCCCACCCACGCCCACGGTAGGTACTATTTGACTAAGCCGTGTGACGAAAGAGCCCGAAGAGCTCCGAAAGACGGGTCAGCCATCTCAAGGTAAACCAGTTCTTCCAAGCTGGTCTAAATTGGAGTCATCCCGAATTGCGTCAATTAGCAGTTCCTCAGCCCCCTTTATCCGATTTTGATGTAGGTATTCAACATGCATTTAATTAATAAATAATTATGTCTTAGTAACAATTACAAGATCTAGATCGGATACACTTTGGAACTTTTTATTTTTACCACAACTTTCTGTTACACATTGTATGGATAGGTCCGTAACACTAATAAATAAAGAACATCTATCAAATATACATACTTAATCTCTTCTGCGAATATACCTTGTTAGAATCAAGCTGATTGCAACTGAATTTGAGGAGGAAAAACAATAACCTACATTAGAGTACAATAAATAATGATTAATTTCCATTGAATGTATGATGTGATGTAGTTCACGTAGGCAGGGCACCTACTTAGTTTGATGAATGAATACTTGGCTACAGTCACGTTGTATCTTGTGTTATCTATCTCTGAATGAAATGTCCAATACATAATTAAAAATGTTTACTCATTACTTAGTAGATAGCGATTATAGCGAGTATAGCGAGCGACCTGCGCCGCCGGGGCGGGCATTGCGTTGTCAGAATTTCGTATACCTACGATTTTTAATTTTTCTTGCAACAATAAACTGGCAAATTGGCAATCTACATTATTCTACATACCTCGTTCAATTAAATTGTTCAGTTTCTTAGCCTGCGCCTGGTAAAACAATCATTTACTTTATTGCGGAAGACCCAGGTTCGATTCCTAGCTGGGTCGGGTAGGCGTTTAATTTTTTCACTGTATTTTATAAATTTTATAAATATTTAATTATTTACTGTAAATTATAGAAGTTATAGGTATTTCTTTTTATTGAAACCTACCATTCTCTTACACAAATTGCAATATTTTTAATTAAGATTTAATCTTGCTAGCATTCAAAAAGTTGTAAGTAAGTAATTTTTTATTTTGTCTTAATGCAATTACATTTATATTAGAATATACATCTAAGTACCAAGTACGTAGATAAGATAGCAGATAAGGGCCTTACATAATTTATTCGCCGAAATGAAAACCAAATAAATAAATAAATTTGTTACAGGACAGCTAAATAAAAGCTTGTAAAAACAGTCTGCTCTTGTGTACGTTCATTTATTATCACTGCCTCGATAACGCATGAACAGTGTGTTACAACAACCAGTGATGTAACTGCGGCAAGCGAAGCACACGCAATGCAGTGGCCGCCGCATCGTCTGCCGCACATCGCCGCTGTTGCCGCTGCCGCTGCCGCAACAACGCGAAAGTGAAAATTCGCTAGGCACTTTCTCCCCCACCGCCGCCGCTGACGCCGCCGGGCGGGTGCCGGCCGCATCGCCCCGCCCCTCGCTGCACCCCCGCGCCCCCGCGCGCCGCAAGGTCAGCCCCGCCGTGCAAGCGGGTGGCGCGGCGGCGGGCGGCGGCGCGCGGCGACGCGCTGCGCTCTTGAAATTTCGCTTTCGTTCACTCGCGGTTATTAGTCGGACGCGCGCGCTCCGGTAAGCATGTGTCTCGCGTGACGCGCTCCACTACTTTACGCGACACGTTCGATTTCGTTGGCATGGCTCCGCGCCGGCAAGGCGCCACCGGTGAGCGCGAGGCGGAGGACACTCGTGGGTGCTGCGTCCCTGGCGAGTGCCTCCGGCCACGGGAGGCGGTGCGCATCGAGGACGCCATCCGCGTGCTATGCAACAACGACACGTGCGCCGCCGGCCGGTACATGCACCGAGAGTGCTTCGAGCAATGGGAAGGCGGCGTGCTGGCTTACCTCAAGTCTTGCGGCCGAGCGCGATCGTGGTCTGAGAGGCAGCGCCACCAGAATCTGTGGACGAAGAAGGGTTATGACTTGGCGTTTAAAGCGTGCGGCTGCCGATGCGGCCGTGGGCACTTGAAAAAAGATCTTGACTGGGCTCCGCCGGGCGCCGCTGTGAGAGCTGAGGAAGAGAAGAAGAGGCGCAGGCGAACACGGTCCGGAAGAACGCCAGCGGCGACCGACGGACGTTCAAGAGCTTTCAGCCTATCCAGCTCTGGGTCCTGCTCGCCACCCTCCGCACCATCAGAGCCCTCGACCAGCCCGATCCATGCTCCTACACATGCCGTCACGCCGGCTAAAAGAAATTCAAAACCAGAAATTGTTTCCGACAGGATCAGGTAAGAATATTTTCTCACGTGATTTTTTTATACTTAGAATTTTTCTTATAAGATATCTTTTTTTTATAAGATTAAGAATCTTATCAAAACAAAATTATACAGCTTGGCGTTTGAAAGAAATTACACTTGATGTTGATGGAGGTAGGTACTGGTTATAAAGATCTCCATAACACGTTTAAGTTCGTTCGTTCGTTCGTTGCTGACAGTGGCTAATTTACGTTCGCAACATTACGCTGGGCGTCTATTTAAATAAGAATACCTACCTACCTATCTGTCGGTCTTAAAACAACTGACAATTTGTTTTCATTACCTACAAGTGCAACTGCATTTGTTTCAAATCTCTCGATATAAAAATACCTATTGTAAACAATAATTCTTCTTGAGAGGAATAACTTTGTATTTAAATGTAGATACCCTACCTACCTACTTATCCATATAACTTAAACTACCTACTGTACACGATATTAATTTTATCTCCTAGTGACTCCATATGGAGCCATAGAACAATTGAATTTCTATTGTGTCTGGTTTTATGGATAACGAGAGGTCAATGAGAGTTCGATAAGTTATATCTCAACTGTAGTAAAACAACAGCAGTGACCTGGCAGAGTAGTCTATCTAGATAGGTAGGTAAAGCAAATAGCCTATGCCTGTCCCAATGCTGGGCCACCATCATTTAAATTAAGTCATCACAACAATTAATTGGTAATGGCTCACCACGCCAAATGCTTTGCCCGACCTGGGAATTGAACCCTGGACCTTCTGGTATCGGGCTGAGCGCTTTGCCACTCTGCCACCGAGGTAGGTAGGTATAGTTTAAATATATTATTAAAGGTGAAAATTATATCGAAATACCTATGTAATAAATAAGCTTATTTATTACATACTAGTGGACCCGGCGGACTTCGTACCGCTTTCAGTTTCCATCAAGTGATTAAATTCTCTTTGGTTTCCATGACAACAAAACAAATAATTTTTATTGGAAAATGAAATTGTCGTTTTTAGTATATTTATAGTGTGATTCCCGTGGGAATATCGGGATAAAAACTACCCTATGTGTCAATCCAGGTTATAAACTATCTGTATGCCGAATTTCATCCAAATCCATCCATCCGTTGCAGCGTGAAGAAGCAACAAATAGGTATACGAACATAAATACACACAAACTTTTGCATTTATAATATTAGTGTGATTTCGATATAATTTTGCTAGGTAGCTACCTACCTAGTAAAAACAAAAACAACACGCCAAATTATAGGTAGGTATCTGATTCAATGCTAATATTTTCCTACGCATTTAAAAAAGAATAGTCCAACCAAACGTCCTGCCGTTTTTTAGCAATTAAATCCGATTTAAAATGCATACTTGTTATTCGACGATCTCGTATTGAATACCTACCTAGCCCGGCTATTAAATGGCGGTAAACGAGTTGTGTGCGGCGCGTTCGACGGGTTTCGCAAATCGACCGACCCCACACGGCTATTTATTACGATAAGACGCAAGTTGCACTGTTGCACCCATAATCTGAAGGGTCCTGGGTAGGCACGAGTTGTACCTACCTACCTTTTGGCCGGCATTGAAGCAGTGTAAACGGTGACATAGGTACAAGGACATCTTGTCTCAAATTATGAGACGTTCTCGTCTTTAGTCTTCCTGTGACCACGGACCCTGCAAAAACCGTCCAATCCAACACAGTAATCTTCCCACTACCTACGGACTCAGGAAAGTCAGGAACGAAACGTCAGGATAAAATCAAATTACTCATATCAATGTGTAAATAAACGCGAGTAAGAAAGAAAGAAAAAACATTTATTGACTCTCACAAATGATTAAAAATAGAAAAAAAAATCATAAAAATAAAACTAACAAACAACAGTGCGACGAGCCAATCAGGACCCTACCACAGAATAAATAATGACCCTACCTCAGCATATGCCCGCTACGGTGTCAGAAAGTCATATCGCAACGCGACGCTGGTATTCTGGCAGGGCCTGTGCGAGGTGACGTTCGTTTCCAAACTCTCACTAATAATTAAGAAAAATATATATAATTATATTTAGATATATGTAGTTACCTATATTATTATAACTAAACCTAGATACTCTTAGGTAAGTCATACTCATAGGAGTAGGTACTGTACTATAGATCCGTAAAAGTAGTTTTATTTCAAGTGAGGCCAATTTAAACTTTGTCATACAAAATCTCGTTTTCATTAACTTGATCGAATGGCAATTAAAATTGGAATACGCTCTTTATAAGTGTCACAGCGACTTTTTTTTGTTTTTTTATAAATATTTCGACAACTTCGATTCGCCTTCTTTTTTTTGTGAACCTGATTGAGTTGTAAATAAAACACGCAAAGCTGGCGATTTTAGCCAGCATCCTGATAAGATTGCCCTAAGTGCCTACACTTTTTTAATCTCAGATAATAATTTAGGTAGGCACCTAAATAGGTTGACGATTAATTCGAAAGGTCCTGGGTTCGAGTCCCACCTGACGTAAATGCCTTATTCTAGACTAGATTGTGAATTTACCTACCACACAAAACGACATTATAAATTTAGTTTTTTTTTAGATTACGAAGATACCTACTAAGTATTCTAACCAGTACAATACAGATGACTAATATTAATTAATATATGGAATTTTTTTCCCACCTATTTCTACCAGTGGAGATAGCCTGGTAGGGATAGGTGGAACAGGGGTTATAATCCACCTTTTAGTAGACTGCTACGTACTCATCTAATAACGTCATAACTCGTATGTCATTTTTAAAACAATAACAAATCTTTAATTGTGTTATTGTTATTTTTAAAAGACCAATATGTAGAACTGTTTCGAATTCATCCAACGCTACTCATTTTTTAAATTAGGTAGGTAGGTAGTCTTATATCAATTTTCTTTAGTAATTTGAAACTGTATTTTTAACTTCAGCTTTTAATTGATTTTAAAAGCTGATTTAATGCGATTTAGGTATTCCTTACTCATCCCAAAGCATTAAATACCAAGAATCTTCGTTACCATTCAGCCACCCAACCGAGATTTTGCGTACCTCCTCATCTTAAAGCTGTAACTACCAATAGTGTGCATCCTTCCTATTAAGAACTTTTGATTTCTAAAGTTTACGCGAACACTACCTACACTTTGAAATGAAACAACTTTTACGGATCTACTCGCGTTTATTTTACACATTACTTATTTAATGTTATTTAACAAGAAAATAAGAATATAGATAATTAGAACTTATAATTCAAATTACTTACTAACAGAAAGATATAATGATTATGGTTAAATATTTAATTTTACGCAAATTTTTGTGCGAACAAATTACAATTAGAATAAAGATTAAATTGAAGAACTAGGTACTTACCTAAATCTTTCTACAATAAATAAAACTTTACAGTTTATTCTTATGCCTACAGTAAGTACCTACCAAGATGAGAATAAGAAATAGAGTTCTTGGAGAAGCCATAATAACTCATAGATGTAAAAAAAAACAATTTATTATATAAATACCTAGTAACATTAATATTACATAGGTACCAGGTAGAGCTCATGTAGTTGCATACCTAAGACTTTAAGAGCGTTTACGCCGCACTAATGAAAAAAAAACATATCTAGTAGGTAATTAGAGATAGAAAAACAAATTATGCTCAACAAACTATTTGAATGAAGTAATTTAGCATTTTTACGTCACCTAATAAAACCAACATGTGAGGTGTTCATTAGGTGACGTAAAAATGCTAAATTACTTCATTCAAATTGTTGAGCATAATTTGATTTTTTATCTACTAGATATGTTTTTTTTTTCATTGGCGGCGCTAGTGTGCGGCGTAAACGCTTTTAATGGAATTCAAAATATTTATACAAAGTACTGTCAACATCGGGATCATTCAGCAGCAGCTCATTTTATAAGGTGCTAGTTCTGTTTTGTTAGCGTTATTAATTAGTATACCTCCTAATAAGTAAACATAATATTATTTATTATAGTATAATCAAGAATGACTCATGATGCCATAACTAGTAAGTTAAATGTATGTACGGATCATGTACCTGTGTAGGTAATACCTAAACTTTTTTAAAATAAATAAAAATAAAATAAATAAATCTTTATTTGCATAGATTTTTTTTTATTCATATATAATCAATTAATCAGTCTATGAAGGTCCCACTACCGGGTTAGCTTTCCTATATACATAATGTACTATGTAACTAGATAGGGCCATTAACCAGAACCCTGGTACAATGCCAGAAACAACTGGAACCAACTTAACGTGCTTTCCAAAGCTCGGAGAAGATCGAGACAATAAACAACTTACACGCAGTACCTACATATTTAAAAAAAAGGGTTTTTAATCTCAAATAAATCTTATAAAATTGATTACATAAACCAATAGAAGTATAAAAAAATCAAACATGTTTACAATATTGTTAAACTAGTTAAAATAAAATAAAGTAATCGTTCCGCCATTCACTTCCTGTTTCTAATAGAATTTGCGCACTTCGGTGCGACGAAACGCAACCTTGAATAAAACTACGCACTGTTATGCAACTATTTAACCTGTTAATGTCAAAGGTGTTGTTCGAAATAGTTTTTTTCCAAGACTTTTTAAAACTTTAGAATCTTACAAAAAGCTTTTAATAATTTTTTTTACATTAAAATGTCAATATTCTGTACAAACAAATTTTATATTGTACATAGTACGTGTACCTGTTAAAATAATCTTTCATTTTTACTATCAAGTGTCTTGTACGATATATCTAATTAAAACTTTTTGGCTAGGTGTCCCGTAGGTAGCTACTACAGTTGTCCATTAATGACCAGACACAAAAAAAAGCTTAGCAAAGCACCTGGCACTTGTACAATCCATTTCCGCGGAAAGCGACGCTTCGTGTTACAATTTGCGTCCGAAAACAACTGACACCGCACTTTTTGCATCCCGAACCTCCGAATGGCTTAGGCTCTCGACACACTTAACAATTTTGGCAGCGGTCATTAGCGGGTTAAGTGGCAAAATGACATTACTTAATATAACTTTTTATACGTGCTTGAAATAGTTTATAATACATATTGGATGTCACTGAAACTACTGTCACTGTCTGTCAATCTACTCTCTATCAAACAAGAGTTGTTGACAGCTTAAAGTGACTGATTCAAGCTTTAACAAAACTTTAGTTGACGTTGACGGTTGTGGACTAGTACCTGATTAAAAGTAATTGCCGATAGCAAGTTACTAATTAATTCGAAGACAACCAACACCTCAGTCTCTTTGTGACCACGGACCCTGCAATTGCTTTAAAAAATCAAGATGAAGTAACAATTCCAGACGAGAACATCAGAATAATTTCTTTCATTTTATTGTCGTAAAGTATAGGATACAATTATCGACTATTCAAAGCGCGCCGCATGAAAGCTCCAGAATACTACTTGATAAAAAGGTTTTGGTAGTCTTAGCCGATCCCGAATGATCGAATCCTCGAGTCAGTTGGCGAATGCACAAACGGCCGTTGCCAGTTCAATTTTGTGGTTCGAACGCACTTATATCGCAAAGGCCCCATGCAAAGTCGCCGATCTCCGACGGTATCAACGAGTGTGCAAAAGCCCAAATTGGTGCAGCCCCAAAAATGCAATTTCGCCGGTTCCATACATTAACCGCGCTCCGTTGCACAGCTGGTTTCCGTTTCCCGTCTCTAAACGAAGCGCCATTTCCCCGAAATTACTACAACCAGCTTTCTTCACCTCCAATAACGGTGTTTGCGGTTTTTATTTTTTAATAGTAATTGTTGTTTAAGTATTAATACTTCATGGACATCCCTTAGTAATGTTATTTTTTTTAAACTCAGCACCCTTAGGTACTAATCATTATTATAAAGCGTGAATATACAACTTAACTAATAACAGAGTTCCACAATATGGTAATTTTATATTTTTTGTAAAGCAAAGCAACAAAAATTTGAGAAATAATAAATTATTTTTTCAATTACCACATTAATAGCAATAATAGCAATTTTAAAGACAGAAAATAATTGTTTTACCAAATTTTCATTTATATTTTATCACATTTAAAGGGAAAAAGATTATATGATTCAAGTCATAGATGAAAAATAATAAATTCTTAATTACTTTTGCCGATTATGATAAATCCAATTACTTGGGTCTTAGCAGAAATGCAATAAACATATTTTATCGTCTCTACGTATTTATATAGATATATTAAACAGACTATAGAGAACTTAAAAGGTAATTAATCTTATCTTGACAGATATAGATAACTGTACGCCTAAAAAGACTAAATAAACATGTTTCTTCCAAAAAATTTTAGATACTTACAGATTTTTTTTACTAGCGTAAAATTATTTATTGAAATGTTATTAAAAATACACATTTCCTACTAACCTGGCTAAATTCCCAGTCATTATATTTCTACAGAGTTTTGAACGAATCAGCATGGTGCTCGTTATTTTTTTCCCATGGATTACAATTTACTGAGAACTGTTTTTCTGAGAAAAGTGCTAGCCCGCCCACTTTTTTTTATAATATAGTATATCTTGTGAACTACAAGAAAAACATAACACAAACAACAGATACCTACTATTTTGGCGTGAAATTACGTCGCATTGGATCAGGAATTTCAAATTTTAAAATATGACCAAGTGGTCATCATTATTCTGAAATTCATAAACCGATTTAATATTAAGGTATTCAACAAACAAACAATCAAACATTATTTTACCTCTCTAAAATCTTTAATAAATAATATGACACCTACTCGTATAAAATTATATGATACTTAAGAGTGCGCCGACCAAAAAATGCCAAAAATGCAGTTACGGTTAAGTAAATATAATTGAAAATACTATCGTATTAAATGAACAAAATATATATTTAGTATCATAGGGAACGTGTTTACAATTTGTCAGAACCATAAATTCATAACACGCTATAGTTTTTTCTACAATATCATTTAAAGTTGGGCAAAAATCATGAAAACGAGTGGCGGCGTTTAGTAGATTTCTTATAGTTTATCTAAATTATTGTACCTCTGATTTTGTCTAAACAATCATCAATGGATAAACTACAAATTGCTAGACTACATTTTTGATTCCTCAAGTGGTTATTTAAATAATTATTTTTTATTAAGCACCTTAAATTCCCCATGCAAAATTAGTATGGCCGCGCGGCATCAAATAAATATGGACGACGACATTTCAAATAAAACGTATACTTGTCACTTACGGACGGCGCACCCTTCATGCTCATTAATATTTTGAGTTATTATTATCGGGAATCTTACCATGTTTTTATTGTATTCAATATTTGTAAAATAATGCAATTGGAGACGGCATCCAAGAAACGAAAAAATAAATATAATCCCTTTAATAATTACTATAATATTAAAACTGTAGTACAGCAGCGATAATAAATGGGGATGACAACTGTCAATTAGTTCCGCGTAGAGGGTGCTTAAATATTGGTTCCAAAAAGCTGTCATTAATATAAGGGGTTTATTTAGTATGGAAACAAACAACAAGTATATATTTTATATTGCTAAGCAATTTAATCGTATAGAAAGAATAAGAGAAATTAGATTAAAATTAAAAGCAGCTGAAGTTTCAATAATAATTTTAAGAACAGGACTGTTTATGAGAAAATCGGTACTGAAAGCTTAAAAATCACTAACGTTGTTTCTAAGAGAAGAGTAAAGTAATAATTTGGATCTATTTTAACAAATTAAAATCACTGAATAAACCGATATACAGGAATACAGGTGTATATTGTATAAATCATTATCAGACTATGCTACTCATAGTCCACAGCTGGACATAGGCCTCTCCAAGTATCTAAACAATTGTTAGTATATTCATAAACATTGCCAGGGTTGAAGACCTATTTCCCTTGGCAGAGAGAAGTTCGCAGAGCTCACGGCCTACCTCCAGTAATGGAGAGGCACTACAAGAAGAAAAGGAGTATATTAATATAATGTTTGATATATTTTATACTAAAAGAAAACTTAAGAACATTTTGAACTAATACTTGAAGAATTCATCGGCTGTAAATAACATACATATTATGTAAGTGGTACGATAACAAATCGTACCTACCGCAACATTGCAATCGTAACATATTATTATTTATAACACATAGCTTGTGTATTTATATAGGTTTATATAGCGACCGTGCGATAAATCAAGTACCTTATCATTTATGATTCTTATGTTATATTATATATAATTGCCGCTCGATCACTTTGTTAATAAAAAACCTCTATTAATATATAACTATTATTTCAATATTTACGCAGATAAGTTATGAATATAAGCATTTCAAATTAAAATATTAAAGTAAAAGCCATAAATATCTAGTAAATTTTAGATCGTTAAAAATATTATTAATAATATTTTTTATGTAAAACATACAAAAGCTTTTTGTTAAGTTTAGAATTTGGCCAAAAAAGATCTTTTATTAAACTCAAATTAAAAGTTAAAAGTTTTAGTTTTAACAATTCGTCCCAATTATAAGTTTAAGCGTTAAAGTTACTCAATTATATGTCTGAAATTCCCAATATATTATTGAACATTGCTGTCACATGTTATATTCAGCGGACCCGCCTGTTCACTACTCTCCCGGCATCAGACTGATGCCGGGAGAGTAGATGTTACTTTATTATGTAATGATACTTGATGATGATATACATGATATGAATGATACATGATACTTTATTTATTAAGTAATAAATGTAGGTGCGTTGACAATGTCAGCCATGATTGAAACGTGGGCGAGGATTGGATCACGTGTATTTGTTCTTTTATTGTTTATGAGTTGAAAAATAACCTGGGGTGTCGTCTGCTCGTTTCGTATTCGTAATTGCTAAAATTACTGGTAAATGTATCTTTGGATAAATGTATTTGAAATATCAACTAAGATAGGTATTAGGTACGAGGGCGGTTTGATAAGTCCATGATTTTGGAAAGAAGAAACACTCTTTTTACATATATATATATATATATATTTATTTTTCTACATAATCTCCTTTCAACTGTACACACTTAGTCCAGCAATGTTTCCAACCTATTCAACCCATCAAAAAAATTTTTTTGTCAAACCCTGAAAAATAGGCCTCATTTTCGGCTACTACCTCTTCGTTTGACGAAAATCTTTGCTGGCCAAGCCATTTCTTCATGTTTGAGGGCCACACCCTCCGTATTCGCCAGATTTAGCCTCCTGTGACTTTTTCCTTCCCAAACATTACACTTTATACAATTGTATCTATTAAAATAGGTAAGGATAAAAAAAAGCTTAAAAATATTGAGTGTTTTAAATGTATTCATATACCTGTATTGACAACTTTATTGCAAGTATACTACATTATATTCAATATTGTAAAATTTTGTGGATAATGTTAGCCAAATTTACTGCATGATAACGTACCTAATGATTGGATATAAAAATGACAAATGGGGCAGGTTTGATTGCGTTAGTTTTGTCTGTAAACAATTTTCTGTTATCCAAATCGAAATGAATTACTAGAATTAGCAGAAAAACATTTCTGTCAACTGTCAAACATTTTGTAATACATTTTTATTTACGAGTTGCATTCAAAATTTAATATAATTTATTAAATTGAAACTCGCTTGTAACATATTTAATAATACGGCATAATTTATCAATAGCACGACATTTCGAACCGATCCCAACATAGCTAATGAAGTTGTTTGTATGCTCGGCCATCGCGTTGGTTCGACATCTACGCCATCTCATTGTTTCAATATACAAGTTACTAAGCCATAATATTGTTTTTTATTTATTGCTGGGTGCATCATTTATTGGATCCAATATCCCCGTTTAGCAGGTATAGGGTAAAGCTACCAAAAGCCTAGTTACATAGGTATACGATTGGCCGATGCATGGAATATTAAGAACAACCTTTTTAATTCCATGCATGAAATTAATAACAACCTTTTTGATTCAAAATTCAAAATCATTTATTCAGTTTAGGCTACAAATAGCTCTTATGAATGTCTTATGTTCTTAAGTCTATTGTAGGCGACCTTGTACTGAGAAAAACCGGCAAGATATAAGTATCTTGCCGGTTTTTCTCAGGCAAGAAACTAATTCCATGCACACAGTGTAACTACAGTGCTGTGGAACCAGCTCTCAGCGGCGGTATTTCCGGACCAATATGACTTAGGAATCTTCAAGAAACGAGCCTATTCCTTCCTTAAAGGCCGGCAACGCATCTGTGATTCCTCTGGTTTTGCGGAGTTTCCATGGGCGGCGGTGATTGCTTTCCATCAGGTGACCCGCCTGCTCGTTTGCTTCCTTCTAATATAAAAAAAAAACACCTCAGGAGATGATTTCGAATATCACCAGCGATCTCGACATTAAAAGTGACATGATATATACACTATGAAATATAATATTTTTTTGCATTATTTACAGTTTGATTGTTAAGGCGACGCTTCGCTAAACAATAAATCTCATACGTTTTGATACGAGCGTTTGCGCCCCGTACCATAAGAAATACTGGTTTTTTTCAAAAAAAATGAAATACAATTTTAAATTGTGTGTTAAAAGACTAATCTACTAAGACAATTTAGATGCTTAAATCGGTCTGGTTAGCATGTAAAATGTGAATCTATGTTTTAAAAGAGATTACTTTGATATTTTTTTCTCTGTTATAAAAGTTGAAAAATCGTGTTTCTGCAACTAACAAAATGAAGTCAATTATATGAAAAATCATGTCATCAAATATCACTTTCATATGTTTTGTAATTGTTGAGAAAAATCAAGATCCCCGCCACGTAAATTACCAATGCGTCGTCTTAAGATAAATACCGTTCGAGAATTGTTAGCGTCAAAAATTAGTTAACGGTGAAGTCGAATAGGAGTACGAAGGAGATTATTGTAATTTATATTATAGCTAGTCACCGGTTCTGAAAACTCACCATAGATGCACAAATTAAGGCTGCGAACAGGCCATTGCGGCCAGTAGCTCTTTGGTGGTTTTACCCTATCCTTAATTTTCGTTTGTGAGTAAGAAGGTAAGGCAAATGAGTCAGGAGTTGCCTTCGTTAGCTAAGCGGTGTGCCAGGCAAAAATCCACCAATGAGATTGCTTCATTAGCCTCGTCCCGCTCACTCAGTGTCGAAATATAGTTATCCTATTGGTGATGACTTTGGCTTAGCACACCGCTCAGCTGTCTTTCACATCTCTAGTGGAAAAGCAGCCGAATTAAAAAAAAGGAACTAAAGTTATCGTAGCTTATTAAATACTTAATTTGTTTACAAACATCTCACGTTAAAATGTCGCCGTTATGCGCTACAAAAGCTTAGCGCTCTCCCGATTTTTAATAAAACATTTCTTTAAGAACATGATACCTCCTTAATATCAACGTGCTAACAAAGTTAGCGAGGGAAATTACTATTTGAAATAAGGCAATTTGCATGCCACGGCTGCGTCGTCGTAGCGTCGTCGTTCGCTCATTGTATAGATACATTACTCGATATGATATGAATGTACAAACGAGCTTGTAAATACCTAGGTCGTAATGACACTGACGATCCAAACAGCGTGTTAACGAGTCGTTCGTTTTTAACTTGATTCAATTCTTTCGTTTCACTGATATTTAAAGGCATCGATATAAAGGGCTTCTGGCAAGTGCGAGTTGCATTCGCTATTCTTTCACGTTAACGAAAACGAGAATTTGTATGGCAAAATGTTAACTCTTCTCGTATGCCGCCAGGAGGCGCTGCTTCAATGCTATACTAATTTTCGTTTTCGTAAACGTAATCGAATGAATACGGATAAACAAAACTCACACTCCCACTTGCTCCGACAGGGTGTTATAACACCCCTAAAAGTATTATATAGATGTACCCTAATGTAATACTTTTAGAGATTTATTTACAACAACACCCAAACAGTTGGTCGTATTAAATGGGTTCCCGTTAGAAAAATAGAATTTGTCTGCCAAAATTTTAACTTACCTTGTTTGTCACTTGGAGAAGTTGCTACAATGCCACACAAATCCGTAATTACGTTACCGGTAAATACCGGTTAGATCACATTAACAAATGTTAACGTGATCTAACCGAAATTAAAACTAGGCACCACCTTGGTTGCTGAAAATCAGGTTATCCGACCGCAATTCGATAGCGTTCAGGTTAACGTAGGTACCGATATAAATAGAATAGATCAATTTGATACTGATTAATGGATTATAATTATTATCTTTAAAGCGATTTCTTTACATTAGCCAAGTTGTATTCGAAAAAAATACATTAAAATCGTGCATTTTGCAAATACTTTTTGAGTTAAAACTACATCCGGTATCGTTTAAAATTCTTAAACGGCGATAACAAGAAAATTATAAAGCTAAAGATTAGCATATTAAGTTATCTGGTCACAAAAAAAACATATTATTATCACATCGCATTTGATCGCATAATAATATCATCGACTCCGGTCGTTACCTATCCAGTTCGCTTCGAGCCGGTCTGTGGGTGTGTCATTCATTATAAATCATATTATACCTACAAACTTATTTTATAAAAATGTATGGAAAATATATACGTATAGTTACCTATTTGCTCGTTATTTACTATGGACGGCGTACTGTTTTTGTTGCAGCGCGATTGTTATGATTAATCTAGGGGAAGTGGTTCGGATCGCGAGTAGTTTTTGTTGTTTGCAAAAAAGCTGTCTGATCACGTTCGTTGTGGCCTTGGGACGAGCCCACCGGGCCGACACGTGTATTGTGTTGTCTTAAGGTCCAGCTATATGCATGCTATCAGAATATCAGAACTTGTATGGCACATTTAATCTTATCTTAACTGTAGATTGTCTACAATAAATGTTTCTTTAGTTGAGTATTTTTGAAATTCGTTTTGTTTTGCCTCTTGATACCTTGACTGGTCTTCTGGTGGAGAACGCCTCAGGGCCTTTTGCTGTATTATTGAAATAGTATAAATAAATATGAAAAAGATAATGATGAATAATAAGGAATTTATAAACTATTATTATGTTATTATTTTTATAACTTCGGCAGCATTTACTATAATCTCACCTGATGTTTATTGTAGATGTGATTTAGTCTACTACGATAGAAGATGCTTACATAGAAAAAAAAAACTAACTCTAGGCTGAAAAAATCCAACCAAGGTATTTATAGCATTAAGAAAATCATCACCAGAAAATTCTGTAAAATATTTTACAAATTATACCAAGGAAGCATCACAACATATTCACATAATGTTAAATAACGTCGGAAAATCTTCATCAAAATAAAATTCTGCGAAATATTCTACAAATAACGTCAAGAATGCACTACTCTCTTAAAATTAATACTAACCATTTCTGTGTGGTGTACACGTTTGAATGAGTAAAGAAATAATCTAACAGGGCCTTAAACAGTCTGAGGCGCGACCAGTGAGTCAGGTATCAGCGGTGCGTAAAGCGAGCTCTGAGCAGTGGGGAGGCCACTGAGGATATCAAACGGCTAACAAACACGTTGATACGATAATATATATATATATATATATATTTCCTTTATTTGATGGCTTCGTGCGATTAGCACATTTAGCCAGTGTCAAATTAATTTTTCTTACAAGTAAGTAATACATAAATAAACAATATTTCCTTCCTGATGATGATAATGAATGATAATAGAAATGAGAAGTGAGAAATGATATCCCCCAACCCCTCGAGTATCTTCAGTAAAGATGTGGGGCTTTACTAAGTCCTCACGCGGACCTCTTGAGAGAATATGAAAAGTGCCGTTGTACTGTTTTGTTTCATTTGCCAACACTCATGCACACTCACAGCTAATAATCCACCATTATTTCACATTAATATTCGGCATAACACAAATTTTAGAAAAACACATGACAGATAACAGACATGACTCTTCACTTTCGCGCCACGAAGTCCTACGATAATATTAACAGACTTTCAGAAAAAACCTCTATGGTACAGAACTTTTTAAACAACCATGACCACGGAGTAGTACCACGTTGGTTTAATGCTCTAAGAGTACCACTAAAAAGTCTGGCTATGCAGGAATCGGTGGCTGTCTTGCTTCTTGTTTTCATGTTTCAATAGTGTTTCGGTACTCAGAAACAAAAAGGATTGTTGTGCTCTAAAATCTTAACTCATGTAACAAATATCTGGTGGAGAAGTTCGATTATTTCTTGAATTAAACTGGCACACATCCCCATGCAACTGTGCCCAAATATCGGTTACTCGGAGACAACAAAAGACATGGGTAAGGATATCGTTAATAATTACTCAAACATCTGTGGTTTTGGTGGTTGAAAGTATTGTTAGGTCGAGCTGTTAGGGGAAACATAGCTAGTTTCCCATTGGTTAAGGATTCCGGGTTGAAATGTAGTCTCATTGTCACTAGCAATCAGGTGAGTTGAAAACCAAGCACTTCCCCTTTGTTGCGTAAAACAAAACTAATGATAGGAACAGTCCGTTGGCGATTTCTCCCATTCTCATCCTTGCGACTGTTGAAGCATATTTATCTGTTTTTGTGCACTCAGTGCGCGTGTATACCGATTTGCATCTTTGCATAAACACGCCGCTTAGCACGTCACTGCATTAACAATTAGAGTTTTTTTAACAGTTTAGAAAATCGATTTCAGTTTTATTGGAACGATGAGATACGTTACGTTACGTTACGTTGAGATATTTAGATGATTTTAATTTGATAGAAAATCAGCTGGCTCATAAATTGGCATTGATGATTGACTGCTAAGATATTTCAAAGTATCAAGATCACTTTTCAGCTCAACACTTTCAAGCGGTTTGTCATTTTTTGTTCTGTATAACTTCGCGTGCTATCTTTTGTTACAGGAAATAATATGGATCAAGTTAGTAGCGGTTACAATTACTACTGTCTGATGTCTGTCTGAGCTTCCCGCCATCAAGAGGCAATGATTTCCGTTCCCATGCCGTCGACAGTGGTCGGCACTCGGCAGTCGGCACGGCTCGTTAACGCCGTTTTTAGGGCGTGATCGACGCAACGGCGCATGCCTGCATAAATTGCATCCAGACAGACCCTTCCGAACCCTTTCGACCAACACCTACACAAAACACACCATCCATGCCCATTGTCAACCCGACCTTGTGTCGAATTTCAAGCCGCAGCGTGACGCCCTTTCCAAAACCTGGCATACTGGAAACAATGCTGCCTTTTTACATTTGCAAAGCTTAAAAAGTGTCGTGTCTCGTCATTTTACTTGCAAATTCACGTGATTATGCATAGTGGAGTCGGGCGAAGATGTATTTACGTGTGGATTGTATGCATTGTGTTTTGGATACGCGTGTGGGCACGCACCAATGTGCTTCGCTAGAGCACAACACAAACGCACGCTCCCCTCGGCACTGCACTCGACTTTGTACGGCAAATGATCGATGCAACTCGCTAAGTATTCGCAGCTCGCAAACGTAAATGGGCATTATACGCCTTAGCACGTTCCACATTAAATTATGACCATTCTGAAAAGTCTTTTCACTTAACTTAATTTGTTCCCTTGAGCAACGATAACGGCCAAATTATCGAATTCCGATGCTATTATATTGAATGCGATAAGTATTTTATGGTCACCCCACGATCATGGTCAGCATTGCAGTTTAGTTCATTACACAGTCCGGCGGCGGAGCAGCGACAATTCAGAGAGGACTATACATAATTTAGCCATTAATTCTCGAAATGACTCTTGGAAGTTCTGCACTAGCCAGACGGCGCTGACCGGCCAGCGCTATAATATGCATTTGTCAGCTTTGACTGCAAGTTTAAAGACTCTTATTGCTAAACTTGGCTGATTTCGAATCCCGTAATGCAGTCATAGCTAAACACAGCAGCGTTAGAGGACACTTTATATGGTGATCGACTGTATTTTATGTGTGCTGATGAGCTGAAGCCCACGCTCACACGTCAACGAAGAGTTTGGATTCTATTTAAGGCACACTGAAAGATTGCACCAACTTTCGCCAAATACTTATCACATGCGAAAGTTTGTGTGTATGTATGTGTGTATATTTGTTGCTTCTTCACGTTGCAACGGATGGATGGATTTGGATGAAATTCGGCATACACATAGTATATAACCTGGATTAAAACATAGGATACTTTTATCCCGATATTCCTACGGGAACAGGAACCACGCGGGCGAAACTGCGAGCGGCCGCTTGGAAGACTATAAAAACTAACGAATCTGGACGATATAGGTAAATTCATGTCTTTATCTTGAATTTGCTTGCTCAAATAAACGATTGTATAATTTTGACTGAATCATAATTATTTTCGAAAACATTAAAATTGCAAAGAAATTACTTAAAATCTTTATGCTTGTGAATCGCAATTGAGTTGCTAAATATTTTGGTAACCAAGACCAATATAATATTTATTAAATGTTTTAAGATTCTGATAATGCTGATAATGTATAAGCAGTCTCAATCGTCGCCCTACGTATTTTCGACCTTATGACAGAGCCTGTAAGGATGGGCAGTTTTAAATGTTCATGGATCGAGTCGAGGTGTTGTCTTACAAACGCACAAATATTTCCATAGCGTTGTGCACTGGGCTGGAGAAAGTTCGGGTAGGTTCAAGGACGAGCCGCCCGGTGCTATTTGCGGCGCGCGGCGGGCGATCGTCAATGCAATTAAATTTGTAAGCGAAGCTTTATGTTCCGAGCTAAATATAAATCGATGGCGCGACGTTGCCGTGCCGACCATCACTTTCATTCGTTGCATAGTTAGTATTTCTGAATTGGACACTCGCATGCGATTGCTATACAATGTTATTTTTAGTTTATACAAAACCTGAAAGCTGTTTGTTCAAAATCAGTAATAGAATCGATTTCAATATTTTTTATACCATGTTACATTTTGACCAAATAATATTTACAAAATCTCAAATAAAGTATAACCTACTAAAAACACACAACGGCACAGCACAAAAAGCCTGTAACTTCGTGAGTTTTCAAGATATAATAATATAATATATATATATAATATTTTAACTCTTTTTTGTACTGATTCTTAAAAATGAAAATATTTGACCCGTGTTTCGATTTTCGTTTAAACTAAAAATAAGGTTGTATAAAAGCCGTAGTTTTTACAGCAATATTGTGTTGTTGATTAATCGTTACCATAATTATGTTTCTGCGATCATAGAGTTTTACAGGATTGCAGATATTTTTTCATAAAATTGATGTTTAATCAAATTACCTTATACAAAAGGACAAAAGGGAGCGTCATTCCGTTAAGAATGTGAACGTGGTGTGGCAATCGGCAGCCGTAGTAAGCAAAGTTCAGTAGTTCAATGAGCGCACAACGAACACCTATAGCGTTCATTGTCCCTTCCCAAAGGTCATATTTGGCAGAACAAATATCGTAGGATCGCACTAGAGCTCGACAGTAGATTTTGTCACAAAAAAATAATATATTTTTTTTTTCGAAAATTTACTAGATGACAACTAGGAAGCAGATGCTGTACTCAATTGTTATTGTTCAAAAAAAGTGTCGATCATTGGTTACTGTCCAACTAGGGTGCCACCTTTTTTTATGACGAATAAAGTATTTTTCATTTGTTATACCTACTGTTATACTACTACTGTTATACCCAGTTTGGCCGTTATTTATATTTTGGGGGCGTAAGACGTAATAACGACAACTGGATAAGTTAATTATATATTGATATTTTAAATAATTAATGAATATAACAATTAAAAGAATGATGTCGCTTCGGCGGATCAAGTTGAAGTCTCTTCTCAATTGTTTCTCCTCTCGTGACGTCTTATTAGAAAAAGGTCTGCCGAACGCGACGGCTGCCAGTAGGTTCGCGCCTCCAAGCAGTCCCGATCACTACAGGAGCTACGCCCCTTCGGCAGACGTCGTGTTCTGTAACAAAGGTAAAACAGCTGAGAGTATGCCTGCCTTTCAGGGGAGGACGAATATGGATGCAGCTCATGTCTGCTAGCTAACATCACATTCTGCCAGAGGAGTACCTGGAAGAGGTACTTGAAGTTGACACGTGATGTGAGCTAAAGTCGACAAAACCTCCCCACAGAAAGGTCGATTCATCCAACTAAACATAAGTTACAAATATAAGAGACAAAGCAAATAAATCATATTATTTATCACCCCCTTTTTACCTGCCTAACATCTAGATATACATTAGATTATAAATATAGTTTTTACACCATATAACAATCAAATGAAACCTACATCTAACGTTCCCTGGATACTTCAATCGTAAACATAACCGTAAACAACTATAAACATTTAGCTGCCTCCTGAGTGTGTTCGACTCGAACACCTCACCGGATTATATAAGTCCGTTGGTGAGTTTCAGTAAACGAACCAAAGTTCATAATTTCGACGGATATTTTAGCGACAAGTAACTATACTACGGGTTTCGTTTTCTGGAACTCAAATCGTTAGTGCACACATATAAACTACGTAAATATTATAATAATAAATTATTAGTAATAGAGTGTCAACCATCACTTAGACACTTGTCATGACAACTTTTTTCATAACTTCATTAAGTTTATTTACCATTATAAAAACTCTTTCATAACGACATCGACTTAAATGACATCGTGCACCTTACACGCGTCATCGAGCAAAAATCATCAATACTCTTTGCTCTCATCCCCCTCTATAGAAGGCATTTGACATCTGCTCAAATGACAACTCGATGTCAAACCTATAATGACAATAACAAATTAAATGAACAAATTATTAAAATTTACGACACAATTATAAACTATAAAATTTTTTTTAATAGAAAATGCTAAGAAACACGAAAAGCTTTATCAAAAGACCTAGTAGCTAACTCGTATGTTCGGCCAGTGAATCGCCCTGGGGTAAAGACCTTCTCCAAACGACCTGGACTGAACACCTGACCTGCAGCCTTTCTTGCATTGCGGACTCTCCGCTTGTGCTGCGTCCTCCTAGACTCCTTAAACCTATATAAACCAACCTTCGAAACCTTAAACCTACTACTAGCTCGTGGCAAAATTTTATTCCTCACCCGACTCCTACTACGAACTCTAACATAATTCGTGACCTTCCTTTCAGCTTTCCTTTCTGCTTCCGGCAAACTGCACTTCTCCCGAACCTTGGATAAGGCTCTAGACCAACCTACATCAATAGCTGGCGATGCATCATCGTGCGGCTCCAACAACATGTCAGAAGACCTATCTCCTGGCAAAACTACTACCTTACCAACATCTGAGCTGCCTACCTTATCTTCTATTACACTTTCAACTAATAAAGCGCTTCCGCATCTGCTCGCACTATCTTCCTGTAGATTAGTGACCTCTAAATTATTAAAAACATCAGAACCTTTGTTTTGCAAGATCTGCAACCCGTCGTCGCAGGATGTAGGAGGAGCGATTTCGCTTCCTAACTCACCTACTGGGCTACGATTCTGACCATCTATAGCCACCTTCTCTGTCTCTACGCAACACATATTAAAAGAACTAGATACGCTATTAGTAATAGACAAATTATTAGAATTTGACTGGATTGGAGCGAAAGAGATTTGATCTTCTTTCATACCATCATCTACCATATCTATTTTAACATTTTCAATATCGGGACTTGGGAATATAGGGGAATCAATACAATTAAACAACGTAACTTCTTCTGCGGGCTCGGAGCGTAGTGGCGACTGTGCTCGGGGCTCGGAGCGTATCTCAGCACTCGAAGTTCGTGGCGGTGACTGCGTTCGAGACACTACGTGTGTCTCAACGCTTGGCGCGCGTTGGACCTTTGACTGCGTTTGGGACACAGTATGTGTGTCTACGCTGGGTGCGGGCATCGGAGACCTTGTTCGGATCTCGCACTCGGTGCGCCACTCAGCGTCTCCTCTTCGGTTGGCACGCCAATTCGACGCGTCACTATGCTGACGTCCATTATGACGGCTGTAATTTCTTCGACTTGCGCTATTGAACATCGAAGTGTTAGTTTCACGTACTATGCGTGACGAAACAGTTTCATCTCTCGGAGGGTACGTCACGGGAGATGGTGGACAATAATAATTCACAGGGAATTCTTTATCAAGAATAGAAAAAATTTCATCTAAGTGCATTTCAGGTTTAAATATCATGTCATCAAAATGACGAGCCGCTCCTGTTAGATAAGCACGAAGAATAATTGGCAAATCCTTCTCTCGCCATTCGCAAATAGCAGCGACACGTTTAAACTCGCGAGCAACATCAGCGACGGATACACCATCAAATCCACTGAAATACTCAATACTCGGCATGGTTGCTCATTTAAAAATATTAAATATCATATATCGCCTGTTCTCCAGTTAACGGCTTCTTCTGTGTGTGCGAGCGTCTCAGCACACAACTTCTTGCGCGGATTCTTCCGTGTGTGCGAATGTCTCAACACACAACTCTTGCAAAAAAAATAACGGATCGTTGCACCCTGCAACGCCTTTTGCTTCTTATCCTGCGAAAACCTACTCTACACGGTTACTGTCCGTGACTGGCCCTAGCTAATAAAATATGGAATGTATCCGGAATCGATACGGTGCGTCCACCATTTATTATACCCAGTTTGGCCGTTATTTATATTTTGGGGGCGTAAGACGTAATAACGACAACTGGATAAGTTAATTATATATTGATATTTTAAATAATTAATGAATATAACAATTAAAAGAATGATGTCGCTTCGGCGGATCAAGTTGAAGTCTCTTCTCAATTGTTTCTCCTCTAGTGACGTCTTATTAGAAAAAGGTCTGCAGAACGCGACGGCTGCCAGTAGGTTCGCGCCTCCAAGCAGTCCCGATCACTACAGTACATAGCATAAAAAAGAGTATTTATTTATTTGTCCTTAAAAACGTATTTTTGTTGCTCTTTGCGACATTAAACAAATATTTTGTGGCTGTGGATACCAGTTTATTTAGTCTCCAGTAATAATCAGTTTTACGTAAATAGAGTATTTTAGCGTACTATATTGGTGTCGTTGATTAAGTACGCCTACATGAAAAAGAGGACAATACCCTATTTTAGAGTACGGGTGGCAACCCTATGTCCAACACTGGTGCTGCTACCCTATATCACCTAATGGTAATTATTATGCTTAAGAAAATCTGGAAAAAAAAATTGCTATCTTCCCCGTTTTTTGTTATTAAGCGTGCCGCTTAAATTTCTCAAAGTACCAGGCCAGCAGAATCTCTAGGGGCTTGTTTGTCGGGCAATATTTCATCAGCGGGAGCTTGTTTTACGAGCTTCAGCTGACTTTTGACCCTTAGCGATATGCTTTACACCGTCTGCTGCTGTTATATGAAATACTTATAATTATGTTAGTTATGTGAAAGTGAAAGTGGCAGAATTAAATTCTCTCGCAATAAGTGTTGGATTTATAAGAATATTTTCTGTTGTTGTTACAAACAGACATACAATTGATTTCTAAACTCAATATTACCTACTCCGATTCGCTTGAAACTATGTGCACAAATGGCCTTTGGGTGCTAGACATCGCAATATATCAGTTTCGAATTAATGCAGTCTGCAATAGGCTGCGAATGACGTTTGCACAGCAGATTTATAGTAGCGTTGACTCGTTACTTGATACGACGCTAACATAGCAAACAGCGCTAATTTGCATTTTGTTGTTTGTAATTGTGCATTATTATTTTAATCGTACGCCGACTTATTTTAGAGCTCACAATAAAATCAACATTATTTTGTTATAAATGTGCCATATGATTAAAGTAATGGCACCAGTCTTCGACAGGACTCAAAGATCGATTTTGTTCACTTATCATCATTCATCATAATTAAAAATAGGGGTAAGCAGCTGATTTTTGTCCTTAACAATATTTGAATACAGACCAACTGTTTTCTAGTCGTTATCAAGTAAAATTTCAATAAAATTCTAGGTATATTAGTTCTTCGTGACGAAAACTGGTTTCAAACACGGTGCCGAACACTGGTGGCACTATGGTAGGTAGTAGAATAGAATAGAATGTTTTTATTTAGTAAGAATATGGTTGGTATTACAAGAAGTTGGTCATATTTTTATAGTTTCACATTTCTGCCATGTAGACATGCAGAATCTACAATACGGTTCAATTAATTTATTTAAGAATATCAATTTGTATTTAAAAAGTGTATAAATAGGTATATTGGTATTATTATTAAGATAATTAGTATTCATTAATCCATTGCATCACTATTCACTAACCAACATAGTTACGATAATAAAAACCAACATAGTAGGTATCGATTTTCATTAAAAAAAACATTACCTACTTATTATACTTCTCATGTAGGTATATTGTTTCCATAGTTCCATATCACGTATAATAAACACGTCTGACAAATCGTAAAATAGAATAATAATACTTATTTAATGGCGTCTCGTTGGGCACGATCAGTTGCAGACTTGGCCTGCGCAAGCGCAAGTGCACTGGCAGTGCATTGGTTGCGTAAAAACACTGATTACTGCACACTTCGCGACGACTTGGTGTGTCATAAAACTATATTTATAGCAAGAGCCCTAACCGTACTCAACAGAAACTTTGTTGTTGTAGGTACTGAATGTACCTAGCTATGTATGTAAGCATTATGGCGCGTTACGTGAAACATTTTAAACAATCGAGGTCGCATTGTTATAGACACATTGTTAGACATTTACTTCCCGTCGTAAACTGGCGTAGGTAACCTTAGGAATTACACAATGCGCATTATAATAACAATTAAAAAGTGCATTTTCAGATGCATGAGTATAAATAAATAAAAAATGAAAAAATGCATTTATTTCGACCAGTTTAGGATCATATAGACAACATAACAATTTATATAAATTAAATAAAATAAGAATCAAAAATAGTAACACAGAATCAAAACTAAAATTAAAAATTATTAATAAAAAATAAAAATTATAAAAACAAAACATTTAAAATACAAAATTAAAAATAAATCGAAAAAAACTAGGTACTAAATTCATTAAATAATATTTGAAATATATAAATAGTAAATATAGGTAGTAATAGTATAAATTAACCCTTAACTATAGGATATGTGGTAGGCAAGTACCTTTCAAAGTCAAAGTCAAATTTTTTTATTCAAATAAACTTACGAAAAGTGCTTTTAAATCGTCCATAATTTTTTTACCTACTACCCTACTACCCATTCAACATTCTTTTTTGGCTGTGGAGAAGAATGGACTTTATTTTATGGCACTAGTGTTGGACACAGTAACCCAGTTATCGTCCGCAAACAATAACATAAAATTTCATTAAAATTTTACCAGATAACAGCTAGGACACAAGTGGTCTATATTTAATTGTTGTTAAAGGCTAAAATCAGTAGCTGACCTCCATTTTGAATGGTTACAAGAAAAAAATGGCGATCATTGGATGCCTGTCGAAAACTGTTGCTATTCACAGCCAAGTCGTAGCCCATGGACTTAACGATGATCCCCTTACAACTAACCTACAACTTGCCTATGAAATGAATGCATAGATGTTAAGGCAACAAAAACTAACACAACAATAAAACGAATAAACAATGTCTTAGTCATAACAACTTAGGAACCTTATGTCGATTGCGATGCTAATAAACAGAGGTTTATCTTACAACAACAGACGGAATGCAAATTTATTGCAGAATTGAAACAAAAATAAACATTATATACAATAAATTGTAGGTATTCTATAGTAAGCGGCATAAAGAATATATTATTTGCTGCCTTGTCACAAGCTTGTCACAGAAATGAAAGATGATTAATCACCACAAAAATGTCAGCTTGGCAGCTTATAAAAATTTGCAAAGACATTTGAAGGAGTTTCACCCGGAGTTCTTGTTGTAACGCGTGTTGTGAGTGAGACTCCATTTTAATTTCTATCTACCGTACAATTGTACCCTTATCTTGCTACTAATAATAAAAAATACTTGAAATTGGCTAAATGCTAAACGCGAAGCCTGCGAAGCGAGAATTTATATCAAGATATAAATTTGAATACTGTTTTTAATCATTCGACAGTTGATATTATTGGACTATTGTTTATATAAGACGTTGAAGTTGAATGCTTACGACGAAAGACGCGACGCGACTTACGAAACGAAATAAAAATATTTAAGAATTTCTCTGAGAGAGATAGCTGTTGGCCTCGAAGGGGTATGTATTACAGCGCCACCGGGCTTTGTTGGGGGCGGCGGCGAGAAACTTAAAGGGTTCCTCAAGCCGTGTAATTGAAACACCTTGAAACGCCGTCAGAGGGTTTCAAGAGAATATAAGAGAATAAAATAAAGAGAATATATTCAAGAGAATAAGGGTCGCGTCTCCTCGTTGGTCGAAGGAAGAAGTTGTGGCTGCGGACAATCCGGGACATATCGAGCAGTTGTTCCATCTGGCCTTGAACAAAAAAGAATTCAAGAAGCTAACGGCCAACCTTCAATCTGGAAGAGGCACAAGAAGAAGAAGCGTGTCCCCATTCCCTACTAGATTCTCCGAGAGTTTTGGATCGGATCGGGGACCTTTTCGTCTCAAAGTCAAAGACAATTTTTTTTTATTCAAATAAACTTACGAAAACTGCTTTTTACTCGTCCATACTTTTTTTACCTACTACCCATTCAGGACGTCTATTTTTTAGCTGTGGAGAAGAAGTCTGTTCTAAGTGATTACTTTGATGGCCATCGTCAGTCTATAAACGTCCCACAGCTGGGATCTGACCTTCCCACATAATCTATGAATTGGGACAATAGGAGGTTGACCTTAAACCCTGTCACGTTGCCCAATGAGGGTTGATAGATCGAAAACTCGATACTATTAATTATTTGATTAGTACAGTATCAATTGATCATTATATAGAGCGGCTTGTACCGGAATATTGAATATCAATTATTATTTTTTTAACTTAGCTGTGTCACTATTTATTTTAAACAACAATGATTTCAACAGGACTTGGAACGGAATATTAAATCTCGGCTTAAGTTTTTTTTCTTACAACTAGATCTATCATTATTATTATTTACTTCAAACGCCGAGGATGTGCGTTAAATCTATGTATTTTAATATTCCACCGCAAGCCATGTGTTTATCTTCGTGTAACTTGAAAATAACTGTTATTGACAAATTGCTAAGTCCACGATTCGCTAGACAAAGTGGTACTCGGCATGAAATACGAGATGCGATTTATAAGTTCGCCCGTGCTCATTGTAACACTGGTCATCATTAGTCTGTGGTCTGACCGGTCTCTCGATTACATAACGTTTCCCACTCCGCGAAACAGATAATAATGCCTTTCCTGGCGGACTAAACGATAACTGAAAAAAAAACATTTTAACCAAAAAGGTGTTAATTCCATATAATATGTGGCTTAAATTCTATGGCTATATAAAGAAACAGAACTCTAAAACTAAATAAAAGAGTTATTTTAAACATTTAATTTGTTTACTATAATAACCTTGTAATAATAAGCTGTTTATGATTTAGTATTATAAAAACCTACATATTGCGTTATCAATGTTAGAAAAACAATACTTTGGCTAAAGTTGCTTATCAATTTATCATATCTTAACAAATTTATCATTTTATTTTGCGTGTAAACCAGTTTGGGTTGATTCACTGACGTTGCTTTACTTTAGTTAAAATGTTTTTCATATGTTATTTAACATGACGTGAACAGGTTATCAGTTTTTTTTTTACTTTTCAATAACTTTTAACGAAAAACGATATCAATAATAATTGTTTTGATACACTCATTGAGGTAAGCAAGTACAAAAAATAATGATTAATATTATAATTTAATTTGCTGGTAACAGCGATAAAACGAAGCACCTGCGCTTACGCAGACTTAGTGTGTAAATTATTGTTTACATCCTCGTTATGTAATCAACTGGTTCGCAAATAAGTTAAGACTTACCTAAACTGATATTATTACGCGTCCTATTATAATAGAGTTGTTTCGTCTAATATACTCGTATTTCATAAATACGCTTTCTCTTCACTGTTGTTCATCGTCTATAAATAGTTTTGTTATGCTTAATTTGACATGTTTATACCTTATAAAAGGCGAGATATTTTGTTTAATGTACTCATTCAGACTTCCTTATTCTCAGCGATGCGGTCGGACCGGTGACATTTAGCACCGATGTCGCTTTAAACTGAGCTTTAGTGCTCCAATCTTAATTGGGGGACACTAAAAACGATAAGGACCAATTACTCTGAATATTATTCGTAGAAACAGCTCTATAGCAGGTCGGCCATTTTGTAAAACGCACGCGTTTATAGTTTAGTTCTTTGGACGCACTTCCTGGATAGTGCATTTCAGGCAGGAAGGAATACCAAATTAGTATACGTACTATATCCTGCCTATAATATAAATGAATTTACCATTGATAAAGTCATGAGAGAGTACAAAAATATCACTGAGACTCGCAAGAAACGAACGATAGTAGCTGGACGAAACGGCTGGTAATAATAATAAAAACATATTGCATTCAATTTTAGACTCTGTGCTGTGTATCCATAAAGTCGGTTATCACTGTGAAATGAGATCTGCCACATCTTGTTTGCTGAACAAAATGTTCCTGACATTTGATGATTCAATTGAGCTCGGCAGCGATTACACATTGTTAATACTCGAGTAATTGGCGTATATGAGTCAAATGGTCTTAAACTTGATTTAAAAATAGAACTTTAATAAAAAAATCTTCCATACATTTGTGCAATTTGAATATTTTAAACAACTTTGTTATTAAAAACAAAGTGAACTAGGTATACGACGCCAATTCGCGCTGGGCCGAGGCGTTTTAGGTTATGTCCTATTCTTCCCTTAAAGGCTGCTGATGATGGTGAGATATACCTAGGTATACTAAATATGAAGGCTCTAATGTTTATTTTATGCCTGTCTGCCACTATACATTGACGATTATACAACAGTATCAAGGTGTTAAAACAAACGATAAGCATCGATGTATTGCGGTCTTGTCCTGTCTCGCGCGAAAGTGTAAAGCCGAACACTTTGGTGAAGTGATGTTCGAAGTTACATTCTATTTTATAAGACTTCAATTGTTTTGTTATGTTGTATGCTATGTTGTGTACGGTATGTATACTACTTTGATTGTTGGCAAATGATATATACTTTAGTTGATCGGTTGTTGTTTTTAAGATTTATCCAAGAAGTTTAACTGAAGCTTTGGTAGTATCACATAAGTCAGCTAAAGGTTTTTCGGATACCGGCATTTGGTAGTGGACACGGCAAATGCAAAATTTTATTACTTAATTTTTTGTGTTTATAAAGAGAATTTCGACAGTATAAAAAATGCTGTAGACAATATAGAGCGACAATTAGGTATCACATAATTCAGCTAAAGATTCTTCGGAATCCGGCATTAGGCAGTGGTCACGGCAAATGCAAAATTTTATTAAAACTTTTTGTGTTATAAAGAGAATTTCGACAGTAAAAAAAAATGCTGTAGACAATATAGAGCGATAATATTAATATAAAAAAAAATTACATGTTTGACTACCATGTCGCTGTAGAACGAATTTATTGCTCTATATAAATTTTTCCTACAGCTTTAAGAAGTCACTACCGGGGACCGGTTCTTCAAAATTAAAATTTTGTTAATGAACAATAAATTGGCTCGCCGTTTTTGTGCCATAAATAAAATAAAAAACCTGACCTTCTTTTTTAATTATAGTTTTCCATCTTATAAAATTATACGATAGGTACGAGCAACACGATCGAGCGGCTCCTTTTATAATAATTAATAATATCATTTTATAAAAATCAAATAAAAACAAGTTGAACTCTCGTAACTAGTCAGTGTAACGAAATATGAGGAGTAGCTTGTGATTTTTGACAGTTTCTACGGAACGGAACGGATGGATACACGTGAAGAGCTAGAGCTACTTCGGTCCTAGTAAGAGTTAGTAAACAGTCGATCAGCTTCTATCTAACTTAGAGTCGGTGAGGTGACATTGATATTTGGTCACCCATCCGGTGACAAGCAATTGCTAAAGGAGCTTAGCTTTCACGATTGTACCTAACCAAAATGTAATGCGATAACCAGCTTCAACAAGGTAAACTACTTGTATTTATTTGCAACTAAAACATCTGAGTTTGTGTGATGACTGATGACATTGGCATCTGGTCACCCATCTGGTGACAAGACATTGCTAAAGGAGCTTAGCTTTCACTATTGTAATCAGAATGCGTTGCGTTAGCGAGGTCCAACAAAGTGCCATTTATTTTTATTTCCTTGTAGGGTAGAAGTACCGGTATTCGGCCACTTAAGCGACTTGCTGACTTTAGCGTTCATTTTTGATATGATGATGTACACCAAAAAATTTTAATAATTCATTATATTATCCAAATATAGTCTAGTTTTATAAAATCCATTAATTATAAACATATCTTTGGCTGGTAATTTACAAATAATCTATAAACATAAAAGTAGCAAAAACACCGGTTATCGGCCATTTTAATCAGTTATCGACCACCTGTGTACCGGATCGGCCGCATATTTTACAGGACAAAAATGAATCTTGTTATAAGCTCAAAGAGTTGATATTCTTATGTTTATTCTAACACACGCATATCCAAATTAAACGCTGAAAATACATCTCTGAAAAAGACATCTCGTTTCTGTAAGGTCTGAAAATAGATAAAATTCATTTAATACAATTATGTAAATAAAACAAAGAATTACGAATATTGATTTATTTTATAATCCGTTTAAGGTAAGTATTTATATGATTGACATGATTATTGATTAATATTATTTATGATTAATATTTCCATTCTGAAAAACAATAACCATTCTTGAAATGAAAAAACAGATTTAAATCTTAATCAAAATGATATATTTTTACCTCTGATAACAGAATCAACAAAAAGCTCTTCAATAATGTTACGTAAAAAATCAAAGAAATATACTTACATTTATTTTGATTTGTAACAAAAAAACAATTATTATTTATTAAAATCAGGCAGTAAAAGTCTTCAAAACTTCTTCTCTAGCATTTTGAGCCATTTGACATAACTCACATTCATATTTTGTGTTAGCTGCCTCATTGTAAGATATATTATCTCTTAAGTTTGTGCATTTGAGGTGATACCATCGAATGCATTGGTCCACAGCCAATATTTTTTCCCCTTCTTCCTCAGTATCACTAATCAGGTCAAGATTACAGGAACCACATTTAATATGTGATTGCGTTTCTTGTACTTTTCTTTTCTTTACCTTCGCAGTTTTTTTCTCAATCTTTACCTTTTTTGTAATGGTTCTTTTTTTTCAGCTCCCTTTCTAGTTTACGTTTCTTTATTTGGTTTCCTTAGTCCTCTTTTTCTTTGTCTTTATTTATGTAATATTGTTGCCAAGCTTTAGATGATATAGCGCTTGGATATTGGTTTGAGGAACAGTGAGTTTTAGTTTTTGCAAAAGTATTTAGATGCTTTTGAAATAAATCCTTTGGTATTTCGTAGTTTAATGTTTTTAATACTTTATCATTGTCTGCTATTTTTATTATGTAAAATTTTTCATGATGAGTCGTATTTAAAGATTCTACAGAAGGGATCAGTTGTTTTTCTACTAAAGCAATAGAATCATCCTCATGTCTAATTGCATTAAAATTATCAATTGTTGATGCAGCCGAAGGAAGGTCTAGATTAGATACAGTCTGTAGTGGAGTTTCTTCACTGATAATTACTGGCGAGTTGTTTTCTTTATTAGGTTCTATAGTGCATAACTGTTTTTTGTGAGATGAAATATTTAAAGACTATCCAGACATACAAAAGAACCAACGTCGAAGATCTGAATAGAGCTGTTATAGTCGCTGTGCTTTGCAGAAGATTTTCCTACAATTATGGGTCTGGGGCTACCCGATGTCTTTTCAGCAGGTATGTTAACTTCAACAACTAAAACAATCGGCGTGTTGGGGAGTCGAAGTGGATTTTGGAATTGGAATGCGAGGAGGCGTAACACAACTATCTAAAGATAATTCTAAAGATTTAGAGTGTCGGAATGATTGTGAATTGTGAATCAAGGGCGCCTTTGATTTTGATCGCCGTTTCTATAAATATTGTTCTTTAGTGTGATCAAGTTCACGATAACTTATATTTGTTTCTCAAAGCTTCCTCGGTATAACCGAATCTTCTGAAAGGAACTTTATTTATTTTCTTTTTAGCGACAGGAGCCATCTGTAAAAAGACAAGTACAATTCCAAAACCAAGCAAGCATCAAACCATATTTTTCACAATTGACGGGTTAAAAAGCGTTAGTGATTTAGCATTTGAGTGATTAGTATTATTAATACATAAGCTTTCAGCTATATTTTTTCACATGCAAATTAAGAAAAAAATATTGAATAATAAAACATTCGACGGCCGGAAACCAATTTATTTTTTACTAGTGATCGGCCATCTTATATTTCCTACGGCCGTAAACAGGTTTTAGTTTAACTAGTTATCGGCCGTCTTTTCTATCCCATGTCCGCAAACAGGTTTTGTTTTTACTAGTTATCGGCCGTCTTTATTACCTACGGCCGGAAAACGGTTTGAAGTTGACTAGTTGTCGGCCGTCAAATATTTAGTATTTCAGGAGGTCATATCTTTAAAAGTATAACACTTACGTGCGGCCGGACACTAGTAACAGTTTCATAAAAATCTAGTTCTTGATAAATATTATAACTTCTATGTTGGTAAGTTTAAGTTTATCGAAATAAACGCAAAGAAAAAAGGCACACAAAAAACTAGTTTGCGGCCCCCCGGCCGATAGCTGAATTTTGCAGTAAATCGTTAACGTGTTTACCGGCCACCAGTAATATCTCAAATAATTAAAGTTTGATGAATTTTAGCACTTGAATATTAAAATTTAACATGTTATTGAAGCACAAACCAAACCAATCACCAGTTAATTGACAGTAACACTTGAAAAACTTACCTTAGAAATCAGTCCACTCACTATTTTTTTCGTAAAATTAAGCACACGTTCGCACAGCCAATTTTAAAATGTGAACTGACGGCACAATTGTCAGTCGTTGAGTTATTTCTCCCTGTGAATGAATGGCAAAGTTCAGACCTATCGAATGGCGTGCAATTTGAAAAAGTAAGTTGCATAATACTTCTATTATTCAAAATAATGTGCGAAGTGGCCGGAAAGAGGTAGTGTCCGGCGAACCGGTACTTCTACCCTACAACTAGCTAAGTACTTACTTGTATTTAAGTATTTGCAACAAAATAATAATATATTTTTATGTGCGAAGTAGAAGGAGATTGGTTATCCACGCCTCATTGGTCACGTCACTCACACATCACAATTTGTACTGAATAACAAAAAGTGCTTTTAAACATTCACAATTATTTGCTTTGTGCTCGGTCGGTGTGATTCATTGTTTTATTTTACATTATTGTAAGTATGTGAAGGAAACAATAATATTGTACAGTATATTATGCAGTATTAGTTTGTTGCTTATGTGTGCTTAAAGGGTGCACAAAATACTTGTAGATGCAATTTTGACAATGATTTTTTGTTATCGTTTCGCGTGTAAGAACTACTTTTCTTACACATAATTTATTTAGACCTAGAGACATTTATATAATGTCGGCAACACAAAAGCATCATCCCTGATGTTGCTGATGACCATTGGCGGCGGTCGGTGACCGCTCACCACTCACCATCAGGCGGCCCGCCTGCTCGTTTGCAGACAGACAATGTAAAAAAATAAACATATTTTATAACTTAATTAAAAAACTGAGTCGGAGCCCTTTGATTGACTCGACACATACTTTATGTTACACTAAGGTTGTATTTTTAGTTGCTATTTAAAATTCCCGTTTTTTAAGACTGTGTATGTGTCGTGCGTGTATTAGCAATTCAATCATCAATTCATATATTTTTAAAACATCTTAATTTTTTTTAAGTCTGACTGGCATAGTGTATTTTTTTAATGGTGTCGAATTTTATTATAATGACAAAAAGTTCAATTTCTTGTGGCATAGTGCCATAGACGAATAAAGGTTTAAACTTGTCGAAATTCTGAATTGTTTGAACAACGAATCAACAGGTTTTGCCAGTCTCGAATCTTTACGATGAATTCTGACATCGCATTATGAGCTGATAAGCCCATAACTATCAGCTTATGAATGGCCTTATCTAATACCTTTAAACGAGCAATTCTTGTATACCTATATGTATATTATATAATCTGAATCTCGGAAACGGCTCCAACGATTTTCGTGAAATTTAGTATTCAGGGGGTTTCGGGGGCGATAAATCGATCTAGCTAGGTTTCATTTTTAAAATACATTATTAAAAAAAATTACGAGCAAAGCTCGGTCATCCAGGTATTAACATATTAAACTAAACATGTTTGTAGTAGATAGTACAGTCGAGCACAAAGCAATCTTGACATATTATTCCAAATTAAAATTTTCGCGCAGTCTAGACTAAAGCATTACAGAATGGAAAAATAATATTATTAATTTGACAATAAAAGTTTATTTTTATGTAGGACGCCTCTTCTTTTCTCTCTCTCTCTCTCTCTCTCTCTCTCTCTCGTAACTTGACTTTTTTTGTCTTTTTTCTCCTCTTTAAACCTCTGCAGCAATTTGGAGCTAGGTCGCATTTATACTTTTTTTGACCCAGCGAAAGCCATTACGACTGCCCGACCTTGAGAAGGCCTGTCGGTTATGTGGGTCTCTGGTCTCACCCGTCCGCCTTTTCACACCCACTGACAAGGAGAGAAGCCCCAAGAGGTCGCGTTTATACTTGGCCTATCTACCTTTATCTGTGCAAAGAAAACGTCTACCATTATACCTACTGCTAAGCTAATAAAAATAAATACTCCCGTCCTCGAGTGTACCGTCTAACAAGCGCCCCAGTAATCGCCCGTGTGCTGTCTGTCACGGTCCACCGACGTATCTCCTTTACATACAATGCGTCTAGCCCGGCGTCGCCCGCCACGCCCCCGCATCGCCGCTAATTGTCTAATTATTTTTATTACCCGTTTGTTTGGGGCCCGCACGTCTCCCGGGCAATTTTCCAATTTGTTTGCCCGCCGTATAATATCGTTTATCAAACGTATTTATCGCTCCAAATTGTATGTAAAAAATATACTTCTCAAATTGACTAACACATTTTAGGGTTAACACTTTAATAATAGTTTTGTCCGAAAATATTGAGGCGGTGATACGATAACCTGGTTCTCGAGGTAATCATAATCAGTGCAAATTGGGCGTTACATGGCATGTCTTCAATTGGCATGAACACATTTATTGTTCAAAATTATCGAAAACCGGAAAATGCTACAGAAAACCGATATCCTTTTTATAGCCAAAGCAGCTCAAAAAACAAAATGACATCAATAAAATTAAGCCGTCCTCCGATTTCACGAACATTTCAAGCTCAAAACGAGGTAAATGTCGTGTCCACGTCAAATAAACAAAAATATTAAACACGAAGACATTATCGTTCGCATTTCGAATGATCGTTTCATTTTTACAGTGGTAGTCGGCAGGAGTACAGAATTATACGTAACAAAACAACGATTGGAAACCCAATCTGCTATCATGGAGCAACGTAGAATATTTATACTGAGGCGAACAATAAGACAGCGAACTCCGCTTAGCGTTATGGCCAAAATCGTGAGTGAAATAGCCGGTTCGGTTAGGTAATCGAATATAGTGGGCCCCATTGTTCGAGGCCAAGGTCTAAGTTGTTTACATCGACGATGATGCATTATTTAAAAGGCGAAACGAGTCGGGGCAGACGTCTCGCTCTAACGATAACATCTAACACGCTTCCGCTCGCGAATACAGCTTAAAGGTGTGAAAATGTTGCGTGTTTTTGTACGTTTACTAACTTTTGCTCTGTTTGTATACCCATGTTTGCGCAATACTAGGTGCAAGTTTTAGTCACGGTTTTATCACCATTTGCTCTCATACGAAAACGGA
This sequence comes from Eudonia lacustrata, assembly GCA_947562085.1. NCBI lineage: Eukaryota > Metazoa > Arthropoda > Insecta > Lepidoptera > Crambidae > Eudonia > Eudonia lacustrata. The sequence continues at coordinate 17,330,946 of OX387317.1, forward strand.
AATTTGTATGGCATTGCAGAAGCCCTGATAACTAACGAAAGTTCGGTGATGCTGTAATAAAGTCACCACCTGCGGCCATCAGCACACTCTCAAAAAAAAACAAATGACTAACGAGGAGATTTAAAATTTTGGCACACAAATTCTTGACCTTGTCATTAAATGATGAATGAAATTCGCACTTAACACCATGTCGGTAGTAAACGTTTTCGCTTATCTTAATTTACGTCTATTGTATTCAAGAAGCGTAACTTCGATAATATGTGTAATTTCCTATGTATCGAAAGAAACACAGTCATATAACAAGCAACACAAAATGTTGAGTACAGTATTTTTAAAGCTGCTATTTGAAAAATATACATCAACATTGTACACGCAAATATATTATATTGATAAGTCAATCATTGACGTATTAATGTATTGTGCAGGTAGGCAATCACGCATCAGACTTAAAAACACCAATATAAGCCGTACTCTGATAACTATGACACTACGGTGTTTACAAAGCTCCACTTATACTAGAGCTGTTTAATAAGATGTGTTATCATCAGTACACGTAAAACGTAAACACTTTTTGAGTTCACAAAAAACAAGTGAAATACGATATCGTGCCCAATTATATTTAGAATATAATACAATACTTACAATAAGCAAAAAAAAAACAACTGTCAGTCATTCTTTGAGATCTATATATTTAAATGTGGCAACATATCCATTCATCTGCGAGTTACAAAAAAAAAACCTGCTAACTATATCAAATCTGACGTAAATTAATGGTCCGGACTTGCTATTGACCTTGTACCGTGTAATACAACTATTGTTTTATACTATAAAAGGCCGCAAAACACATTACCATGTATTGTAGAATGCGATTACGATCTGCCATTTACATTTTAGTGTTGTGTAGATGCGGCAACATGTTAATTATGTATCTATAAATTCGTATTAACGTAGCGTTTTGTTAATTAAATTACGCGTTACAGTAAGTGATGTAATCGCTTGCGCCCACGCAGATTATTCGACTGTTTACGTTTAATTGTGACATTGTGTGTACATGTTAGGTTCATATTAATTTATATAAATGTTTGCAATGCATTGCAGATTTGAACGACAGACGCAATAAAAAACACATTTACCGTGTTTTGTGTCTTAGTTCTCTCCATCCTTCCAAATAAATCTTCCTTAAATCGAAAGCATTATCTACCTATGTTTATGTAAACTTGTGAGGCTTTTATGGTACATAGTAGGCGCCAAGTGCGCTAACAACCTACGCGTTCGGATTAAAATTATGATTGATACTTTTAACTTTGCATATTAGCGGTATGTAACAATAGGACTAGCATTGTGCTGGCCATAATGCAACTACATATTATTATCACGGAGTCAGTTCAGTCACATTAAATCTCATTTGCGAAGTGTACAAGCGCATAAATATAAATATAGCGTCTGGCGTCTTAACAAAAATGTTTGAATAAAAAGATAAAAAATATTGTTATAACATGAAATACCTACAAGTTGAGAAGAAGAAAAAATTACCCAATACACTGTCCCAATGCTGGGCAAATCATTGCAATAATCGCTACAATGGACGGGTGTTGGCTGGATCACCACACTGGCCAATTGCGGATTGGCCGACCTGGGATTCCTGGGAATCCATCTCTTTATTTATTTACTAGCGGCCCGTCCCTGCTTCGCACGGGTGGACATTTTTTTAAATATAGTCTATGTTCCTCAGCGCTAATGTAGCATTCTAATGGTGAAAGATTTTTTTAAATCGGTCCAGTAGTTTATTCGTTACAAACATACATACAAAAATACAAAGCTTTCCTCTTTATAATACTAGTATAGATTGCACTTATGTATTCAGTATCACTTTAATACAGTAATATAGTAATATAATAGAATATGATGGCCTGTTACAAACCCTGTTAGGGCATCGCAAAATTATAACTATTCTCTAAGTATCAGATTTAGCGCTTTACACAGCCACTGATGCGATGTATTATAATAAGTATTAGTTATAATAATAACAAATAATATTGCTGTGCTAATAATAAAAGTCGAAGTAAGAAAATCATTACGTCTTACACAGCCATACCAGGATCGCATCAATCAAAAGCTTAGTCTAGCCAGCAGCAACTCTTGTTTGATGAGCATGTCTCGCGTACAGGCGTTAGGTGCTAATTATGTAAGCTGTCGTAAGAACTTTCCGAGGCACGTTCGTTGTGAGCCAATGGAGAAGCGCGACAAAGGCACCTTGATGTGCCTTTGTTTTTATGCGATTGTTTCCTTTGTGGCGTACGCCACATGCGTTAATTATTCTATTATCTGGGTCTCAAGGCTTTTTCGCGGTAAAATATTTTAAGGTGTCTTATTTTTATTTCTAACACGGCGATGTCCTTTGCCATCATTATCTCCTTATAGCACCTAAGTGACAATAAAATTAAAGGAGGATGCGCACTTAACTGCTGATTTAGGATTTTATTTAATATCTTATCTCGTAACTGTCGGTACACAAAAATGCTAATAACGTTGTTATGACGACAGATTTAAATAGTCAGACCGACTTGTCAAGTCTTGTTTTTATTAACAAGCTATTTTTTTATTATATTTTAGCGCTCAGACTTATACGACATTACGACCCATATATTTCAACTTCCATTTGCCATTGCAATCTCATTTATCTTTGCAACTCGCGAATAAAAGGCTACGAATTTATTCCAAGGAATACGAGAACGTTCAAAAGAAATACAGTTTCAAGGCGATCGCTACTCATAGTTCATAATCGTGTATGTATTATTCATTGCAAAAATGTCCGTGGCAGATGTGCAAAATTTTCGCACCTTTTCTTAACGCCTCTTCCACGAGCATAAGCGTCTTGCGACGCGGTAACCGTATTTATAGTTCACTGCCCGTTATGCAACAGTCACTCAGTAAACGGCTATAGAAATAACGCAATGAACAGCGAGATTTGCAGTGCAAACGGTCAATGGTCGTGGCCGAGCAGTAAACCAGCTTTAGTGGCAACTTGCATTACTTTAATATTAACATTCGGTAAGAGGGCCGATCCGGTTGCCGTGGGCCGAAAGCTCATGAATGAGAAAGTCTAAACCGGTCCACCGAGGAGTGTCTACTTTCAAATCACAATAGTTCAGCTCGTGTAACTAGACGAGCGGCTTCTGTAAATGATTTGTAAGAAAAAACTATACTATAAAGGTCAAAAAATTTACCGCGAATTTCAATTTAAGTATATTGTTTGTCCTTGATCTATCGATTTAACCCTGCATTCGCGACGACATAAACAACTGCTTATTATTATTAACGTTTAAAAACTTTTTATTACTTACAAAAATGTTAGTATGTTTTTAATGTTTTCTGTGCACTACTTAGGTTTTATTAATATATTGTTATCTTCGTAAAAAACGAGTGTCTAGAACGTTCGACCTCGCGGCGATGTTTGTTATAGGCAAATGTTTAAAATAACAAGTCTTTTATAAACATCGAACCAGTCTAGAATTGTCCTTTATACGGGTCATTGTATTGGCTCTCGCGTTTGTACAATATGTAGGGTAAGCTAATATAGACAACACTAACATGCCTGTTGCAATCATTGCTACTTTGTAAATGGTAGGTAGGCACCTCAGTATGCACTTTGACAATACATTGATTTGTCCTCTTGAGATGTGGGCAAATAATATTAATATTGAACCTGCATTGGATCAGCGTGGTAGGTTTTGGCTTCCCCTTGTGTTAATTTTTAATATTCAGTATTTTCTTTTTAATTTTCTTCCATCCGCCCGCGTAAGGTCACAGAATACGTCCCTGAAAGCAAGCGAGACCAGTAATAAAATGACTGTCAATAGGTATACCTACCTACTTGATTTAATAAAACATATGTCTTTGTAAGAGTCTTAGGTGCCTATTATTCACAAAATCAGTGATTTCTCACAATAAAACACACCGGACTATTTGAAGGCAAACATATTTAAATGCCCAGCGTGTGTTCCGAATGCACGTATTTACAAAATGGCGCGAACGCGATTCGCCCGCAGCGCCTGCGCCGATATAAAATCGACTCGACAAAAACATCGTTATTTTTATTCAGCCGCCAAGGCCAAGCCCGCCATATTGCATTTATATCAACTCGCAAACTTTGTCATGTAAACACGCTGTTATTTATTTGAAATCGTCGTCAGGTGGATTTAAAATGTACATAATGTCAATATATTGTTTTTCTTATCGTTGTTTATTGTTTTGTTAACAACATACCCAACATACCTATTCAATTGCTAGATATGTACTACTTTAGGCATTTCTTTAGGCCTGAAATTTGGCTTATTAACCCGTACGCATCGATATATATGTTACATAAGTCAATGCCTGTACGTATCAATATCACAATATTAAATAAATAAATAAATCATGCATACTATATGTTGGTTTATAATCAAAGCATATAATTATATTTATAAAAAAACATAGGTAACACTAACATTGTTATGTTACTAGACTAGCTAGTCTAGACAATATTTTTATTTAAATAGCGATATGAAGACGATAACAAATATTTTTTTAAAATGTGATATACAACTTTGTTGACATAATTTAATCTATAAAGTACCAAATTAATGTAACCCTTGTATAACCATGCATCCATATTTAAAAACATAACACTATCATATAATACTAGACAAAACTTTTATGTAATGTGCGATAACAAGTCTTTAATAAATATTTTTTAAACGTTTATCACAACTTTGTTGCCATAATTTAATCAATAAAGTACCAAATTAACGTAACCCTTGTATATTCACAATGTTGCTATTGTGCTGTGTAATTGGAGCAGCGCATTTAAGCTTTTTGTTGATGCCGAATTTAAAGTTGAGTATCCATTGTACGCCCAAGGTTACCCATTTAAGTCGGGCACTTCCGTCAGCACGCGAACTTGGACCTTAACGACTGTATGTAAACATTAGACTGTTTTTTTTACATACACGAACCGACCGACCGACCTCATTTTGTTTTTTGGCATATTATTCTAAATTATTGTTCATTTCGGCGCGTAGTTTTACGCATAATCAATCTTTCCTATTAGGACTGTTATTCTATCACGCACGCAAAATTTACATAATATGTCGATGATTTTGCAAAATATATTTTGCAATACTAATGTCAACTCCAAATTTAAGTTTTCTGAGATAGTTTAAACCTTACTACTACCCACTATCAACTACTGCAAAACAACTTATTATTATAGAGATTTGATTGGAATGCCGGTCGTCGATGAGAGTTTTTAAATTATTTTAAACGTGGTTTTATTAAACATACTACCTAACGTTAGAACGAATTTCTCGCTTCAATACTGTCGGACTTCCCTATTCTTACCCATTTTACTGTTTACTTTTGTATAAAAACCAAAATGATAATAATAATATTATAGCGCACCAAAATTAAATACAAAACTCGCGAACTAACTAACCACACAACAACGCACAACAATAAAAAGGGGACCACCTATCTGATAAAAAAAATAAAAATTTATTAATAAACACAATCGTGTCCGCCGTCACAAAGCGCTCGCTAACATTATTATCTCCGGTTTTTTTTCTGGCCGCGGCAAATGTAAACAATGTTATGTTGATACGGCGCGGTATCTAAATTCTGGTGGCCTTGGCAGTGAAAAAACAAGTTTTTGCTCCACCTTGAGTTGAGCATAAATTTTGCATAAGCGGCGGCGCTGGCGCTGTTAGGTATAAAAAATGCAACGTACGCAACGCTTTGAGATGAGGTGTACTTAACCCTTTACTGCATGAATTATTAACGGAGATTTATGTTTTTAATGGCTTTTTTTAATAGATACCTAATTAAAAAGTAAAAATAGGCAAGTGCTTATTCGCACTGGCGGCGCGGTTAAGATTAATGTAATTTAATGTGTACTAAGCATATATTATTTTATTAATCCATATTACATGCATTTCATTTAGGTACTTAATAATACTTAATAGTTTAATTAATTATAAGTTTTTAAAACTTTACATATTAAAAGGTTGGTACAGCTTTGCTGTAAATTACACCAGGCCAGTAAAACGTATTTTTGCTACTTTACTACTTTTAAGAAACTGGAATCTGATTTTTTTTTGCATATTTTTAGGTCGACAACTAGTAATTAGACTAAACAAGTATTTCTTTTATTAAATATTTCCAATTTCATTGCGAATATATTTTTTATATTAGGTACTTTGGCCAACGTCAATATATACAAAATACAACCAATTTATTTATTATTTAATAAATATCTGCTTTTTGTGATACACCGTTTGAGATTGCCGCTTAAATAAACAATTGTACCGGTTTTAAATGCTTCTTGAATAAATTTATTAAAGTGACACGTATAAAATATGTAGTCTTTATGAACTTAAACGAGCCTGATTTGGTGATTGCTAAGCACGTGAAGGTCAAAATGGCGAAACAACAAAGTTAAAATCTATTTTTGCCTTAAACTATTTTAACTTTGTTTGTTATTTGAAGAGGCCCAAAATTTTAATTTAGTTACCTAAATCTATTATGTTACACAATTGTTTTGGTTTTAAAGAAGCCCAAAGTTTTTTGTTTTACTACCAAAGACTACTATTACAGAAGTTTTAATTTTTTGCTTGTAACTTAAATTACTAATTACTATTTTCAGCCGTATCTCACCCTTAGGCAAAATACTCCCAACACTTAAATTATATGCAATACAATATTATAATGAAATTTATACAATAATAAATTGTATGTAATGGTTTAATAAAGGTTTATTGTGTGTGTGTACATACAGCGTTATAAAAATAATGCCAGCTACTAAATTAGGTTTTACGTTTTTTATTTTTAAAATCGATCCAAATGCGACGATTTCACCTTAGAATTCATCAAATAGGTCCATCACAATCAAATTGAATTGCGTGTATCTAATGTCTATAGATTTAAGGTTTATATTCCAATGCCATTCGAAGTTTGCGTGTAAACAAGCATATATCGCAAATCCCTGTAATGTGATTAACTGATTAAGTTCCACCAATAAAGTCGTGATTACACGACAAGTTACGTCTGCTTGTATTGTGATCCTTATTGTCTTTATTAAGATTCTAGAAAACGTTAAGTTTTTTGAATAAGTAGTAGTTTTAATAATTTTAAAAACTTAAAAGAAAGTAAAGAAGAAAGAAAATAGAAAGAAAGGAATTAGTTATAATTACGTTAAAACACGCATATTAATAATTATGTGTTTATAGCTTAGCTTTAATGTGCATGTTTTAAATAGTTATTTATTGTTACAGAGCTGGCGCCGGAGCGAACGGCATCTTTTCTCGAAGACTGGACTTTTCTACATTCAATCTACTGCCGAAGCACAAAGTAAACTCATATCAAATAAAGGTAAGTCATAAACGCGCTTTCTTCTATGCAGTAAATACGAAAACGCTTCCGCAAACGTAATGATGAACTAGCCAAAATGACTCTTTAAAACAATGCCTGGTAAGAACCAAGTAGCACATCTTGTGGGTAACATAGTAATACTACATGTATATGCATTCTATTTGTATCAGAGTGAAATATGCTACGGCTCACTAGATTCGTTATCAGCATATTTAAAACAATCCCAAAAAGAAGGAGTTGTGTTGTGATACCTACATCGTCGGTGGACACAAGTCGTGTTTTGCTCGAAAAATCTTTTTATTGCTCAAAACGTTTGCAAAGGTGAAAGTTTGCTTTTGTTGGCACGCTGTAAAAACAGGGCTGACACTTTTCGCGATAAACCACTGTCAGGGGTGGCGCCGGAATGGTACGTTTTCCACAGAATAGACGTAACTTTTCTGTAATTTAATCGCGCCACCGACAGTGCGGGTGTTTTACGAGACACAACTTTGATCAATATCGTGCTCGACGCTAGACAAAGTTATGGAGCCACGGAATTATTTCGGAATAAAACCTTTATTAAATGTGGACGTTAAAAAGCCATTTCGCATAAAATAGTGGCTGGCTTTTAGTATCATTACCTCAGCTTTGTTAGCATTGAACAGTTCATAACTGCAAGCGTTGCGTAGGACGTAGATAGTTGGTCTATTTCTGTCCAATAGGTAGGAAGCAGTGACCGACAATGTACTAGGTAGTTTGACGTTGCAAAGTTGCAACTGTGTTGTTGCATACGTGACGTTATGCCATAACCTACCATAACACACAATGCGTTAATGTTTTATGACAATGGAAAACATGTAGTCTCCTTTAGTTTTTCTTTTATTAAAAAAAGTTGGTTGTTCGTTTCACAGTAATTATTACCATTTATCCGTAGAATTTTATAGCGCACCGTGTTTGATTTTTCTATTGTTAGTAGGTTTTCAAAGAGATAGGTATAACTAATTGTAATAGAAACGCTGCCTTAACAATCACCCAGACACATGTTGCCAACATTCACATAATCGTTCTATAAATATTTTTAACATTGCACAGATGTTGCCATCGATGTTTCTGCTTTCAGGCTAATATTTGATACTTTTAGACACACATTTTTTTCAAGGAAAGGGTGGTCTCTATCTCTTTACTTTTAATAAAGGTATTTATCAAATGCGGGGTCCTGCAGGGGTGATCCAATGAAATATATCAATCTTCTCCGAGTTGTCCCCTATCGTTTTGCCGTACGTAATATGACAGTGGCCAATCAACTGTCAATCCACTTTAAATCAGCGTTGTACGATATATTCTAAGGCTTAATATTTCTACCTGGAAAGACTTGAGAATATCAAAGGAGTGATATTCATCATTAACCTGATTATCAATTTTGTTTTTAGCCTTTTAGTGTCTTATCTTTAACCTTTGAAACATATCAGATTATTGTCATGCATTGTTCTTAAAAGACTTGTCTTACCTCAACGGCGTTCAAAACAATAGTAGAGTAGGTAGAATCGTTCGACGATATGAGTGAGTACACTCGAATAAAAAACTTATTACTCTTTTCCTTATGGATCTGCCATTTTCATATGCAACAAGGATTGTAGTTGCAGGATTATTTTGCAATTGTCTGTCGTTTATATGTGTTTGTTATGCGACACGGTATCTAATCTCCTACAGGCCTTGAGCTCGTTGTGTGTCAAGCTGCGGTCATTCGCCTGGCCGTCGCTATTTTTACCCGCGTTTGTTTGTTGTTTATTATGTACAGTGCTTGTTACTTTCTGTAACTCATTAGTTGGTAACGACTTTATCGCTTGTTTAGTTAGGTCTGTAGATTTAACTTTGTGTTTTCGTGTTTGTCAAGTTGATTTATACTCCGTTTGAATTTTACGAATGAATGAATGTTCGCTGAAGCATATTTTGCTGATGTTAAAGCAATTATGAACCTCATTGTAAATAATAGCAGAGGTGATACAGTCTAATGATTACAATCGACGTGCTGCCTCTTTAGCAAATTAGATCTGATATAACCACAACATAGGATGTCAAATTGCACTGTAAGCATGCTCGTTCCTCCCATCTATCAAGACTGCAGATTTAACATTACCTACCTTAACTGCAGGTTGTTATCGTAAACTACAAAGGTAATTGCATTCGCAACAATACAATGAGCTTAATCACGTTGCCACCATGATATACAGCATATTAGTCCGCGGTCTAGACACGTGAATTTATTAAAACCAATAACTGGCTTAATTTTGCGGTCTACTCTAAGCGCCATATTGTCCTGTTGACATTTACTCCCGTCCGAATGGCGACGACAAGCTGCATTTAAATACGTTTTTGTGTTGGCCCGACGTGCGAATCTGTCGTCGACTGGTGCCAGTGCTGCCGCTAATCGAGCCTCAGTCGTGTACGCCAGACAATTTAAAACATTCTCGTCACTTATCTAACTCGTAAACAACGTGCCCAGTATTGTCTTGTTGCCTTGTTTCGCTCAAGGTCGCGTGACAGAACACCGTTCGCCGGCGCACCAGAGAGAACTTCATAATTTCTGTTCCCCTTGTATATTACCCCAATATGTTCCACGACAACCTTTACGCGAACCTTTGCTTTATCTTGAACGGAGCAAACAGCCGTTATTGAGATTGTAATCTTGCGGTTTCTAGAAAATTGTGATCGTACCACTCCGAAGAGTAATAAAATTCAATCGGCATAGCGTGGAATAAATATCGCTCCGCTTCCTATTGGAATCTAATAACTGGAGTGAAACTATACAGAGATAGTAAGCTGTAAGCCGTAAGCATGATTGATAACAGCGACAAGCAAGCCACGTTTTTGCTTAACAGCGTCATTAAATCGACCACTTCTTCTATTTATGGTGGCTCTCGATGTCTGCCAGCATATTGATTGCGGAACCGGTTGCCCCGCTAAGACCTAACGTCGGCTTTATGAATATTTCGCAGATTTTCACATCGCACACAATGTGCTAAATTGTATTCGCGATCTAACTAACAAGCACAACAGTGTTTTGAAAGATTTAATTTGTCTGCGGCGAGCGAGTGACCCTTCAATGGAGGATGGCTATTTTTAGATTGTGTCTGAAGTAGGTACTTTTATTTGTTACTTCTTCATAGCTTTTCTAACAAATCTCTGAACCGAATATAATTATGCATTTGGTTATTCGCTCTTTATTATTATTAGTATTTAAACGTCACACTCTTGCGTTCAGTTCTTTCAACAAGGAGTTCGTATCTTAATCCACCAAAATGCCCAATTCTTTACCAATCAATACTCTAAAGTACTTCCAAACTTAAATACCATTTGACGTCGGAGCCTTTAAGTTTTAATCATCGTGGCTTTTCTTACAAGTAACACAATCGATAAACTACTTACTCTCTTCATTCTTGATACGTCATAGCATTTGTAAACCTGAACTTTATCAACTTCGGAGGTCTTGAGATGTGGGCGATGCAGATTACCTTTCTCATGGTTGACTTCCGCATGATCCTGTTGTTGATACTGCTGTCAATAATAAACTAAATGAAATGCGTCATTATTATAAGGTACGTAGGAAGATGAGGCGGCGGCGGTCGTGCATGTAACTGAATCCGTGGGGCCCCGGCGCGAGCGCAACCCGACACCGCGCTCAAGGCTGCGTATGTGGATTAGCACCGTGTTTTTCTTTAGAATCGCTTTGCTCACCGAGCATAACTCCCGCCTAACCATCGCTGTTTATTTATTTTTTTACCTCATTTCGTTCACTCAGAACGCCTTGTTTGTTACTTATATCTAAGTTTATTTGTTATCTCTTTTCAACCCACGTTATTCTACGCGAAGTCTCCATATTAATATCTTGTAAAACAAACTAGACGGTCCGCTTTACTATTTAACTTTCTAGGCCTTATCATAAAATTGTCAAGTACAAAGTCAGGAGTAATGACAGATATGGCGACGACTGACATCAGTCTGTGTGGGATGAAGCTATGCTATCATTCCGCCTCTTCATAATCCGTTGGTACTGCGAATGCATCTCGATTTTCTCGGCGAACCGTAAATGGCAAGAAATGAGAAAGTAGCCGGTTAATAGATACAATAGGGCTGGCTATGTCTCGCTTCGCAACTTTCCTTCGCGGCAAAAAGTTGTAGAACGATAGCGCGACGCGACGAGCAAAGTTCTCACTAGTCCAGAATGCTCAGACATCGGCTGACCGTTTCGTAAGAAGTTGGACGTAATTACTCCATTACATAGATGTGCGATAAATAATTGGTGTTCGGTAGAACTGAGCCCTTTAATCATTAGGAATTTACGAACACGACGCCTGTGGTGCAAGAATTGCTACAGCTCGCGTATTTTCTTCTCGTTACATTCGGCTTTCGACACTACTTCGGTAGCAGGGCTATAAATGGTAAACAGCCGTGCGAATTCAGTACCTGCTGCTTGCAAGACCATTTCGTGTGTCTCTGATCAAGTTTTTGTAATGTTATCGCAAGTATCCACTTGCAGGACACAACCTTACAAGGATCGGCTTCGGGGCCGGTTTCGTACTTTGTTGAATTTAATCTCGATAAACACGAGCCCTGCTTGCGTATTCAGAGATTCGCTGAATATATTCAGCTATAATGCGACATGTCCAGTATCGATTAAGAAACTATTTCAGAGTTTCAGATAAGGTAATAACATTTATGATCTTTATTTCTATGCGATAGTAATGTAATCAGACGATGCCATAATTTCAGTGTTATCAAATGTTCTTTTTGTATTAACGAGTAATCAGAGCTGTATGTTAGCAGAATAATATCATCAAAACATACGAGCGATATAATGCGAGTTGCCCACGCGTCTCCGGCGCGCCCACGCCCTCATCGGTCGCAGTCTCAACTCGTGCGCACTCAGATATGACGGATGAACCGAGCACAACATGCTTATATCAGTTGTACTCTCACATAAACATTCTGCTGCATGCATAATTACAATCAATCATTAAAGTAAATTAGCTTTCAAAATGTAACTAAGAAATCTTTTCAAATTTGCTTTTCCATTATTAAGTTTTATTCATTTATGATTAACGTAAGTTGCAACTAGTTTCGATAACACACACACGACGCACGCAAAAATGTTTTATAAACACAATTCCCAAGAAAACAACGTATTTGAACCAGTTGTATTACTAGAATAGAACTGGAGCGGTCGTTGATCTCTGTTATTACATCGATAACTGCGGTTATGACTTCTAATAGCTCTTAAGAGAACGTAGGCAGAATTTGGGACGATGCAATTCGTATGTTAATGTATGTTGCTATTTAGAATTGTTACATAAGTGGCATTAGAAGTCGCGAGAAGCGGTTCGTGAGCACTTGGCGTTAACCCTGAATCGGGCGAGGGGTCGATGCACTAGAACGACCTACATACATCGCACTTAGCTACGGCTGCAACGCGGTAACGCTTGCATATCTCTAGCGCATAGAATCGCAACTACGAAAAATACATCTACATTGCGCTATTATTTTTTCTTATTCCACCTGTTTCAACAAACCACGTGGCTGCAGAAACATTTTGAAAATTAACAGTTGCAAAATCTAAACCGTCTTTAATTTCAATTATTTTTGAATCTGCTTCGCGTGGCCGATTCTTCCATTTTCCAATCATGTTACATAATTAACACCCGTTGTGTCTAACCGATTACTTTTCTCAGTTATTTTTTATCATAGAATTTCCTTATTTAGTACGTGTAGATTTAATAGTACCGGCGAAACATATTATCGGAACCAATAATTGCTAGGTGTGGTCTGATGACTTTAACAAAATATTATAACCATCGAGATAAGATACTTAAATTATAGGCCTTGTAAGTGGTCACGCACCGCAAACCAGTACTTAGTGTAGTTGGCTACAATATTTCTATAATCATCGATGGAGACAACTCATCATGTTCTTAATCTAATTATGTCACTGTTGTAGCACTATTGTGATCTGATTAATATCTGTAGTTATACAAAAAGTAATATAGTTAACAATTAAAGTTAAAAACTACGTATAGCCTTGAATTAAAAGTGTTTAATATAATATTGCCAACGTGACCTACCCACATGCTTTCAAGTTTACAAATGATTAAGTCACATCTTAATAAAACGCAATATTCAGTTCTCGATGAGACCGTGTATTTATAGAAGATAATTAGCATAGTTATGTACCTGAATGCGTCATTATAGCTGACATTACTTAACAATGCGGCATAATTGACTTGATGGTATTACACTTTTTATTCACTTCTTTAACCTACATACATAAAATTCAGATGCAAATTAAGTAAGACTAGGTGGAACGACGATCTTCGCAAGCTGGCAAGAGCTGGATGTGAGTAGCCGCGGATCGTGCTCGGTGGCGTACACTTGGAGAGGCCTATGTCCAGCAGTGGACGTGTATAGGCTGATAACGATGATGGTGATGATGAAGACTTGTTTCTTTCTTTCAACTTAATAATGAACAGCCTAATTATTTCAGGTATTTATAACCCAATATAGTTATTAACTACTCATTAAATTATAAAGAAGAACTTGGAGCTATTTAAATTTTTTTCATTAACATATATTTATCTGAGAGAGTGCACTTGGAGAGGCCTATGTCCAACAGTGAACTAGTATATGATGATGATGATGATCTGCAAATGTAACAAAATAAAAAGATATCGATATAATTAGTAATTACACAACAAATTTAAATAAATGAGCGCACCTCCTTAGCGAAAGGCAATAATAAAAGTTTTAAATGTGTTGTTTAAAACACAGATGATTCGGAAGATCTTATCTATACTAATATTATAAAGCTGAAGAGTTTGTTTGTTTGTTTGGTTGAACGCGCTAATCTCACGAACTGCTGGTTCGAATTGAAAAATTATTTTTGTGTTGAATACTCCATTTATTGAGGAAGGCTATAGGCTATATTACATCATGCTATGACTAATAGAACGCAAGTGAAACCGCGGGGCACAGCTAGTTTTCAATACTTTTAGAAACTACGATTAATATTATATAAGACTAGCGGCCGCTCGCGGTTTCACCCGCGTGGTTCTTGTTCCCGTGGGAATATAAAAAGTATCCTATGTGTTAATCCAGGTTATAAACTATCTGTATGCCGAATTTCATCCAAATCCATGCAGTAGTTTTTACGTGAAAGAGTAACAAACATCCATCCATACTTACAAACTTTCGCGTTTATAATATTAGTAGGATTTAGTCCGTGAGAACATTACCTTGGGTCCAGAGATTCATTTAGAGATAACTAGAGAAATTAATACTTTAGCTGTTACATCACAATATTTTGGTAAAAATATTAATTATGGACGTAAGTATCTTGACACAAGATGTTTGTTTATTGTGATTTTCTTAATTTAAACTCACGTATGTAATAAAAATAAACTTGCCGCTCAAAGTTTTAAGCTCCTTAAAACAGATGGCTTGTTCTTGAGGGAAATATGTACGAGTAGATTTCATAATAATTTTCCACTAAACTTTGATAAAATGCTTCTGCGTTTGTTTGTACTTACATTTTAAAGATCTGGGGTGCGCAAAGGTTATAAGCGATAAGATAACATTACTTTTTGGTTAGTGGTAGGTAGGGCTTGTTTTTAAGCTGCTTGGCAAGCTTCCACCATCTTAATTTAAGTTTATCGCTATTCAATACTAAGTTTTGTATAATTTAAAATTTATAACTGTAGCTAATTGACTACAGGAGAGTTTCTTGTTGTTCCGAGTTTGCAAAAGGTTTCTGCGTTTATTTCAGTCAGATATATAGTTTCAGAAAACCAAAATTAATACTGTGAAAGTTTTTTTTTCTATATTTTACTGGTAAGCACAGTGCCTTGATCTCACCTGATGTAAAGTGATGATAAGGCCAATGATGGAAGCGCACTTCACCCGGGAACCTCAACTAGTGAGGCACTGGCTATCTTAAAAGAATTATTAAAAGAAAATTATTTTATTTAAAGAAAAGGTATTGTTATTTATTTATTCAAGCAGACGGAGTCTCTAAAGCTGAAGTTGAAGCCGGATTTGCTAGTAGCGAGAGTATTTTTTGAACTGAAACGGGAATTGAAACGATCGCGAGAGGACCATTAGCCGTATTGTTATTGCCAGTATTCCCGGTTATAAAGCGCTCGTTTTCATCCTTTAATATTACCATTCTCTCCTTTTACCTACATCTACAGACCAATAGCGTGCGAGCTCAACTTCGCCTTATCTCTTCATCAGGTTTTAGTTTGTAGGTACCCCTTTAATTAATTCCTTTATTATGCGAGCGCATCATTTTTAAATCTCCCTTGACGTCGAATTTAAATTTAAAATCTCTGAACATTCCGAGTTTCAATTGCGTTAGTATGCATGCTGATGAGACATAAAACGCTGGGATATTGGCTTTTCGAGTGCTCCTAAAGTCTAGGTAAAGAAACTCACCGCAGTTGTTTTTCCAATTCTGCTATTCTCTGATATTTTCCCGACAGTTTCTTCGCGCCATTGACGCCAATGTACCCAGTGAAGAGCGATTTACATGGAGACTTAGTGAAATATTCACATCAGCTGCCGATTGTCACGTTATATTGAGATGTTCAAACTTTCTCTCTGACGGGGTTTGTGCATCTAATTTGAATAATGAGGTGGCTAGCATTGTACTGTATAGCTTTATCCCGGCTCTTCATGAGCGGTATCACATCAGAGGGCATTTTACTATACATATAAAATCTCGAAGGAGGAAGATCATAAATGGATTATTTAAGTCTACATTTGTTTCACAATTATGTACAGTACATTCTAAAGTAAACACAATCGCGAGTTCGTGACGTAATCAGATAAGTTTCCGCACTTTCGCCCTCGAAATCCGTAACGTTGTTGGCCGAGGTGAAGTTCAAGACAACCTATTTATAAAACGAGCCAAGACCTTACTTGGCGCCTATTGATCGTCTGGAGAGCACGCACCCCGGCGTATTACGGTAGGTTAGTATGCCCGCGGCTCCGATCGTGGCCCCCGGAACGCGCCGAGAACTGCCGAAATTTTACTTCCCGGGTCGGTATTGATCGGACTTGACATTGGAATCGTAATAGACGCGAACAGCTGGGGTGCGAGGGTGCGTGCTTGTCCCTCCGCACGCAACCGCGCTCCCGCCCGTCCCGGACCTTGTTCCTTTGCTATTTTTTGACTTACATGTCTACATTCAATTATCCGTTCCCAACGAGAACGTTCGAGATAAACGTAGTTAGTTTCAAGCGTCGATTAAAGTTATTCATCGGCGCTTAAATGTAGTTGAACGATTGTAACGTCTAGTAATTATGCACAAGAGCCCTAAGACGGGCGCTACGGCGTTCTAAAATCTCATTTATATTCAGTGCGGTCGGAGTTTGAATGTTATCTAAAATCCGTGTTTAGGTGTCGGGTTGGATTGCTCTAATCTCGAAACTAAACACATTGTTGAGTTAGCCAAAGCTTTGTTCTCTCTTGGCGACGATGCCATCCTCGCGGGTAACTGAAGTGAGTCCTTGATATTTGGTCTGCACTATTTGAAAGCTTCGGAACTTGAGTAATAATCTATTGTTGTATTATGTAAATACGTTAGTATATCAAAATATTGTTTACTTAAATTTAATGCAAGTAGAATAAGTGTTTCATGCCTATTTAAAAATACCATTAATGTTTAAAAAGGCCAATCGTCATACTTTATCTGCTTTTCTTTGCGGTGTAAGGTGACAATTTCCTGTCATAAAAACTAGTTCCAGTGAGAATTGTTGGAAATAGCATATATTTTTACCAACTTATTTATTTTCTTATCATTCCACACTATTGCGTTGAAGTCATTTCCTGGGACGGTTACAAGTTCCACCACTTACGTGTATTTCCTGTAACATGGTACTTACTGTGACACGTGCATTCACAGACCTAGAAGATAAATCAATTGAAACTGTCTGAGAATGTCATCTAAAATGACATTACATCCAAAAATAATGTTAACGAGACAACTTATAACTTTTCCCAAGTAGATTTCTATTGTTTCAACAATTAAGAAAGCAGGGCCCTCGAGGCACAGACAGCATTGTCCTTCGGTGTGCTCAATGGAGCGTAGGAAATTCTTGAAATCTGTAAGTCACAGCCAATTCCTTTGAAAGCTTACAAAGAACGAAAAGCGGACTCGTGCTCAACGCGGTCACAGATGGGCGAGCATAATTGTTATTATCACGTCTCGGAACTAGAAAGAGTTAAAACAAATATAATTTCTATTCCTATTGTCAGTTGTTGTGGCAACGGAGCTTAATGACTAAATGGCTGCGGAGGAAGTACCGAATACAGAAATATACAAAAATGCAAAATCAGAAATCATTAGTCTAGCTAGATACATATAACCGATACGGTTACCTGCATCGAGAATATTTTTTAAAATTCTATCAAGCTCTAATCTCTGGGACGGATGGCAAAGCCGATCAGAGCGTAGAAAGCAGAAGACACACCGAGATGTTTTTGCTGAATACTGATCAGCTCCGTCGAAATTATTCCATTACCCCAGCTGTTTCAATACGAAAAAATCATAAATAAAAAATGCGCGAGGTGTCTGCTTCGATGCATTTCTATGGAATCACGGCACCTCCAAGTTAAATAAGTGATCACCGGTCGGCGGCGACGTGCTCTGAAATCCGAATTATTTGCCACCTGGGGCTTAGACAATCAACAAGCTGTGCCAGGCTAGACCATTGGCTAATACGCTTGGTTTAGTCAAATGTTTTGAGTTTTATGAATCAGATAGAATCTAACTTTGCTGTGAGTATATATTGTATATTTTAAACTAATTCATATTATTGTTATATACTTTAATGCGCTATTCTGTCAACACAACAAAGTTATTTATTAATTAGAGAACTTGTACTGAAAATGTTCATCAAATTTACGGAATCTTGTTACAGTTATTATATTTCGAGAATTTAATTGGATGAGATAATTAATGTCAAATTTGCTTGTCACGGACAACACAATTGGGTAGTTACAAATTTAAATAGGGATGTAAAGGTCGATATAAATTGGTTGGCGCAACGGGCGTTGGCGGGCCCGCTAATCGATCGATGTCTGTGTGCACACTGCTTGCTGCTGCACCCGTGATCATTTGTCTCGTTCGTTCCTGCACAATCGCCGATACACCATCCTTGTCTGTTCGTTATTCATCGTCCCTAACCACCCGGTAGTCTACTGCCTCCCGGTGTCCTCCCGTATTTAGACACTGCACTATCTAATTTATGTTTTAAATTGCGCGCTTTTAAACTCCTAAGCGCGTGGTAACGGCTACATCTAGAAATATCGAGGTGCTAGGTAAAACTTAATGGACCGTCCGTACTAATTTTGTTTAAAACTTTCATACGTATAGCTTGGATGACTTTAGCTGAAATTTTGTGTTTTGCTCTTATTTCATTGTAATGTCAGGTGGTTCGGAAATGTTTGTTGGTTTCAAATTGCGAACAGTGGGTTCGGCAGTTAAATTTATTACTATTATGAAATGTTAATTTTTAGTAAATTATATGTCGGCGCCAATAGAAGCTTTATTTGCGAAATGGAATTCTGTATTCAGAGATACAGTTCACCTGTTATTATTGTGATGAAACACCGCCCTTTTGCTCGGGACTGACCTATTGTTGGATTTGTTTTATTTTGACGATTGTATCTAAATGCGGGTTGCGTCTACTTTCGATTGTTGTGAGGCCTTGGCACAAGCTCTCCTCTGGGTGGCCAGTCTCGAAATAGTATAAGGCTGATTCAGGGAGTTAGCTTAGAGAAGGTCGAACAGGACATTCCAGTGTTGAAATTGATGTAACTGCGTTAAACTTTCCGACATGAACTTCTTATTCTGATATTTGTGGTTAAATACATGAAGGTTATCAGTTGTTACCTGAACCCGGCAAGCCATCAATGCATCTGAGATTTTTCTAGGGTTGTTGAAAAATCCGATACACACTGCTCGACATATCTCCGGATATTAGGCCGACCGCTTTGCTAGGTAGCCAAGAGTTACCTAGACATTTCCATCACCATAAAAAAGGATATTTTGTTATCGACAACCCTACAACGATAGTGCAGTGGCATTTGGTATCGCGACAAGCGGCGGCGGCGGCGCATTGCCTACTTACATAACGCACCTGCCATATCTGGCTGCACCGCACCTCACGTTCACTCGCCCATTCTATGAATTACTTATAGGTCATAGACCTTTCATTATTTTATTCACTCCGTGCTCTATTAGTGAGCGCTGATTGGAATTTGTGCGGTCCAGTATTTTGTCAGACTCGTTATGTTGCTTGTTACTAACGCTATTATGAGGTAGTGTATTCAATTTAGTGTGTTCAATATTAGATTTAAATTTGCTCTAATAGAAATCTTCGATTATTTTTTAATACTGTTAATTGTTCTTTGAATTTCTTTTGAATGTAGAAAACAGTGTTAAAAATGACTTCAAGTCTATGAGACTTATTTAAGTAACTTTGCCTTTAATATACTACTGGTTAGACAACCATTATATCTCAGTTACACACTTTCATGTAGATTTGAAAGCCCACATTGTCACTAATCTACTTACAAAAACTTCAAGAGCTTGTAAAACTGCGTCCATCATAAAATTATCTCGACAAAATCGCTGTCGGAAATCTTCGACCGTTCGCGTTAGAGCGCCAAACGGATTCCCAGATTTAGCTAAGCGGACGGGCTCTCTGGGATTTTTTCATCGTGTCTGTAAACGCGGCAAATCCTTCAACAGCCCCGAAGAGCCGGCCGCGGGTAAAACGGGAACTGACTGCTTAAACACTGAGCACTCCTCGACGACTGTGCAAACACCACCCGATGAAATTTTAAACTTACTCCGTCCTGTTGTCTGAATTACTTTGCGAGTGCTCTTTTAAAAACCTTTGGCTTCGCAGATCATCTTTAACGTTTGCGGGTTTCTTCTTCTTTTTTGTGTTGTTCAACGTTTAATGTAAGAACTGTGTGGATTTAAGGTTTATATAGTTAACGCTTTGGTGGTGGAATAGGTAGCAAAGCGCTTCGCTAAATCCTGGGTTTAAACTTAGGTTAAAGTTTTCAGATTTTTCGATGCATAGGCGAGCGTTGTGATTAATCCGGTACTCATGAATTATAATAGGGATGATTCGATTTCAATGATAGAGAATTTTGGAGGCACATTGTGTGTGTAGATTATTTATTACTTCTATAATTATGAATGTTCGTTATTATAACTTATCAACGTCACAGCTTGGCGTGCCTTCCAAGTCACGGATGGGGAGATGACGCAAGTTATTTTGGCCTTATCTGTTGACATGGCATTCCGTAAGCAGCTTAACTTGCAAAGTCGCAATTCGCAACCCAAAGTGCAAGAAATAAATAAAGTGAAAAACAAAGATTTAGTCAGCAGTGAATATTGTCGGCCACCAAGCCCACTCGCCAAACAATCTTCGGAATTCGTTCGACTATTACTTCCAACATACAAAAACCGGTCCATATATCACTATTATGTGTCTGAACACCAAATTAATGGGCACGGGAGAACAAAACAGAAATCTATTAGTCGAGAAGTAATCCAGCCAGTTTCGATTGGACAACTCGTAAAATATCAGGTCGCGATGAACAACAATGTAACTTGTTACGGCCCCGCCTAGTCGTGCCAGCAGACGATAAATCGTGCTAGGTCGCTGCCTCTGCTTAATGCTGGGATTAAGAGCGTCGAGCTCCTACGTAAACGGAGATATACATCATCCACAGCGGTTCAATCTGCAACACCTACTTTAACTAATTGTCTTTGTGAAGTTTCATTATGTAACAACGTTGTCGATATGACAACTTTGACAATTACTACTTTTATAAAAACTGTACTATTATTGTAAATCTGTTTTGTGAAATAAAACAAAATAAATAAATCAATAAACTTTAATTAAAAAAAATACTTTGAGGTTAAGCTGTCTAGTATGTTTTACACAATAAATATTTCGATTAGGATTTTCTATTGATGATTGACGGCGGGCGATGTTGATAGGTTCAAATTATTCAACGTATACATATATTTTTCTCCTTCGTAAAGGCTGTATGTGGTAAATCCCTTTGGGCTTTGTGACTCGCATCATGAAAAAAGTCACTGTCACTGTCAAAAGGACAGAAAATTTAATCGATCTGGGAGACTAGAGATCGCCGCCTGAGTAGAATTACGCCGTATTTTCTCGAACTATTTGAAGTTGTTCAAGGCAATAAAAGGAGAAAATCCCTGTTAACGTGTGATCGAAAGTCGCCACCCGGAGACGTATTTCAAAGATATTTGCGTTCGGCATCATAAGCGACGTTTAATTCCCTGAAAAGGTACATTTTATTTATTTAATTTCCTTATTTTTACAACTTTTACTCTTTAAGTTAACTCAATAACCTTGTAAATCCATTATTGTAGAGTTTAATTTAATTTAATTTTAATTAATTATCTTATTTTGTAAAGTGTGGAGCGTTTTTTTTTGTAGCCTCATAGGAGGAGTAGAAGACCCACATCACAATATCGGGAAATCGGTTTAAAGGTATTATCTTCAGCCATAAATGCAATGTCAGTCAGTAGCATTGTGAAAAGAGTTTCCATCTTTGGCCTAATCGACACTTACTATCTGATGAGAGATGGTTTGCGCTTTCGTGTTGTAACATTAAAATGAAGTTCTTAGTCAGCTTCAGCTTCAGCAGTACCTATGGAACAAAAAAACCAGAAAGTTTGCATTAAAGCTAAAGCGAAAACAATATCGATCTTCGTACTTTCTCAAACGAAAGGAAGACGTTAATACTTATGGAGTTATTACCCTTGTTCACAAACTCGCGATAAAGATTTTTGTCGTAAACCTTCCCTAGAACAAATCAGTCTCGGAAGTCGGAACCAGCGCCAATTCGGCATTCAACCCGATAGAAAGTTTTCAAATCCCTGTCTGGTCTGTAGATTGTTCACAGGGGTATATTTTTTAAATCCGATTTTGAAATAATTTACTAAAACCTTTTTTGATTTCTGTAGTTGCTACTGTCTCATTTGGTATTTGATCCGCTATGTTTTATCGACTACTTTATTTGAAATTAATTCTTTCAACATTCTCGTTAATTCTAGAGCTATTTGGACACCTATGTTTAAAGACTGTCATTGCCTTTGGGTATTAATGTTAATACATTAACACTTAAATGCGGTGGAAATTAAGCCCGCACAAAAAACACGTCTCAGTTTGGTAAATCAATGCGAGTTAAACACCAAACTGGATCCTAAATCCTTGCAACAAAATTCGCTGCATTCATTTGCATTTTAATGTAATAATGGGTTTGTTATTATGGGAACAAAATGCAAATATAGCTCTATTTGATAGGAGAATTGCTTTTAAACTTGTATATTTATATAATAAAGACGTGGACGGACACACACAATGTATTTAGTATTATCTTATGTACCAAAGTATGAGGTAAAAACATTGTTTCATAGAATTCACAATTACTTAAATTAAACTTATTACTTTCAGTTTCTTAGTTCATTTATAACTATTTTTGTAAATGGAAATGGCATTTCTAAATATTTTCAGTAGCTTAGCTACAAGTATCAATGATATGATACCCAAATACAGGTAGGTATTCTTATAATAAAGCGATCAATGTTTATTCTTGAACCTCCAATTTAATACACTGAAGTGCAGCTAACAATAGTCCCGATAAACAATGAATGGATCCGCCCACAGAACCCACATGACGAATCGACAGAGTCAACGCCTGATAATATTGTTTTTCAAAATTTCGATGTACTCACCTATAATTGTTATCTTACATCGCGATATTGTCGTAATGAATAGCCTCGAGGTTTTATCGTTTCGACGAGGATCTTCATAGATAATAGGGACAAAGTTATATAACGCAATTGTAAGTAGCACGATGACCGATAGATGGTACTTTCAAAGAGTAATGTACGTGTTTTAACTTTAAGTGTTGCGTTGTGCAAAACAATAAATGAGAATAGAAATAGAACTGACATATCTAATACGAAGGCTGGTACTACTTGTTCACTGGACTAAAATTGTAATTTCGAAGCATGTCTTATACTTTTTGAAGGTTGTCTGCTATTGCGATTGCTGTCCTATGTGCTTTCCGAACAACAGCATAAAGAACCTTGTCAGCAAAGTCACAACACTCAACTTACTATGAAGCGTATATTCAACACATATCCATTTGGCGCAATTCGTGTTTGCTGGATATTTATGGCACGAACTTGGGATTGGTATGTGCCCCACCACAGCGTATGCTAAACCACATACGCTGATAAATCGGAAGACATGAGTTATATGTGGTTTTGTTGTTTCCATATTCGCTGTCACAGGTCTGTATAAGAGGCGTCGTGTGAATAAATCTCGCAAGGTTAACATGTATCAAGAGTATCGACTATAAATACAATATGAATAACAGCTATTTCTGCATCTGTTATTATTTGATACTAATAAACACGCTCGGGAACTATTAGGTCGCGCCGGATGCCAGTATGTAAATCGAATAATGTAACACCATAGAATGAAGCATATATACCAGCCCTATAAGTTGGTTGTACGATAAATAACTCTGCCTAGTTAGAATTAATTACGTTAATCTGTTTGTTTGTCAGTTGGCTGCGGTAATAATTTGTCACGAATTACAACCTTGTTTAGTGCCCTTAACTATGTCACGCACGACGTCTGTACTGATAGGGTAGTTAAATGTTTTTATTATAGGATCAGCGTAAAGTCACGTAAAGTTATGTTTGTAAAATAAAAATCAAATCACTTGTATAGTAGTTTTAAATCGTTTAAAGTAATAAAGGTATTCGTCAAATAATGGGCGTGACAATCTGAACATCTTCATAGCTGAAGAGAGAAATACATGTTATAAAAAGACAATTTTTAAGCAAGCATGCACCTTCTCTTAAGGCCACATTTTAATTGTTATCAGGTCAATTGTTGGTGAATGCTTGGTAATTAGATCAACTGTTTTTCTAATAAAAGCTCGTTTACGAATAGCAAAACATAAACTATACATTCGCCAGCATTCACGGTGCGCTAGGCACTCCCATATTTCCAAGTTTCATTCGCTTTGACTTATGAAACACAATTTTATATTCCTGCTATTGAAAACTGCGAACGAGAAAGGTTTCAGCAGCATACACTCAGTTTATTTGTAGTGTGTAATATCAATTTAATACCGGTCACAGAATTTACGATGAATTTGTGTAAATCTAGCAACGCTTGCGCAAATTAATCTTTAGGTGTGTCAAAGAGTTTGCGCAAAGAAATTCTATTCCATCCAACCAGCCTTTTTGATCCAATGTCAAGCTTACCGGTCTTAAACACAGAGGTTCCGCGTTCATTTCCCAGCGAGGGTAAAAATATTGTACTCATATTGTTAGGTAAGTATCTTAAATTTACGCGATTTGAGGAGCTCGATGGCGCAGTGGATAACGCGCCCGGTCTGTGAGTGCTGAGGTTAAGCAACTTTCGCAAAGGCGGGTCATCGGATGGGTGACCAAAATGTATCATCTTGAACTCCTCCGTGCTTCGGAAAGCACGTAAAGCCGTTAGTCCCGGCTGCATTAGCAGTCGTTAACAACCACCAATCCGCACTGGGCCCGCGTGGTGGTTTATGGCCCGTTCTTCCTATCCATCCATAGGGAAAGCTCGTGCCCCAGCGGTAGGGGACATAAAAATGAGCTGATGATGATGATGAAGTTTACGCGAACATTGAAATGAAACGGATCTTACGGATCTACTCGCGTTAATTTTACAAACGTCAGGATAAACGATATGTAATAAAAATTAATGTGTAAAATAAACGCGAGAAGATCCGTAAAAGTAGTTTCATTTTAATATTGTGCTCAGTTTTATTGGTAGTTGTGTGTTTTTAAACTTAGCTGGCTAGCTACCACCATCTTAAAAAGCTTGCTTCATAGTCTAATTCCATAGTAAGCCCGTTCCTAAGTAGTTAAGGATTTCGGATAGTGTGCGTAAAGTGCGCTTCTGTCTAAGGCCTTATTAGGGCTTGAATCTCGGAATCTCGGAACACGATTTCCGATATTACAATTACGATACTGAGTGATCCAATATCGTGATATCGGAATCAGACAAAAAATCTTATTTGAGTTATAAATAAAGATTTTGAGCGCGCTACATAAGCCATAAACTTAAGCCAGTTGTTTAAAAAATAAACACGCCTAGTCTTACTTTGAATAATTGTTGTTGATTTTGCTTGCATATTTTGAAATAAATAAGAAGTATTAATATAATGTTGCTAAATCAACAGTAGTAAGTTTAAATTGTAATAAATAAGTATAGGATAATAATGAGAAATATGTGATTTTGATGTGACGCCTTGGTGGCCGAGTGGCAGAGTGCTCGGCCCGATACCCGAAGGTCCCGGGTTCAACTCCCAGGTCGGGCAAAATGTATTTCGGATTTTTCGATGCATAGCCCGGGTTTGTGATCATCAACCCGCACTTGGCAAGCGTGGTAATTAAGCCATTACCCATCAATTGTAGCGATGACTTGATTTCAATGATGGAGGCCTTTGCCCAGCAGTGGGACAACTATAGGCTGTTGACTTATGTGATTTAATCTTAATAATACCTGCAACTGCATACTGCAACAAAGATTTGTACCAAATTAAAGATTTGATTAAAAACATTTTTTTATTGTATCTAATCCAACATTACAACCAATTTACGTAATTTATAACGAATATTTGCAACTCCGATATTAATATCGGAATTCAGTATCGGAATTGAAAACCCTCCGATATTACATGCCCTAGGCCTCATCGTGACTTACTACTAGTTGAGTTGAAGGCTACTCACTTCTCCTTTGTAAAATGAAAATATATTATAATTATTGACACAAATGTTAATCGTGTTATGTAAGGATAGACATATAAGGCGTGTTCGCCTTGGGTCGGTCGTTATACCCTGCGACCGACATTCTAGTATGGTTTGGTATACGTGTTGTGTCATAGCATAGCGCTAATTAGTATTTTAATTATTTAAAGGTTTTATTTATTTTTCTCGAGCTCCTTCGTGCTTCGGAAGGCACGTAGAGCCGTAGCACGTAGAGCACGTAGTCCCGGCTGTCGTTACCATGGCCGTTCTCCCTAGAACGGCCATGATACGGATACGGCACTGATAGGGATCAATCCTTATGGAAGGCGTGTGCCCCAGCAGTGGGGATATAAAATAAATCATCATCATTATCACCAGATGATGATGATGATTTATTTTTTACGGACAAAACTAAGTAGATATATATAAAAAGGACTTTGCTTTGCATTGGAATAAAACGGGCCGATGTAAGCAGTAGATTAAAAAATAATTTATACCAAAAAATAGCTGAAAGATATTTTTAACAGTGGAATTCGAACTATTCCATATCTGTGTTATCGTGTTGTACTTTGTTTTAGATCTTAGATTAGTTTCAAACTAGATAATTACGCGTCACGTACTATTAACATAATATTATGGTTAAGCATAAAAAAAAATTGGGTCCGACTAATAAAATACTCGCACAATAAACTATATAACGACGTAGAACCATCAATTACACAACGATTAGCTTTCAAAGATATGCACCTAAACCTAGAAATATTAATAATAGCAATTTCAATGGAATTCCTTACGAAAATGATAACTAATTTTACCCTCAAATTACATTGTCATCGATACAGGTTGATACAGCTATCAGATTTATTACTCAATTAACTCTTAATTAAACTAGACTCGCTGCCTATTTTCATACCACATTCTTAGTCTAGACTTGTTTAAGTTCTGATAGAAAATGCCGCATCATGTAACTCTATCGAAATAGCGTTATTTCAAAGATCCTACTAATATTATAAACGCGAAAGTTTGTAAGTATGGATGGATGTTTGTTACTCTTTCACGTAAAAACTACTGAATGGATTTGGATGAAATTTGGCATCAGATAGTTTATAACCTGGATTAACACAAAGGATAATTTTTATCCCGATATTCCCACGGGAACGGAAACCACGCGGGTAAAACCGCGAGCGGCCGCTAGTATAGTTATAATTGCATCCTTTGTCTTAACATGACTGCCGAAAAGGGAGAGTTAGTGTAGGAACACACTATGCCGAAATAACGCGACCGAAGTTCGGCATGATTACGCCTACAATGCTATTTGAATTACTGACGACACATAATACCGAAATAACGTTGCGTTATAGCGTACAGCCGAACTTCGGTCGGGCGTAAGTTCAGCGGCAACTTATTCTATAGAGCACACATTATACGCGACCGAAGTTCGTTTCGATTGCCTACGAAGATCCGGGGGCGGGGCGTAAGTTCGGCACTTATGGTGTGTCATATCAGCCTAATACGTCGAAACGTAAAATTAGCCGCGGAACTTCGGTCGCGTAATTTCGGCATAGTGTGTTCCTACACTAATACTTTATCCAACTGCGCTAATAAGCAAACTGTTGGTAGGTACTCTTTATGAACAGTCTTAACAGCCTGTTAATGCTTGCAACAGACGTCATAAGCGTTGCTGACCCTGTTCAAGCTGTATTGCATGTATACCGATAGATGGCGCTGTACTATAGACTGTATTTTGATAAGATAATGGCGAGATTGGGTATAAGGGTGGTAGCCACCCAGATCGGTTCCGACTCTGTGTGAGTTGTGCAAGGGCAAGAAATGACGTTAGCACAGAATATATAAGTTACATTGAAGTAGCTTTAAAATCTCATTTCAGTTTTTTTGTGACGTGGTGTGAGACGAATAACTAACGAAACTTTCCTTTAGCAAAACTTCGAATATTTGTTACTTTCAACTAGAAAACAATGATAAAGTTAGAAAGAAGTATTTTATACGGAAACATGACGAACCTTCTTTCGTGTTTAGTTAATTTCAAACGTTCTAATATTTCTTCGAAACACTAAAGAGTCATTATTAGACAATATAAAAAAGTGTATAAATAAACTATTTGAAAAAAATATAAATTCATTGACAGTTTAGTTTGTTTTATCCTTAGAGTTATTATTCTAAGGTTTTATCATAAACATTTGTGGTTTCGGTATAATCAACCACAGTAGTGTATAAAGTGTCATTTTCCTTGTAGGAACGGCTGTTATACAAATCGGACTATAGAAACTACCGTATTATGAGGATATGTTATTATAAACAGTGTAGTATCTAATTATCATAATTATATTGATTTCTTTTTTGTCCTAGAGGCACATTTTATATTATTTCATTATAATTCACTTAATACGTTATTTATTTACGAGAACTTGTTTTAAGTTTAAGTAACAGTAGCAAGTACCTACCAGAAAAATTACTTTAAGATTTCCACTCTGACTTCAAGCGCCTTTATATATTTCCGAGTCGTATTCCCTTCGAAATTAAAAATATTACAATGATTAAGGGAAATACAGAAATCTAGAAAGTTAGTAAATAAAGATAACACATTAAAAAAATTTGAAAGAATAATAACTTCGAAATGGAATGATTAAAAAGTTGGCTTGACTTCTTTGAACAAAACTGGGTTTTGTGCAGCATTCACAACAGAGTATCGTAAAACTAACAATATTAGTCTGTTATTCTGTGACAATAGTCAGCTCTCACTAAGTCAGTGCCAGCCCTAAATCGCTAAAATGGCTTTCATACATCGCTACTGGAGTTGTTTATTAATTTTCACTTTATCACAGTTATTGTCACTCTTGCGCGCTCTCCAAGCAGATAAGAATGCAAGGCTGTTGTTAGCAACTTTGCAAAACAGATAAAGAGGGCGGTGGGGTGACCAAGTGGTTAGTGCAGGGTTATCACGTCCATACCGAGTCGGTTTATACTCGTATCTCGTTCCTCTGATATTGTAATCGTAGTTTGTTCTGTTTCGTCTCGTAAATTGTCGATAGCGCGCTCGCGGTATGTTGTTCTTACATCAATCACTCGGAGGTGAAATACAAGATGATTGAGTAGGTAGGTTATCGAAAATTATGCGTGACTTAGGATTAGATATTGCAACGACGTGTAGGTACTTAACGTAGGTTAATTTGGTGCTAGTTATTCTTGGTCTGGTTGGACGCCTCGGTGGCCGAGTGGCAGAGTGCTCGGTCTGATACCCGGGTTCAATTCCCAGGTCGGGCAAAATGTAGGTATTTCGGATTTTTCGATGCATATCCCGGGTTTGTGATCCTGATCACCAACCCGCATTTGGCAAGCGTGGCGATTTAGCCATTACCCATCAATTGTAGTGATGACTTTACTATTCTTAGTAACACCCATCACCGCCGTAGAGATTGGGGTACTTGGTTTTTTAGTAGGTATGCCTCTTCTTCTCTGGTTGAGCTTAGCTATGCAGGGAAATAGGAGGAGAGTCTCTCACATAACCCGGCCTGCCTGAGCAAAATAACATTTGAAGAAGGTGCTAAATGTAGATGGAGAGTTTCTCTAATTTTCGAAAACTTGGCCTTTTGCTACTTAAAAGTCGCTTGGTAGGTTTTGGCTCAATCTCAGCATGTGCTATTCATCATCATCATCATCATCATCTCAGCCAAAAGACGTCATCTGCTGGACAAAGGCCTCCCCCAAGGATCTCCTCAACGACCGGTTTTGTGCTGCTCGCATCCAGCTGCTTCCCGCGACCTTCACCAGATCGTCGGTCCACCTTGTTGGAGGCCTGCCCACACTGCGCTTTCTGGTACGCGGTCGCCACTCAAGGACTATTCCGCCCCAGTGGCCATCAGTCCTGCGAGCAATGTGCCCTGCCCACTTCCACTTTAGCTTAGCAACTCTTCGGGCTATGTCGGTGACCTTAGTTCTTCTGCGGATCTCCTCATTTCTGATTCCAACACGCAGAGAAACCCCGAGCATAGCCCTCTCCATTACTCTTTGAGTGACCTTGAGCCTTTTTATGAGGCCCATAGTGAGCGACCACGTCTCAGTCCCGTATGTCATTACTGGCAACACACACTGGTCAAATACTTTCGTCTGTGCTATGTTCATGTAAAAATACCTGAAAAGAGCAGCCTAGAGCCTATAAGGTTAGGTAAACAAGGTTGAGACAATGATAGACACACCATTAAAAAAGTAAAACAATTTTCATTTCTAATAAACAACTTAGCATTCATACACAGAAGCAATGCTCATTAACAAAGATAAAATGCTACACAGAACTGACCTACGATGCCCTGATGCGATTCTAATCAGAATACAAACACACACCTATATGTAGGTATTTATTACAATAATTATTTACACTGCAAATAGATATCGCTATCTGTAATTTTACGCGTGTCATAAAACAGGGAGTCTGGACAATTATTGCGATAATTGTTGCTAGACATACAGTCCTCGTTGTAGGTAGTATTGGGAATATGTTAGTATCCATTTTGATATTCGACTTCATTTGGGATTCAATGGTAAATACGATCTCAAATGTTCCCGTACAGTCATAAATGTTGATATCTGTCTGTATATTTGCCCCCAAAGTAACTAAAGTGCAAGCTTTGCTTGAGATATATTCGAGTCAACTACAGCCAGAAAACAATATCTACAGCTTTGCAATAAAATTAAATAGAATATATGCGATCTGTGGTGATTTTTAGTTTGAAGACCTATTATTTGTTGAGTTATTCCGTTGAACAGGTAGATTCAGAAGCTTAAATCAAAGTTACATTTGTCAAGGAAATCTTTTCCTTAAAAGTAACACAATATTTTAATACTTTAAATCTTATACATATCTAAAGAAATACCGTGTGAAAGCCCTAAATGATTTGATATATAAGTTTGTTGTGTCTCATCTCCTTCGTGTTTACTTTGGTTGTGTAAACAGCGTAGGCGTTAATCTCGCAAGTCTTGTTAAAGTGACGTTTATTTAAACAATCTTTGTTAAATTCAAGACTAAACAAGTTCTCCTGATTTACAATCCTTTGAGTATTTGTCTCAGCAAATTTTGGAAAACAAACAATAAATATGAACAAATTGATTTTAAAACGACCTGAGTTTGTCTTTAAATTGTTATTTTTGCTTTTATTTATCGAAGGAGAAGTAGGAGATCTTTCACAAATTTTTAATATTGAAGA
Source organism: Eudonia lacustrata (assembly GCA_947562085.1). Classification (NCBI taxonomy): domain Eukaryota; kingdom Metazoa; phylum Arthropoda; class Insecta; order Lepidoptera; family Crambidae; genus Eudonia; species Eudonia lacustrata. Next base: position 17,362,474 of record OX387317.1, read on the forward strand.
AGTTGAACATATACTAAAATGATATGTTTCAATAAATAGAGCAATCTTAAAAATGTACACTTGAATCAATACCAAGCAATATTTTTAATAGACAGTGCGTGTCTATGAGAAATGTAGATCAATAATATTCTCATACATAACACAACGCTTGTGCGAGTGTTGTATCAATATCAAGACCACTCCGGAATGCCATGTTTATTTTAAACAGTTTGTCTTCGTTATCAATTTCTTTGCGTTATCGGCGATTAAGGATATTTTTACCGCCAGTACCGCAGACAAAATAATAATATATAAAATATCTCCTGACTATTATGGCGAAGTTGACTCAGCTGTGGGTGCACGTGCCATTGCCGACCGCAACAACATCCATCGACCGATTTATTTTATCAACATTGACAGACCTTATAGTGGGATAATTACGTTGTCCTAAATATTCACATACGTTAGTAGAACTTCAGTACACATTTGGATATCACGGATTATAACATTTATAACAAACAATTAGGGCATATTAAGTTTAGTGATTCCAATTTTACGGGACGTTATAATATTATGTGACGTTAATTAAAGCTGGTATTCATTCGGACTCGTGATGGTTCTGATAAAAAAATGTTATGACCCCTCAGATTATGGATATAAATATAATCTATAAAAATAATTGTGTAGTTAGTTAGTGACAATAAGTTTGTAAACGTGAACAGAATTTACACACAATGCTAAGCCCTTTGAAATATTTTAAGCAATTAAATGATAACAATAACTTAAATGGTGTCTTAGATGAACTGTTTGAAAACAATACAATTTCCCCCATCCCTCGTTATGTCCCAATATGTCACAACTGCAATCTATGTTGTCCAAACACACGTTTTCACAAAATAAAATAAAAATATAGTTTTGTATGATATTTTATTAGCTTCGGCTCATTTCAAAAACTCAGTCGCAACAGTTGCAAATCAACTTCAAAACAGACATGAAGAGTGTTTAAGACGACGCATTGGTAATTTACGTGGTGTGGATCTTGATTTTTCCAAAACATTTTTACAAAACATATGAAAGTGATATTTGATGACATGATTTTTCATTTAACTGACTTCATTTTGTTAGTTGCAGAAACACGATTTTTCAACTTTTATAACAGAAAAAAATATATCAAAGTACCCTCTTTTAAAACATAGATTCGCATTTTACAGGCTAACCAGACCGATTTAAGCATCTAAATTTTCTTAGTAGATTAGTCTTAACACACACTTCAAAATTGTAGTTCATTTTTTAAAAATAATTTGTAGTTTTAATTTGAAGAAAAAAAAAACAGTTTTTCTTGTGGTACGGGGCGCAAATGCTCGTATCAAAACGTATGAGATTTATTGTTTAGCGGTGCGTCGCCTTAACGTAAGCATTGTCATAGAGCATTATGTTGAGTTGATAAACTCGACCCCATTGAAGTATTTGGTAAAGTCTATGATAATAATTGTTAAGGTTGACCATTATCTAATGGCCAACGTTAACAATTATTATCATTTCATATTATTCCGTAAATATTTATTATAAAGATATTAATTGCTTAACAGAATTTATTTGACCTATTAAAGTCGTGGGCACAGCTGTCTCACTAATCGAATGTATTGGATGTTTATTTATGTACGACTACTTAATTTACTTGATAGACTTATCCCAAAAAGGAATGACGTTGAAACGCTATAAACAGACTTAAATGAGCCTAATTTAATTCTCGAAGCTTCAACTAAAACCATTTTGTAAGTCACAACTGCATAAAAAGATGTGTTCAACGGACCATCGCATCGTATAATTAAATACTTACCTGATTATTTATAAGACTATCAAGCGTAAAACGTGCCGAGCCACATTATCTACAAAGCACTAATGACGCCTCCGTTCAATGGATAGTAACTGACATAACATAACAATACAGCTAACGATAAAAGCGAAGTTAGGATAAGTAGTTTCTCGTGTACCAGTGCTAACCGTCTCGTCTGAGTCTATATACAAGTCGAAACGACGCTGCTGCTACGTACGAAATTCTTTTGCAGACTTCGACGTTTTTTCCGCCTTAACTAACCAAAAGTTTTTTGCAATCAATTACTTGCTACAAATTTTACGACAACTCGTTTATCGGGACCATTCGCTGCATTGTGAGACAACACTTCAATAAAAATATCAGCGTTGAGACCGTATCTGACAGCGAGCTCATCAAAATCGCATCAAACCGCACCGCACACTCTTTACTTATTCGAGCATTTTTAACACCCATTTCAGTTTGAATTTCACTTTATTTTTGCGACTAGACGTCTCCCTTTGCGACGTCGTAGATGAGACAGCGCAATAAAATTATAACGACAATTGTATTTTCACCTTAAACACGTTTGCGGTGGAAATTTTCGTGTAATATTGCTGTTGCGAGCTGTCGCGTCTCATGTATCGTCGAATTAAAACTGCTCAAGTTTTCCGAGCCCGCCGTCTCGTGCGACGCTGACACCGCCAACAATGTGGTATGTTAGCGACGTGAGACTAATTCGCGCGAACAAATATCTGCATCGCGAGAAATTCGATTTTTGTGAAGTATCCATACTATGCGTGTGTGCTCCTAAATTTACGAATAAAACCTCTTAAGGTACGCGACATATTTTCAATACCCGCTGATCCGGGTGCCTCTTAAGGTATTCGCGTTTGCGAGATTAACAAATTCGTTCGCCTCATAAATTCTCCAGCTCCAACAGTATCGACATTCAAGCGTTGCAAGCGTAATAAACGCTCGAGATTTACATAAACCGCCGGCTCCTTTGACAGTCGAATACTGATGAGAGGACGACTTGCAGTCAAGTCTAATAGCCGTGATGCTATAAACCCATAATTTCGCCTTTAAAGCTGTAATCAACGTTGGAAGCGCGTATAACATAGCCATTGAGGGAAATACACGCTCATTATATTTTCCTCTGCAGAAACAAGCGTCCCCTTATTTCCTATACGACTATCTCTGATATAAAAATTCCAGAAAAGAGAAATATTATAAAATTGCTCCCAAAACCGTTCAATTGCATTACTGCAGAATGCAGTTTCTGATATAAAGAGCGCAATATTAACGTGAAGCTCTCAGACAATGGTAAATATGAGGCGGAACATAACGCAGCCGTCGGGCTAAATGTATTGAGCACTGCAAATACGAACCACTTGCAGACTTATTGTTTGAGATGGCCTTGATGAAAAATTGCTATTCCGGTCCTGTCACCGCTCGTGGGACTCGAAAATTGCAAACAGGCAACAATGGAAATTGCAGTCCTAAAATAAACATTGTCGAAAGAATTGGCACATCTGAAAATTCAATTACATGTTTAACCCGTATCAGATCCGCAGTATCTGGTATCTTGAAACTAATTGGATTTGCGGCGCGGTTAGTACATTTTGTTCGGTCTTTCAATGTTTCTCCGCGCTCTTCGGCTCGTCGTCGTCTCGCATTTCGTATTTAATTTTTATCAAAGCTTTACTTCGCTGTGGCTAGTGCCGACGGCGTAATATAATAGGAAAAGTTTCATTTAGCTAATTAAAAATAGGCTACCCTTGGGAACAATCCGGATTTATATATTCGTTATTCAACCTTTGGGCCGGATTGTCTGTTGTTTTGGTTGAAACGCTGGTTTGCAAACATTTTACTCCGCGGGTAAATACAAAGAACAATGGGATACTGCGTTGACAATGTAACATGAATAACTTTCAGCTGTTTATTAAGGGAAAACACAAACAAAGACTCCGATCTTATCTTCTGTTCGATTTTGTAAAGGAGAAAATGTTTTAGTGACAATTTAACATCAAAAGATTCTTGTAGTATTTTCTAATCCATATGGATATCTCTTTAGTACGTAACACATCCGGTGGTAAAACTGCAGGTGATTGTTTAATTATGTTTTGTTTTAATGACTTCCTGGGCCGCTGGGCGCGGTAAAAGCGCACTAGCGAGGGAGTACCCCATGCAGCTCTTTAATTATCGCGTCACCTTCAATTCGGAAAGTTTTAATGTGTGTTTGGTACGTTGGTTTTGCGGGACGCCGAGTTGAGTGCTTACGACGACGCTTCAAGCACACTTATTCCTCTCGTCTCGTTCAAACGGGCTCTTGTTATTTGAACAACAAGAGAACAGAACCGCGATTAAATTCAGGAAATAGTAACTTTGCGCATCATCTTTTCCCTTTCCGTGTATTTGTACGGCTTCCAGTGCTTCGATTAAAGTTTAAAGTTTGTTCTGAAGTCAAAAGTACCCCCCCTCGCGGAAGCGTCGAGGATATGACGACGGACGGGACCATTCCAACATCACTGAGTCGAGTTTGCCGGTTGCCAAGTTTCCCCGCACTATGTAAATTCAGTCGACGTAATTAGAGGAAGCTACGGTCGTCTACTTTAGTTAAATAGCCCAGTCTGCTCGTGTTAACTGACTTCAGGCCGGAGTAAGCTTTCTGCTGTAATAGTAAGAGTGCGGCTGCCGTTATGTAGACAGCGCGGTAATGGCCGTGCCTCGAGTCGTCGGAAACTTTACGTGTTGGTTTACTACCTCGCCCAGTCATCGTAGACAACTGTAAAAGGCGACGATTGCGAGACAAAGCGTGATCGGATTGAGTAAATAAATAGTCTGCGTCGGAGTGCTCATCAATCTTGCAGTACAAAAGTAAATTGTGCAAGTTGCCGCGCTCCGCGCTTGGGTTCGTCGCCCGCAACCGCCAACCTCTAAACTTTCGTGAACGCGACACTTAACAATTTAATTGTCACTCATTAGTCCTAAAAAGCGACGTCTCTAGTACTGTTTTAATTAAGTCGTTAATTCATAGACGTTTCATTAGCCGAGCGCTTTTAGTCTTTCATTTTTCAAAGCGTACAGTGTTTCGGGATTTAGCACTATCAATCATGAGTACGTTGTGTGTCGAGCGAGCATCTGTTTGTTGAGCAGAATCAATCATGCCGGCAGACGGTCTCGGGCCCTCATATTTATCACTCCGCGAATCGACGACAGCACTGATGAATGGAAACAATGAAATGTGGAAGCACATTAACATCCGACCCCTAATATTTAGATTACGGGTTATAGCATAACCGGAATGGATGTTTGTGTTAAAGCAAGATATCGCTGCAGTGTTTGCTATGCCGGATGTCACGCCCCCGCGTCCCCCTCACCCCGCTCGCTCGTCTCTTGGCAAACTGCACTGCACTATACTGCAAATCATACCCAGTTTGTTTGCGTAGGTCAACGCTCTCGCCGACTACGTTTTATGTGTTCCTGGTGTCACGACGTCACTCTAATAATAGATAGGAATGCTTAGCATCAATATATGCACATTGGCATGCGCGAGTTCCTTACTTATGCGTACTGCATTCTGTTTCATGTGTACGCCTTGTAAGCAATCAATTTTATTACAATATTCACATCGTAACAAAACGAGCGACGTGGACTAAACAATACCAGTGTCCCTGTTTCCTAACGAGGAACAAAACTAACCAGTTCTGCGCATAGAAATTTGTGTATAGGCGGGAGCTTTGACAGTTGATAATATGTTTAATTAAGTCGTTTCTCCGTGCCTACGCTGCAACCGTAACTCGTTAAACTTTCATTATTATTCACTCTCACAAATTGCTCGTACGTGAACGAATTGTGCTCACAATCGATCTCTGCGGCGCTCGTGAACCTTTGTTTGACTTCGACTCCAAATTCAGCGTAATTGCCTTTCAGCCTTTCATTATTCAACTTTATGCAGTCATTTACTTGCGTTATTACGAAGGGAGAGTTGCTGCGGTAAGTGTCGTGGGTGGATGCATTAATCGTAATATGTAAATGTGGGGATATGAAATATTGAAATTGCGAGCGTGGTTTTACAATAACGTCTTTGCACAGAGAATGGGGTCGACCTTTTGTTTTCGACGTGAAAGTGATGGAATGATGGTTCATATGTTTGTTCACATGTTTATTTTGCTCTTTTTTGTTTTAGATTGAGGACGAGGGTAACCATGGCAACGACGACACGCGGCTGTTCATCTTATCCACCCTTGCCGGCCAACACAAGCCAAGAGTGTCCTGTGCTCTCTGCAAGGAAACTCTGCACGTGTTCGATCGCTATCCTCTAGTCGACGGAACCTTCTTCTTAAGTCCGCGACAGCATACCAGCAGCGCTGTGGAGGTAATACTAACCATTTTCTTAATTGACGATGACTTGTCTGTTATAAAAGATCTGCCTATTCAATTGGTGTCATTTAACCAAGTCATTGAAGCAGAACAAAGCTTACAAAACACACCGGAAGTTAATAGATTCGATTTCAGAACTTACGTCAAGGCAAACAATGGTTAGCTATTAAATTGAATGTTGATTTTCGGTGTCGCAGTGTTTATGTTCGAATTGATGTTTTGAGCAGACGAATGTTAACTTCTTCGGAAACTTAAATAAGATCCTGCGGCGCTCAAGTCGCTTCAGAATAAAGTCCCTTCGCAATTCATATGGCTTGAGCTTTTCGACTCGCGTATTTGCACAGCGAATTAGACGCCGGGATACGTGTGTGTTTGTTTGACTTGGAATTAGCATTAGCAACCCTTTGAACATTCCCATGCTTATACAATGTTATTTGTTAATACTTAAACATTAACGGTTTTGAGTTGTCGCGAAAAATTTTGATAATTGTTTTTAGCTGTTATTTTTTTTATAATATGGACGGAATTAATGTTACTTATCTGTTTTAATCTTGTAACCTTGTTTGTAAACTCAAGCGGCAGCCCACGTATTCGTGGATTATGTTCTAATAGCACCATCCCATCGACATTGTAAATACAAATCACTAAAGAAAAATAATATCCTGCGATTATTAAACTTCAATATTAGATTTCATTGTCTATTTATCCTTTACTTCATTATTTATGTGCTCGTGTCAGCTTTCTCGCTTCTCTTCTTGATTTACTTATGTTAGGTTTATCGATAATTTTTATTACCGTCCTACATTAACCATTGTTATTTTTTCGCAAGATCATCTTTGTCCACTTTTAGGCGTCTTAAAGAAAGCTTCGTTCTTCAAAAACTCAGACCTGGCCATTCACATAACATCCTTCTGTAATTATTCAACACTATTTACTTTTTTACTTTGAAAGCCAAAGGCGCCTATTCAATGTATCCTTGTGTAAATTTTCCCAAATTAAACTAGTTTCCATTAAAATATTTTCTGTCACGCGATATCTTTGCAAATATTTTTCAATGACAATCCAGGCTTTACTAATTTCTTGATTAAAATCATGATCTTCTAATCATGCCGTTTCATTGTCCAGGTCAAAGTGGAAGGCCGTACGCAATACCTGACGTGCGTGTGCATGGGCTGCTTGGAGAGATATGACCCCGAGAGGACCATCCGCTGCCGGTTCTGTGGCCAGAAGTGGGACGGCATGTCTCTCGTGCTCGGCACCATGTACTCTTATGACATCTTCATGGCAACACCATGTTGCGCGGAAAGACTAAAGGTTGGTTTATGATTTTAATTGTATTTTTATTTAAATAAAAATGCTTTGCTAAAATCCGTGCTAGTATCTATTTCTGGAAAAGGGTAACAGCGATCAACTATAGGTCAAGAAGTCCTAAGATTTATCAAGTCAAGCTAAGTGTGTTTCCGATTTGCGATGCATAGCGGCTCTGATCATTACCCGCATTACGCAAGCGTGGTGATTGAGCCTTTTCCCATTGATAGTATCGACGCCTTGATTATAGTGATGGTAGTCTTTGCCTAGCAGTGCAGCAGTATGTTGGCTAATTACTACTACCACATATTAGTATCAAAATTATAGTATCTCAGCGTTTTGACACATGTAGTTAAAATTATAATGATATTTAGAGCCAATCTAGAGACCCAGGTTCGTCGCGAATCAGTTCTCCAAGAATATACCTGCTAGCTTATTTGAGAAATTCTCCTGTGTTAATTGGTGTTTTCTTTTGTTTTCTACAGTGCAACAGCTGCTACAAGCCCCTACTTCACCCCCAGCAACGGCTGAACTATTCTGACTATTCACACCCAGTGACGTGCCCCCACTGCCGTGTGCTTGACACCCATTTCGTGAAGCCTCTCGCCTACTGCTTCACCAAGAGGGCCTTTCCGCTATTCCAGCAGTGGCCATAACAGTCGGCGGTGCCGGGGACCTCCCCCGGCACCCCCCCTGCTTCCACTGACACGTGGAATCTGGCACCGTCGGCGTCACCCCCGCGCCGCGCCTCGCCCCCCGCACTACGTCCCGTCGTGAATACAAGTATGGCCCGCGCCCCTGAACCTGAAGAGCCGAAATACAATGCTCCTACTCTCGCCAGCATCACTGAATCGCTCTCCTTGTTGGGATTGAGCCCAGAGACGCTGGCGATAAGCTTGGGAGAATCGCTGGCCGAGCGATACCTCGCTACCCTCAGGCCTAAGCAGCCTGAGCGTCCGGTGGCGACCCTCGGCGGCTGCGGCCGGCCCCCGCCGACCCCGCTCGCCGAACCATCTCTTCAGCTCTTCTCGAACGACTTCATCGACTACTTGAACCAAATTGCGTAATCGGCGGTGCCTAACGGACTTTCTTTTGAAAACTTTTATGTGTGTGCGTGCGTTCCAAGGACGCTAGGAATATTTTCTGTTAAATTTAATTGGTATTATTGAAAATAATTTTATCTGTCGGTTTAGATCGTACTATTGATTTTATTTTAATTTTATTCTGCACTTTGTTGATTAGATGTTGATTTTTATCGGAAATAATAAATTAGCGGTAAAGTGTGAAGCCAGGAATTGCATTTTTGTTTTTCGATTGCATCATAGAACCAGTGTGTACTCCTTTTGAAGGAGTTGTGGCGAGGTTTTTTTTTTAAATTATTGATTACCTTTTATTTCAGTGATACTGATTACCCTATCTGATAGGGGTTTGAGTGGTGTGTTGTTTAGTTCAATTTAGTTTATTAGTTATGTTTTATTTTAGCAAAATTTTAAACCTAACTTAAGTGTTATACAATATTTTCGTAGGTTTATTGCGAACTTTTATTTCCTCCCACCAAATGGCACTTTGAACGTGTAAGAGGACTTCGACTTGAAGATGCCATGTTAGTTTATTATCTCTAATATCAGTTTCATTTAATTACTATAATTTACACATAATTTTATCAACAATAATAATGGTAGAGGATTTTAATTATAAGTCATTGCTGTGTCACCAATAATATAATTAGCTCGTCTATATATCTCGTACAGTTACTGTAAGGTAATGTATCTTAAAATTGTTACTTTTGTTTACTTCTATTTATTTCGTTCTCAATGATTAGCGGGAAGATAAGAATATATATTTAAAAATCAGGTTTAAAATGTTTCGAAAATGTGCCATATCAAACAAGAGAGTATAGTTTATTTGTGTCGTCGTGGAAATTATCAAAATTTATGAACACCACTAATCATTGAGCCCTTTTGTTTTATTGTAAACTTTAAACACTGAAAGTTAAGGAGCTTTCAACATTTTGTTATAAACTTTTGGCTAAATAGTTTAGGTGTAAGGGTTTTCTTATAATTATCATGAATGTCTATTTATTTATAAGTGGATAGCGCTTCGACATTTAACAAGCGTTTAAGTGATGTGCACATTTACTGTAACTGTTTAATGTTAACTTTTTAGATAAGGTTTTTTATACATTTGATACTTATTACTCGCAAAGTGATTACAAGTGATAAACATTAGTTATAGTGCGTGTTTAGTGATACAAGTGGTGCGGATAGCTAGGCGCATACGAACCAAATTGTTTACATAGCGAAAAGTGATACGGGCGGATTTATTCGCTACTTATTAGGCAATAATTCTTATCAAGACTTGACACTTTTGTACTGTAGGTAAAATATTTTGCATCGTCCTTCTAAATCGTAACTGCCATTTTACTTATGTTCATGGATTAATGTGATCTGTGCCGTTGCCATGACACGCCATTTTTAAAACTGCATTTCAAAATGGCGCTTGAACGCGGGAGTATTTTGTAAAGGAGGTCCGATTAAAAAGTTACATAATAATTTATGAGGTAAAATACGTAATAGAAATGATGTTTAGAAACAAAACACATAATAATAAATCAGCCATTTAAAGCAACAAATGACGAATGAATTGAATTCTTATGCCTTAACGGTTTCGAGCATACGGTGTCATGGCTGCATAATTCTTGAGCACATTAATCCCAGTTCACGTTTGGACTGTCTACGTCCCGTTCGTGTGTGTTGTATAGTACGTAGGTGAATCATCGTACGCCCATCATCAAGCGCTATCACTTATCATCCGCATCACTCCTCATTATCATCATCATCGGCACTGGTTGATTGGACGGCTACTGGCTACTTCGCCCTTGGGTATTCATTGGACATACATTGCACACATAATGATTGATAAGCGATACCAAAAATGTATACATCACATAAGCAAATACTAATACAATATCCTTTACAAATAAGTGTATTAGACAAAAATGTGCATTCGGCTTAAAACTATTAAGACAAAAATAAGGATTACTCATTGCTGGGAGTGTAAGTGTTGTGTATCACAAGATTAAATATTTTCACTACATTGACTAAGTAAATTAAGTGACAACTTCACAGAAATATTGTTAGAGTAGTAACATAATAAATATATCCCTTTCGGGCAAGTCGCCAGTTGCCTTGTGTGGTTGTAAGATACCTCTTAACATATTTATGATTAGTATCTTTCGCTTCGAAGTTACTCTAAGGTTGAGTCTATTACATATTATTATATCTAATACCGTAACATAGCATGGCGTCATAGTATTGTAAATATGCCGTACTTATATCAACTACCCGCAGTTGCTTATATCAAAAATGTTTAAAAATAGGTATATTGCATATAACTAGTCTAGCCATAAATCGATAGTACATAATTTCAACAATATCAAAGAAACCCTTAATTACTTTTAATCATACTTACCGAATTGCGATGACATTTCATATGTTATTCAATTTTAATTTTATCGAAGTTTGCTCGTTCGAATATAGAATTATATTTAAAAGTTTAATGTACATTTAACTAAAATGTATGTACTCAATAAAGTGTTTGAAAAAAAATATAAAAATAAAACGAGCTGTTGTTGGTATATTTAGGAAAATATTAAATGAACCAGATCATCTGATGGTGGCCATGTACAAATGAGAAGTGAATTGTCATTGCGGTTCGGTGGTCTAGTGGAAAGCGACACAAATTATAATGTCACATTTGTTTAATAGTAAAATACAGAGCCATCTACGTAGATGTATAATCATATACCTAACTTGTTTACAAAATGACTATAGAGTATCAGCCGTTGACTATTCCGGTACAAAATCGAAATAATTAACACTATTTTGGAAACTATATCAGTCCTCCGACACACCAGTAAGGCTGTTTATTTACTATTTTATAGATTTTTCAATATTAAAGAAAATAGTGAATTATAGTAAAATCATTGTCGCACCTAAAACTAAATTTCCGGTTTTAGAATATAAAAAATCATTAAGTTGCATAGTACAACTTTACAAGGTAACGTTAAAATATAATGTATTATATCTCTAAACCAAATAACTAAATTACAAATAAATAATATTACTTACAAATAAAAGTTATCATAATAATACCTGAAACGGTTTCTTGGCAAGCCTATAAAATTTACAAATTTTTATCTTTGTTTTACTTGAAAAAATATAAAAAGCATAATTTTTTTATGACTAAGTAATTTTTTTTTTCTATTTTTTCGTCTCTGTTTTCTTTTTTTAGATTGATATATTGGCAGTGAACCTTTTAAACCAGGTTTGTCAAGAAACCAAATGATTTTATAACATTAAATAAATCTTTTCCTGATACAATAGGAGATTTCGTAATGTACCTAGCTTCTAACTATGTATTCTACTAAACGTATTGACAAAGTAACTAACGCTTCGAAAGGTTGTTTAGGTTAAATAGAAGACAAAAACGTCTCCATGGTAGCTTTTGTTCTTCCTCCTTATGATGGTTGATAGGTATTATCAGAAAATGTGTTTGATTATTCATATTTTAGTCACTTAGTTACATGTTCAGTTTTGATAAATGTTATTACACAAACGTTGCCAACTTTCTTAGTTTATTTGCACATATTTGTTAAATTTTTGTAATTAAATAACAATTTATTTAGACACCAACATTCGAATTTCTTCATGTTGAATTTTTAATGTAATTTAGTGAATTGCTTAAAAGTACAAAGAAACAATTTGTTACTTTTGCAAATTTTATAAAGTAAATCAAATACATATTAAAACTAACTCACCTAGGTAATCTTTACGAAATAGTTGCTGTGACATATTATGAACCCTAGTGTAACCCGCAATTGTTTCAACACACAAGTGAGTAGCCGTTGTATGGTTTTTGTAAAGAAAAATTTCGTTTAGTTCGTTAAAATTTAGGAGCGAAAATTGTTGATTATATTATAAAGAAGCTAAGTATATCGTGTATCGGTTATTTTCAATTTTTATTAATTAATTTTCAATATATTTTATCAAATGCTATTTAGTGATTCATAATTAGAAGCACACTGTAAGTAGAGTATCATCGTCATAATATTCGTTGATCTAAAGGTATTGTGTCTTGCTTTCGAATAGGTTAATGTAATATTTTTTTCCATAGCTCTTATTTAGGATCGTAGGATTTCCTTTAATAATAACGTGTGAATGGGATGGATGTTTGTGATCACACTTAACATTAAGTTAGTCATGTCCTTTCATTACCTACGCTATATTTATCGATATCGATATCTTTGTTAACGTGAACGTTCTGGTCATATTGCTGCGTCTTCGCGGCTCTACGGTGTTAAGGTACGTCAAGTGTAATATAAAATTTTCGTGATAAATTTCTAGTTTGACGAAGCGCAATCGGTGTCCTGTCTGCCTATGCCACTGCCGGCTTTGATTTAATAAATTCTTAGCCGTACTAGAGTCTCCGTCAAAATGTAGAAAAACCAGTCTGTGCAAAATAATTGGCAATTCCAATTAAGTTGTTCTAACCTTTTTCTACAGCAGTGATAATATAAGAATTTCCTTTCTTCATTATAGAACTTTTTCTATAAAGTAGTAATAACTAAATTATAAATGGGTCATCGTTAGAAACTTTGTGACACATACGGAAGACTTAAAATTTTTAAAGCCTTTTTCATAATTGTTAGAATGTAGTAGTAGTATGCTTTAAAAGCTGGTGAAGTCAGAAAGCAAGTGAAAGACAGTGTGACATTCTATATCCGCACGATACCCGGCGTCCATAAAATGAAAAGCTCAAAATACTTTACCAAAACGCGTTGGCTGATTCTAGTATACGGCTGTAATTGGTTAGTGAAAGATGCAAAACAAATGAAAAACGTGTTAATTATATTTTGATACTCGATGTTTTCTACACTAATGTGGTAAGTGCGTATATCTTTCGTATTAACTTGTGTAGATAGGGCGATGTCGCCCACTATCGCATTTAGTAGTTGCAAGCAACGGACCAGTTCTGTAGCGCAGCGCCGTTTACAATCTAAATATTCCATTTCACTTCAATAGACTGAATTTGTAAGATAAAACAAGATATTCGCTATCTCCTACTAACAAATGCGATGGGAGTGTGAAAGGTGATACCATTCATTAGCAGAAGTTGAAAAGCGGCTTACAAATACATCAACCAGTAAGTACTCGCGTTACTGACTCTGCATTTCGAAAAACTTCAAGTCGACCCCAGATCATAGGAGAAGCCAAGTATAAGAACTAAATAACTGGTGATAATCTTACGAATTGATTAAAGATAATAATTAAGTTATTGCGTGGCAATTAGTAATAACGATTTTTTACTACGTAATGCGCGGGGTGTATCAGGGTATGAGTGTCATAATTCGTATTAACTTAAAACTTTTGTACTTTGATAATGATAACAAGTAATTTAGTGGTAACATTTTCTCTAATAATAATGTGTAATGTAAACATCAAGTAATATACGTTTTTTTACTGGAAATGTAGATGTAGTATTTTTGTAAGACGAAATACCGAGTCTCGGACTCGTAACGTGTATAACAGCGATAATAGGTATTGTCTAAGACCGTTTGTTCGTCGAATTTTGAGGAGTAATCTTGATTTGTGTTGAATTCTCAAACTTTTGAGTTAAAAAGGGGAAACACGTAACGCATCCTCCGCTCAAAAGAGGGCTCGCTTCCTCATAGTTTGTAGAGTGGAAGAATAAGATACTTATCCATCAATGAAGGATAATGAATAACGCACAAGATTCCTTCTCGTTATAAGACATTCAAAATTGTGGTCATTATTATGTCTAGCTAGGCTTAGTAAGTTTAAATGTCTTTTTCTATTTGATCAAATGCTGTGTAAGTCATCTTAACTTTCGAAGTATCGGTACTAAAACTTGACCCTTATTAACTTCCTCAGTTGTGTCTAGTCTAGACGACTAGTTAGCTTTATCGTTCTTTGCATCGCAATTGCTTATAAAGTGATCGTTGCGCGAAATTTTTTACATAATCTTCCATAAAGAGTGATCTCGTAGATGAGATTAAGTTAAATTCGGCTTTTAAAAATGTGAAATTCAAAAGTATCTCAGCAAGACATTTTCATTATTAATTTGAAACGTATGTTTGGATGAATGAATATGTTTCTTATGTTTTAGAATATCCCTTATTTCTTGTGTAGATACACTGGTTGTCTACCCACGATAATCTATACTATTATTAAGTGTGGTCGTGTCGTGTTCTTATATCGTGATCTCTATATGTTTGCTTACAATTTGCTGGGATATGGTCGGGTAGAAGGGACGGAATAATGTTTGAAGCTCAGATGGTAAATGACAATTGATTAATTTTAAGTAAAATTTAAGTGCTTTGAAGTAAACGGTAAGGTTTAAAAATAAGTATTCGCTACTAAAAAAAACTAAATATACCATTCGAAAAAATTGATATTATTTTTAAATCTTTGATACGTCAGCGTATATTTTTGTACATTCGATTCGTAAGATTCAGGTCGATGCGTAAGGAATTGGCACTAATAATGTTTAGAGTAAGAATATTTCTGGTTACGATAAAGATGAGAAGTTCCATTTTGTAACGATTTAAAAAATATGAAAAGAAAAGCTATTAATTTGTAACGATAGTGAGCGTTGTATTGTCTATTTTGTAATGTTGGTAAAGCATGACTAGCTATAAGGTTGTTTCGGAAAATTGTAATAAAACTGAGAGGGCAAAAAATGTTATATTTTATACGGATCCTGATATTGCGTCCGCCCCGAGCGGCGGACTACGTGTTACTTTACGAATCTAGTTTGTAAGTTAACTCTTTAAAAGAGTTTTCGCAGGTAGTAGTTTTAGTAAGCTTAGTGTTTTTTATACCGGCTTGATGTTGTGACATTTATTATTAATATGATATCGATAACGCAGAAGTACCGAACAAGCGGTCAACGCAGATCAATAGCAAAATGTGTAGTGGGTACGTACTACGTAGTAGAGGGGACTAAGGTTTTTGTTTTCTGTCGGTCATTGGGCGGGCAGCATTCCTGAAGTTTTGTGATCCTAACCAAAGTGTTGCTGTTCGCAAGCATATCATTTTAATACGAGACGCTAGATACATTTTCGGTACAAAAACTTAGCGAAGTTTTTATTCGATTAATAATAATATTGTTAGACAAATCCGTTGTCAGTTTTGTAGTGGACAGTCGTAACGATCTCTGATAATGACGAAAGCCGTGTCTAGTCGATTCTATCGGCTTTAGAGTTCAACTAAATAGCTGTCACATGGACTTGCGCCATTACAAGTCTGGCGATAAACCTGAATTATTTCGGTTATTTAGCAGAATTATATTATTGTCTAGTATTTCCGATTATGTTACGTTTTATATTGCTTATATTATATATTATGAATACAATGTTTATTAAGTATTTAATATTCATTTTGATGAGGACCTAGTCGATTCTCTATATATCACATCTCCCAAAGTACAAATTACTTGTTGTTTAGTCCAATTTTGTTTGACTGTTATTGAATGGAAATTATTTTAGTGAGCGTCGTCGTGTCGTCGGCGACACCTGCGCGGAGTATCGTGCGATTCATTCATTATGTTTGGAATCAAACCTCCCTCTTATTTACAAACGTTCGTCTTAAGATTATTTCGTATTAGTTTTGTCTCTTTCTAAATCGATAAAAGAAACAAAGACAAAGATAAGCTCCGAGGTGTCTGATCGGTGAACATTTGTGATACCAGAGGTCTTGTCTGCGTCACGATACAAATATGACCGCCTCATCGTCGCATCTAAGGCATATGGTTTTATTGATTGTAATAATTATATCAGTAAAATACTTTTTTACCATTAAACTTTAGAGCATAATAAATACTAAAGCAAATGTATAGTTCCGATAACGTAGGTTACTGTTTGGCGTTCAATTAAGATAATATCTTAATTACATATTATGTAATCTAATGTTAGTACCAATTTGCAATATAATTTCGAACCAAAATTGTGTTGGTAGTGAAAAAATGGCTGATTCATCCGTTCAATTCGGAGACTGACACAAATATAGCAATGCACAATAAAGTATATCTTCTTATAACGTAAAGTAATATTTGTAGAATAGAAAAACAAAAATCTTAAGCTATTTTTGGAATACTAAATATAATACTGACGGACTATCAGCTGTTTTTGTACTGCAACATCGCCGGAGCCGTGTGAAATTATATACACGGTACCTACCGATGATAACAATCTTCAAATTAATATTTATATCAATGTGACTATGCATGGTACTAAGTGGACAATGGACATATATTGCTTATAGTTGAAATAAATCACGTTTTTATAATTATTACTTTTGTGCCGCTGAAGGCACCACATAACAATTTATGTTAGCAGCTTTTAATTAAGTTAAATTAGATTATTTTTTATTATTTTACCTATTTTAGTTAATGCACAATATAATAACCCAATACTAAGTATGTTTCATTTTGTTTTCACTAATTATTTCATACAATGTTCAAATAAGTAACCGTAGAATGAGTAAAACCATGCTATAAGAATATTTTTCATTTTTTTACCATTGTATAATTTATACGTACATAATCGCCTACTACACATTATCCAGTTGGAAACTTGTTAACAATGGAATACGAGTATTTTTAATATGACACTACACCTACCTACGATGAATACAATGAAACCTTTTTAAAAATAAAAACTATGAAGTAACGATGTGTTTTATTTCGATGACCCGTAGAGATAGTGTTGCCAGGACGGAAGGTAAAAATAATCGGGATTTGGGATTTCAAATCGGGACAGTACAATTGCTAAAAAAAAAAGGAAGGTTTTTGTGAATCGTCATTGTTGGATGAAAACTGGATAAACTTCTACATACTAAGTATAATATTCTGTGTTTTAACAACATGAATTCTCTCTCCCGTTTTTGCTGTCAAAATGATCACTTACTATTATTACTACTCACTAAGGAGGTATCTAAGTGAAAAATCGGGACATTTGGCGTCCCGATCAAGGGTAAATCGGGACCTGACACCAGACCTCTGAAAATCGGGACGTCCCGCGCAAATCGGGACATCTGGTTATTTTTTTTTTGCTAAAAGTATGTAGGCAAGTTAGTCTGTGGTAATGGCACCACCAGTGTTCAACACAGTCGGAGTCTCTTGCAAATGACATTGATTTTCAATAAAAATCAATGTCATTTGCAAGAGACATGCGATTTGCATTTGGAAGCAGGGTATGTTGCTAAAAGCTTAAGTCGGTTGCTGACCTTTATTTTTGTCTACTAGGTACCTATTTGTCGCCCGCGACTTCGTTCGCGAAGACTACACTATCCCACAGGAACCTGTAACCGGGTTAAAAAGTATCCTATATTCTAGCCCGGGTCATGGTCTGTCTATGTGCAAAGTTTCATCCAAACAAATCCGTTTTCACGTGATGCGCGGTCAAATAAACGGACAGACAAAAATTCTAAAAACTGTTGGAACGTGTTCTGTTATCGATTCTAATTATCCCCAGCCAACTTTTTTTCGAATATCTTCCATGTACAGACTTACGACCCTCTTTAGCTTTATTATATGTATAGCTGTGGCCCTCGGTTTCACCCGCGTTAATTAGGTTTAAAAAAATATATTTTCCCGTTATTGCAACCAATTTCATTGCTGCTCCACTCCTATTAGTCATAGCGAGATGAAATATAGCCTATATATAGCCTTCCTCAATAAATGGACTATTCAACACAAAAATAATTTTTCAATTCGAACCAGTAGTTCCTGAGATTAGCGCGTTCAACCAACCAAACAAACACACTCTTCAGCTTTATAATAAAACTAAATAGATATTGAAGTCAAAAATGTTGATCACTAGTTCCTGTCGAGCACACAATAAGTATTTATTAATAATTTTGTTTGGTTCATAGCATTTTGGCTTCGTTGATTATTATTATAATAAAAATATTGTTATTATGTTCAAATTCAAAAAGATCTAACTATAAGAAGTCTATTTCAGGTTGAGTTTTATGACACAAGTTGATATCGCGTCATTCACAATAAAAACTGATTATTGAATACAAAGCAGTTTGATTTATTAAATCCCTTTCATAGTTACATGTAGTATTTCACAAATTACGAGGCGTATCCTCTTTTCTCTCCTTACCGGGGACGATGGCACTTGATTTGTGTCATCTGGCCCGGTAAATATATCACCGGGCCAGTTAAAACTTTTTTCCCATGTGGCCCGGCGCCGGGCCAAGTCACCGGGCCAGATGGGATACACTCAGCACTAGTGCACCCTAGCACTTAGCACCCTAATTTCTTTCGGCGGTATATCTAAACTAAAAAGACGACCTGCCGTAGGTACAATGGACTCGAAATCAGGACCTTTCGCAATGTACCCAAAAGATGCTTACATTACATACCTTTCGCAAGGTAGGTACCTACCCAAAATCTTTGAGGTGCCCGATCCTCTAAATGCCACTACACATTTACAGAATACACTAAACATACACACTAGTTTAGGCCCAAGACACCGCACTCGTAGAACGAGGGTACGACGAACCGGTTCAGACGCGCTCTATACCAGGTACATGTACCTGGGTGCTTAATTCTCTCCCCCACCACGGCCCGGTCAACCCGAGGCGAGGTCCGAGCCTTTAGAGGCGCCCCGGGTTGTTTCGCTCCCCGATCCGATCCGAACCCTTCGGAGAATCTAGTAGGGCACGGGGACACGCACTAGTGCGTGATGCCGTTCCCTCTAGAAAACCTCCGAAGGTGATTCGTTTCACACGGCTTGAGGAACCCTTTATGTTTCTCGCCGCCCCCAAACAAGCCCAGTGAAGCTGAAAATGCCGACTGAGGCAAACAGCAAATTCCAAAAAAAAAACAGGAGCTCGATGGCACAATGGTCAATGTGCCCAGTCTGTTATTGTTAAGGTTAAGCAACTTTCGCAAGAGCCGGTCATCAATCGTTTAACCAAGGAGTATGCTTTGAGCATACACTGGTGCTAGGGGCGACCCCGGGTTAGGTGGGACTACGCTTTTCCCTCCGTTTAACTACTGAAAGCTCGACGAAGGAAGGGTATAGGCACAGTTTAGCAAGCATGGTAATACTGTGATATAGGCACAGTATTACTATTTCGTATAGGTATACCCACTAAAATACCTAGTACCATCCCTTCTCTGCCACGGGGATAGTTTTTTTTTTAAATATATTAGCGGGTAAACAATGCCATGATGGAAGCGCACTTCACCCGGGATCCTCAACTAGTGAGGTACTGGCTATCTTATCTCTTGCTGCCGGAACACTACAATGCTACAAACATTGATGTTATGGCGACATATTTAGATAAGATGGTGGTAGCTAGCCAGGCGGACAAACAAGCCCTACCACTAACCAAACTGAGTACACAAACATGTACCCCCGCTGGGAATCGAACCCGGGACCTCTGGGTCTAAACCGGTGGTCTTAGCCACTAGACAACAGGGGCGGTTATAACGAATGCCAAGCACAGAGTTATTGTGAACCTGTCGATGACAGAAGTGTTTAGGATGGCCTTAGCCTTAAAAACAAAATAATATTGCTAATTAAAAATGTCATACTCTTAAATATGTACAATTTTATTCATGTCCACGTTAGCATAAATAAAAGCTTGCTTTTAAATAATTATCCGAGAGCCTATTATGGCAATCCGTGGATAAAGCCTAGGTATCTCTGATAAAATATTATCATCTACTCAATAAAATGAAATGTCACTGTAGCACAGAAAATCACAAAAAATTTTAATGGCAGAAGGTACTACTATCTACAAAATTCTACATAAAAGTTCTATCTCTGAGGACAGACAAATACTTGTCTTTATTAGGTGGGTACCTATAGGATAGGTAGCAGCAGGATAGGTACTCGTGTAAATTAATAATAAGTAGTACCTAGTATCATTATCATCACCCGCTCATTTTATGTCCCCACTGCTGGGGTACGAGCCTTTATCACCTTGAAAAGTCAAAGTCAAAGTATTTATTTTAAAGAAACCCAATTTATAAGTCGGTATTTTTCAACCTATTTATATTAGAAAGACGAAACAGCCTCCTTACAACAAACCTTATAAGTAACATTGTATCTCCTTATTGTGAGTATTACCCACCAAGCTTACGCATTGATGGATAATAAATATCTCCAATGCAAATAATGGTTGGTACCTACCACCTTATCTCACACACCCTTGCTCGAGATTAAGGGCCATGGCGACTTAAACTCCATTCAAATTCTGTAATAATCCCTACCGTAACTAATTTAGAGATAACAGTGGCGTCTTGAGCGAACATGCGTTTCGCGAGAGCATTAGGCGAATTAATTTTCGTCTAAGCGTAAAATATGCCGGAAGGATTAACCGGAGCGGGCGAAGCTTTCGCTCTTCTGGTGGGAAATCTGGGACAATGCGATGAGAGGTTTTGATTGGACGCAATCCATTATTACCAACTACTGGGCAAGGGCTTCCATCATTGAAATCAAGTCATCGCTTCATTTAATTGGTTGGTAAATCATCACGCATACCAAATAAATATTGTATTTAATTTTTACCCAGAATCCGATTGGAGGGCGAGATTTAATTATATTAATATTAGGTCCTTACCTATGAAATTGACGGATGAATGACCTATGAATTTCTCAGTTATTAAAAGGTTAAAAGTTCTAAAAGTCAAGACCGGTTGTTAATATTATTATACACCTTTAATTAGGACTATGTTACTTAGGTTTCAGTAATAACAATGATTATAAATTTTGTGTCTTTATCGCCCAATTTTTTTAAAATTGACTACTTTTCGCGGAATTGTCTTTTTGTTTCATTGTAGCTTTGAAGGGACTTGATTTTTTTTCTTTTTTTAATTCTGCTATATTTAGGTAGTAAAACAAACACACTACTCTACAATTTTTTTATAGTGTTAACTTATATATATATATGCTAAGATAATTTAAAAAACGTTAAGTAGTATGAATAATAAAATTTTATAAAAAATCTACATACAAAACGTCAATTTCATAGGTAAGGACCTAATATTATACTTTTCGTTTAGGCGCTATGCTTTCATTTACCTGACCTGATGTTAAGTAATGAAAAGGCCAACCCGGAATCCTCAACTACAGTAGAACTAGCTTCCTTATCACTGGCTGTCGGAACACAACAATGACGCTACTAAGTTTGATGTTATTGCAACATATTTAGATGAGATGGTGGTAGCAGCCAGGCCGACAAGATAGTTGGTGGCACAACCAAACCGAGTACACAAACATGTACCCCGCTGGGAATAATGTTTGAAGAGTAGGTACTAGATCCACTGAAAATTCAGCTCCAATAGTTATAAGAACTGATAAGCTATAGCGTTGGAAACGCGTTCGTGAACCATTAGGGCCGTACAAATAAACTGAGTATAAGCTTCGAATAGTTAACCCGTGTTTTGTCTCTTTTACCCTAATTTGAAATGTGCAAACATTTGGGGAAACATTCGGGAACAAAACACAGACTAAACCAGGCTTACTCTTTGTTTATTTGTAA
Source organism: Eudonia lacustrata (assembly GCA_947562085.1). Lineage (NCBI taxonomy): Eukaryota > Metazoa > Arthropoda > Insecta > Lepidoptera > Crambidae > Eudonia > Eudonia lacustrata. Next base: position 17,384,545 of record OX387317.1, read on the forward strand.
GGCTTTTAAGGTTTCAAACATCCGATTTCCATTAGGTAGGTAGGAAGCATGATTCCAGCCTAGTTATAAAAAATATATATTTTATTATTAGAAATAGAAACTAATTTACCTCACATAGGTAATACATTTAGAAACATGTATTCCAGTAACAATTTCCTTATAAGAGCTTTACATGGATTACTAAATAAGTTGCAGGGTGATTACTGAAGGTACTTAGTACAATAATGCTGTCCCATTCAGGCGTCTAGTAACTTCGGTACGGACATTATAATTACCGCGTAATAGCTGTAAGCGCAAGTTATTTCCTTAATAACTTACTGAACTGACCAGTTTTGGTGCGACTAATGGGATCCTACTTAATCTTGCTATGGTCAGCCGACTATTAACTAGCGGTTGACTTGTCAAACTTCGAAGTTTATAGACAGGTCGTACTTATAAGTTGTTTACTGGGATAATTAAAGATTACATTTAGACGCTTCTAATATAGGGTAGTGGCACAACAAGCAGACCCACAGAAGGGAAGCGTAATATACCGCGCACGAGCAATACACACATAGACCTTTTTTTTTTAAGAGATATTGCTGATTGCCTCAAACGGCATTTTTAGCGTCACCGGACTTTTTGGGGGCGGCGAGGTACGTAAAGGGTACCTCAAGCCGTGTGAAACGAATCACCTTCGGAGGTTTTCTAGAGGGAACGGCATCATACACTTAAAAGTGCGTGTCCCCGTGCCCTACTAGATTCTCCGAAGGGTTCGGATCGGATCGGGGAGCGGAACCACCCGAGGGCGCCTCTAAAGGTACGGACCTCGGCTCGGGTAAACCGGGCCGTGGAGGACGATATTTACTGGTATAATTAAAAATTGCATTTAGACGCTTATAATAGAGTAGTGGTTCAAAACAATAAGCAGACCCACAGAAGGTAAGCGTAATACCTATACCGCGCACGAGCAATGCACACATAGACCTCTCACGAACACAATAAAACGCTAAAAAGTTAAGTCAAAGTCAAAGTCAAATATTCTTTATTCAAATAAACTTTAGAAAAGTGCTTTTGAATCGTCCGAACATTTTTTTACCTACTACCCATTGAGGACGTCTATTTTTTAGCTGTGGAGAAGAATGGGCGCAAGAAACTCAGCTCACAGCTTTAATTCAATATGTAACGACATTTACAAAATTATATGCCGTTACGTTTTAGACAGATATCGAAAAAAAAACGTTTTTTGGCTCTCCTGTAAAATCGTGGTTTGTCCCTTACATTAATTGATACTTCCGGTATCGATACCGCGCTTGAGCAAAGCACACATAGACCCCTTGCACCCGATCCTATCCGAACTCTTCGGATAATCTAGTAGGACACGGGGACGCGCACTATAGTGTGTGATGCCGTTCCCCCTAGAAAACCTCCGAAGGTGCTTCGTTTCACACGGCTTGAAGAACTCTTTAAGTTTCTCGCTGCCCCAAAACAAGCTCGGTGAAGCTGAAAATGCCGTCCGAGCCAATCAGCAAATTCTGTCCAAAAAAACGAATATCGGAACAACTCGGAACAGTCCGAACACAGCTGTTGCCAGATTCCGTGTCCGTGAAAGGTTGTTTATGTGTAAAGGTCTTACTTTTGTGGTACAGGGTACAGGGTCGATTACCTACCCCTTTATCCGTAACTGCTGTAACGGACACGCTGCTTGCCGTCGTCGTGGTTACGGGTAGAGCGGCCAATATAGTTTTATTATTAATTTGTTATTGAAAGTCTTAGAGAAATGATTGGTCTCGAGCGCGCGAGACCAATCATCTAAGGTTTCTATTTTAGATTTATTTTTAAATTAAAATTTTGCAACTTTTATTTTTTCTCATTAACTATTTAAGCATTATTTAGTTAATCATAGTTTTGTCTCTTTTACTCAAATTTAAAATGACGTTTGCGTGACGTTGACAAAACAATATTTAACTAAATAAAGCTTATTTAGTTTTTATGAATAAAGGGGTAAATTTTTAATATTGTTTTTTTAATGAATGCACCTTAGCAAATTAAATGTAATACCGATTTTTGTCTAATTTGTTAACTATATCTATATTTTAATATTATAAAGCTGAAGAGTTTGTTTGTTTGAACGCGCTAATCTCAGGAACTACTGCTTTAAGCTATACAACATCACGCTGCGACTAATAGGAGCGAAGCATCAGTGAAATATGTTGCAAAAACGGGAACAAGAGCCTAAAAATTTAAAAATGCTGCCGAAAGTCACTATTCTATGTGGACGAGGTCGCGAGCACAGCTAGTCTTATTATAATTGGGTGATGGTAGCATATTATGGGTTCCTATTACCTGAAATAAATTTGGTTTTTTTATGTGTGCGTTGCTTGAACGCGTTTGTGAAGCATATCTTCTGTGGGTCTTCTTATGTTGCGGTAGTGGGTTGGTAAACGTTACTCTCTGGTGCTGATCGTGGTCCTAAGTTACTTCCACCATTGCTGGAACAGCACTGCGTTTTTTAGTGGGTATGCCCCTATGCCCCGTCGAACAAGATGAATGAATTCACACATAACTCGCGGGTTGCCCCACGAGTAGGTATGTTAAAAAAAGGGGTAATTCGTTTGATAAATTAAATAAATAATAATAAATAAACTTTCCTACACTCACTTCACTTCACTCACCAATTATCTAGTCCAAGAGAAGCTTCGTTATGAAACTCGTTAAAATGGTTACTAGACAACGGATAAAAATACTTAAATACATACTTATTATACATAGAAAACACCCAGACCCGAGACAATTTAGAAAAACATTAATTTCTAAATTGACCCGACCGGGGATCGAACCCGGGACCTCAGAGATGGCGACACCATGAAAATCGGTGTACAAACCACTCGACCAAGGAGTTCGTCAAATTAAGTAACTACCCAAGCACAGAAAGACATTAGACCCAAGTAACAATCAAAATAACACACATATTGAATAAATAATTACGTTTATCAAAACATTAAAAAAAACGGGTTAGCAAAACCAATCTTATGTACCTAAATTTATTTTTAGAATAACTTTTTTCTAACCATCTCAGTTATTTATTACGAGATGGACAAAAAAAAACTGTAACGCAGTCACGTCACGCGTCATCGTAAAAAAGGTGTTTTGTGACACATTGTATTAATAATAAAAATGAGTTTATAGAAATTTGAGAATCATAAAGTGGACGGCAGTAAACTGAGTGTACCGCAGGGGACACCTCTAGGCCCCTTTATCTAGCTCTACAGAAAACATAAAATGCTTTTATCGCATACCGTTCGGTGCGTATACGTAATTCAGTACGTTTTATGCACTCCCCCCCCTTCCCCTGCCCTCCACCCCCTCAGTCTATGTTTACTGACTTGATTGGATTCGTGCCTTTTTTATTTACTTAAAGTATTGCCAGTTTAAGTGTCTCTAGCATATTCGTCACTAAGTGGTCATTCATGAGGTTTTACGCTGCTGCTGTTATGTGAATAGCTCAATAAAAGCTTTCGATATCAGTGTAACAGCAATCTGAGATTTGGGTACAAAGTAATAAGTTCAACATAGTTTAATGTTACTGTACCATCTCTAGTGGTTTGCCAGTCTCCAGCCAGAGGCAGAGATCCCCGGTTCGGTTCCCAGCGGGGGAAATTATATCATTATGTTTCAGATTTGGTTCTAGCAACCAACCTACTTATGGCTTGATGTTAGCTCTCAGCCTGACTAGCTACCACCATCTTCTAAGTTTGTCGCCAAAATAACAATTTTAGCATTTTTTGTCCTGATTTATTTAATTTATTTATTTATTTAAATAGGACAACCAACAAGACATACTTACATTAAAACAAGAAAGAAGCTATGATTTTTATCTTAAAGCTAAATGCTGTCTCAATTATAGGTCGCCACGACATGCACTGGTGGGACGTATCAGAAAAAAAAAACAATCTACATATTAATACGTGAAGCAAATGGAATAGTCTACTAGCACACGTTTTACCTCCTTCCTATGATATGGGGTCCTTCAAGAGAGGCGTGAAGAAGCACTTTGTGGGCCGGCAGAGTGAGGTTAACTGATGCTACGTTTGTTTCCACGCTGCACCAGTTATCTTCGCGTCTGGACTCCACTTCCACTTAACATCAGGTGGGATGAAGTCATTTGCTGAGCTAACTATAAAAAAAAGGAATTTTCAGCTTCACCGGGCTTGTTTGGGGGTGGCGTGAAACTTAAAGGGTTCCTCAAGCCGTGTGAAACGAATCACCTTTGGAGGTTTTCTAGAGGGAACGGCATCACGCACTTAGTGCGTGTCCCCGTGCCCTATCAGATTCTCCGAAGGGTTGGGCTCGGATCGGGGGCCACCAAGCTGTCCCACAATCGCTCGCTTCACCGCTAAATCTTCTCCCATCCTCTCATGGTGGCAGTGCCAGCGTAATCTGTGGACTTTTGTGCTTTTATTCTTGCAAACCTGCTGAAACCATTGTAGAAACTTTGTTTATTAATAATATAAAATTACATACAAAATCAACCGGCGTGGCTGGCGATCCAATAAAAAAGCGCGCCAAAAGTTGCCAACATATAAAATTAAATTATAGTTATGTTGGTGTTGCCAACAACCAACAGACGTAAAACTGTTTGGCCAGGTAGCAAGGTACTAGGTGCAACCTGGTATTAGCCAGGTATTGGCTAAAGAGGGCGAACACTTTAGTTAGAAAGTGTTTTACAGTTAGCACGCTTTCTACGTGCTGCTATTGCTATACTTAATTATCGAGTGCTCGCTATAATTACTAACCCCTCGTCGAACAATTTAGGATTCTTTCTTATATGGCTGGCTATATTTTTTTAAAAGAGAGTCAGTAGCTTAATAGATATACCTACTGAAATATTTCAGATATTTTTAAGCTTCTTAGAACGTACAAATAGCGTTTTTATTTATTTTACTTTTAAACATTATTTCGTATACTTTTTTATTTTTTCTTTTCAGCACGGTCACCACACCACAGACCTTGTAGACAACTTTTATACCATACTAACTTTATATTAAGTTCTTTTTGTTTGAAATATGCCAAATATTGCAGTTAATATTAATATTATTCAATAAAATAATTTTCTATTTTAAAACAGTAGAATGATGATAAAAATCTTTACAAAATGTTTGTTTCGCAAAATCTAAAACAGACAATATTTTCAAATTAACCGCCCCTGTCCTTACAAGTCTGTTCCGGAAATAAAAGTTTCAAACTTTGAAAACGGTCTTTTCATCAGAATTATATTCGTATTCGCGTTGGAACTCTTTTAGTTTTTCTTAATCTTAATAACAACTTTAGTATAACACGCGCACAGTCTCAACCGTATCATTACCAGCGATTACATTGATACTTATTTTAAATTACTATACGGAAACCAAATTCGCTGTCATAAACTGCCAAATTTAAGTAGGTAGCTACCTATATTCACAAGTTTCACAACGGCACTCGTTAACTTTTTATGTGCATCAAGAATGAATTCGGCGGAGATTATCAGCAAACCGCAGAGGCCGCGTTTATGAGGCGTAACAAGCAATAAAACGGGGGTCCCATCGTTTTGCAATCTCCCATCACGGCCTACTGTGCCCTGATGAACACGCAAGACTTTATTTTTGTCTATAAAAAAAACTTATACGACACACGCATCTGAAGTGTCATAGTGCACACGTGACAGTAGAGAAATGATCGCTTACTTTTAAACTTAACCAAAACATGGATTAATTAATGCTGCAACGCATTTATTTCCGCACTTACAACTATCAAGATCGGAAATGCTATTGCAAATATTCAAAATTTATATGGAAACTGTGTCCCGAAACAAAATAAAAGCGCAATATGTGTTACATTTAATTAATATGTAACTTCTAACGGTGAGAACCTATAAGTGGTTTTTATGTGTTATACTTTGTAACCCTATTTAAATTTTGTAAACCTTGGTTTTCCTAAGATAATAAAATAAAATAAAATAATTACAATATATGAATTTTGATCACTGGGCGACCCTAGTAGTGTCATTAATCGGTAAGTCGGTTATCCGAGTAAACAGACTTACCGGTAAAGGTGAGCGGCGATGGAAGATCACCCATCCCATCAGGCGGCTCGCCTGCTCGTATGCCATCTTAATAACGTATAAAAGAAATCTTATATGAACATCTCACTGCTGCATTCCCGCTAAAAGTCGGGGTTCGAGACCAGCTCGTGATTTTTTTTTCAATACTTTTTCAAATTAAAGTTACTATTTATTCCGTATGAAGCGATCTCATATATTAATGATCGAACTTCACTTCAGGTAATTTGGTTTAATCACATAATATATCTCCAAACAGTGACGAGATTCACTACTGTCAAATGTTCACAGCACAGTAAGACGGGCCATTCTGATCGCCACGTCCGTCGCTTGGTCAGCGAATGTAATGAGTCGTAAAGCAACTGGACGGTGTAAAACACTGTAGTCCTCGTAACGTGGCTGTAATCTTGCCAGTATCTGTACATAAATACCGTGTATATGCACATAGGAGCTCTGACTGCCGTAACAGGGGAAGCTTATTCAAGAATGAGGTGACGGCGCGTAATGTTTTATGTTCTTATTGGTGCGCTATTCATTTTATAGGAAAGGAAAGTGTTTTGAATGACCCTTCATGGTCATATTTTCAATATAGGCACCGTAGTTACCCGTAATCTTCAATCTAAAAATATCTAAATTTAAATCAGATATAAAAAAAAGCTTAGGTTTGTTGTTTTATAGTAGTAAGTATCTTGTATGTCGTATTTATTTAATTGTAGACTCAAAAAAAAAATACTCTGTATTTGAGGTTATATATTTTTATATAAGAACTATTTTTTTTAAAGTAAGTATGTATTTTTATCGTAGTTATCTTAATTATAAGTGGAAACTGCTTTGGCAAATGTGAAACATACTCGTAGATTAAGTTATTAACTACCTCTGTACTATAAAATGCTGTTTGTTTCCCAATAAATATATAAATAAAAATAAATAATGACTTGCGCGGTGTTTGGGGTTTTTAAAGGTTTATTTGTGGACGTAAATAGACAAAAAATAGCACTTACTTTTTTAATTTACTCGCATATAAATTAATATTTAAATTTATATGGAAGTTACTAATGAATACATATTTTCATAAATAAAGCATTGCATATTCTTAACTGATCTTTGGTACTTATTTGTAAAAATGTTAAGATAGGATTTCGATGACTCAGTGTTTGACATTAAATCAGGTTCTAATTGACTTAAAAAATAGATTAGATGGTGCGGGTTCCAAACCAGATTTTTTTATATTTTTTTTTTATTTAACTTTAAATTGCGGTAGTAAGATTAAATTCAAGTATGACGCTACATAACCACTTTGCGATTGTTTAAACGGTCATAAACTGATAAGTAAGTAATGTAAGGGGTGGTCATTATGTAGGTAATACAATTATAATCATACATCGTGCTGTGGAACCAGCTCTCAGCGGAGGTATTTGCGGACCATTACGACTAAGATCTTCAAGAAATGAGCCTATGTGCGATTCCTCTGGTTGTGCGGGTGTCTATGGGCGGCGGTGATTGCTTCCCATCAGTGACCCACCTGCTCGTATGCCTCCTTCTAAATTTGTAATATAAAAAAAAAATGTACTTTTGGCAATTATGAGAACAAGATAGAAAAAAGAAAGAAAAAAAAAATTTACTAGAAAAAATCTCGGTAGCTCAGCCAAGGGTCGTAGGTTTGATTCCCACTCGAGCTTCCAGAGACTAGTTGATTGTTTCTAGTAAAATGTTATCTTGTGACTAAATATTAGCATTGTGAATGCAAAAATTCAAATAATAAAATAAAGTAGCAGCATGTCGTTGATATATTATTATTATTATGCTACAAGATTAAAACAAAAATATAGTTGATGTATCTGTGGCGGCGCCACCTACCGCGTCCTACCGCATACGCCATTATCGACACGAAGCAAACACCTTCTCAACCGTGTCAACAGATGGCGCCACAAACGCATACCAACGACGTCGCCATACTACGATAGTACGGGAAGCCTGCATCGCGGTAGCGAAGTTTCACCATTTCCTTCGTTATATATAGCACCTCCGAATGACATGCGTTGGACCTCGGTCCCCGAGCTGTACCACCCAGCTCGGAGGAAGATCTTCCTTTTGACCTTCCTCAATGTGGCATTCTACCTACCATTGGCTTCCTTCAGTGGTGACCCTGACGTGATTACTTACCATCGGCTCCTCCCTACAGTGGTGACCCATAAAGGATACAGAAGCACCTTCAACATCGTCGCAGCAGCGCCCATCCAACACTCCTCATCTCATCCATCATCTACCTTCGCCTGCAATCACAGCAAGCCAGCAATCGATACACAAAGTTCCACCGCAGCATCTTGGACGACGCTTCCTGGACCTCCGGCACACTCGACGGCATCATCCCGACCTGTCTCCGCAGCCCACGACCGGTGCATCAATGTCGGCCGCATCACTCCGGCGTGGCAGCCCTGCACACCAGCAGCTCGGACCTACCGTCATCATCACCTGTCTCGACTCACCGCAGACAGGAGCAGCATACTGCATCACTAGCAACGCGCCAACACCCCACCCGTCTCGACTCACCGTAGACTGGGACATCCTGCAGCAGCACTCCCTCTTCAGTGGCACTTGCAAGCTCTAACGCACTGACTGCTGAGCACACTCACTGACATCGACCTCCGATCCGGTCTCAGGCAGCTGTGGCGGCTGAGAAAAAGCCGTAAAGCTTAAATAGGACTGTGCCGGATTCGTCTGTCGCATGTCAAAAAAGTCTAAAGTCAAAATGATTGTTATTTTTTTTCAAATAAACTTAAATAGAAATAGAAAAATAGAAATTATTTATTGTATAACTGTCTACAATATAGTTCTTAAATAATAAATAGTATCAACAGTTTATCCATTAAAAAAAAATGAAGTACTTTTAAATCGTCTAATGTCCATGTCTAGTGTTTTATAAAATATAAAAATATATAAAGTAAAAACGTCAGAGCTTTTTTCGATAGGCATGAACAGAACATGTTTTTCTTTTAACAATAAAAATGTTAAACAAACGCCTCGTATCTTATTAAAACTGGACATAAGCCATTTTATTAAAAAAACAAAAGGCAATTTAATACAAAACAAAAGACGGTATTTTTTAAAGCAGTCTCATTTGAATTTTCTCAATTAAATATTCAGCGCACAAAAGACACTTCCCAATTTGTAAGCTTCTAAGCACAATATTGTTTTGTGAATCTCCGTTTTCTTTTCCCTACAAAGGGTAGCTACTACTATTGTCTTGGGGTGTGTCAAACTCCCGTTGCGTTGAAGAAATTAGTCCAGTCAGGCCCAAATTAAAAAAGAAATCAGGCGCAAGTTAATTCCAAAAGTTTTAATTACGTTTATTTTAGTCATCAAGTAATTTTGCCTTAATTAATTTACAGGAACATTTCGACCTTTTCCATTCACGGAAATGAATTAGTACACTGCCCTAATGAAGAAGCGATTGTGAGGGTTCTTTTCTAATATTTCGAATGGAGGCAATTTGCTTTATCCTATCCATGTAGGTACCTATTTAACACACAATGGTATATGCTGGCCCACTGCAGGCCATCGCCATTGTGTACAGGGGGTAATGGTATACAGTGGCCGACACTTGTCAATGATGGCACGCAATCGGGATGTTGTCGGTTTTTGGGGCACACATCAAAAGAATCGTGGCGTAGCGTGGCCTGTGGTGTTCAATATTGAGTGAGCGGTCGGTGACGAACTAAACAATGGGCCATGTTGTTTCTCACTATACCTTAGATATAAGAAACTTATTGTAATGTTTATGTATTGGAAGCACTGAATAAATGATTACTTACTTACTTACTTACTTACTTACCATTGGGCCCATTGTTTAGTTCGTCACCGACCGCTGACCGGGATAGTGCATTTTTGTTGTGTGCTAATACTTGCATTTTTGATCGCCCTAAATGTCAGTATCGTGGAGCAATGAAAAGACTTTCCAGTTTAAAAATTTAAATTTATTTATTACATTTTTATGAATTAAATTTCCAGGTTATAAATTTTAATGTCTCTTTCTTTTTTTTAGTTCCGAAAAAGGAATTAGCAGGGAGCCTGCAATGCGATTCCATGGATCATTGACCTGAAAACATCGTACCTACATTACTGCATATTATGTTCAGATGACGAGACTCTTCTATCGCCTATGTTCATCAGGGATAATGTAGGATTCTAATGCTAAAACAATTTTTCAAATCAGTCCATTAGTTTCGAAGCTTATTTAATGCAAACAAACAAACACTAAAATCTTTCCTTTTTATAATATTAGTATAGTATACTTGTAAGCAGTATAATACTTGCGATGGACGTGGAAGTAATTACGTTATATTATGAGCCATGCGCCACTGTGTAAACATCAGGTGATCGTGGCCTACAGTTGTGCATTGCAAAACATGGCCCATCACAGGCCATTGTGTACTGGGGCCTTTATAGTTAAGCCCTTGGCCTTCATTTCACCTGTCTTGACCAAACAATCATTTATAACATCATCATATTCATCATCATCATCATCATTTCAGCCCGTAAACACCCATTGCTGGGTATAGGCCTTCTTTTTTAAGGTGAAACACACTGAAAAAATGCACACAAGCTTTCGTTGAATAGTTTAAAACTATAACAATATTACTAATGAATCTGAAATTTTGATATAGATAAATTCTTGGCTTTATCTTGAATTTGCTAGCTCAAAGACACGATTGTATAATTTTGACTGGATCATAATTATTTTTGAAATTACCTATAAAAAACACTAGGTATTGTTGAAATTACAACGAAATTACTTAATTTATATGCTTGGAAACCACTCAAATACATTAACAACATTAATATTCATAATTTAGTAGCTGCATATTTGGATAACTAAAACCAAACTTAATGGTGTAAAATTCTGTTAATTTCTAAGCGGTCTAAATCGTCGCGGGCGCTGAGTATTTTCGACCTTATGACAGCGCCTGTAAGGATCAGCTGTTTTAGAATGTTCTCGAACCGAGGTGTCGTCTTATCATGCCAACTTATCCGGTCCTGTGCGAGCCTCATCCACTACCTTCTGTCCACCCCGACGATATCGACTGACCACCTGATAGGTAGTCTACCTCGAGGCCGCTTCCCATCTCTGGGTCATCATTCTGTCACCGCTTGGTCCATAGGTCCTCGTCCCGCCTAGCAACGTGTTAAAAAATTTAAACTAGTTTACGAACGCATTTCAAGCTGACTTGAAAGCGAGACGCTCTCATGGCAATTCTATGCAACGCCAAATTATTCATTTATATTATTATTATTTATTTTATTAATTATTATTTATTTATTTATTATTATTATTATTTATTTTTATTCCGCCTCTTCCTTTCGTTTCTCAAGGTCAACCATGCAGACCAGCGACATTTTTCATTCGTTCGATCGAATCAAATGCTCAAACTATCTAAGATGGTAATATGGATGTAAGCGATTTTTGTTCAGAGCCTATACTGAACCGAGTAGAACTTGAGTGGTTTGTTAAAAGATGGTGGTGTGGTAAGCCTGCTGCCCATCCCGACTTTAGACACGCTATACGCATACCTACGTCAACGACTCTTATGTGCCGTGGTATAACCTCGTTGGGTATGTGATCGAGGAGAGAGATGCCGAGCCCATGCTCGGCATCTCGGCATGGCGCGCTCCTTAGTTTTTATACAGTAAAAAAATTGTAACACGAGCACAACGTATAAAATCTGCTGTCGGTATTACAGCTGCAAGCTGCGATCACAGGTGTCGATTTTCTAAAAGCGATCGCGTCCATGATTCAAAGCGCACGTCCCATAGACAGCGATCCCTCCGGATTCAGCGAGCGCGGTAATAATATTTCACTTTTACGAGTCTGCGATGCGTCTGAGTCGCGGAACAGTTTTTAATGGCCGCATTATACCGCCATCTCGCCACTGTTTATGTTGTAAACGCTTTTATATATTTTGAAAACTTGCAATAAGTCTTCGTAATTTTACACAAACGTACGTGTGTATGAGTTATAAAATCGGACAGCTTAAATATATTGGAGCTGTAAAAAGATTGTTTATTCGAAATGAGAATTGAAGTCCAATTGAACGAGTATTAAAATTGGCTCAGACGTGATACATCTGTTCAACATCATCACTAGTTCATTTTAAGTCCCCACTGCTGGGCAGGGGCCTTCCCTATGGATAGATAGGGAGAACGGGCCATAAATCACCACGCGGGCTCGGTGCAGATTGGTGATTGTCAACGATTGCTAATGCAGCCGGGACCGACGGAAGTAAGGAAAGGTAGAAGATGAAATAAGGGTATGCAAGTTACTTATTAATATTGAGACAACCAACACCTCAGTCTTCCTGTGACCACGGGCCCTGCAAAAGGATTCGAAACGTCAGGATAAAATAATCTAAATCAATATGTAAAATAAACGCGAGTAAGATCCGTAAAAGTTGTTTTATTTAAAAGGAAATGAAAACATTTTGGTCTCCCATCCGATGATCAGCCGTTGCGAAAGTTTCTTAACCTTAGCAATCGCAGACTAGGCGCGTTAACCTAACCACTGCGACATCGAGCGCCTTTGTAAGTCTGTTGTACCTTCATAAACATTTCTCACGTTTAACTCCTAAAAAATATTCATAATCGAATCCGCCGCCTTTTGGCACGGGAGCCGCATAACTTGGTCCCACAACAGAGCCTTCATTAGCCCCAGCATTCCGTTTGCCGACGCTAAAAAAGGTCGTAACATAAACTTTTTCAATTTTCACCTGCAGTTAAATTCACGTAAAGTGAGAAAGGCCTCGCTAAGTAAATATTTTGAGACGGTTGACGACTCCTGTGGTGCAAATGTAGCGCTTGATAAAGCGCGCACGGTATAAAATGCATGTAAACATCTCTTTTGCAAGCGCTCGGGGACCAAAATGTTGGCGACTACTGCAGCTTGGCGAATTCAGATATCAGACGTTTCAGTATATTAGATACTTACATAGGTAACTGCGAAAGACGGAATATGGCAACGGAAACTGTATTAAGTTTAGTAAGAAATATGAAATTCCTTTTGAGGTTCTCAAATTGTACAATTAGGTACCTACCGTGCTCGACGAAAGATTAAACAATGTCTTTTAGTGTGTACCTTAATTTTTTTCATATCTTAATTCTGTTTTTGTTCTTACTTGAATAAATTGCCCCATTATTTGTCTCATATTTAATTTTTGCACAACGGGGTTGGCAACATTAGTACGATCACGACACACGGACACGGACGTTTGTTGTCCCATAAGTATTTAAAATCCTAAATCGAAATGAAAAAAACAGTTTAATACAAAATGAGCTTAATGTTTTTTATGACCTTGCGTATCACCCTGGGGTTGAATCAGTTTTCTTCAGTGAGTATTTGGGGTTTGTAAACATAATGCAATAGTTGGGGTCTCTCAAGGGCATGTTCGCACACGCAAAGGGTTCTAAACGTGAGGATGAAATGATAATGGATAATAAACGTAAGTAGCTCCATACAGCGATTCATTTCAAGTAGTGTCCGCATAAGTAAGTAATAGTCTATAAACAGTCCCACAGCTGGGCAAAGGCCTCCATCATTGAAATCAAGTCATCGCTACAATTTATGGGTATTGTCTTAACCACTACGCTTACTAAAATTAGATTGGAGATCGATCACCAACCCGGGCTACAAATCGAAAACTTCGAAAAACTATTTTTCCCAACCTGGTAACTAAACTGTGATCCTCCGGACATTGGGCCGAACGCTTTCGATTAACCATTGACCAATTACGTATATTATAAAAGGTGTTCGCGTAAACATAAATTTCTTCAATTTTTGACCTTTAATTCTCGTTTTGCAACAAGATGTAGTCGAACCATGCTTAAATGTAAGGCTATGGCAGAACAACAGGGTTTGTGGGTCTCCTGCATTACTGAGTGATAGACCGTTTGGTTTCTATCTGTACTGTGCTTGGATATTACCCATTCTGTGTACTGTGTTTCTGTTAGAGGTAAATAAAGTGATTTATTATTAATAATAATATTTCGTTAAAGTCATCGAAGTGCGAATTAAATTCTCACGAGGCACCTAGAATACAATATCGTACTAATAGGTAGTAAACTAGGCGTGAAATTTACGGATCACGTCAGGATCACTATATCTACTGCGCTGAAAAACAAAAATTGCTGATGTCACACAAAATGCTGCCATGCTAAAGTGGTACTGGACAGGACATGTCTGTCGCATGTCGGAGGAACTGTGGGCCCAAGTTAACTACCGAATGGGTCCCACAAAACCGAACATGACGTCGCGGCAGACCAAAAAGAAGATGGCGGGACGACCTTGACTCCCATCTAATAGATTGGTCACTTGTATAGAACACGATGGAAAGAGGGTAAGGAGACCTTGCCCTGCATACTAGTGGCCGCTCGCGGTTTCACCTGCGTGGTTCCCGTTCCCGTGGTAATATCGGGATAAAAAGTATCCTATGTGTTATTCCTGGTTATAAACTATCTATACGCCAAATTTCATCTAAATCCATTCAGTAGTTTTTACGTGAAAGAGTAACAAACATCCAAACAAACTTTCGCGTTTATAATATTAATAGAATAAATCTTCTGTGCGTGTGTATTAAGGTTACTGGACTCCTTCTAAACGGCTGGATAAATTTGGATGAAATTTTCTGTGTGTGTTCAAGTGGATTCGAGAATGGTTTAGATTTACAATTGGACCTGGTAGGTGGCGCTGCTATAGGGTTCCATCATGAGATACGGGTGTTCTTAAGCGGACGAATGATTTGTTTGTTATTAATATATTTATTTATTTTAAACTTTTGCAACAAAATATTAAATATTACATTACATATTTATGGTGGACTTAATGCCTGAGGCATTCTCTACCAGTCAACCATAGGGTGGTACAGAAATGACATGAGAGGTGCACATTTTGAGAGACAACAAAAGTTGTTCAAACTATAAGTTTGAATCTTTTTGTTAATAATGTTATACATAAATAAATATTCTATTAATTACAATTACATAAAATACTTTAAAATAATAAAATATAAAAATAATTTATAAATAATTTAAAAATCGGTCGTTACTGAGATGATTCTGCCAAAGTTTCATTAAGAAAAAGCATGCGGACTTTCTTTTTAAAGACATCGCGCCTTGTAGTCATCCTGATTTCGAGAGGCAACGCGTTCCACATGAAAATAGACTGGATATAAAAGGAAGAATGTGCAAATCCGGAAGTATGGGAAGGACAGAGATGAAGAAGATTATTAGAAGATCGGAGATTCTTACTGTGGGAAGAGCAAAGGAATTGAAAATGGGGGGTAAGATTTGGGAAGGAGAATTTGGAGAATTAAAAATCGAAAACAGTGTACTTAGGGCTCGTGAACTTTTTCGCTGACGAATGGGTAACCATTTCAGCTCGGACCTATACTGTGAGATGTGGTCATAT
Organism: Eudonia lacustrata; assembly: GCA_947562085.1. Taxonomy (NCBI): domain Eukaryota; kingdom Metazoa; phylum Arthropoda; class Insecta; order Lepidoptera; family Crambidae; genus Eudonia; species Eudonia lacustrata. The sequence goes on from OX387317.1 coordinate 17,400,075, forward strand.
TTTTTCAAATTATAAATGAATCTGATACTATTGTTAAGAAATCTGTCAAGCTTATCAAGCAGGACGGCGTTGAGGTCATAATCGATCATGGGAAATATTAAAGTTTGCGCAAGCATTACCTACCTAACCTAATATACAGTATATTTTTTACTAGTGCGCAAATTTTCTGGAGCGACACAGAATCGGTAGGTAAGCAACTTTCTCGTAGTAACATGGGTTGAAATATGTCAAAAATTTTCGGACTTCCCATACTTTAGCGAATTTAATTAGCCTGATTTGTATGAAGAGTCTCAAAATTTTTTACATAATTTGTTACTATAAAATTTGCGCACTGATTAAAAAAAATATCCTGTATACTAGTGGTCGCCAGTGGTCGAAATTCAGCCGTAATTTTATTAATGCTGCAAGGATTGTATACTAAGCAATGAAAAATTAAAAAAGATAGAATGTGAGTTTGAATTGGCATTGACAGATTTCGACCGCTCCTCTTCCATTTTTGAAAATTTTGAAAAGAGTATTTAATTATGCGTGTGTCAAATACATGGTAGTGTGTGCAATGTTTGTTTTATTGATTTAATGTATTTTTTATGCATAATAAAAAAAAATATTAACATTCTGTATTCCTTCTCTATATAAAGTATAAGTATGCGAAATTTCATACTCCTCCGTCCGCGCAATTTTCGTAAAAAAGGGTACAAAGTTTTTGCTTCACGTATAATATACAGAATGTTACAAAAATAACCGTAAAGCCGAAAGAGGGTTAAATGTCCCTTATAACAAGACCATTTACAATATTTGAGAACCGTATTATCACTGTATGACTTACCGCCAAAAAAATAAAACAATTAATTTTTTCATTGATGTGGAAACCCTATTTCAGTAAAATGAAAGAGTAAACTACGCAGAATGTTTATGTACATTATAACCTAATTCGTGAAACGATAAAGAGACATACTAAAAAGTGTACAGATTTCGATTAGACAGATATTACAAGTCGAGTTTTGGAAGATTTTAAAAGATCTAACCTAACGAAGAAACCTAAACTAACAACACTTACTTTTTCGTATTTTTTTTTTATGTTAAAAGGAGGCAAACGAGCAGGTGGGTCACCTGACGGAAAGTAATCACCGCCGCCCATGGACACCCGCAAAACTAAAGTAATCGCAGATGCGTTGCCAGCCTTGAGGAAGGAGTTGGATCTTGAGGAGGGAGTAGGAATTGGGAAGGGAGAGGGGTGAGAGATGGGCCTCCGGTACTTTCACTCACCGGACAAAACACAACAGCAACGAGTGCCATTGTCAAATTTACAGGAACGGCTCAAAGTGAGCTCCGCCTTGCTCAATGCACAACCTCGCTCGTCGGGATATGACTTGTGTGGCATTTCGCACACCGTTTCTCGAAAACCGTTGGGCAATCGGAGAAATAGACTCTGTCCTAAACATAACCCCATTAAAAAGAAGTCCAAGGGTGTGAGGTCCAGATTATGAGCGGGCCAAGCACCGATCCCCCACGGCCGATCCATCTTCGCGGAAAGCGAACGTTGAGATACTCTCGCATGTCGCGTGCTTAAACACCGCGTGTTCCTTTGGTTGTCAAAGTAATCCCTATCTGCCACAGGAAAGTCGTCAATCGCCTCTTCGAATTCCGTTTGTAAAAACGTTAGGTAGTGCCACCGTTCAGACGTGATGGCAAAATGACGGGACCAATGACATGCCCGTTATAAATGCCAGCCCACACATTCAGGCGCCACTGGTGTTGGATTCTCGCGAACCCAAACGTGATCGTAATGTACATTTGAAAGTCCTGACCTCGTGAATGTTGCCTCATCCGTCCAAATAACATAGTTTACGAAATTAGGGTTCTCTTCTAACCTGAGGTACCACTCGCAGAAGTTCCTCCTGGGTGCATGATCGGAGGGTATCAGCTCCTGTCTACGGCGATAGTGATAGGGATGATGGTTGGTCGTCACGAAGATTTCGCCAAACTGCAACATGGTTCATACCGAATCTTGCTCCGGTTCGTCTCGTACTCGTGGTTGGCTCTTCTTCAAAATGCTCTAACACTAATTCAGCCTGCCTGGCATTGACTGTGCTTGGACGTCCACTTCCAGTAGACCAATGAAAGGAGCCTATGGAATGTAGGCGTCTTGACTTGTTGAGAAAACACTGGTACGAAGGTAGCTGTCGCTGTTCAGCGGGTGGTCTTCCATCGATAAATCGTTGCCGATATAGTTCGCGAGCACGATTTAAATTGCTATCTTCTTGGCCTACGCATAATATCATATCGTAATATTCTGAGTTAGAAAATATCGTCATTTTGGAAAAAAAATGGAAAAAACACGAAACAATTGTAGAGTATCAATAAGAAGACTTGAAATTGACAACATAATTTTTTTTCCGTCTTGACGTTTTTGAAGCCAGAAGCATAATGACATCATAGTATTGAACATTTGTGGATGAAAAACAGAAAACCATTAAAGTTGTCAATTATTAAAATTGGTAGGTAATTAAATAATTTATGCTAACTCCTGTACCCTGACATGACAGCTTACTAGGGTTGACAATATTTTTGGCTTTGAAATTGTATTATATTTTTTACGGGGTATTTTGTAACACCGTGTATAGATAATGTAAGGTAGGTATGAAATGTTATCTAAAAGAGGTAGTCCACTTAGAGCACAAGACCGAGCGTATACGTGTTGTGTTTTATACACTTCTACATAAAATTCAATTCGTTAAGAGGCTGTCTGTTACACTTCAGCCTGTGTCCAGTGAAGCGAGCGGCCAATTTTTCTAATGACCGCTCGCGCTCGGATCAACTCGCGTCCGAACGAATTAGTTCTTGCCAAACTCCATCGTTGAATTGAAAATCGCCAGACTGCTATCTTTTCATATCATACGATTTACTCGCAATATTTCTTATAAAGTTATTTCAAAGTATATTTTGTGATTTTCGGGAGTGTTCTCTTTACCTTATCGTGCGTTTGACAAATCGCAAGAAAGCTACGAAAGTTTAACTCAAATAAATTATTCTCAAAGTGCAAAATAAGTATATTATATAATTAGTTTAAGAATTCCATTCGTCAATAGCTACTCCGTGCTTCGGAAGGAACGTTTAGCCGTTGGTTCCGGCTGCATTAGCAGTCGTTAATATTCACTAATCCGCACGGGGAACACCATCACCACCACCTATCGGGGAAGTTGGTACCCCAGCAGTGGGGGGGGCATACGAACAATTTACTGGTGATGATGATATGATATGATATCACCGTCCAAACCTTCTGAGACAAAACATCAATATTCATTCGACCAAAATGTATGGAACAGCTGAATTTTATTGATAAAAAAGTCACACTGTATACATACATTAAGATCGGATGTAGATGATGTAGTTGTCATTCACTCTGTAGTTGTTGTCATTGAATAACCCTCATTTGGCTTACAAAGTAAGAACAGATAGTATAAATTTTACGAGGGGTTATACATAGCCACGTAAGCATAGTTGGAATTGTACCTGACCCGGTATTTTGGAGGGTGTGGGTTCAAATACCGATGATGCATAATGTGGAAAATAAAAAAAAAACATTTTTTTTAACACTTTTCCAACTAATTATTATGAAGAGAATTCTATCTTTCTACTTTTAGTACATATTTGAATAACCATCATCGCCTTGAAGGACACAGACGGTAAACAATTTGAAGTGTAACCTATTAAAAAATCAATAGAAACATATTAATTTATCGTGTGTAAAGGGGTTGTAAAAAACTAAGTAGGACAAATGAAGGGTACAAAACGTGAGTTAGGTATACCTTTTATCTAATAATTTAAATAAATCCATTACATACTCAAATTGTAATTAATAAGGCTACAATTTACTCGGCGATATTATCTAATCGTCTGTTTAAAAGCGAGCAAAGTTTAAATGGAAAAGTTTAATCTCACAGGAGGTTTCGTTCACTCATTACCTTTGATCACGAACCATGTGCTATACTATAAATTACATATCGTTCCCTCACGTATGAACTGATAAAAACTTCGCGGTACCACAAGATAAGGCGACTACAGAAAGTAAGCTTCATACACGACGTGCGATTTCAGCTTTACCGGGCTTTTTTGGAAGCGGCGAAAAATTTAAAAGGTTAAAGCCGTGTGAAACGAAGCGCCGTCAGAGGTTTTTTACAGGGAACGATATCACGCACTTGAGCGTGTCCACTAGCTCGAGACACTAGTCTTAAAAGTACCGGATGAAGAATGCGTTTCGGCGCGTCCTGATCTGGCGTTATGACCTGACGCAGATGGTCCCTTGTGCTTGCGCAAGGATGTCTGACACCTAACTTTATAACCATAAGGTGTAGGGGGTGTCAGTATAAACTTTAAAGTAGTGTGTAGCAGGATGTCCCCTTGCCCTACTAGATTCTCCAAGGGTTTCGGATCGTATAGGGCGAGATGACGTTTCTGTGACAGGGTCTCTGTGAGCGTTGCTTGGGCGTTCATGTATAATAATAATAATCATGTATAATTATAATTTTGTAAATGTCGTTACTTATATTAAAGCTGTGGAGTATCTTGCGCCCATTCTTCTCTACAGTTAAAAAATAGACGTCCTGAACGGTATAAATGTTTGGACGATACAAAAGCATTTTTTTGAAGTTTATTTGAATAAAAAATAATTAATTTGACTTTGATGTATGGAAACTCACATTCTGCATTCTACTTACGTTGTGGCGGTGCCCGAAGGCGTTTATTAGAAGCAAATCACTATTATCGATCACACTAAGCCAATTATGTGAACACCCTGACAGATGTTTTAAATCGGTAAAGTTAAGGTAGGAACATACTGTAGGCTCCGTATTAAACTTTCAGTGAATTTGTTTAGCGAAGAACAAAGTTTGAATTTAGTATCTACTTTGTTTTATATACTTTGAGAACGCAACTTTGCTTTCATCTCACATATGTTGGAAGCGCACTTCACCCCGAATCCTCAACTATTGTGGTGTCTTGGTCATCCGTATTTCGAAGGGTATTTTTTTTTAAAATATTTTACGGGTAAGCACAGTGCCTTGATCTCACCTGATGTAAAGTGATGATAAGGCCAATGATGGTATGCAAGTTATTGTACTAGTAATAAGATTTGGTGCTCGTTAAGGAATGGAATTCCCTTCCTGCGGATCTGTTTCCTGATACGTAGGTACAACCTGCCCCCCGACCGCCTAACCGATCGCTTCAAAAGCTAAAGGCTTTCGATATTGCTTTCATAGGCGGCACGAAATGACAAGATGACGTCATAAACCACACACGAAGTCAAAGCGATCGGTTAGGCGGTCGGGCCCCTGGTCATTTTCAAGGCAAGAGTGAACAGGCATTATCTAGGCAAGATGCTACATCCTAGGGAATTATTCGCATATCTTCTGTTTCGCATTTTATCCTAGGCCGAATCATCACTTACCAACAGGTGATATCGCAGTCAAGTTACTTGCCTATTAAGAGTCAAAAAAAGTAAGACCCTTCAAGTGATATTTCAATTTACATTTTCTACCAATGCGAATCGACCCCAGTGACATAAATATAATGTTATTATTTTGGCAACACACAGTAACACATTACATAATGCAGGGCTTTTAACTAAGTACTTATGTTTATAGACCTAAACAATGCCGATATGAAGTGAAAATAACGACGCAAAATTACATCGAACTAACAAAATAACAAAAACAAGTTTTTAAAAGAACACGAATATGTACAAGAAAAATGTTACACACAGGTGTTTTGTTTCATATTTCTATACATATCCTTGTACAATATCGGTACAAAACCCAAAAACCACAAGGGGAATTAATAAAAACTCTACACTCATAACGGAGGCAAGTTTCATTCTAAACTGACAATTACTTTATATTATTAAGAAAACACTTTAATAGCGCGATTCACTACACATTAACACGGCGCCATCTCTTGGTGAAAACTCAAACTAAACATTCAACATACCGCCCACCTAGGACTTGTCCTTTAATTCCGCCCACCATGAGCATAAAAAATAATATTAAGTGTTGAAGACATTAAACATTTACAAATAAATTTACAATAAAGTAAACATAAATCTAAAGATACAACGATCTTGATAGTATAAACTAATAAAATTACGTACCTCACTTTTAAAAAAATTATAATTAAAATAACATTTAAATAGAACTGAACTGAAACTAGAAAATAACATTTAAATTGAAATTGAACCTGATAAGGGTTTCGTAACTTAAACGTTTAAAGAACAATGGCAAAAAATTGTCTGACTTTTTGAAAGCGCCCATTAATGTTATTTACACCAAACGAATTTATTGTTTTTCGCATGTTTTTACAAATATCTAGATATGCCCTTGAAAGCCGGAGTTAAATCGAGTTTTTTAAAAGAATATCAAAGATGTGTTTTTTCTTAATCCATCAGCCATGTTGAAAATCGGGATGTGAATACAATTATTTTTTATCGACTTTAATATTCAATTGAACGTTATTGATTAATCGAAAGTCGATTTCCACCCTGGAAACGGTAAGTAAGTTTCTTGTTCCCACCATATTAATAGTGATTGGTGTCTGAAGAAGCCGCTTTAATGCCATTCAAGCATCTACCGTATTTGTATAGAGTTAAAATAACCAATTACTGTGATGTATCGATATTATAAGTATCGAATCAAATTGTAGTGAAGTCGCCCTATCTACCTATCACTTTGGCAGATAACAAACGGACAGATTGCTCCGCACTCTTTCTCAATTGGTTGTTTTATGTGTTTTTTCGGTTTTGTTAATATTATTCATTACCGCTATGCGACATAATATAAACCATTTTAATTTTTACAACAAGTCGAAAATTACATGCCGTGGCATCTTAAAATTGAGACAGTACTTAGACTTTCCGTATAAACAAGTTTCTTTAGACTTAGACTTTAGACTAAGTTATTTTTGACACTGAACTGAAACTGACAAATTCGTATAAGTGTGTCTTGATAGAAGTCATAATAAAAATAAAAAAAACTAACCTAGCCTAACCAAAAATCAAACCACAATATCTTTTAATTCCGGTTTTCTTAGATGAAAATAACTTATACTTTACAGAATCTACAAGTAACGCTGAATCTGAAGACATATTTTTTGTTTATGTGCGCTTATATTTTATATCAGACAATTTTTAGTATGGATATTTGCCATTGTTCTTTAGTAGAGAGGTTTATCATTATTGTTGCAAAAATAACGTTATGAATATAAAATTGTCAATTTAAAAATAATTGTCTGCTCGTTATACCTAGCTCTACAAATAAATATGTATTTCACGAACCCTAATAACTTAGCATCGTTCTCGCACTAATTACACAGTCAAGACAAATTGAGTTAATAGTCGGTTACGCCCAAACATGATTAATTCAGAGTTCAAGGCTCTGTGTCGTTCAACTAGTAACTTCGAAAGCTCGCAACCTGTCCTATTATTATAATATGAAATTGTATTATAATTGTTAAGTTAGTTTTTTACTAGTCTATGATTGGCAGCCTTTGTTTCACACTGATCTTTGATAAGTAAGAATAGTTACATAGAATTGTAATTATATATAATATCATATTGATTATTTACTTATCGAAATAAAAAGCGTATCCTAAATATGTAAAAAGAGACAAGGTAATTGTAGCACTTTACAAATCACTAAGGTAGTCGCATATGATGTGTAACATAACATTTGACATTTCACCTTCTTAGTAATAAGCAATTTTAACATTATATTCTGAAAAAAATGGGTCAGGTACTTTTTTCATAATTTTATAACTATAAAATAAAATATGCAGTAAATACTCATTAGAAGACAATTGACATATCAAAATGACCTTTGATAGTCATATGACACAATATGTCACATTAACAATAGTTATGTTCATAATTATTATTATGTGTTAGTATTATATAATTATTTTAAATTTACAAAATGGCGCGCGCTTGAGCGCTTTCACGACTTCCTGTCACACTGTTACACCTACTTCCGTCACATTTCACGAAATCCTACATATTGTATATATAGAAAGCGAGCGGAAAGATGTTACACATCATTAATGTGCTATTATAGTTGTCTTAACAAATTTACGCCTCGGTGGCCGAGTGGCAGAGCGCTCGGCCCGTTACCCGAAGGTCCCGAGTTCAATTCCCAGGTCGGGCAAAATGTATTTCAGATTTTTCGATGCATAGCCCGGGTTTGTGATCGCCAACCCGCATTTGGCAAGCGTGGTGATTAAGCCATTACCCATCAATTGTAGCGATGACTTGATTTCAATGATGGAGGCCTTTGCCCAGCAGTGGGACAATCATAGGCTGTTTACTTACTTTTTACTAACAAATTTAACAATATAGGCATATACGCAAAAGAAACTAAGCTGGAATCAAGTAGGACGGCCTAAGTTCAGCAGTTAGACGCGTTTATAGGTTGATAATGATGTCTATTAAATCAACTAAATGTTAGCGGATCTAAAACTACCCGAAAACACTTTCAACAATAACGTAATTGAAACAATTGATTGTAAATAGCGACAATGCCCGAATGAAGATATTCTTCGCATTCCACTGAACGCTAACAGATCTTTTAATGACTTTCCTTACATTACCGAACGCGCAATAACGCCCGCAGCCGCCTCGATTTACGCTCATACGACGCTTTTAGGTGTTTACTGCGCAGTCTAGACTGCAATGCTTTACGACTGAGCCCTAATGTGCGACGTTTCAGGTACATTTTAAGATCTGTGAGATATAATGTGCTTTCGCTTTTTTAAACGTTTTTGCTAAAATATTTTGTAGAGTTCTGTTGGTGGTAAGTTTTATGAACAGGCTTTATTTGCTAAGAAACAAGACATTTTGAAAAGTGTTGTTCAATCAATGTTGTATTCTCCCTGATGTAAACTTAAAAACTGGTGGCGTAGTAATTTGTCCTGTGTGCTCAAATTGCTTACTTGATTTTTGTTTAACAACTTTAAAACAAGCTGCTTAAGCTGTCAAAACCATATGTCATGCACGGATAGCCAATCCCGAGGTTTAGTATTTTTTTACTTTATGACACTTGTGTTTCACTTGATCAACGAGAGTACCCTTGAAACCGGGCATTGTAAATGCAATATTATTTGACCGTAGAAAAAGGTATTGGGACGCCATCCTGTCTTGGAAGAGTCCTACACCATCAGCAAAGTAATAAAAAAGACAAAAACTTATACAGATTTTGGTAATACCAGTACGAGAATAATGCCGATAATGGCTGGAGGTACATACCATGCGTAAAATATAACCGGAAAATTATAACCATAGCTGAAAAGTACCATAATTATATATGGCCGATATTGAGGTTGCTTGTTACTGAGAAAAATCGCACATTTAAATCTAGCTGTTACATTGTTCTTGGTCGTCAACCTCATAGTCCATCAAAAACAGAAGCTTGTCAGCGTTGAGCAACAATAATGTAATAAAATTAATTTGAGTTTTTGTAGTCATGTTTCTTATACCTGGTTGCATTTGTATGGCTATTTTTCGGGATCACACCTATTACCAACCACTGTATACGTACCAACCACTGTTTCTTTCTTTTCTTTAATTTCTTTTAAACTAAGAGGCTGGTACTCCGAATGCTTTCAAAAGCAATAAAGGCTTTTCAACTGCGGCTTGAGTATAATCGGAGCAATAACAACAATTCGTACGAACTAATTACAGAGCTGAACCCACGACGGTATGCAAAGTAGTTTCAACAATAGCCAGAGGGACATTTAAGAGTAATTGGAAGTCAAGTTCAAAGTTCAATTGTTTTAATTAAAACTCGATAGAAAAAGAAGAAGTGATAGCATAGTGGTTACCGCGCCCGGTCTGTTATTGTTAATGTTAAGAAACGGTTAACTTATGTCCACACTGCTGGGGCACGAGCCTTCCCTATGGATGGATTGGAAGAACGGGCCATAAACCACACGGGCACAGTGCTGATTGGTGGTTGTTGACGACTGCTAATAGAGCCGGGACCAACGGTTCTACTACGTGCCTTTCGAAGCACGGAGGAGCTCGAGATGATAAATTTTTGGTTACCCATCCAATGACCGGCCTTTGCGAAAGAAGCTTTACCTTTAGCAATCGCATACCGAGGGAGCTAACCACTGCGCTATCGAGCTACTCTATCTCACTATCGTTTAATAGTCTCGTTTCAAAATAAACACATCAATAGCACGAAATTTTACTATCAACAGGAAGTTACTATCAATATGAACATCATGAAAAATTGCGTTATTTTAAAGCATAAGTATAACAAAATATCTATCGTACCTATACACCAGAATCGTGGTGGGTCGTAAAAATAATTTAATGTGGCGGCGACGTCATTAGCTGCAGTTGGTAGGACTACCACAAGTACTATTTAGAATGGGATAAAAAATAAATGTAAGGCGCTACCGTACGACGAATGCTCACTTTTGAAACACCATAACAATACTTCTAAACATGCTACCTACAATTCCAATTAACTATTTTGTGTGTTTCTTCAGTTCTTTATTATGATTTTCACCAGAAAAAAAGACGACAGCACAATTTTTTTTTTTGAAATCTATGCTTTTTTGAATTACCAAACTGGTTATTTTAATTACTACTGAGAATATCAACATGGGGCTTACTCTAATTAAGTAATTTATTAAGCCTTAGATATTTTTTAAATAAAGACGTTTCTTTTAACAGTTGCACTACCAAACAATGGTTAAATATCTTTTTATATGCCACCATGAAGTCGTCAGAACAGGTAACCGGTTAAAGTCTATAACAGTTAAATAAATGTCAGGGTATATTAAGGGGCTATTTATAATATGGTAAGATCTATACCATACCAACATGATGCAATAAATAATTATGACTATGTGTAACTATGTCTTTTGACGCTCTCCTTGGTCGAGTGGTTTGTACACCGGTATTCATGGTGTCGCCATCTCTGAGGTCCCGGGTTCAATCCCCGGTCGGGTCAATTTAGAAATTATTGTTTTTTTTTAATTGTCTTGGGTCTAGGTGTTTTCTATGTACAATAAGTATGTATTTAAGTATTTTATTTAAGTACTAGCTGTGCTCGCGACTTCGTCCGCGTGGAATAGTGACTTTCGGCAGCATTTTTAATTTTTTAGGCTCTTTTCCCGTTTTTGCAACATTTTTCACTGATGCTTCGCTCCTATTGGTTGCAGCGTGATGTTATATAGCCTAAAGCCTTCCTCGATAAATGGACTATCCAACACAAAAAGAATTACTCAATTCGAACCAGTAGTTCCTGAGATTAGCGCGTTCAAACAAACAAACAAACAAACAAACTCTTCAGCTTTATATATTAGTATAAATGTTTATCCGTTGTCTAGTAACCATTTAACGAGTTTCATAAAGAAGCTTCTCTTGGGCTAGGTAACTGTGGTGTGAGTGTAGGAAAGTCATTTATTTTATTTATTTATCTAAGACTATAAATCCTATAAAATCTGGGATGCAGGACCATCCTAGTTGTAGTTTTTCGAGCGCCATCTGCTGGCGTAATGCACTTAAAACATGGCGCACGAAAAGCGAGACAATTTCAAAGTTTAGGGAAGTTAACGTTAAAATTATTGTACCTACATTATTTATTTAAAATACAATACAAACGACAGTAATACATTTAAATCGCATCTGTGATCAAAGGGTTAAACGAACGGTTTCAAAACCCGAGGCCCCATACTGAATTCCCTGTGGCTATAATTACTGTGCTTGGTTGGTGAATTAACTCGTTTTCGCCTTATAGTCGACTACTCAGATGCCAACTATCACCATTTTATCTATTATAAAATATTATTTATTTATTTATTTATTTATTACTAGTGGACCCGGCGGACTTCGTACCGCTTTGACAGTTTTCATAAAGTGATTAAATTCTCTTTGGTTTCCATGACAACAAAACAAACAAATCATTTTGTATTGGGGAAAATTTAATTGTCGTTTTTAGTATATTTATAGTGTGATTCCCGTGAAAATATCCAGGTTATAAAGTATATGTATGCCGAATTTCATCCAAATCCATCCATCCGTTGCAGCGTGAACAAGTAACAAATATACGAACATACATACACACACACAAACTTTCGCATTTATAATACTTATTATATAGTAGGATTATTTTTGATATTATTTTATCTATTTTTTCCATTGCAACAATGCTCGTAGTATTGTTGTGTGGATGTTTATGTCACATGAACTTTATAATGTATGTATATTTTGTAACATTGATTCGAAGGTAGCGACAAAGGTTTCTGTATACCAGGCTTTCTTTTGCCTAACCTTTTAATACTCATCCGAAACCTGGTGTAGGCAAATGCGCACACTTGACACATGCGGGACATTATGGGACATTATGGGCATCCACTGGTCCTACCGCATTAGGAACACGGAAGTCCTTCGCAGTGCTAACACTTGCGGCATTGGAGGCGTGTCTGATGAGGCGTCAGCTACGCTGGTGTGGTCATGTGTTCCGAATGCCCGATGAGAGGATTGCCAAACGCGTCTTCTACTGCGAGTTTCAAGAAGGCAAGCGAAAGCAAGGCGGACAGCTTTTGCGGTACAAGGACGTGTTGAAGAGGCATATGAAAAGATACGACATCGAGCCCTCGGAATGGGAGTTGCTTGCTGGAAATCTACCCAAATGGAGACGCCTCGTTAAGCAATAGATCTACGCTTTTGAGGGTTAACGTGTAGAAGAGCTGGACTTTAATCGAAATGAGCTCAAAGACCGACCACCTGCGGCTATTTCCTACAATTATCGCGGTGGAATCTTGACCTGCCCTAAGTGTGACCGAACTTTTCTCGCAAAAATTGGTTATATTAATCACTTGCGAGCGCACGAAAGAACAGATCAATAGAACCTCCGTGACGGCAGCCCATAAAAGTGGTTGCTGTAGCCGAAATTGGCTAGAAGAGATAAAAAAATGCTATAAACTATTACTAGTGGAAGTGGGCAGGGCACATCGCTCGTAGGACTGATGGCCGAAGAGGCAGAACAGTTCTAGAGTGGTGACCGCGCACCGCGACCGTGAGTCGCAGTGTATGCACGCCTCAAGGTGGATCGATCATCTAGTGAAAACCACAGGTAGCCGCTGGATGCGAGCAGCACAAATCTGGTCGTTAAGGAGATCCATGGTGAAGGTTTTTGTACAGCAGGGGATGTCTTTTTGCTGAAATGATGAAATGATGATAATACTATAAAGCTTGTCTTCTTATTGTAAAATTAACTTTACAACAATTCTAGATAACACATAACGACTTAGTTGTTCATAAACCACAAACAATAGAAATTCAATTGTTCTATGGCACTGTAGTTACATTGGGCGTCCAAGTTTCTACTAAGCAAGGGAAGACGGGAGCACAACTTGTTCTACAACAAGACATTTTCATTCATAAATACAATTAGACGCTTTGTCTGTTTGTAAAGCGAGGCTTAGTTAGCACCTCAGACCCTTGATCGTTAAAAAGATCTCCTGGATCCCGTCTATGAGCATAAGCAGTTTCCGAAAGCGTTATGGCTTAAACGAGCCGAGGGATGAGGCATAAAATAAGAAGATCTAGAAGGTAAGCTCAATATACCGATACCGCAGAAGTATCAATAAACGTAAGGGGCATTTTAGCCAAAATGAGTTTTGTATGTATTAGGATTCGGAATTTTCCGCTCTATCGATTAGTGTACTTAGAATTGCTTTATCGTTCAAAAAATGTCCCTTACGTTAACCAAGTTCAGGCAATCTAGAACGATTTTAGCAAAAATATTTGATTATTATTCACTTACATTAAATTTCACCACTAAAATTATATTTTACAGTAAATTAACGTATATTTTTCGAAAGCTTCATTATTTTTCATAATTTATTTTTTATTTACACCTTAAATTTCAGTAACGTAAGAAGCATGTTGACATTTATTTTTAATGTAAGGGACATGCTATCTTTGAAACTATTAAGTTTTATGAAACTTAACAACAATGATAAGAAAGAGATAGATAAAACTTGTCTCTGGACGTCAATAAAATCGGATAAAACGCTAAAAAGTTACAGACAGATATCGAAAAAAAAACCGTTTTTTGGCTCTCCTGTAAATTCGTGGTTTGTCCCTTACATTTATTGATACTTCCGGTATCGATACCACGCTTGAGCAATGCACACAGACTCCTTGCACCCGATTCGATCCGAACCCTTCGGAGAATCTAGTAGGGCACGGGGACGCGCACTTAAGTGCGTGATGCCGTTCCCTCTAGAAAACCTCCGAAGGTGATTCGTTTCACACGGCTTGGGGAACCCTTTAAGTTTCTCGCCGCCCCCAAACAAGCCCGGTGAAGCTGAAAATGCCGTTTGAGGAATCTTCAATCTTTCTTCAAAAAAAAAAACATTTTGCATTTCTTTGGCTTTCGGAACAGTCTAAGCGGAGATGTTCAGAGATCTCGTGTCCGTGAGAGGTTGTTTATGTGTGCGTTAACCGAGCGCGTTTTGTATGAACCTTACCTTTTCCAGTCTCCATATATTGTAGATGAGGGTTCACGGATAAACGACCATGTTCGTTAGCTCTAAGGGTCTTCCATTACCCCTTAAGAGGAAACACTAAGGTCGATTGAATTGAAAAATATGTATGAAAAGTAGACAAAATCAACGTTTCGTAGTCCCCTGATTCCTCCTCTTAAACTGGATCGATTTAATTATCTTTTTAAAGGTTCATATCTTTTTTAATAATTAATTTATGAAAAAAGCAAAACAGAGACACAGCCAAATCCTTTTTTAAATTTATAATGAAAAAAGTAATTAAATCGGTCCAGTTTTGGAGGAGGAATCAGGGGACTACGAAACGTTGATTTTGTCTACTTTTCATACATATTTTTCAATTCAGTCGACCTTAGTGTTTCCTCATAAAGCCCTATTATAACTTATTGAAACTCGGTGGTACAGTGGCTTGTGCGTTTGCTTAGCGATATTGCAAGTTGAGCAACGTTTGCATGTTTGGGTCATCAGATGGGTGGTCATTTAAATTGTCTTGAGATCCTCCGTGTAAGGAAACCCAGTTGCCGGTTGTTGTATTAAGATGGTAGTAATTAAAATCAACTCGCTTAAGGCTTGCATGCGTTTGCATACCATGTATATTTGCTGTGAGCCAGCAAAAAAAGTGGGATACTACTACGCTATTATATAACAGATCTAATAGCCAAGTGAGTTTGTCGTTTATGCAACCACGATAGCTTAATGATAGGACCCACAATGTCACACAAAGAACTTGGAAATTTTAAAACTTTTTCTGTATTCATCATCATCATCTGGGTATTCTATTTCATCTATCCAACCATCCTATTTTTGTAGTAATTGTTATATCTTCTCCCTTATTCGGTCTAAATAAGTTTTAATATTAGAATTTTACTTTTATTTTCTCTTAGTGATGTCGTTTTAGACTAAGTCAAAGTAAGACAAGCGAAATTAAACATCGCCACTGTATTAAAGAAGTCGACGATTCATCGGTGGCCCTCGCGGGAGACGATTTGTTTCCATGATACGAAGTTAAGTTCGTATTTTATTTATTTGATTTGGAAATATAGTAACTATTTCGTATCTAGTAGAGACAGAGTAACGCAGTCCGAACCCTTCAGCGACAGATTCCATACCTTTCGGCCCCAGAACCATTAGAGGTGTTACTTTTGTCGACCAAACTGACCTCAGGAGTCCTGGTACCATTATTGTCTTAGCAATAGTGTTGTTTACACATAGTTTATTCACAAGAACAGTAAATCAACAACATTGCACTGTTTTTTTTTTTTTTTAATAAATACCTTATTTTTTAAGTGTGGAGCGATATTTTTTTTTGTAACCTCCTCACAGGGGGAGTAGAAGATCCAAATTGCAAAGGTAACTATTTCTTTTTTAATACTCAACTAAACATTTCGCCGAAAAATAAAAGTAGGTACGTCATTCAGAAAAATTTCATTTGCGGTCATACAAGATAATGGAAATGCGCTCAAAGGCTCTTCTTAGTTAATAACACAGTTTACGACACAGTGACGTACGCTATTAGTTTTATGTGGTACGTTTAAGGTTTATTGGCAACTACATCTACCAGGTTATTTCACACATGGCTAAGTCTAGACGGAATATGGCTTTGTATCAAGAAAACAGTCACGTTTATAGCGTTGCTAAAAATACAATGTACAACGACAATTAAACTGTTTTATGCAAACGTTTGTGTTGTTTCTCATCTTCAGGTGAGATTGAACAAAATTTATTGAGTGCACGGTCATGTTGATTAGGTCGCGATCATCTATCAAGACTCAAATGCTATTCCTTTGGGGAATGAAACAAGGTAACAATAAAAACTTTTTTCAAATTTGATTCAGGGAAAATAGATTTAATATAATTATTTTATTTGGAAAACAAACAGCGATGTTACTACTAAAAACATAAAACACTAAATATAACCAAACAACTGTTATATGTACGTTTTCATAGTACATAACTAAATTACTTCTGTGATCATGGCGCATGCAACTGCGCCGAAATATCGGATACTCATAAATAATAAACATGGTAAGAATCCCGTTAATAATTACTCTATTGCAAGTGACCATGATAGTTTAAATAGTTATACATAACTAAAGTTCACGCTTAGCTTTTACAAAGCGTATTATTTTGTACCTTCTCGATTTATAACAATATTATAACAATCTCAATATAATCGAACCGATACGTCATATTATAATAATAAATGTAACAATTAATGTAAGTTAAAAAAATATACTAAAAAAATCATGAATAACTTCAGGTTTTAATCTCAGTAACACAGAATTTAAGACACAATAAAGTGGAAACAGAAAAAATATTGCAAACACAATCTCCCCTTGGTTTTACGTAACATTATAAAGACTATAATTCAGACGTCGCAACCATTCATAAAGAAACTCGGATTAGTTTTGAATTCCTTTATTATGTAAAACGGGGGATGTAATTGAAAAAAGACCTACCTTCTCGTCTTACTAACAACGTAATAAAAGGAACTTTATGTGACGAACAATAACCAATTTGCGGAAGAAAACACCGCTTCAGGTTATAGACCATTGATATAAATAAGTAATTCTTTTTAAGACTTGGCTTTCCTTCAGGGGCGGTACAGTCGCTAGCGCAAGTCGAATACAGACGTTTAAATTCCTTTTAAAATGTATTTGGAGGATTTCAAATTTATTTATAAAAAGAAGTTACTTTTGAGTCAAAAGTAACTTTTTTCTATAACTCTTTTTTATTCCGCAACGGGAAAATGCATGGTGTTCGTCTTACCCTATGGTAAATTATGTTAAGGGCGAAGATTGAAGGTCACTTCACCCGTAGGTACTTCTCAACCAAACTAGACCTTTTTTTACTACCACGTGGTGAAAAAAAGTGGTAGGCCACTATAACAATAATGCAAACAGCATTGAGGTTAAATTAATGTGTAATTTATCAGTAGTTACAGTTCCGGGTGAGAGCCACATCTGGCCATATCGTCACTTATCATCAGGTCGTATGAACTAAATGCTTCCACGGTTATAAAATAAAAACCTGCACTAGTTTAGCCAAATCACTAAAAGTTTTTACAAGTTTATTTTAATATAATTTCAGCCCGTGCACCCACTACTGAGTATAAGCTTCCCATTTAACATGCCGACAAGCCGGTCCCGTGCGAGGCTCACCCACTGGCCTCCGGCCGCCTCTACGATATCGTCTGACCATCTGGCAAGATTAAAATAAAATAAGTGACGTTAGTTTAAGTAGGTACTTAACTAAATGGTAGAAATATATGCATTTAAAAATTATCAAAAGGATTTTGTAGCTCACTGTACAAGATTTCAAAAAGAATTTTCATTGTTATGTCTCACAAAAGAAAAATCGTAGCATATTTACAATGTAGCTGCGCATTGTTAAAAATTAATCGGATACCTTTATTTCCGATTACTAGAGAATATTTTTTAGGGATAATTTCATAAACAATTTTGTAATTGATGTTTTGATTGAGAGATGCCAATAAAGAGATTGTTAAGGGGACAAAAGCGAAAGAAACCACAATTAAAAAAATAATATTAAAGTTCTCTTATCGACCAGACTGCCAATGCCTCGGTGGTCGAGCTGCAAACCGCTCAGCCTGATACTCGAAGGTTCCGGGTTCAACTGCCAGACCAGACAAAGTTTGTTGGGGATTTTAGATGCATTAGCCGGGTTTGTGATCGTCAACCCGCATTTGGCAAGCGTGGCGTGGTGATTAAGCCATTATCTATAAATTATAGTGATGACATGATTTCAATGATGGAAGCCTTTGGCCGCAGTGGGACAGTCATATTCTATTATTTACTGCGCCCCAGTTAGGGGCGGAATAGGGGCTCGCCCATCTATAGGGCGAGCAGTCACCGACGGGGTTGTGGAAGTGTCCGAAAGGGTTCCCATGACTTTGTCAGGCTCCACCATGCCGGCGTTCGATGCGTCCTCCACAGATGAGGATGACGCGATGATCGCCGGTTTGCTGGTTCCAAGGTGACGAGAGGACATCGGAGTGGTTTTTACCGAGTCGGCCTTCACTCGCTTTCTCTAGGGCTTCGGCCCTGGAACAGAGTCTTGGCCATCCTCGGACAGCCAGCGGGTCCCCTGCAACCCGCTGATGCGTCTGTTAGCAGATTTTCCACTCCGTATTAAAAAAATTAAAAAATAATGGCTATTATTTACTATCGAGCAGACTGTAACTGACAGTCTGTAGTGACTAATAGAAACCATCTCGTCTGGGCTTGCTCCGCCTAGCTTTAAAGGTGACGGTTATCGGAAATACGTAAATACTTTAACTGGCTCTGTGGTATAGCGGTTAGACCACCAGGCAGAAGGTTAGCTTCCTACAAACGCGCTTGAACTGTTTCGAGCTGTTCTGAGCATCAGTGTCCGTGCAAGGGGTGTATGTGTGTGTTGCTCGAGTTCTGTATGTAGACAAGAATGTACAGTTACGACCGGGTAAAAGAAAGAGGGCAAATTAAATTGAATACTATATATTTTCTCCGTATGTACGCATGTGGTCAGAAACGCAAAATGCCAGTTAGACAAAGAGCCAGAAGCGCAGAAAGCCTGACGCAGAAAGCCAGAAACGCAAAATGCCAGAAACGCAAAATGCCAGTAACGCAAAATGTTAATCATGCCAAATGTTTATAAAAATGTTGTCAACATTCTATATACCTGAACAGGAAGCAAAATATTTCTTAAAGATACCTATATACTTAGATCAATGATTGATCTCGCGCTCGACTAAATACCGGCGGCGTACTTGTTAAATGCGGCAAAAAATACTACGCCGCAGTCGGCGTACCCGAGTCAGTCGCCTGCTGTCAGTCGCGTTGCAAACTGTGTGTGAGGTGCACGTACCGAATGTTTTATTAAATTTTGGTCATAAACCGAAGTAAAATGCCAGTTTGCGTAGTTAAACTGTGTAAAAATAATACTACAAGAAATAAGAAGGAAATCGTTCTTACACACACTTCAATATTGAGTTGCCGCATTCACGGAGCTATTGTTTTAAGTAAGTAGCGCGGTATCTAGTCGAGTTCGCGAGACCAATCATTTATCTAAGCCTATATACTTGAAATGTATACCGGCCACATAAACATAAAGTACATCAATGTCATATTTTACTTGTGACAGTTTCTGAATGGTTCATTAGGAAGCGTATTACAATTCAGTCTTAGCTCAGTAGCTGGCTGTCACCGAATTCATAATCCTCTTCATTTGTTTCCTTCTAGATTCTTTCATCCTTATCTTTTTCTCAGATCACGTCGTGTGCCATAGAGCTGCCCGAGCAAGGAGACCCTATCACTACAGTACACACGCCTACGTCAGAATACCACAAACTCTCAAATTATCTCAATAGACTTTGAACTTTTTATTCTAGACATAAGGTTGAAAATGTATTGAAGAAATTCGACAGTCTTGGATAGGTTTTGCAGGCGTCTGTACCTAAATTCTCATTCATCTTACCTTACCTTACCTTCTAAAGTTTGATGTCATGTTAATTTCAACTCGAAACTCGATTGAATATTAAGCCGTATAGTTTGACACCCCATCTCGGGATCAAATTGCACTAGTCGATGCCGTTACACCGACAAAGTTCTGTTATCTATGGCATTATGAATCCAATTACTTGCCACTCTCGAGTTTCAGGATCATCGCTTACTTAGTTAAGAGTCTGAAGTTTTCTGCTATCGATTTTGAGATAGCAATATCGTGAGAATCACCTAATTGATCGAAAGGTGAAGTACCTATCTAAATATTGCTTTTTAGCGATAAGGCCGCCATTTGTACGTATTTCTTCTTGTATTGTCCTCTTTATGTCTTTTGTATGGTGTACATTAAAGTGTATTTTCGTTAATTTCATTTGATTTTATTTGTATCTACAATAAAATTTGTTGATTTCTTTTAAATATATTTTTATCGTAGCTACGAAATATGAGTAGTAGGTCTATTATGTATAATTAGAGAGTTACTTAAACTAGTGATGATTATAAAGAAACGCCGTTGGATATATACCTAATTGATGTAAGAGTTTATGATACTTAATCCCATAAAAATATTATTTTAAATATTTTAGATTCAAAAAGTGGATTTGTAAATCGTAAGTAGTTATTGGCATTGTAAGGTAGTCAAAAAGATTTTCATGACACCTTCCACTTATTTTATTAACCCACCTACACTTGTGCTTGATAGTATAATTGGGTCTGGCAGATGTATAAAAAACGTATATTGCTCGCTAATCAGCTGCACTGATAACCATTTTCTAACTACACAAATGTCGTCGTAACATGTGGAAAAAACGAAAAATCACATCCCTTTTTTAATTAAAACGTAGTGGACAGCACGAAGCTTTATAATTAATCACAACTCGCAAGCAAAACTTCCTTTGACAACCATCACCGGTATCTAACAACTATATAAACTAATATAGTCCTTATTACATGGTAATATGGTTGATTTATATAAGCGATTAAACATTAACTTTCACCGAATAAGACCTTATGACAAAAGCTGTTCGGTTCAAATTCTTTTTGTTTTAGAATATTAAAAGAATAATTAGGAAATCGTTAATTTGGAGACAGCTGACAGTCTCACCTGCGGCTGAGCGGCGAAAGGGTTCCGTGATAAAGGAGAATGTATTTTACTTAAATTATGGAGCTTGGGGACGGACTCCATCAATTTATTTGACGGAGTAAGGTTGCCAATTTACAAAATTTGCCTTAAAAAATATTTTTAGTTCTAATTTTTAAGGAGCCGTGTTATCGCAGTATATTATCTATCGGCTCACACGGATTAAAAAATAGTGGGTGTTAAATATTTATAGGCTATATAATAAATAATCAGGTACTGTAAGTTCTATATTACTTGCTAGGGATTACGTATATTAATAAAAACATACAAGTTGAATGACTTTTGTTACCGTTACGTAACATTTTTTTTTTAATTTATTGAATAAACAAAAAATATATATATAAACATTGATTCATGCAAGACCCATTATTGGCAAAACCAGAGTGGTTTGTGTGCCGATGGGGAGTTCAAAGAAATTATTTTACATATTTCACATGCTTTTGTATCTTACATATAATTACTCTAGAATTCAATACAATTTTTTCTCACAAAATGCAGTTTAATTCACTAGATTTAAAGTAAGTTTTTATGATATTTTTTATATATTTACCACTTAGATATTTTATTCTGACTTCTTCTGGCATATCGTTAATTATTTAATAAAAAAAAATTGTACTTATAATAATTTATTGCGGTTTTTAAAATTTTCTTCATACATATATTCTTTATTGCACAAAAAAACATACAAACAGTAAACAATGTACAAACAATGATGAGCAAAGGTGGACTTACCTCTAAAAGAGATCTCTTCCAGCCAACCTAAGATGGAATTGGAGCTTTATGTATAGGTGAAAGCATCAAAAGTGCAAACAAGCATAGTAATCTATACTAATATTATTATTTTATATATTGCTAACAAATAATAAAACATAAATAAATTAATCATACTAACATACATAATTTACATTAAAATATTTTTGGAGATGAGACGTACTTTTAAGCATATAACTAAATGTATTCAGTGTATTTTCATTGTATTATATTATTTCATTTCTTTGTATTTTATAAATATTTAAGTAATTGAGATTCAGTGCAGCAATTACCACTTAAAAAAAAGTAAAATCTAACTGAAGCCTGAAGCAGGAAGTCATATAGCAGAGTCCAAGGTGTTATGACTAAAGGTCATATTCTGATGATAACTTCGCGAGCGTTGCAAAGTTCCACACATGACCAAAGCAAGGACTTCTAAAAAGTTCTTAGTAGTTATTATCATCATTAATATTGATCAAAGGGTCAATCATTTTAAACGTAATAAAACTTAGTTACTCAAACGAGTACAACATTCAAAAGTAATTAATTAAAACAAACACATCCAATCATGTCTTATCAAGTTGCATACAGATGGGTCATTAGCAAGCATTTGGTAACAATATTCTTTTTGTATTTGTAACACCACATGTCGTTGCATTAGCGCGTCAAAATTATTTAAAAAAAAAACAAGTATTATCATTTTTTTATGAACAGCAGATGCTGCCCTCGATTACCGCATTTATTTTGCACGGCGTTTAGCAGAAAGAGGTAAGTATATTGATTTGATATTTAAGTTCAGTAGAGTAAGTTACACATTAAGGTTAGGATACGAGGTGACTGACATGTCTTTATAAGGAAAAATCTCTAAATAAAATAAGAAGATTATAATAAAATGAAAAAGTTAATAATATTTTGTTTAGTAATTGGCATGCTATATACCTACTGCTGACTAGTCGTTGAGAAAAACCTATAAAATTAATTCTTTTCAAACGTCACAATTAAAATGTACTATATTTTATATTTAATGATGCTGTCCTCTGATGCTATTGCTGTGCCCTTGCAGGGTGTCACACGAATACCGTCTTTAATATTTCATCTATTATACTCTACCTATATTGTTATGTGATATGCAATAAATGATTTGAATTTGAATTTCAGTTTGAGTACTCGATGGCGTAGCGGTAAACGCGCTTTTCGCAAAAGCCGGTCATCAGATCGGTAACCAAAAATGTATCATCTCGAGCTCCACCGTGCTTCGTCAGACTTATTACCTAAAAACGCAACCACTTGTTAATTGTACAATTGCGACGCGACTGCTCTAGTCACGGTTTATAAATTGCGATTAAAATGTATGTAATAGTTTACGTGATTAGTGTCCGTAATACGAATTTATTAGATACATACCTACATCGATAGAATTGATTTTTCCTGTTGCTATTATCGCTTTAAGGCGACACACTGAAAAATGAATAAAATGATGAAAAATGTACCTTACCAAGGTTATAACCTTTTGTCGAATAGTTTTTCCGTTATACCCCAAGGATTTGGAACTACGGCTGTCTTACTCTAAGACGCGGCTTGGCGTAAGAACGCTTTATTAAAGTGCTGCTACTCTTCGATTTGTTTTTGATGCCAATTATTATGTTGCTCTAAAAGGAATTGCGATATTAAACAGCAATGAAGAGATATTGCATTGGCATATTAGTATAGTAACTATATTGGAATATAGAGGGGTCTCTTCTTAAACAGGTTTTTTTTAAACTTAACAGAAGATACCCACACATTTGTTAAAAAACTATTTGTAGTTAATAATAAAAATATTTTGATTTTTAGAATTTTTGATATTATTCTTTATCACAGCTGGGAGTTTTTGTGTGACTATTATGACTTACGAACCTGAAATGTTGATATAAGTAAATTCATGTCTTTACCTTGAATTTGCTTGCTTAAATACACGATTGTATAATTTTGACTCGATCATAATTATTTTCGAAAACACCACAAAAAATTACTATTGTTGAAATTACAACAAAATTATCTAATTTATATGCTTGGAAACTACTCAAATATATTGATAACATTAATATTCGTAATTTAGTTGCTGCATATTTTGATTACTAAAACCATTTTTTTTTTTAAATATTTTTTAGGTTAACTGGTGATTTGCGGTTTATATTGTCGCAGGCGCTACGTATTATCGACCTTATGCCAGCGTCAGTAAAGATCAGCCTTTTTGAATGTTCACAAATCGAGGTGTCGATGTCGTCTTAATGTAGCTACGAGTCTACGACAAATATTTATAAAGTCTCGTAGGCGAGGTACTACCACGGACACAGCAGCGCTACGAAAACACTGCATCGCAAGTAAGATACAGAATTACAGACACCTGTTTTTTATTCCGTTACTTTTAACCGGTTGTAAAGTTCAATGAACTTTTTCATAAACGAATAATGTGTCTAAATGCCCATATTTAATCTATGTGAATTAAATGACATTTTCAACTTTATTTTATTAATAAGTAATATAGTGGTTGGGCTATGTCAGTTACCTTTGTTCTTCTGCGGATCTCCTCATTTCTGATTCGATCACGCAGAGAAACCCCGAGCATAGCCCTTTCCATTGCTCTTTGAGGTAACCGACATAGCCCGAAGAGTTGCTAAGCTCAAGTGGCAGTGGGCAGGGCCCATTGCTCGCAGGACTGATGGCTGCTGGGGCGGGATAGTCCTGAAGTGGCGACCGCGTACCGGAAAGCGTAGTGTGGGCAAGCCTCCAACAAGGTAGACCGACGATCTGGTAAAGGTCGCGGGAAGCCGCTAGATGCGAGCAGCACAAAACCGGTCGTTGTGGAGATCCTTGAGGGAGGCCTTTGTCCAGCAGCGGACGTCTTTTGGCTGAGATGATGATGATGATGATAGTGGTTGGTAGGATAGTGGCACCAGTGTTAGACATGGACCAGTGACCGATACTTTTTCCTTTAATCATTAAAAATAGGTGCCAGCAACTGGTTTTTTAAATTAGCAAAGATGAGGGATCTTTGTGTTTTGAATAGCATAATCGTGATGATGTATTCGTGGGTAAACGTGTTCTTGAGTGGAGACCACGACTCGGTAAACGTAGTGTAGGACACCCTCCGGCCAGGTGGGATGATGACCTGCGAAAGACTGCAGGCAGATGCTGGATGCGTCAAGCTGAGGACAGGGCGCTATGGCGCTCATTAGGGGAGGCCTATGTCCAGCAGTGGACTAAGATAGGCCGATGATGATGATGATGAATCGTGATGTAAGTCATTGCACTTTCTAGAAAATTTCATGTAAAACATTTTTTATGATTGAGTTGCATTTGTTTGACACCATTTTTTAGTATATTTTTGCAGTAGTTCAACATCATCCTTTGAGCCAACAACTCTTGCAAGCTTTAGGTCATCCGCATACATATAAGGATCAGAAAACTGTAAGCAATTTGGCAAGTCATTAATAAACAAGTTGAATAGGATAGGACCCAAATGAGACCCCTGGGGCACTCCTGAGGTTATACTGCGAGTGTCGGATCAAAATCCATTTAAAACGACATAAAATTCTCTCTCTGAGGGATAAGATGTCAGCCAATTTTAAAAAAAAATCCGTAAACTGACAGCTTTTGGATCAGAATATCATGCGGAACTCTGTCAAAAGCTCTACTGAGCATCCACTTCCTTATCAGCATCAACGGCTTTTACCAGTATTTAGTATTCAGTGTAAGTAATAAGATTAGTGCAAATAGACCTAGAGCTTACAAACTCATGCTGGTAGTCACTCAGATACAGTCTAACATGTCTTTGAAGATACGGGCAAATAAGTGATTCAAAATTTTGGCAAATGATGTTAGGATTGAGATCGGCTTATATCGCCAATAATACAAATAGGCGAATTATATTTTACAAGCACAGCTACTTAGTTGTAAAATTAATCATATATGCCAGTCTAACAGGCGGTGGCAAGTAGACTGAACAGAGGGCCATTTGACTAACGCTATATGAGAGGTTAACATTTATTGTCACCCATATGTCTTCACAGGAACTCTCCCATTTATTCATACGTTTAGAGTTAATGCTCGCTATCATAACACCACCCTCTTCCCTACAAGCTGACGACCCCAGAGACTCTCTATCTCGTCTATAAACCACATAACTCCTGTCCTGTATGTATAGAACTTAGAATTTTAACATTATAATTATTGCAAGAAATATTATTATAGAATGTGTAAGTTTTAGTTCGAATAGCTCTATAATTTTGATAATAAACTTTTATTAATTTTGATAATACAAGCAGGGATTTATTATAGGAAGATAGATGTTCGACCACGAAGACAGGCTTCTACTCACCAGCAAAGTCTAAGTGAGCTGAATTTAGCTTGTCACTTTGGTTATTCTTGTTAATTTTTTTATAGGTAGCAGCAAGAACTTGGTGGGAGAGACGAACTGGACCACTATTGACCTGAGACGAGTAGTTGCGTTGTTGATCTTGGCTACACGAGTACAGTTCATGATATCGCTCTCATTTATCTTGCAGTTAAGAATGTTTCCTAGTTGGCAAAAAATAACGTTTAAGTTTTTATTCTTGCCTTCTGGGACAAGTTGTAGATCTAGACTGTTGCTCAAGATAATTTAGGCGACCATCAAGACTAGTACAGTGTTGTTCAGCTTAGCATTGTCATCCCTCAGGTCCTTCATAGGGCTAGCAGCAACCTGAGGCTTAGCTTCAATATTATCAAATCGTTCATTCATATGACATAGAATTGTTGATATAAGCCATTTCTTCTTTAATTGGTGCAAGTTGTTCGTTAAGGTTCCTCACCATACACTCGTTCAATTTCCTACACATGGCATCGAGTTCTTGTTTAAATATATCCTGGACAATCGTGCGCACATCAACAGCAGCATTAGGCGTTGAGGGAGCGGGTGGCGAATTAAGAGCAACCCTTTTATTGCCTCTGGACGTGGACATTACGAATGGGTGTAGTGTCTTTCTTTGTAGACCTCGGCATTTTACTTGTGCATGTGCGATAGTTCGGGCATAGACACGCACGCACGCAAAATGGTACTTTTTGTTGCAATTCTTACAATCAATGAAACACTTGAATACTGGCTACCTTAGCTGTCACTGTCACTTTTTAGCTGTCATCCAGTAACATTCCAATGAAATACTATTTTATTTTTAGGCGATAAAAACAGGTGTCGATCACTGGATTACACAGATAGATGGTACACAGCAGATATGTGGGTTAATAGATGGTGGCAGTCCGTCTGGCTAGTAACCAACATCTTATTGGAGTCAATCGTCGTTATTATAACTTAACTTAACGTTAAGTGGGATGAAGGCCCAGCCCTTTTTCGCTCTGAAGCAAAAAAATAGAGAGAAAAAACGTAAACTTACAAACAAAAGAGAAACAAATTTCAAGTCGTTAACAATATATTTTCATATCAGCTATGTCTGTAAAGGCTCTAACAATACGCTCGCTGTGCAAGTTAGCTCGACTTATGATAAGTTAAGCAATAAGTTGGCTTATTGCTAAACTTAGCCCCAAACTTGTAATTCAACACCAGTATTTATAGTCGAACAAAATAACTGCTTAAATAACAGAAACTTAAGTCGTAACCGCAAAATTGATTTGATACAACTCGTTTTAAGTTAGTAGTAAAAATAAATTTAATTAAGTGTCGTCAAAAGAAGTTTAGAATATTAATGTCCTATGTTATTATCATAATTGGTTTATTGGTTTAAATGCAAATAATGATGCCAACATAGTTATTTATGGACAATACTATAATCTACCAATGTATGATATTGGAAATTATAACGAGCAAATAATAGATACCAACCACCGCATTAGTAATTCAATTATTAGTAACAATAAGAGTGACAATAAGTATACGTCATTTTTAACTTGCGTTAAGCCGTCACTTTGCTGTCATTCGGTTTTCAACGTCTGGCTAATCTAGTCAGTGACAAATCACTTTTCTTGATCAGAAAACGCAAACACTTGCACTGCAGCTTTGTTTTGTTTCGTTTCGTTAACTGTAGTACAGTTTGAGTTTAGTTAATTATTAACGTTTATTTTTTTAATTTTGTTTACGTTTTCAAATTCTAAAAGTGCATGACTGTCTAGAATAAATTATTTGTTCCCCTGTAAGCATAACATCTGCTCAATGTATTTTAAACAATTTAAAAGCAATAAACTTTTTATCTTATAATAAAGAAATTTTCGTAAACATGGAAATTAATCCCGGAACATCTGTGTCTAAGACTTGTCACAGAATAATGCACTTGTGCAGATGGTCTACAACGACACCATAGAGGCGATTTCAAGGCATTTCATTGGACAACTATCTAAGCACCGATAATGACCTAAAATTGCGTTCACGGTCGTTACTAAAACTATCTGTAAAGCTACTACTTAATAACTGCACCGTGCGAGTATAAAATGAAATTTACTAATGTGTTTAAATCCCATTTGTTTGTTCTCATTTCAAATTGGTGTAAAAGAGACAAAACACGGAATAACTATTCTGACCTTATTGTTAATTTATTTGTAAGACGCAAAGAGTTCCTCAAGCCGTGTGAAACGAAACACCGCCATCATACACTAGTGCGTGTCCCCATTCCCTATTAGATTCTCCGAGGGGTTCAGATCGAATCGGGGATATCCCATCTGAGCTTCACGGAATCAAACCCGGAACGTCTAAGCATGACCGATAGTCTAAAAAAAATTAAAAATATCACTCAATGAAATGCTCCCTTGCTTTATACTCGCTTACCATAGCAACCAGTAAACATGTTGTCACAAAATATCAAAAACAATTAGACTATGAAGCAACTGAAAAACTCCTCCGTCCTCTAAATTAACAAAATTAACTTTCTCTACCTATTAATTACTAAAAATAATAAATATAAAAAAACTACCTACCCGCACACACATACTCCATCTAAACGCACACACTTCACCCATACACCAATAGAAAACACATACACATACACATACGTACCATATACACATACTTTGCTCATGCTCACTGTTTATCGTTTTACTTATTTATTTATTGGATTATTAAGCTATAAGATAGATTACTTGTCATATTTAGTTTTGGTGTCTGAGGGTGGGGCTTGGTGACCTGTAGTAACAAGTTACACTTCTGAAACCTATTTCAGGCACCAGTCCTTCAATTTAGATTTCAATTGTTATATTGACGTAGCTTTAGCATTAAGTATCTAGTAGGTGCAATTTTTTTTTATTTGCTTACAAGATAATATTAAGGACTGTACTTTAAGAAGTGCGAAATTGGGGTGCCGAAATGAAACTAAGCCTAAATTGTAAAGTAAAATAAATTGATTTGATTTGATTTGATTTGATTCTAACCTCTAGATTGTACAAGAGGCGGTTACAATCCGTTACATCTGCATTCATCTATTTCAGTGACCAAAATGACCTAAAATTGCGTTTTCTTTACTGAAACGTAACGAATACGTTTTATTGGACACCTATATAAAAGCACCACAGACAATTACCTACCATAGACCACGTTCACGGCCGTTATTAAAAGTAGCTGCTAGACTACTACGTAATAACTGCACTGTTTACGAACGTGTGTATATCCCGTCTGAGCCTACACGTTAGCTAGCCGGTGGACAATGGCCGCGCAAACACAATATCGACTGTGACGTAGATTATACCCCTTCAAGCTGCGTAATACCATGAAATTGATACCATAGTATATGTAGGCGTGTGTGTAGAGCTATGCCAGACTGTCCGCTGTCTGTGCGATGTAATTGTTAGGGCGTTCTGTGAAAAGCTCGCTCGGTTCCTAGTAGCTTTTTTGGGGGGAATTAAGGAGCTTGAGAATAGAAAAAAACTAGACACGGAGAGTGTCTAGTTGTTTCTGTTTTGGGGGATTGCGCTGTCTGTGTGTAGAGCTATGCAACTGCATGCAATTTATTGATTTGTTAAATGGGATTGGTACTGTCGGGTAGACTTGGGGTAGAGCTGCCAAATACGAGTAGCTATAGATAACGTACTATTACTAATCGATACCTAAAAGTATGTCATGAACACTTGTCTATTAGTTGCCTGTCGATTTTTTTTGGGAGAATTTGGTAGCAATATTATATGTGCTACGACATGTTCCGGATTCATAGCGACAAAGTCGTGCGCTGTGGCTGGGACCAACTTTTAACTATGTTTGTAGTATTAGATTATTTACCTATCGATGTTTTATAACGGTCAATTCAATCAAGATTTTTATATTTTTTGGCAGATGTTATATAGGTACTTAATAAGTTTTGACCGACTAGGTATATACATAGATGCCTTATTATCTCACAAGATGATATATATAACACAAGAGATGTCGTCAAATATCCAAACCTTATGCTTGCCGAAAAACTATTCTTGTACCTACCTACACGCGGACGGCGCGACGTTTTTATGTTACGTGAGTAAGTATGATTTATTTTGCTCGCACAGAAAATGCACGCTCTTTTCCACCAAACCGAGAAATTGTACAAGGAATTCTTATCGATGACGTCATGCACCGTTTCCTGCACGGTTCCGACGCGCAACGTCGCGCGACACCGCGCTTATCTTCGCACACAACGTCCACGATACGATTCCGATATGTGTGCACGTTACGTATGTATAAAGCACCAATTTTATTGAGTGTTGTTTCGAGTTTTGTCTGGTAAAACTACCGCGCGATAGTGTGGCCAAACTTTGCTTTTTCGATTCAATAACGTGTTTTAGTAGGTACAAAAGGATGATATTTTCTGGGTACCTATTGCGAGTTTCTTTCGCCATTCAAGTTTGTATGGCAATGAAACTGTGGCTCCTCGCGGAATACGAGGAGAGTTCTTTAACTCTAACGCAACGGGTTACGACATTGACAACGATAAAGCACTTCAGATGCTTTCATCTGAAGTGCTTTATCGTTGTCAATGTCGTAACCCGTTGCGTATACGATACGATTCCGATATATGTGTACACGTTACGGTATGTATAAAGCACCAATTTTATTGAGTGTTGTTTCGAGATTTGTCTGGCACAACTTGCCGCGCATAGTGAGGCCAAACGTTGCTTTTTCGATACAATAACGTGTTTTAGTAGGTACAAAAGAACGATATTTTCTGGGTAAGTACCTATTGCGATTTTCATTTGCCATTCAAATATGCAGCAAGGAAGCTGTGACTCCTCGCGGAATACGAGGAGAGTTAAAGTTTTGCCATATAAATTATCGTTTACGTTAATCTGTTCCAATGGCGAATTAAACTCGCAATATGTACCCCGAAGTGCTTTATCTTTGTCAACGTCGTAACCCGTTGCGTATAAATACGATACAATTCCGCTTTGTGTGAAAAATTAAGATAAAGTTGACACATTAATATTAGTAAGTTGAGTTTAGTTAAGCTAATTTGATCTGTTCACCTTGCGTATACTGTTAACTTATGTTAGCTACTAGTAGACGACGATACTACTCTGCCGTAACACAGTTTTTTAGCTAGCGCGGAGGGTAGCTGTCAATATTTGCTACCGATGTTACCATCTATCATTGTTAATGACAATAACTGTACTAAACATTGTGAATGGACAAATATAGTTAAGTTTGATAAGTTAAGTGTAGTACTTAGACACTGTGTAGGTACTGTGAAAGAAAAGAAATTAAAAAAAAAATAATTTCCACCCTGAAGTGCTCTATCTTTGTCAATGTCGTAACCCGTTGCGTATAAATACGATACAATTCCGCTATGTGTGTACGTATGTATAAAATACAAATTTTATTGAAGGTTGTTTTGAGTTCTGCCTGGCACAGGACTTTGAATATCGTTAAAAAATTGGGATCGATACTTCTGTCAAACGAAGGATACCGGTAAAAAAAAGTAACGGTAAACTTGGTATCGTTACCTGGGTGACATTTTTACCGTTAAATTAACTAACCGCTCTACCCGGATAGGATAAAGCACAATATTTTACGAAAAAAGTAGCGATACTTTTCTAGATATCGTTATCTACATTGCCAGTACCAAATTACCTTTATAGAAATAATGTTACTTACCGGTACTTATAGTGGGAACTTGGTAACGGTATCAAACCCTGGCCTGGCATACCTATACACCTAAATACCTAACTGGCAGCGCGAGTATGCTGAAACTTTGCTCGTCGCGTAATTGATTTTTGCTTCATAACATGTTGTAGTAGGAACAAAATGATGATATTCTCTGAAGCTCTTTATCTTCGCTATGCTTACCAATTTTACGCCAAACGGTTTAACAACACGAATTCAATAATTGTACTTGCTAGCACAGATAACAATTTCAAATTCAGACAGTGAAATGTCATTTAAATATTTTTCGAAATATTAGGTGTTTTTACCAAATTTAAAATCATTTATAATTATGTCGTCAACAACGTTCGAATCGCTGCGTGCTATGCGACGGACGCGGAGAACAATACCGGCGCCGGAGTACGCCGTCCGGCTGTCCGGCACCGCCGGCGGGGCGGCGCGGCGGCAGCCGTAGTCCGGCGCCGCAGTATGCGAGCCGTGGAAAGGCGATAACGCACGCCACTACTCCCGTATCAAAATCACGGCCTGCACTTATTTCCTGCTGCGTTACCAGGTTAAGGCTCGATTTCCACCAAAGCGTTTGTGTACGTAAACGCATTTATTTACGTTTTTACTGGTTTTACATTGCTTTTTGTACGCATGACACATCAAACTTAGTTCATTGATCATTCAGAAAAGGACGTTTTATTTGTTGGCGAGTGGTGACTGGCGACGTGTCCATTTTTAAACTTTTTATATCATTTATGAAAACTCATTTAGCCAGTGTAATGTACTGTTGAAAAAACGACAAAATAAAAAACTTTATTTTTTATTTTTACCATTCCTTACAATCATCGTGATCATCATCCACATATCGACTTCACCAATCCTGGTAATGGTGTTTGGGCAAAACAAAAAAAAACGACACGTGTACTTAATTAACTTAATTATAATATATCCATCTGTATTCCTACATAAGCGTAACGTCACAAATACATATCTTGAAAGTTATCTGAAGTAGTCGTTATAACTTTCTTATTTCTTTTCGTTTAAAACGTCGCGTATCATAAATTTAATTCTGTTTCTATCAACTTTAAAGAACTGAGTAAGCAACCATTTTATGAAAAGCATTGAATTCTCACGAAGTTAGGTACATATCCAGTTTATTTCCGTGTCTTTGAAAGGCCACAAGCTTCCAGCGTACACATTATAGGCAACATTTTCATGGAAGCATATGAAATTTAAAAAATAACATCAAATATACATGCGGCGCGCGGAAATTGAGTGCGGTTTCCGACGTTGTCGTCGCGTAGCCGTAAGGCCTCATTCACAGACACGAGCGTATTGCGGCGCGTTTACTGACATCCTAGTTCATTACGCGTTACACTGCTGTCTTAGCAATAGGTGATTAACAGAACGTGCAATGTATAGCGAGCACTGCGACTTAACACCGTTTCAATATGTATCTAATGTATTATGATTGACGTGTGAAATGATAATGCGAGGTGAGTTAATTAGATATGTGAGATGAACGTTATATGTTTAAGTTACGGGTCGCAGCTGTATGTGTTGTCATATGGCTTTGAATTGCCTTTACATTAGCGGAACGGTTTGCGTGTAGCATGTTAGGTAAGCCATATTGTTGATCTAATAATATCTGATACACGCTATCGTTTTCTACCACATCTTTTGATATGGAAGGTTGAACGTCGATATGCTTTCGAATCGGTATACAAACCTGTTTGTTTTGAGTAACTGCAATGAGTGGTTCCAATTTTTTTTTTTATAAAATGGTATATCTTTATCCTGCAAACAGTGTTAAAGCTAGTAAAAGATTTGATTACAAAAATAATATATACTTAACTTTATTAATTCGTAACTATTCAAAATTCAAAATTCAAAATCATTTATTCAGTTTAGGCTACAAATAGCTCTTATGAACGTCATTCTAAGCCATCGGTTCGTAAGTCTATCTACTCTGGGCGGGAGATCTTGTACTGAGAAGAACCGGCAAGAAACTAAGCAAGTGTCCAGCTCTTTTCTCCCTTACAGCGTCATAAATATTGGAAAATGCCCTATCATAAAGGACACTTTCCATCACAAATAAAAATACAAAATGTAAAGGACAATCACAACATGTAAAAAAACACAAAAAATAAAAAATAACTAAATAAAATATTTATGCCTGCAAAAACATAATTTACCAGTTTAATTTTTTACAATATCATACAGTACTAATAAAAGTCAAAAAAAACTATAGTTAATAATAATAAAAATAAAACTAATTGTAATGTTCAATGCAACGCTATTTTGTTATCTGCAGGACACTATTTATAAGTAGTATTATGTATATGTTTTTTATAATAGCCAGGCTGTTTTATCTTCTAAATATTCTTTGACTGTATAATAACCTTTTTTAAGTAAAGAAGACTTTACATGTTTTTTAAACTTATCTAAAGGTAAATCTAGTACAGTATTTGGTATTTTATTGTAATAGTGTATACCTTGCCCCAAGAAAGAACCAAGCACCTTCTGTAACCTGAACAGTGGCATTACAAGTTTTGACTTATTTCTAGTATTAAAATTGTGTACATCACTGTGTTTAGAAAATGAATTGATATTACAACGTACAAGAACTATACAATTATAAATAAATTGAGACGCCACTGTCAAGACATCAATTTCTTTAAAAAGATTTCTTAAAGAAGTTCGTGAACCTAGTCTATAGATTGCTCTTACTGCTCGTTTCTGTAAAATGAATATAGTTTCAATATCAGCCGCTGTTCCCCACAGTAAGAGGCCATACGACATGACACTATGAAAATAACTAAAGTAAACTGTTCTAGCAGTTTCAACGTCTGTTAACTGCCTTATTTTTCTAATGGCATAAACAGCAGAACTAAGTTTGCCGGCCAATTTCGAAATGTGAGGATTCCATTGAAGTTTTGAGTCAAGGGTTATACCTAAGAAAACTGTTGAGTCTACCAAATCTAATCGATCACCGTTTATTCTTATATCGGTTGGTTCATTTTTGACATTTGGTAATTTAAAATTAATACA
Source organism: Eudonia lacustrata (assembly GCA_947562085.1). Lineage (NCBI taxonomy): Eukaryota > Metazoa > Arthropoda > Insecta > Lepidoptera > Crambidae > Eudonia > Eudonia lacustrata. The sequence continues at coordinate 17,435,155 of OX387317.1, forward strand.
TTTTGTTTTTTTAGCATTAAGCTGCAAATAATTAATAGTAAACCAACTGAGTACATCAGAGAGTGCTTTGTTTACATCGTCGTAATTATTCTTACACCTACTTACATTAAAAATGAGTGAAGTATCATCTGCAAATAATACGATTTCACAGAAGTTCTCTACAAAGAATGGCAAGTCATTAATATAAATCAAAAACAGAAAAGGACCAAGAATGGACCCTTGTGGAACTCCCATTTTTACATGAGAACCAGATGATTTAGTTCCATTAGTATCGACAGTTTGTGTTCGAGAGCTAAGATACGACTGAATTAAATTTAGTGCGAAATCTTTGAGACCGTAGTAATTTAGCTTCATCACCAGAGTTTTGTGCTCAACGCAATCGAAAGCCTTGGACAAGTCGCAAAACACTCCAAGGGCGTTTTGAGACTTCTCCCAGGCATCAAATATATGTTTTAATAGAGCAACACCTGCATCAGTAGTAGAACGACCCTTTGTAAAACCATATTGTTTATTATGTAAAAGGTTGTTTATGTTAAAATACGACATCAACTGTTCCAATATAACTTTTTCATAAATTTTGCTTAGAGTTGGTAGTATTGAAATGGGTCGATAGTTACTGGGGTCTTCTTTGTTTCCCGATTTGAACAAAGGTATGACCTTACTAAACTTCATAAGATCGGGAAAGATACCTTTATTCACACAGTTATTAAAAATTTCAGCAAGATATGGTGCAATAGAATGTATAATATTCTTAATTACTTTTATAGAGATGCCCCACAAATCACTTGTGTTTTTCATTTTCAGTGATTTAAAAGTTTTTATAATATCCATTGAATCAATATATTTAAATTGAAAAGAAACATTACATTTTGGTACATATTTTTGGAGTAATGCTTGTGCAGCTTCTGGTGATGAATCCAAATTTGAGGTTGTCAGCACAGGTATATTTACAAAAAAATCATCAAAAATATTAGCAATATGTGAATCTGAATTGACTAAGTTGTCGTTTACTTTTAAAGTGAAAGTATTATCCCGTGGTTTAAATTTACCTGTTTCACGGTTTATAATGTCCCAAGTGGCTTTAATTTTATTGTTGGACTTTTTAATTTTTTCTTTAATATAATTAGATTTTGCTACTATACATACTTTCTTAAATATTTTCGAATAATTCTTTACATATTCCGTAAAATTAGAATTTTGGTTATATTGTTTTAGACTATATAAATCATACAATTTATTTCTACTTTTATATATACCAGTCGTGGCCCAGTCACAGAACTTAAGTTTATGAGTAATTTTGATTGTTCTTTGTGTAAACACTTGGTCATATTCAGTCTTTATGAAGTTAAAAAGATTAGTATATAATACATCTGGATCATCTTGTCCAAATGGCAATGCATTAATTTTACACGATATATTATTTTTAAAACGCTCTACTCGCTCCTTTGTAACTGGTTTACAGTTCACTATTTTTGGCTCATCCTTAATATTAAAATCATAGGTTACCTTTAAACCGCAATGGTCAGACGTAAGCTTACTAATGACTGACTTAGAAACAGGGTCATAGTCTGTAAAAACATTATCAAGACAAGTGGCTGAAAGTGAAGTTATTCTAGTGGGTTCGAGAAATAGATTAATGAGATTAAAACATTTAAACAAGGCAACAAGACGAACACTCATTGAAGTGCTTTCTAGAATATTTATATTAAAATCGCCACATACAAAAACAAATTTATTTTTTAATTTTAATTTTCTTAGTACGTCTTCCATTACAGATTCGAAAATACCGAAATTGCCCGATGGGGGTCGGTATACACACACTATTACAAAGCTATTAAACTCCACACATGATAGCTCAATATTACGCTCCACTGATAAGCCTGCAATATCGTTGCGATCTTTATATTTTATATTACTTCTTACTAGTATTAAAGAACCACCGTGAATAGCTGAGCTTCGCACGTACGCGCTTGCTAATTGGAAATTATTTACATAGAATGATGTGTCATGACTTCTTAGCCAATGCTCAGTTAAACAAAATATATGAATTGCTTGACTTTTTGCAAATAATTCTAACTCTAAGTCTTTGCCAGCCAAACCTTGAATATTTTGATGTATAATAGTAATTAATGAGGACTTGGCTTTTGTCTTAGACCTCAGTTTAAACATGAGGTTGTCGTTACCTTATTACTAGTTGTAGATGTTGCAATAGTAGAACTACTAATGGTTACGTTGTTATGACGTAAAGACTTAGTTATACCATTTATAACTGTATCCTGTATATTATAAGCTAACAATTTAGCTATTTGGGTCCTACATTTCGTAGAAAGATACATAGTATCTGACGTCAAACTAAAGCTATTAATAAATTTATTTATATCAAAATATAAAATAGTGTCACTATGACGACAAATCAAATTAAACAATAAAAAATTTAATTCATAAATGCGCTTATTTTGTTCCCAGGTCAAATTGGTACAATGGGGAAAAGCGCTAATTATTATCCTGCAATTTGTTTCTGATTGCAGTTTTATCAAAATATTAAAACTATTTATGATGTCACGTTTCTTCGTTTGTGAGCTGTCACCACATAACACAATAATATTAGTGTAACTATTCAATGAATCCTGTGATATTTTGTTTACTATAGTATTCAACGACTGACCTGGAGTACAAATATTGGTCATTGAATGGATAATATTTCTATTTATAGGCAACCCTAAGCCTTCCCAGTTTATCAGAGTACATAACTGTTTTTTTATTTGTCTATGTCCATATAATGTCATTCATTTTAGTATTAGTACATAAAAGTATTATATTTAAATTCCAATTACTTTGTTGTACCTACATAATAATATAACTTATTAGTACTCAATGGCATCAGCATTGCTTAGTACCTCTACCGAGGGAGTATTATTTCTGGTACTTACTTAATATCCATGCGGATCATAACGGAGTCGCTTCAAAATATAATATCACTGACAGGTTCATTTGTCTAATGTGTGAAGATTGTATGTCAGTAAGTACAGTGCTGGGACTTTTTGGCGGGAAAGTGAAGAGTCATGTCTGCCTGCGGTTACGTTAAATTTTCTCAAATTTGTGTTTTGTCGAATGTTAATGTGAAATGATGGTGGATTATTAACCGTTTAGTGTTCGTGAGCGTGCATGAGTGTTGGCAAATGAAACGAAACAGTGCAACTTCACTTTTACATTTTTCTCTAGAAGTCCGCGTGAGGTCTGTAAAGCCCCACATCTTTACTGAGATACTAAAGGGGTTGGGCGGTATATCATTTTTTACTTCTTGCGCAACCAAGGACATAAACTAATATCTTTACATGTCAAAACTGTTTTTTTTGATCATTCATCATCATCATTTGAACAAAAAATAAAATTATTATGTAAGTATTTATTTAACTTGTAACAAAATAACTTTGACACTGGCCAAATGTGCAAACCGCACGAAGCCATCAACTAAAGGAAAAAAGTACATCTTTATCTTCTTTCTTCTATCTAATATATAAAATTCTCGTGTCACGGTGTTTGTAATTAAACTCCTCCGAAATGGCTCGACCGATTTTCGTGAAATTCTGTGTGCATATAGGTTAGGTCTGTAAATCGGACAACATCTATTTTTCATCCCCCTAAATGTTAAGGGTGGTCAACCCCAATTTTTTTTTTTTACAATTTAATTTTCCAATACAAAATGATCCAGGATTTGATTGTATTGTTGACATAGAAACTGTCTAAGCGATACAAAGTCCGCTGGGTCAGCTAGTACCTATATATAAATCTTCTGTGCGTGTGTATGTGTTCTTCAACTCCTTCTGAACGGCTGGACCGATTTGGATGGAATTTTCTGTGTGTGTTCAAATGTATTCGAGAATGGTTTAGATTTACAACTGGACCCGGTAGGTAGCGCTGCTGTAGAGGTCCATCATGGGATACGGGTGTTCTTAAGCGGACGAATGATTTGTTTTGTTGTCACGGAAACTGTCAAAGCGGTACGAAGTCCGCCGGTCAGCTAGTAGCTTCTATTTTCATAACAGGTTGAACACCGCGGCGGGTCCTAAACGCAATAGAAATTCAATTGTTTGTCGGACATTATGGCGTTTAAGGTGTTAGGTAATATCTCGAAATGAAGAAATTAGATTCACTGTACGTATAACGTAAACATATCAGAATAGTAATCAGCAATGGCATTCACTAGTATCCAGTTCTAAAATAGGTAGGTACCCGAACGGAGTCGCTCTAAAATATCATTTCACTGACAGGTCTGAAAAGCGGAATGTAAAGGCAGACGGTGGCGCGGCGGCTCAAAGGAACCTTTTTGATGTGATGTTTTTATTTTGTAAATAAACAGACTTTGCCAATAGCCATGCTACAATGTTATTTCATCAGCTACTACGAACATGTTAAATATTATTAAAGAAAGAATTACTTAGCGTTTTATCGAATTTAAAATACTTAAGAGTGTTACGTCAATGTATTGTTTAATTGATGGTTGAAAGATGCGAGCAGCGCAAAAACGGCCGTTGTGAAGATCATTGGGAAGGCTTTTGTCCAGCAGTGCAGAAGCAGCAAAAAATGTTGATATTAATGTTAAAATCACCATTTCTTTTACCTATTGGAAAGCTGTTTTGACTTTTTTTTATGTAAAGAGGCAGACGAGCAGGCGGGTCACCTGATGGAAAGTAATCACCGCCGCACATGGACACCCGCAAAACAAAAGTAATCGCAGATGCGTTTCCGGCCTTGAGGAAGGAGTTGGATCTTGAGGAGGGAGTAGGAATTGGAAGGGGGGAGGGGTGAGAGATGGGCCTCCGGTACTTTCACTCACCGGACGAAACACATCAGCAACGAGTGCCATTGTTGTTTGTGACATGGGTAGGTACATTTTGCGTGTATCGCTCACCTAAGCTTAGTCATAATTTTAGCCATAACTGGAATAGCAATACAAAACATTGCGGCGGCTGAAATGTAAACTGTCATTTAACTTTAAACTTTGCGATAGGTAGGTATATCGCGTTATTGTGCTATATAATTCTCCCTACAAAACTGTGTAACATTTTTTTTTCATTCTATTTCTCCGATTCCATAGAAGTACTCCAACAAAACAATACAAAAAAACTAACAAGCGAGCGCAACTTGAAATTTTGTAAAATTGTCAACAACTCATCAAAATCTAATAACAGCGGCTTAGTGCCCGCGAGAGGGCGCTCGTCTCGAGTCTAGACAAAATGGTCGCCTTCGTGACTTTTTCACTGTTCCCAATCCCACGACAATCGTACTTACCTTAGTGTTGCCAGTTGTCATCTAAAATTGATACATTAAAAATATTATTTTTGGATATTTTTTTATCTTTTTTTTTAGTTATAAAATAAATACGAATCAACTTTAGGAACTGTTATGTTACGGTAAAAATATGTAATTTTGAATTATCTTTAAATGATAATATTATTACAGTTATTATAACTATGTGTGAAGTTAATTTCTAAATATCCCAAGACCTTTTAAAGTTATATCTCGATCTAACTTATTTCGTTTTTTTTTGTTTTATTTAGCTAAATACAGACGTTTTATTAACATTTTCCGAAACATGAACAATGGAAGAGAAAAACAATGGAGAAGTAATAAAAAACCTTCTAAGTATACCTGACTATTCATGTGAAAAGTGCCTACTTACTTATTTTCTTTTACAGACATAATATCAATTGGTTAAGGATGAAATCTTGCAAGTTAAACAACTTTCTAAATGCCAAATTACTAGAGGGGGTGCCAAATTTAAATATCTCCCGTAAGCAAAATTTTAATAATAAATAACAAAAAAAAGTCTTAGCTTCCCTACTCGACAAACAACACTAGTAGGTACTATACACCTTTCTTTTACCTCCAAGACCGTTGAACATAATATTAAATTTTGCTACGACTTCTCAGACGTTTCAATCCATTATACCTACGTTGACATCGAAATTAGAGTTTTATAGTTGGGTACGAAATGAATTCTGTGGGAGATGGCAAAAAATTGATGGATCGGGTGTTAGATGCTGCGGACTCAGCGAGTAATTGAGCCTTTTTGGAACAACTGTACTTATCGAGAATTTTATTTTAGTCTCTCTTTTAATCATTATCGTTGTCTGTGGTAGTTTATTCCAAATTCAAATGTTTGCTTGGATACAATAATTTAAAAGAAATTGTTGTTTTAAAAATAGAACAATAATAACATTTGTTTTTTATCTTGCATGGTGGTAGTCAAGTCAAGTCAGAGTCTAACTAGACGGCGAACACCCGAACTTTGGACGCGTTTTAGTACGAATTTTAATCGTACGTTAACATAAAAATTGTACGCGGACACTGATTGAGTTTTTCACAGTAGTGACAGTGACTTTTGACATATTTTTTTCGTTAAGAGGTGTATTCGAACGAACGAACGCACAAAAATCCAAACAAGTTGGGTTTGATTTCGAGGGTTAGAACGCGCGTACACGCACAAGTGCAAGTTTCATTCTCCATTCGATCACGTTAACGAAAACGAGAATTTGTATGCCAAAATTTTAACTACTAATTTAACTATGTTGCCAGAAGGCATTGCTTCAATGCCATATTAATTTTTGTTTTAGTTTTCGTAATCAAATAAATACTGAAATTAAACCAGACTCACAGTAGGCACCCAGCTCGCACCTAGTGTGCGAGGTGCCGTAGTACGTAGACGGAGGATCGGGATGTGTCGTGAATTTTCGTACGTGTTCGTATTTTTTTTTGTTTATTAATTTAATTAATTATTGTGGCATTGCTTTACATGTTGTCTGCACATGCCCGTGGAGTTACAGCATACCAGTTACTGTGTCCTTGTTTGTTTTATTTTATTTTCTGTTGTAACTCTGTTATGTGTCATCATCATCATCATCGGCCTATATTAGTCCACTGCTGGACATAGGCCTCCCCTAATGAGCGCCATAGCGCCCTGTCCTGTTATGTGTGTATAAATATTATAAATAATAAATATAAATATAAATAAATGAAATTCGTGTTAAAAACGGCACCTAGAGATAAAATAACCAGTGCGTCAGTAGTTGAGGATTCCTGAAGAAGTGCACTTCCACCATTGGCCTTATCATCACTTAATATCAGGTGAGATAAAGGCTCTGAGCTTACTCGTGAAATATTCAAATTAAAAATTAAAACGAGTACGTACACCACTCCGTCATTGAGCTCCTACAAAATGTATTATTGTTAATTTCGTATTGCCATTTCTATTCAACTCTCGTCAACAATTATTACAAGTTATATGCGATTGTTTTCCATCGCACACCTATTATTACCGTCAGAACTATAATGTAACTCCGACAAATGCTCATGTAAAAGCTTAAGGGATTAGCCGCACGTTAGAAAAGGATAGCTGATATCATAAACTTTCCCTGCGATGAAAAGTGAGCTTGGTCACGAATAGGTCATTATTTCTACACAAACTCACTCGAGTTGCCGATATTAGACAGGGCCCTTTGAGGGCGTGTAGCGGTAAAGCTTAATCGTACATTTTAAGGTACTGTAGGGTGTGGGTTTAATGATAACACGCTTTTCTTTTTAACTGCGCGTATTCTTCAAACTGATAAATTACATAATCTTATAACACGATCTCCGAGCACCTCGGCTCTTAGCCGGGCTGTCTAGCTTCTGACTCTCCCTGTCTGCGACTGTGTCAAATCGTTGCAAACCTTTTTAATTACTTATCGATGATTCAAATAATCATCTAGACTAAAAAGGTTTACATACAAATAAATAAAACCTTGCTATGAGCTACATATAAACTCCTTACAGTACCTATCCCTCTACACTCTGTATTAATTATTTTTCATGTAAATACATAGATAGATAGATAACAACATTTTTGCACACACATAGAAAACAAATAACAAAAGTGTTCATACAGAGGTGGGCAAAGACGGTCTTTTCGCTTAAAGCGATCTTTCCAGACAACCATTGAGGGATAGGACCACTGAGCGGGAAATCAGAGGTAGTACTGCTGTACAAGCAGTTATAATTATATAAAGATCTAACTACATAATAAAACAATTCACTTAATAAACTTACACAAAATAAAATTAAAAATATATCATCATCATCATCATCATCTCAGCCAAAAGACGTCCACTGCTGGACAAAGGCCTCCCCCAAGGATCTCCACAACGACCGGTTTTGTGTTATTTTTTTGTGTTTTGTTTTAAAAATATATAGGTACTGTAAATTATTTAAATACACATATCATAAATATACTTAGTATAGTATGTATATGTATAGTATAGATAGTCATCATCATCATCATCATCTCAGCCAAAAGACGTCCACTGCTGGACAAAGGCCTCCCCCAAGGATATGAGGGGTATTTGCCGTAATCGCCACGCTTGGCAGGCGGGTTGGCGATCGCAGTAGGTTGAGGGTAACCTCAGAGAGATGCTGCTGCCCATCCTCTGGAATGGTCCCTTAGTCGGCTTTTACGACACCCACGGGAAGAGATGGGTTGGTGCAATTCTTTATCCCCGGCACCACACAGGTAATAGTATGACGTATAAAACAAAAGAAATGATGAAATTCAAAAATTGATGAAAATGACGTGTGTCCAAACACGACTAATTGTATGGAATATAAAAAGTTTACGAAATGACACTTTCGTTTAGGTATTTTATTAGGGTTATAAACCAGGAAGTGCCCTTTTTTAATTCAAAGAAAATAAAAATATATACGAAGATATACATATATATCGATACTACTTTTGAATCGTCCAACATATTTATTTATAAAAGGTACCTACCAATTAAAGGAACAATTTCGGTATATTAATTTAGTGTATCATATCATAATACGTCCCTGTAGGTTCATACACTCGCTCGACGTCCGATTCAGTAATCGCACGGACGCGTTCCGATTCGCGAGTGATAGTTTTCTTTCTTGTAAGCAATATCGTTTTCGTGTAATCCTCTAAGAACGGTCCCCATTATTTCCATTGAGTTATAAGTTAAAATATTTGTTTAGCTTTCTGAATCGAATCAATCACCTTTATCTGATAATTTAACCCGTAATAAGCCATAGGACTATTATTTCCCACCTTAGAGTTGCCCACAAATCTATTTTTCTTTTTTTTTTGCTTTTACAAATACTATAAAATAAATTAAACGCATCTTAAGATCGATAGTTTTTTTAGTTTTTTTCTGGCAACACTTCTTTCTAAACGTCATCTGTTAATGTCAATAGTCATTCAAAGTTCAAAACTCAGTTTAACGTCAATTTTTTCCCGAAATTTGAAATAGTTTTTAAAACTACGCCCAGAAAAGTTCCTGTAAGTATGCAATTGTTTTTATGAAGTAGAACATAATGTATTGAAATGAAACAAATTTTACGGATCTACTCGCGTTTATTTTACACATTACTTATTTAATATTTATCCTGATGTTTTTTAGAACATGTATTTTAACCATTACTAACAAAATAACGTACGAAAGCTGTAACTTTGGGTTTTTTTTTTCTTATTCGATAATAGTGGGAAATTATTAACCTATAGCCGTGTATGAAATATTCAAGTGGGAAATTGTTTCCCTATTCATTCAATTTTTATATATTTTGTCCCTAAAAATCGACGAGTAAAGACGCAGACAGCTAGTCAAGTGGGACCCACATGTATGTTCATCAATATAGGAAAATAACTTCCCACAAAATCTAACTTTTAATGGTTATAGGGAAATAATTTCCCACTGCAAAAAAAACTTCATGCCACCTACTAATTTCTTTTTTAGTATTCAAGTCTTTAATCTCAATATAACCCCGTACTGATAATATTAAAATGAACTTGTTTGAAGCCATGGCCGATTAAGGGTTAAAGTAAATCCAAGACTGTTAAAACTGGTAAAAACCATGATTGCAATTTTTAATAAAAGTATTAGTACAGTTTGTTGTCAGTCTTGACATCACAAAGTGCCCTTTTCGAGTTTTATTTGCCATGAGTACACGGCTCACGAAAAGGCCTCCTAGTCACAGATTACTTAATAGTTAGTGACCAAATCCCGTTTTCTTAAACGTGGCCAAATGGCAAATAAATAAAATCGCACTTGGCAACTGTTTAACAAATATAACTTCTAAACTTTCATGGTCCGTCACATTAGAATTATTATTAACAGGACTAAAGTATCGGGTACGGGTACTACAAATCATCATCACCATCAGCTCATCTTTATGTCCCCACTGCTGGGCCACAAACCTTCCCTATAAGAAAAACGGGCCATAAACCACCGCGCCGCCGGCCTGTGCGGATTGGTGGTTGTTAACGACTGCTAATGCGGCCGGGGCCAACGGCTTCGCCTTCCGACGCACGGAGGAGCTCGAGATGATACGTTTTTTGTTTTTTGGCACCTTTTTTATTTTTTTATACGTAGCACGGCAAATGACTCAATTTCACCTGATGTTAAGTGAATATGGAATCCAGATGCGACGACAACTGGTGCAGCGTGAAAACAACGCAGCATCAGTTACCCTCACTCTGCCGGCCCACAAGGTGACTCTTCACTCCTCGTTTGAAGGACCCCATATCATAGGAAGGAGGGAAAACGTTTGCTGGCAAACTATTCCATGTGTTGGAGGTGCTACAAAGAAACGAGTCACCAAATTTCTTAGTGCGGGATGGAATATTTATCCAATGACCCATCTTTTGCGAAAGTTGCTTAACCTAAGCCATAGCAGACCAGGCGCGTTAGCCACTTCAAAATCTAGCTTCTCGTACCTGCTACATACAATTTTTTTTTTTTTTGCTAAAGAGATGTGTTCCCGGCCAGTTAGCGTATAGCAGGTCTAAAACTACAGCCAATTCCTATTGTTGTTCTGCGAGGGACGTGCAAAACGAAGGCGGGGGCACCTGACATGCCGGCGAGTACGTGGGCAGGTACAGGTAGCGACAAAAGTGTTATAATATACATTTTTGAGCACGTTCTATTTAGGTAAAACAAATGAGATCCTGAGTGAAGTGCGCTGTCATATTCAGTATTATCATCCTTACTTCTTACATAAACTAATATAATAAAAGTGAAGAGTTCGTTGTTTGTACGCGCTAATCTCCAGAAGTACCAGTCGGATTAGAAAAATTCTTTTTGCGTTTGATTGCAGAATTTTTGTAGAATGCTATATGTTATTTAACATCCCGGTAATCCTTAAAAAGTCAGTAAAAACGCTAAGCGAATACGACGCGATGCAACGCGGTGGGTTAGGGAACAGCTATTAGTACTAGTACCTAGTGTAATAAAACATTAGTAGTACATAGTACGCTAAGTTAATATTATTACTCCGAACGATCATCACGCAGTTTCTAGCTTTAACATTATTTATATTTAAATATTAATTACTTTCATTGCCGATTGTACTTAAATGGGGTAGCAAAATGCATCGGTCTACGGGAAAGTCTGCTGTCCAAATGTTTGGCGAATTTAATACGGCGGGCAACTTACTAATACAGAGTGCAGGGGCTATGATGCATTGTTCGAAATATATCATTACAAAATCATTTTTATGTCGCCACTGCTGTGGCACAAGCATTCCCTATGGATGCAAACACCACAAGGAGTACGGGCCATAAACCACGGATTGGTGTCTGTTAACGACTGCTAATGCAGCTGGGACCAACGGCTTTACGTGCCTTTCGAAGCACGGAATTCGTGATTATTATTTAAAGCTTGTTTTACACGTACCACAACCACAACCACACCACAACCACACCACAACCACACCACAACCACACCACAACCACAACACGTGGGCGGGTGCCAATTTGTATGAAAATTGATAGTTGAATTCCCACGGGCCACATTTTGCCGTTATTATTGACCGCGTGTTTGATACCGACTACATCGCAGCCACGTCGCAAACACAACGCAACCACCAGCGGCTCCGTGAACTAGCCGGAGTCGAACTGTTTGTCTGTACGCTACGCAACCACATCGACCACTAGCGACAACGCAACCACAAGAAGCTGCAGCGTCACTATTCACACGTAACCACAGCTTGACCACCTTTTGTGGCGACGACGGTGTTGTGTGGTTGTGATACGTGTGAAACTGTGAAACAAGCCTAAATATCTGTCTCCAAGACTACGTGCTACAAAAATGCTTTTGCCCGTGCTTTTACTGAAGTTTTTGAAGTGTATGAAAAAGTAATCGTGTGAAGCGTCAATGGCAGCTGAACGGCGAAAGCCCTTCGTGACACGTTACACTTTCACCCTTTTTCCACAGACCGCCATTGAATATTTCGTGTGGCTAATTCCATTTCGCGTAACTTTTTCAAATTTTTTCCCCACTTTAAATTGCAGCGTTATTATCCCAACTTTACGAAAGCGCTCTTGCTGTTATTATTGATCCTTATCGTCATGAATTTTGAGTTGTCATTTAAACAGTTTAGCTATTTTTGTCAGTGTAAAGTAAAATGGTTCAAGCTCAAAGCTTTTTTAACATTTTAATGTGCTTGGGTACCCTAATACGGCTCTATTCATATTTTGTTATCGACCCAGACATGCATCTATCAACCTCAGAGTAGTTTTAAATGTAATACCTGATTTTTTCCTTTTCTGATGGTAATTTTGTCAGTTTGTGACTTATCATGCAGAGAATAAGGCTACAGGCAATTGTTTCTAACATCTACTATATTTGTAGCTGCTTCACGTAATCTGATCCTGAACTAGTTTATTTTTTAGCTTATGGGTGACTTCAAGAGAATTCAAGAGTTTATCATATCATAGGTTACTAGCTGAGGAACTCGAATGCGCATTGATTAACATGCCCGGTCTATGTTTGCTAAGGTTAAGAAACTTTCGCAAAGGCCGGTCATAGGATGGGTGACCAAAATGTATCATCTTGAGCTTCTATATGCTTCGGAAGGCACGGAAAGCCCCGGCTGCATTAGCAGTCGTTAACAACCACCAACCCGCACTGGGCCCGCGTGGTGGTTTATGACCCGTCCTCCCTATCCATCCGTAGGGAAGGCTCGTGCCCCAGCAGTGGGGACATATAATGAAATGATTATGATGATGATGATGATAATTATAATGATTATTACCAATTCATTATCGTAATCAATCTTTAAACGTTAAACTGCTTAAAATAATAAGTGACTTATTAAGATACCTCGAGTGCCTCCGGGCGGAAGGTCAAGAGTGACACGTTACTGTAAAGAACGTTACTCCAAAGCTAAGAAGTACCTCTTCCGTGATATGATACGCGGAGTTGATGAAAACTATGGCAGATATATACACAACTAGTGAACCCGGCGGACTTCGTATCGCTTTGACAGTTTCCATTAAGTGATTAAATTCTCTTTGGTTTCCATGACAACAAAACAAACAAATCATTTTGTATTGGAAAATTAAACTGTCGTTTTTAGTATACTTTTATAGTGTGATTCCCGTGGGAATATCGGGATAAAAACTATCATCATCATCATCATCATCATCATCATCATCATCATCATCTCAGCCAAAAGACTTATTTGTTGACGATTTAGTAGTTCTAATGGCCGTCGGTCGGTGCGCGGTACGAAGGCTTGTTTTATCGTAATAAATAATACGTAATTCTAATGTTATGTACTATATGGAACGGTCCATATAGTACATAACATAAGTATTACATATTATTTATCCCGCACAACCGTTGAAATGAACCGATAAAACAAGCCTTCATACCGCGCATCGACCGACGGCCATTAGAACTAATAAAAACATCAATACTTACCGAATACTAGTAATTGACATGCACTCAATTTTATTATATTTTTTACATATATTTTAAAATACCTGTGTATTTATTTAAAAGAAGTTATGAGATTTTACTAAAAGTTTATGCAGACTAACGGCAATGTTTGGTCTGAGTGTTGTGTTGTTGATCTTACAACCAAGTTACTGATCCTAGAAACCTTAGCAGTTAATGTTGTGATCTATCCTTTAGTTATAATTTATAATTTAAGCCATTTTAGTCTTTAAGCTGCGTAAGATTTTTATGAATGTGTAGTCTCAAACATGTGTTCAGTTTGTCAGTACAGCCAACATCTTAGGATGACCACATCCTCAACTCACTTTAGGAATTAAAATAAAATGAGAAAAGTATCAAAATAAATCGAAAGTCGTAATAAGCATGAAGCAGATTAGCATACTTTTTAATGGTTTTCAAAAGTATATCTTTGAACTTTGTATGGGATTCCAATATATTAGTAAAATTGTGTGGCGGTGATTTGTAACAGAACTACCGTCTTTATGTACGTATTTCTCTAAAAATTTAATAATTGTGTTTTTCTCATGTAAGTGAATTTATTTGTAATTCTTAATGAGACTAAACGTCTAAACAAAAAAAAAATTACAAAAACTTTTAACTTATGTTTGTTCAAAAAAATAATTTGAAATAAAACAAAAAAAATGCAAATTATTAGGCTACTAATTTAAAATTAATTAAACCTTATTAAAATTAATTACAAGACAAAAAGCAATTGTTATTATGAGTAAGTATTTAAATTAAATATTCTTGTACAAATAATTAAAATTTGAAAAAAAAACAGTGTTGAAAAAATTCCACGAGCACGAAAAGCTGATAAAAATATTTGTCAAAAAGCAGATAGAAGAGCGGTTCCTCCTATTCAATTTTGATAAGAAGGTAAGAGTCCCTATTATTTAAATTGATAGACAGTTTTGTATTACGTATAAGTATACGCTTCACCCGGAATGATGAACTACTGGGTAACCGATTATCCTATCTCTCGGAAACACAACATTGCTACTTCAATTGTTGTTTTAGCAACATTTCGCACCAATAAGCTATGCAATAGATTAAAAAACAAAATAATATCCTGTGTTAAAGTTGGTTACCAGCCATGTTGAAATAAAAATCAGTACATCGCTTTTAAAAGGGGAAGGAAAAGTAAATTGTAGTAGTCAATTATTTATTTAATTATTATTAAATAAAGCCAACGTTTGTGTACAATGAAACTTACATCAATTACATACTTATACCAATTTTACAACTAATTGCCACAAACAATGGTAAACACAGCATGCTAAAAAGAGTGTGAAAAAAAGAATACAAGAAATTAATGCTAATTAATATTAGTTAGCATTAATAATTGTGTGCAGTTTCGAAAGACCAATAAGCTGAAAAATTATAAAATGATTACTTAGATGTCCTGTACTAAAGTTGGTTACCACTCATGTTCAAGTACAACTTTGTACCCTTAAAAGGTGAAAGCAAAGTTTATTGTAATCAATTTGTGCAGCTTCGAAAGTATACTCGTTGCTTGCTCGACACGGGCGAACACGTCCCCCGAGAGAGATGGGAGTGAGACGCGATGCGAAACGATACAGGTGGATTTAAGCTGTAAGTATCGTTTCACGATGATAGCGGCTATGCAACTCATATTATGGATGTCTTTTATTTCGCGTTTAACATTTTTTTAATATTTTAATCTGTGGTGTTTTCTATAGCAAGCGGTATTCACGGCTTGTTTGTTACACAAGCACCAGCTCTCTTTACGTCTCCACTGCTGGGGCACGAGCCTTCCCTATGGATGGATAGAGAGAACGGGCAATAAGCCACCACGCGGGCCCAGTGCGGATTGGTGGTGCGACTGCTAATGCAGCTGGGACCAACGGCTTTACGTGCCTTCCGAAGCACGGAGGAGCTCAAGCTGGGTACCTAGTGTGAGTTTTATATGACATTTTTTTTTTGAGAGAGATTGCTGATTGCTTTTAACGGCATTTTCAGCGTCACCGGGCATTTTTGGGGGCGGCGAGGTACGTTAAGGGTACCTCAAGCCGTGTTGAAACGAATCACCTTCAGAGGTTTTCTAGAGGGAACGGCATCGCACACTTAAAAGTGCGCGTCCCCGTGCCCTACTAGATTCTCCGAAGGGTTCGGATCGGATCGGGGAGCGGAACCACCCGAGGGCGCCTCAAAGGCACGGACCTCGGCTCGGGTAGACCGGGCCGTGGAGGAGGAGAAAAGCGCCCAGGTACATGTCTGTACTTGGTATAGAGCGCGTGTGAACCGGTTCTACGTCCCTTGTACGAGTACGGTGTCTTGGGCCTAAACTAGTGTGCATGTTTAGTGTATTCTGTAAATATGTAGT
Source organism: Eudonia lacustrata (assembly GCA_947562085.1). Classification (NCBI taxonomy): domain Eukaryota; kingdom Metazoa; phylum Arthropoda; class Insecta; order Lepidoptera; family Crambidae; genus Eudonia; species Eudonia lacustrata. The sequence continues at coordinate 17,451,289 of OX387317.1, forward strand.
GGAATTTAGAGGATCGGGCGGGAATTTGACATTCGATCACGTAAACTAAAACGAAAATTAGTATGGCATTGAAGCAGGCGACATATGAGAAGAGTACCATTTGTATTTTACCATACAAATTTTCGTTTTCGTAAACGTAATCGAATGAATACGGATAGTAAACAAAACTCACACTGGGCACCTTGATAAATTTTTGGTCACCCATCCGATGGCCGGCCTTTGCGAAAGTTGCTTAATCTTAGCTTACCGGGCGAGTTGACCACTACGCCATCGAGCTTTTTGATGCCATAGGTGTAATTCGTATTTTGCCGACTCTTAGTGTTTCTGCATGTCCAGGAAGACTTCCGAATTTTAGCTCTTTCAAATTGTAACAGAAAAACATAACAATATTCCATTTTTCTGGCAGAATGAACAGCTAACGAAGATTATAATACACTTACTTTTGAGTATAATGTGTCAGTGAGACTTTCGAGTCTTTCATGATGCAGAAATTTGATAAAATATCAAGCAAATCAAAATTAACCAAAATATTCAAAATTTAGTTAATGAGTAATTGAGAATTTGAAATCTAACCAAGCATATAACATGGTAAATATTATTAACTAGTGGTGTTAAAGCAATTCTTGTTGACATTATCACTTGATTCAATGACAGCCTAAACTTTAGCTAAAGGCACGTCCCTACGCGCACGTTAATAAAATAAAATATTTCATTTGGTTCAATTATCTCTTTTCATTCCATATCATTCCTGTTATCAGATTTTAAGCCTCTGTCTGAATTGAAATTGAATCCGGCTTGAGAGCTTTAGATCTGTCTGGTTTTAAAATTACTAGTCTACCATTTTAATTTACATTTTTTTTCAACATTTTTCCAAATAATCGCTCAGATTAGTCTGAGCGATTATTTTGAAAAATGTTTACTTTAATTATTTTTTAGAACAAACAAAAGCATGGTTAAACGTTTTTGTATATTTCGGTATCCCACACAAACTTCAAAAATATTTTTTGTGAACCATCAAAACTTTTATACTCAATGAAAATAAGTACGATTTTATTTGTTAATAGGTGTCATTTAAAAAACGTTAATTCAACTGAAGAACCTTTGCCAGGAGCACTGCTGATATTATCATACTAATAATAATAATAAAGCTATAATGGTATGCGTCCGCTGGAACCGAACACAGATCATACGAATTAGTTGCTGTTTTGATTCTTATGAGACTACATTCACTTAATTGGCAAACTGCGATCCATAGGATAATACAAAGTAAAAAATCCAAACGGTCAATACGCACAGATTCCAATCCAATGGTCGCTTAGGTTGTTTCATCAATCATCATTAACATTGGTTCATTATAATAGTCCCAATTAAAGGTTATCTCTTCCATCTTGTACTAGAATTTTATAAATACATTTTTAGCTTCTTTAGTAGAAGCAAATATGTGCTGCTCGTATAAAAGAAAAGAAAAAGGAAAAATTAAACTCTAAAATTTCTATCAACATACGCGAAAACTGAAATATATACGCCATTTCCACCTCGCGAAGACATATTTCAAGGTTGTTTTGTGCGAATTCCAAATGGAATATTAGCATTTGAGTATATTTAGAGTGGCCCTAATGGCGTTGAACTTGCAGACGAGTCTAGTGAAGGGAACATGTAGCTAATAACTGTTTCATTGTCGATGATTTTTGCAAAGATTGTTTCATCGAGTTTTATAAGGTATTCATTGTCACGGAACTTTGTTACTCTAAGGCTGTACTTCGCATTCAACACACAATGAGGTTACATATTTATCTCACTGTAACTATTAGTCAAATTTAAATATAATATTTAACAGGGTTTAAAGCTGCTTAGAGAACTTTCGCGTTGTACATCATGACTTTCACCCTTTTTCGACCCACTGCAGGGCATAAGCCTCTATTTATATATGCCATTCGACTCGGTCCTGCGACATCTGTCATCCAACGGTCTTCCTATAAATGGCATGGTGCTACCTTGCCGATGGATTTTGTGTCATGGGCGAGCATTCGGTTAGTATTTTGGTTCGTCTTTATTCTGTCGTCACTCTGTCTGGCCAAGGGTCGTGACCAACTCTACTTGACCCTTAATATCCACTCACAGAGATCCTGGACTTAAAAACTTAACTTAAACTTTCGATTCTCACTTTTTAAGCCAAAGAAGCCTTTTTCAATTTCAACAACTACGTCATTATCATCTGATTTCAATATTGTTACACATATCAAAAAAAACACTGGACCCAGTCAGTCAATGGGTTCCAATTCAAACTTGATCACGGATTTTTTTTTCAATATTTTCTAAATTAAAAATAAGTGTCGAAAATATTATCGACAATCGTCCCATCACTAATTCCTAGGGCGAAGGTAGTTCAGGCTTCTATCGGCCCGGGTAATGGCCCGACACCTCGGCCCTAACATGTTGCCTCCACAAATGTCAACTCGCTTTTTGTGTCTGTTTCGGTGATGACTACAAAGGCTTCCAGACTGGAACGGCTTGCTGTCGTACAGTCAACGGCGTAAATATACAAATATTTTGACAGTTGAGATACCTTGTTGTCTTGTAAAAAGAGTTGCACAGTCATGTTACAGACTGGAAATAATGGTTAACTTTTTTTATTTATTGATTGTCTCTATGCAATATGTTACAGATATGCTATGTGAGTTCAGGTGATTTTATATATGAACCCTAAACCTAAACTTAAACACTTTTTTTATTAATTGAGTAGACGGTATGCTTCTTTATTACGAACATCCTATCTATGGCTTCCTTAACAGAAATTGATAAATGTGTGTAGAAAAAACTGCCTTGCCAAATACTCACTTACTATTGGTTCTTGTTGGGCGACAACAAAATGGACTGGCAACCCCCGCTAGGGATAGAACCCGGCACGGGTTTGATTCCTAGCTGAGGTTACATCTTTGTACTCTTTCCAGTTGGTGGTCTTGTTTTAAATCCGCCTGGCTAGCTACAACCATGTCAACCAAATATGTCGCCATAACATCATTGCTAGTAGCATTATTGTGTTCTGACAGTTAGAGATGAGATAACCATATCGTCAGCAGTTGAGGATGCGGGTAAAGTACACTTCCAGCTTGCCTTATCATAACTTAACATCAGGTGAGAGATGTTTACTCGTAAGAAAAATAATAAAATAAAAAACAAAATACAAGCGGAAGTGCAAGGAAAATGGAAAGTTCCGAGAACATTATGAATAAGCAATGACTGTGTCTGGGAAAAAAATCGAAGAAGGTACACTCGAAGGTATGGTAAAAGTTTTGGGACCGATAAATAACCTTTCGTCCGTTGACTCCGCACTTTATTCTGAGAAAAGATAGCTTAGCGATGGCGAATTAAAAACTTAGCAGCGGCTTAAATGCTTAATGGGTATTAACATTTAATGTCTTGAGAAGTTCGGTTGTCCCAAACATGCTGGTTGCATGATCACGATAGTCAAGCTACTGGGTGGGGTCGATACCAGGATGGGTGCATGTAATCAATTTATCTCCTTTAACTCACTAAAAGAAAGAATGTCATTATATTGACAAGTATTACAAATATAATACTTATATATTTTTTATTGTATGTAAGGTTTTAATTGCCGTTTGTAAGTAAGTTAGTAACAGCCTATACAACGTTATTCGGAACAGGGGTACTAAGCCGAAAGGAGGGTAAAATATACATGATGGTGAATAGCTTTTGTTTAAGAACTTTTCCTTAAAAATGGATAATTTTAGATTAACAGCTTTTTTAAGATTTCAAAAGAAATTACTCTGTCTCACAAAAAAAACAAATTAAAAGTTAATATTATTGGATATATTAGTCCAATTATGGAGAGAAAGTTCGACTCTTTACAATGCCCGTACATTGACATTAGAAGTAAACCTATTTTCTGACAACCTACGTCAAAACCGTAGCCTACTGACCAATCAAATGTAAATAAAAAAAAAACAAAAAAAAGTAAAAAAATAAATTAAAAGAAAAAAAAATCATAAATATGATGATAAATAATAAAGATGTTCACTATCATGTATACTTTACCCTCCATTCGGCTTAGTACCCCCGTTCCGTTTAACATTGTATAGCGCGAAGGCCTCCATCTTTGAAATAAAGTCATCGCTATATTTTTGATGATTGGTATAGTCACCACACTTAGGTACCAAATGATCACAATCCCGTGCATGCATCGAAAAATCTGAATTTTACTTTGCCCGTACCTAGAATTGAATCCAAGACCTCCGGATATCGGGCCGAGCGTTTTGCCACCCAGGTACCAAGGCGTTTTTTAACCGACTTCAAAAAAAGGAGGAGGTTATCAATTCGACTGTATTTTTTTTTTTTTTTTTTTATGTTTGTTACTTCAGAACTTTCGACTGAGTGAACCGATTTTGATGATTCTTTCTTTATTTGAAAGCTGGTGCTTCCCGTGTGGTCCCATTTTAATTTGGTCCAGTTCTGATGATGGGATCCTTGAGGAATTGAGGGAACTCCTCGAATATTGTAGGCATACCTATCGCGATTTTGGTATTTTCAGAAATAAGTCAAGCATTTGCGTTCAGAAAGTATCATTTGATGAAGTGTAACTGATGAAAAAGACCACAGATTGCCATCGGAACTCCTCAATGATAAGTATTTCACGGGTGGCGATAAAATATCTCGATTAAGATAGTTAAGCGACTATGACGAAGCAAAAGAAGACAGGCACCGGAACTCAGTTTTTGATTTCCTACTTTGAGATAGGCGTTTCTCGTTTTCTTCGCTTGTCTCATTTAAACGGCGCTGTCTCATACGAGCAGCGTGTTTAGTAGGTCTACCCATATTCGCTTTTGATAAACAGATCGAAACGAATCACTAAAAAGCGAGAAATAAACAAAAATTTTAACAAAAAAAAAAACCGACTCAAAAAAATTTTACTGATAAAATTGCACTAAAATGTAAAAAATAAGCGTTAGACTTATACAGACAATAACTTTATTAAGAAAAATATAGGTACAATTATTGTTACTTTTGGAGTCGGTGCCAGCCAAGGTAACTTTATACTATATTATAATCATAATAGTACATTCAATCTTATGCATGAAATTTTGACTACAAACGCGGACTGGCACCGGCTTCAAAAACTTCGTTGGCTGGCACCGGCCCCAAAAATAACAATAATTGTACCTATATTTTTTCTTAATAAAGTTATTGTCGGTATAAGTCTAACGCTTATTTTTTTACTTTTTAGTGCAATTTTAACAGTAAAATTTTTTTGAGTCGTTTTTTTTTTTGTTACCGAAACTCAGATTGATTTACAAACCACAGCCAAAATGAAATCCCTCAATATAATTGTATAAAATTACAACGTTGCATGTAAAATACAGTTTAATATTGCTATTAGATTTCGTCGAATTATTTGATCACGAAAACTTCGAGGAACATAATAATCATTAAATAAAATTTATACTTTTAACCCAGACGTGCTTACTGTGTCCTAAAATACAAACTGAAATATTAAATAAAAATTGTGTAAAACAATAATAGCTTTTATTAAGGTTGTTGCGCTCTCTTGCTACCGTAAATTATTTTTTTATCGGGTGCGTTCCGTTTTACGAAAAATGAGCTTACATTACATTCAGGAATTGTAGTACGCTGCGATTTAAGCGATGTTATGGTGATATACTCGTAAGTATTAATAAGAAAGTATTAATGAGCTTGGCGTAAAAGAGCGCCTATCCACCCAAGTGCGCAGTCGGATCCTGAAATTCTTTGGGCATGTTAGTAGGCGTGGAAACGACTCCATAGAACGTTTTGTCGTGCAAGGATATACTCGTAAGTATTAATAAGATATACTCGAAAGTATTAATGAGCTTGGCATAAAAGAGCGCCTATCCACCCAAGTGCGCAGTCGGATCCTGAAATTCTTTGGGCATGTTAGTAGGCGTGGAAACGACTCCATAGAACGTCTTGTCGTGCAAGGATATACTCGTAAGTATTAATAAGATATACTCGAAAGTATTAATGAGCTTGGCATAAAAGAGCGCCTATCCACCCAAGTGTGCAGTCGGATCCTGAAATTCTTTGGGCATGTTAGTAGGCGTGGAAACGACTCCGTAGAACGTCTTGTCGTGCAAGGGAAAATCGAGGGCACAAGACCACGAGGGAGATCCCCAATGAGATCGACGGACCAAGTGAAGGCTGTGGTGGGCGCTCCCTCCACGAATGTGCCCGATTAACGACCAGCAGGCAGAGGTGGCGGGATGCCGTGCGGCGGGTACTGTCTGCTGCCCAACCTACCGGAACGTGATAACCACGACCACTTTGGCAAGAGTGAAACGACTATGAAGATTATTAAGATAATTGGTATCTTTGTAGAAAAAAGTATGTAAGTAAATAGCCTATAGCTGTCTCACTGCTGGGCAAAGGCCTCCATCATTGAAATCGAATCATCACTACAATTGATGGTTATTGGTTAAATTACCACGATGGCCAAATGCGGGTTGGTGATCACAAACCCGGGCTATGCATCGCAAAAATACGAAATACACTCTTTGCCCGACCTGGGAATTGAATCCGGAACCTGCGGGTATTGGGCCGAGCGCTCTGCCACTCGGCCACCGCCGGGGCGTTAGGTATCCATACAAAATGTTAAATCTCATTACGCATCTAGTGTTCGCGTAAACCTAGAAAACATTTTTATATATTTTTAGGGTTGCCAGGTTCTTTTTTTTTAAAAAAGGAGAAGGATCTCAATTCGACTGTATTTTTTTTATGTTTGTTACCTCAGAACTTTCGACTTGGTGAACCGATTTTGATGATTCGTTCTTTATTTGAAAGCTGGTGCTTCCCGTGTGGTCCCATTTTCCATTAATTTGGTCCAATTCTGATGATGGAATCCTTAAAGAATTGAGGAAACTCCTCAAATATTGTAGGCATACCTATAGCGATTTTGGTATTTTTAGCAATAAGTCAGGCATTTGAATTCAGAAAATGTCATTTGATGAAGTTTACCTGATAAAAAGACCACAGATTGCCACCGGAACTCCTCAATGATAAATATTTCACGGGTGGCGATAAGATTTTTTAATTTTCAGTGCAATTTTATTGAGTCAAATTTTTTGGAGTCGGTTTTTGAACCAAGAACTCTTTTGAATGTGTCTATGTGTGTGTCGCTTGAGCGCGTTTATTATGAAACCTACCTTCTTATTTTGTGGCACTAATGGCCGCGATTTGTGTAGGTAATTCCTCTTTGATGTGATCACGCGTCACGTGGCGTACATACTAAGAATGCAGGAGGATATTAATGATACTTTTTCCTGGAAAACGAGGTTCCATAACGCGGGATTAAAGGTTGTATACAAGCTTTTGATAGAGCTCAATTGGGCAGCGGCTTAAGCGTACAGTCAACAGCAAAGGTAACTGATGATTGGTCAAGTTTCAAAATATGAAATCAGTATGAAAATCAAATCATTAGACGCATATCGAAAAACCTTCGAGTGTCTACTAGTACCTGCAGACTTTGACTGTAGTTATATAGAAAATACCGACTTACACTATCGAAACTTAATTCTGAAATCTAGTAAACATCATCCACTTTTGCTGTTGACTGTACGTGTCAGGTTTAAGTTTTTATTTGGAAAATAAACGTTTAGACAACACAAGAGGCTTCGAAATACTTCATAAGATACACATAAGATCTTTAGGGAGATAGCTAGCCTAAATTACCAACTTGTTCCTTTTCTTTACGTTATTTAAAACTCAGCAATGCAGAAGCAGAACCAACCATTGCTTGTTCGTTGTATTTAAGGATATTTATAACAGTCCACTTTCCCCTTTCGAGTATATCCTCTGCAAATTGCTACGAACTGCTACGTTTGTAACAGAGCTGCCGAGATATTTCACACAAACGCAGTACGTAGTACCTCTTTGGTCAACAAAATAATACCTTTGAAATATCCCGCGTTCTATTTGTAGCATGGTTTTAATAAATCTTCGCTCGCTCTTAGGGTTGCCAGGCGTACGGCTTCAGCCAGACGTGTCCGGATATTTAAGACCATTGTCCGGTCAATTGTTGGCATGTCCGACCTGTCCGGCTTTTGCTAGGCTTTTTTCTGTATAAGCGTACGAGCGTACGAGCGAAACGCTATAAGTAAATGCCTAATGATTGTCTTTTTTTACAGTGACAGTTAGTTTGATCTTTTAAAAATAGAGCTAAATGTGTTTTAGGTTTTTGAGTTTTTAGAACCTGTGGTAACCCTACTTGCTCGTCGTAGGTACGTTCAAAACCTTGTTTAGTATAGAAAAGCGGGCGAATTACATTGTTCTTGTTACTTTGGGAGAGTTCCCTTTGTTTAGATAGATACTAATTAATCTATCATTTCTATGTTGAGACACAACAGAGGTGAAACTAAAAAGGTTTGAGAACGAATTAGGATTAAGAGCTGAAGTAAAATTAATAGTCTTTCTGACATGCACATCTATCCATCAAGTTTATGTGCGACTTTTAGGCATTTATTCATATTTTTAACTTTCTCTCGTAACTCGTAATAACTATGGATACATTCAAAAAATAGAAAAGTCAGGGATACTGTTGTAACTAGCAACATTAATTTAATTAAGAATATGTTTGCCGTGTGGCAATATTTCTTTCTCTTTGGTTGCGCTCCTTGTGTTGAATACATAGTTTGGCGATATTTTGGCGTATTTAGTTTTACCTGAAGAACCACCGGCCCTATAACAATCAAATCAACAGTACGCTGTCCTACGGTTCACCCTTGTTTGGTATAACAACTTTTGATATAATTTTACTAATTCGAACAACGTTTAAGAAAATAATCACTTAATTTTCATTTCATCGAATATTTATTTGCGATAACAACATTTGCGCTAATGATCGTAAAATAGAATGTTCATTTGATGAAATGTTCAGGTGGTATACTATGTATTTTATCGAATATTCATTGGTATAATGTAGTGTAGCAAAGAAAATTAAGTTTGAAATTCATAACTATCACAATATGTACCTATCAATTTCTAGCAATACTAGCTGCCCTACTCCTGTAGGTCACGTGATAGGTTAGAAATTTAAGACAATCGCGAAGCGCAGCGTAGCGATTGTCTTGAATTTCGAGGTTATTTTTTTATTAGACAACAGAAAGCAAATATTACCAAAAAGAAACTCTCTCCGAAGCAAAAATTACCAAAAAGAAACTCTTTCTGTTGTCTAATAAAAAAAACTATAACTATACGTATAGTTTAAATAATTAATTCAGTAGGTGAAGGAACAATGTTAGTTCAATAATAATGAAAGGAAACGAATGATTGCTGAACTAAATATTCGATACGATCTTTCGACTAAATCATTATTAGTCTAGTTAAACATTAGTTTCAATAAAATTAGCGCAAATGAAAATTCGGTTAAATGACATTATTCCAAAGAAATAATTATACGAAATAAAATTATAACAATCAAATATTCGATCAAATGAATAATTATGTGAAATGACTTTATTGTAACTGAAATTAGCCGAAGCGATTTTCTACGAAACGTTGTTATACCAAACAAGGTTGAACCCTGTCCTACAGATACGGATAATTTGTAGATACTTCGCCCGACAAAAAAATATTGATACGAGTGTTAGTATTTATTTTTGTGTAGAGTTTATTGAACTGGCTGAATTTGGCTGTAATATTAGCTTTAGTTCAAATTAACATTGTTATTATTTTAATTAAATAAAAGACCAAAAAGAAGTCCAGGTACGGTCATGATAATTTGCAATATTCTAAAGTTTTCTAACAATGCTTAATGTTTAGTTTATCTATACTTATAATAGGGCTCAAAAACCTACAGGGCCGGACTCGTTCGTCTAATAACTCAACCGTTCGGTATGTCAAGCAGTCAGACGGTATCCTAGCGGTATCTTAGACCTAAAGCTTCGGCTATTTCAGGCATGCCCCGTTGTATCGTTTCACAAAATATGTTCATATTAATCGCAAATACTTGATTTTTATTTTTTATTCAATAAAATAACAACAGCATCTTTAGCGTCTTATAAATAAACAGTTTCCATGTCCAAATACAAGGTAGCTGATTTAAGTCTAGTAAGTAAAATGTAATGATTGTGTAACTTACTTTAACATGACTGAATAGTTTTGTATTCGCCTTTTGGAACTAAGTCAAAGAATGGAAGAAATTAAAAAATTCTGTGTTTAAAATCACGGTATGCTTGCTTGCTGAGAAATATGGTAATGCTGATAAAAAGTAACGTAAAGTAAATAGCCATGAATGTCTCACTGCTGAGCTAAGGCCCTCATCATTCAAATCAAGTCATAACTACAATTGTTGGGAAATGGCTTCATCACCACGCTTGCTAAATTCGGGTAGGTGGTCACAAACCCGGGATAAGCATCATATCATATCAAGCATCATATTAGAAATACGTAGCTTAGTCTGTAAATACTGTCTGTACCTCAATGCATGCTGAGTTCGCTTTTAAGTAGTTGTACATTAAGTATATGACACTAAGTATAAATGTAAACCACATAATTGTCATAATGTAACAACTATTGGTGATCCACTAAATTTAAAAAAAAATGTCCGAAAGACACTATCCCTGATCTGAGAATTGAACCCGGGACTTTCGGGTATCGAGTCGAGCGCATTGCCACTTGTCCACCGAGGCGTCAAATATATACTTAAAAGTTGAAAATAAATTGTAAGCCAGAAGCAAGTAAAAAGATTTTCAAACACGAGTTCTCCAATAAAACACTGTACTCAAGATGGTTTGCTCTCGACGACGTCTCAGTGAAAGGATTGTCTGAAAGTACTTCACGACGAACTCGACCGCAAACAGGACCGGACTTGGATATCAGCGAACGTCCGGTATGTCAAGCATTCGGACGTAGGTACCGCGGCTCTCTCCAATCCAAACAGCCTGTGTGTTCCGTATTAAAGTTAAGGTCACCTTACAAGTTTTTGTAAGTTAAGGTATTATTAAATAAACATCTTTAGACTTATCAGAATCAGTCACAGTGAAACCTAGAGTTAAGCTAATTATCTGGTTTGACTTTCATTATCATCTCAGCCAAAGACGTCCACTGCTGGACAAAGGCCTCCCCCAAGGATTTCCACAACGACCAGTTTTGTGCTGCTAGCATCCAGTGAAAAAAATAATAAAATTAAAAAGTGTCAATTTGGACACTGTGTCCGAGTATAATGTGTCCGAAACGTCAGCGAGCCATTCGCACGTTAAGATATCAATGACGAGTGCTCCTTCCAATCTTATTTGAGGTCACTGGTAACTAAGTTTTGACACCGAAAAATTCTCAAACGGTTTGTACGAGTATCTCAATAATCAATTTGCAAATACTTAATGCAAAACATGTTATATTTCTTTTTAAACTATCATGGTCACTTACATTAGAATAAATATTATTAACGGGATTATTACCAACAGAACGTCACTACATACCTAGATTGGTTAAAGAAGCGATTGAAATTACAAAATACAAAAACTTCAATCGCGAAGATGGGTTTAAACTGTCGCGTATCTGGAATCCAGTGATTAGACTATGTAAAGACCGCAAAAAGTACAAAATTGCCGTTTCGCGATCATACGGTCAGTGTAGTGTGTCGAGAACAAGTTGGAGTGAATAGTGACTTAGGAGACACAGTGGTACGAGTATCGAGCGCAAAAAACGACTAAGAAAGAGGGTAGATCATTTTGTCAGCTCATAATCACCCACCCGCAATAACTTCAGTACATCCGTGATCATGGCGCATGCAACTGTGCCGAAATATCGAATACTCACACACAACACAAAAACATGGTAATAATCCCGTTAATAATATTTATTCTAATGTTATATTTCATAGAGTATTTCATGTTACTTTTACTTCGAGATCACAGGTGAAATTGAAAAACCGTCCTTCAGGCAATTTATATCTAAGACCCTACCTACATCGTTGACTGAATTGCACACTCAGACTTATTGGTAATGTTTCTCCGCCAATTTCCACTAATTTGCGATATCGGCACAACTCTCAATTAACGATTCAGTAATAAGAAAAAATGTGAAAATAACTGGAACATAAAGCGATTATTTTCATGCCGGCCGCCGAATGAGTCAACGGTACGTAACGCGACCTCGACCGACATGATTCACGTTGTGAATCAGACGACAAAGAAAGTACATTTTCATTATATTGCGATTACATAAAACGCTGTTTTAATACGGACAGCGAAAGTATCGGAGGTAGAGTGCGGTGACTTATGTGTTTACGACCTTATTGTCGGAGATAGTTCAAAAGCTCGTAAGTGAATGAGTAACCTTACTTATACATGGATAAATACATATACATAGATAAAGTAAAACACCTAAGTGTTTTTTTAACTATGATTGACGTATTTTTTACAGAAAATAGCTTCATTATTATTTATGCAGGATCCAAAACAATTGCCATGTTATAATTTTTACGTTAATTAAACCATTATTCACATGAAACATAAACATGCACACTCGTATAGGCTTAAGACACCGTACTCGTAGAACAAGGACTCTACCGGAGGTCAGTCTCCTATCAGAGCTGCTAACTTGCACTTATAATAATTACAAAATGTAACTAGCAATAAGAATATGCTTTGTGGAGAGAAATAAAAAAAAATGTATTTTGTATTTTGTATCTCTCACCCCTCCCCCCTCCCAATTTCTACTCCCTCCTCAAGATCCAACTCCTTTCCAAGATCGGCAACGCATCTGCGATAACTTTGGTTTTGCGGGTATCCATGGGCGGCGGTGATTACTTTCCATCAGGTGACCCGCATGCTCGCTTGCCTCCTTTTAAAATAAAAAATAAAAATAAAAAACAAGAGTGCGATGACTCGGTCCACACACGCTTTGTAACAGGTACAGACATGTACCTGGGCGATTTTACCCACCCCCACGAAACAGTCAATCTAAGCCGAGGTTCTAGGCTTTAGTGACACCCTTGGGTTATAAAGACGCTCTTGTTCCGATCCAAAACCCTGGGATATTTTTTTTAAATACACAGTGCCTTGATCTCACCTGATGTTAAGTGCTGATAAGGCCAATGATGGAAGCGCACTTCACCCGGGATCCTCAACTAGTGAGGCACTGGCTATCTTATCTCTAGCTGCCGGAGCACAACAATGCTATAAACATTGATGTTATGGCGACATATATAGATAAGATGGTGGTAGCTAGCCAAGCGGACAAGCAAGCCCTACCAACCAGCTGGGAATCGAACCCGGGACCTCTGGGTCTAAACCGGTGGTCTTAACCACTGGACCACAGAGGCGGTTAAGTAGTAGTAGAGTAGGGAACGGGGACACGCTTGCGCCGGTGTCATTCCCTCTAGAAACCCTCGAACGGTGATTTGATACGGCTTGAGGAACCCTTTAAGTGTCATGCCGCCCAAAAAAGGATCTGGTGACGCTGTAAAGGACGTCTGACGCCAACAGCTACTCTCTCAAAAATAAAGAAGTTTTTATACCTTCCGAAAAATGTGGTGTTTGACACTTACGCGACGACCTCCTTGGTCGAGTGGTTTGTACACCGGTTTTCATGGTGTCTCCATCTCCGAGGTCCCGGGTTCGATCCCGGTCGGGTCAATTCAGAAATTATTGTTTTTCTAAATTGTCTCGGGTCTGGGCGTTTTCTATGTATATTATGTATGTATTTAAGTATTTTAATTTGTATTATCTGTTGTCTAGTAACCATAATAACGAGTTTCATAACGAAGCTTCTCTTGGGCTAGATTATTGGTGTGAGTGTAGGAAAGTTTATTTACAAATGCTACTTACGCGCTTTTTAACTATACCCGACGTTAAGGTTTTGGCAGCTTTCGCAGATAGTCATGGATAGTTACGTTACTATGAGACTATGCTATTAGATAGTTCCTCTGGCTGTATTGTTTGATACTATGCCAGAATAGAAATTGCAAGCCATGGCAACTCTTACGTATGGCAGCAGGTGCATTAAAACTTACCTAGGTAGGTACTAGAGTTTTCTTTTTTAAATTTTTCTATTAGTGTTTGTCGTTGTTCTTTATTAGGTAAGAAATTAATTTGATTAATACCTACTTAATTTTCTTTTTGCTTTAAGTTCAGGAACATCTGCTTTATATTGTGTTTTTTAAAATATTATTACCTGAAATGAAACAACTTTTACGGATCTACTCGCGTTTATTTTACACATTAATTAAATTTAATTACATATTAAATTTAGAAAACAATATGTTATAACCTAGATTTTTATTTATCGTATTCTCAGTCCAGGTGTACCTATAGCAGTTGAAGAAATAGTTATATATTTTAAAATATTGAAAAAAAAAACAATTAGCACAAACTTTCGTAAACTAAACTAACTAACTATTTTATAATAATAGTTTTATCGTGATAAAATAAACGACATCCAATGCAATACCTGGTTGCTGGCATCCTTAAACTTGTTAATGCGAACAGTGTACTAAGTTCGTTACTCGGCGCAAACAATCAAACGGATACCGGGCTCCCTAGACACCTGATTGCTGGAAATTTTAATCTGACGCGATTTGCACACTTCGGATTTGTTGTGTAGTATCTTTCCTTTTAATATTTGTAGTGTCGAATTCATTTGTCGTGATACACTTTAATTAACGTATTTTAATCGATCGTTGACTTTTTAAATTGTGTTGGTGTTGACATGGTAAGCTTTCCTTCTTGTGTAGGTATGATTATGAAACTTTAAAAATTTCGTTTAAAATATGATACAGATATTTTTAAACAGCTTCCTTCCGGGTATGTCCTGCCTGTGAAACCGCCTAGTTCTAGGTAGTCATTATATTTCTTTTATTTTATTTTTTCGTGCTGCTGCCAGTCATCTTCACGTCAACACGTTCAGTTGACAAACTGAAAATATCAAGGTCACTCTTCCAACAATCTAATTCCAACAATTAAAACAATTACCACATAGAAAATATCATCAATCTTAATTCCAAACAAAGAGAGGACACAAATAGAATAGAAGTAAAAAGAAGTTGATACGAAAAAAAAAAGTACGAAAATGATGAATCATCGAACTTGTATAACTTGGCTCAGAGCAATCCTACAACTTTTGTGCCATATTAACTATTTCTCCAAATGGCTAGTTCTAACAATACGTACTATTTTTTTTTTGTTGGCCGAAACTTTCAGAAAAGGCCCAAAAATGTATGGAGCTCGAATGATCTCCTTTATTTTTTGTTATTCCTGCAATGTTTCGATTTCTGTTTATGTTTGACCATGAGGTTGACGACCAAGAACAACGTATCAGCTTGACCTAGGGTTGTCATTTTACAGTCTTCATCATCATCATCATCATCTCAGCCAAAAGACGTCCACTGCTGGACAAAGGCCTCCCCCAAGGACCTCTACAACGACCGGTTTTGTGCTGCTTTTTTTTGTTTACAGTCTTACTTATTAACTAATAACCTCAATCTCAATATCTCGGCCATGTGTTGCTTTCAGTTATGTTCATAATTTGCCAGGGTTCTATGAACGGTACCACAACTGCCATATTCGAGATTATACAGGTAATACCAAACAACCTGTACAATCAACTTTTATTTTTCACCATCCACGGTCCCCTAACGCCTCGGTGGCGAGTGGCAGAGCGCTCGGCCCGATACCCAAAGGTCCCGGGTTCAATTCCCAGGTCAGGCAAAATGTATTTCGGATTTTTCGATGCATAGCCCGGGTTTGTGATCACCAACCCGCACTTGGCAAGCGTGGTGGTTAAGCCATTACCCATCAATTGTAGCGATGACTTGATTTCAATGATGGAGGCCTTTGCCCAGCAGTGGGACAATTATAGGCTGTTTACTTACTTACTTACGGTCTCCTTGACCACAAAACTCATTTGACAACTTTTGTTGGGCGTCCAACAATACTGAATAGATACTTTTTTCACTTTATTTATTTCCAAGTATTTTCACTGAGTAGTGTTTGCGAAAACAAGATCTTCAAAGACACAGAAAGATTTTCAAAGAGATTTTCACAGCGTTTTGTTCAAAGAGATACACACAAGACGTATACAAAGTAAGAACAACGCGATTGTGGTCTATTGTTGAAGACATTTTTATTCTTGTGCGCAGTCTTTAATTTGCTGTTGCCATTCGTAGCTCTGGTAAAAAACTCTGTTTCTTTCGTCTAGCTAGATTATTTTCGTTCAAATTAAACGTTTGAGGACGGACGTTGTAAATTTAAGCTTTGTGATCGCTCATTAGGGGATAGCAAAACGTCTTCTCACTGAAATGAATTGAAATGTTAAGTAAGCTTACTGAGTAAGTGCTTTTGAACCGTCTCAAAATATTTTGCCTACCATTTAGGACTTTAAAGTCTTTTTACACAGTCTTGGTACAGCTTAGCAGAAGAACGCAAGAAAGTGGCTGAGCACTCGGTGGCTGGAGCGCTCCAACCGTTATCCGTAGGTGTGGGTTCAATTCTCGGGTCAGGCAGAGAGTTTCCGATTTGACGATCCGGGGTTTTGATCACCAAATTGCATTTGGCAAGCGTGGTGATTAAAACCAATTTCCATCAATAGCGATGATTCGATTTCAACGTTGCATGCCTTTTCAGGCTATTAACTGGGTGTTTTCACGTATAATAAGTATGTATTTAAGTAATTTATGTATGTTTATTGTCTGTAACCATTTAACGCGTTTCATAGCGAAGCTTCTCTTGGGCTAGATAACTGGTGTGAGTGTAGGAAAGTTTATTTTTATTTTTTATAACTTTAATTATTTGTAAATATATGTAGATTATGACAATTAGTTACATTAAGGTGCTCTTTATAATTTTTCGGGAATTTATTTTTCTGTTTGATATCTTATTTTTTTCTTATACGTAGGTAATATAATATAACAAGATTGCAAAAAGTTATCGAACAAAATGGCACCTACATACTTTAGTTAAATGTAAATAAACTATATTAAAAAACGTTTTGAATTTTCTTAAAAAATGCGAAGAAATTTTTTCCCCAACCTAATATATATTTTTTTAAATGGGTTAGCACTGTGCCTTTATCTCACCTGCTATGATGATAAGGTCAATGGTGGAAGCGCATTTCACCCGGATTCCTCAACTACTGAGGCACTGGCTATCTTATCTCTAGCTGCCGGAACACAACAATGCTACAAACATTGATGCTAATGCGACTTATTTAAATAAGATGATGGTAACTAGCTAGACAAACAAGCTCTACGACCAACCAAACCGAGTACACAAACATGTACCCCTGCTGGGAATCGAATCCGGGTCCTAAGGGAATGTAGAATTTAATAATCGCTAAGCAACTACTTAGGTGTAACGCTTTGGTATTATTCGAACAGTTCAAGCCACGTACAATGCCCTGAAATACATTAAGGCTTGTAATAATCTATTAATTAATCCAGATCCAGGGCTGACACTTAGATTGCCTGTTAATTGATAATAGTGTTGGTGTCTGATATCAAGTCTGCATGTCTAAAAGCATTTGAATTATTACGTTCGTAACGCCTCGGTAGCCCAGTGGTATGGCGCTTAGTCTAATATCTGGAGTGTCTTGGTTCGATTCCCGGGTCAGACAAAGAATGTTAGGGAGTTTTCGGCCCGGGTCTGTGACTATTAGGCCGAATTTGGAAAGCGTGGTGATTAAGCCACTATCCATCAATTGTATTAGTAGCGATAATAATTTTATTTTTTTAGTTCAAGCCGTAATGTCGAGAGCGAAGAGCCCGTGGAATATGTAGTACTGGTATATTACGAGTATGTAGAAGGTGTAGCCCGGCGGATTTATAAATTAAATTCCAGTTCAACACATTTGACTATTAATAAATTTAATTTCTGTTTCTATTTCTATTAATAAATGAGGACCAAGCACAAAAATACACGTCAAATTATTATTCAAATACTAAATAACAGTAGCGTACATTATCCAAACGTACTTAAAGCGACAGTCTTAAAGCTTCGCTAAGTGATTTTTTCACCCGCACCCATCTAATAAATACGTGCACATTGTCACCGCAATATCGCGCATGGGTCTGTAACCGGCCATCACGACTCCGTATTAACGTTATAAATTAGGACGTTAACGTCTGCTTACACTCGAATAACCGTAAAACGCCTCTAGTGGTCATTGGCGACACCCGCCGCCTCCACGCAAGTTATGCTCGCCTGGTACTTGTCTCTTTCATTTATTGCGTGTTGGCTTGGCAGCTTAGAGACATTTTTTTTGTTTAGTCAGGACTATGAAGTGTTATTTTGATGTACGAAGGGCATTAATGAGTGGAAAGTTTTTTTTATTACCCTGCATATTCCAAACGCTGGTTACCGTGTTATAAATGGCTTGACAATAAGCATTGATACAATACGTTATGAACTTTTCACTGGCTTAAATAGAGTACTTACTTGAAATAATGGAGGATAAGAAATTTTAAATTTATGTTAAGTAAAAGTTACGTTATACGTAGTGTTCTAAAGAAGTCAGGTATATGTTGTTTGTTGGCTTCATTAATTAATGTAATTGTGGAAACTTTACTGATTTATGTGTTATTTTGTATGTATAATTTTATATGATTTTGTATAATTGTTTGTTTTCCAAATAAATAGAAAATAAATAAATAAATTCATCATGCTCATTTTATGTCCCCAGCTGGGACACGAGCCTTCCCTAATAATGGATAGGGAGAAAGGGCCATAAACCACCACGCGGGCACAGTGCGGATTGGTTGTTGTTAACGACTGCTGGTGTAGCCGGGACAAAGACTTTACGTACCTTCCGAAGCACGGAGGAGCTCGAGATGAAACATTTTTGGTCACCCATCCGATGACCGGCCTTTGCGAAAGTTGCTTAACTTCAGCACTCGCAGACCAGGCGCATTAACCATTGCGCCATCGAGCTCCTCAATTTGTTGTTGTTGGCTATTGAAATGAAAATCCAACCTCAGAAACATAAAGACAAGCATACCTTACAAGTAATTCATCTCTTGGAAAATATTATGTGCAATGCACAACAAAACCACTGCTTTGTTAATATTAAACTTTTTCTTTACCGCCCAACTTCTTGTCAACAATATCGTAGGTATCCCCGTACATGGAAACCACATGCGCCGCCCTAACGGCTGTACGTAGCAGTCATTGTCGACACTTGGTACCTTCCTATAATTTATGATTGCCTGGTAGGTATTGGTTTTGCAGAATTATTTATCCTGGCGTTTTTAGTACCTTATTATTATTATTACTGTTATTATGGCTGTGATTATGATTGTGTCATTGAAATTGAAATATAAAACTCTTCATTATTTATTGATCATATTAAATTACATCAAACTTTGTTAAACATTTCATTTTTATTCTAAAGTTATATAGATTTGATCAACAAACAAAACATCGCAGCCATTAAGGAGCTCAAGAATATCTGCATTCAAAATAATACCTTTCAAGATACAATTTTTAGGCAATTTAGCTTACCAAACAATTGATATTTATTTAGCTAAAATTGCCTTTGAATTTCTTTGGAAAATATGTTCAGATACTTAAATTGAAATTTACCGCAGATTATAATAATCTCAACTTTAAGATATGTAAAATCTTCAATCCAGTGCGAGCTAAAAGGTCTCGACTAAATTCATAACGCAAATCCCTATTGGTCCTATCCAATAACTATTTACTTGTATTGCTATTCGCCTCCATACATGTGGCCCACGTCGGATTCGTATTAGAACTGAAACCTACTAATGGTATTGAGTCTACGAGGGCCTACCATTCAACGTAAACGACGCGAAAAAAGTTTAACAAGTGTATATTTAGTTAGCAATGTCGCGTGAAAGTTATTGCAGAAATAAATATGGTTCATAACGAGTCTGGGCCCTTTGGGTCTGATTGAGGTTTTCTAACAACAGGCCACAAGGGCAGTAGAAATATCTTTGCCCTGGGTTTAAACTTATTTTCTTATAATCGTTGAAATACGATTTTCTATTATTATATATTTTCTCTTTTTTAATAAAGGGTTGTAATGTAAAAAAGTTTTTGAATGACTGTTTAATTTTATTCTGATTTAAACTTTCAAATAAACCATTGTCGTTTCATGGCCGCTCAACGTAAGTAATGTAATATTGTATAATATTTTTTTAAGAACCATGTCATATTTTTTTTTAAACATAATTAAAGAAGAATAATTAATAATAATAATAATTAATAATTTCTATAGCAGCTTGTTAAAGAGTTGAGTGGTCGCCTTATTGAAGCCTCCGGTGACAAGAAGGCTGGCAGCTACCTCTGCCAACGTATTAGCTTGGCAATCCAAAGAGGTAATGTTGCCAGCATTCTTGGAACCGTTCCCATGAGCCTACAGCTGGAGGACATTTTTTATTTATAGGTTTTATTTTGTCTTTGGCTATCTTAATTTATTTTTTCTTTAATGTAGTTAGTTATGTAATATTAGTTATATATATATTTTTTAAAGTCCTTTAATTTTGTTAAGCTTTCTTTGGAAAGCAATGTCATGATTAAACAATGACGTTTTTGTCCAATTTTTTATACATTAAACTGTCCTTTTCTAACGAATGTTTATATTGGTCTTAATATTTATTATATAGGTACCTCAAACTGTTCTCTCCAGCCGTCCGCTAGTCTCTCATACCCCCAGATAGCCCCCCGGCCAGACATCTCCAGAAAGCATCAGCCGCTGCCGACGACGTGATGCATACTTATTGCTCGATTTTCCGCAGAGCCAGTTTCAATTGTACCGTCCCATTAGCGGCGTGCGATTGCCTTCGTCGGTTTGCCCAAAGATAGGGATTCATTGGAAAGTCACGCGGCACGATCGGCGAGGTGGAAAGTTCGATTCGTCGTTTCGTCTTAGATGACGTGATAATTTTAAAAATATTTTTTTTTAATCTTTTGTTAAGCCGGTGCATAAAATTATACGCTTTTGTAAATGAATCACATTTGAATTAGTATTCTTCGTTTTTTTTTTTGCTTTGCTGTAGGTAAGTAGCTTCTACCTCGAAATCGGTCTGTCACAAAAGACGTGTTTTCTACCTCCTACTAGCTCTAAAACTTTGAAACAGTTTAAAAAAATTACGATTTAAGACTTTTTTATTTTCCGAATTAAAATAAAACTTATTTTTCTTTTGTTCTACAGCTTTTGTATCTTCAATTGTTTTACTGTCTTTAAATTTTCCCCGCAATCTCTCCGATAAATCTGTCACAATTTACTCAAACAGTTTCTTTCACAGACGGGTGACAGACTAATCAAGATCATTTTCTACGAGCAACCCTCAAAGAAACGTCTCCAAACCCCCCTTTAACCCTACACCGCCCGATCGTATTGTTTACAAAGCGATAAAAACACTTCGAATTTTACACTCGTTAACGCGAATAAATACTCAATTACCAGCTTACTGTTAATTAGACCCTTTAAAAAGCTAAGTACGGCGCGAGAGCCCTCAATCAGTAAGAAACCCTTTTCTCCAATGTCACCGTCTTATTTTGTGTCAATCGCATGCCTTGAGAAGGGTTGTTAATTGAAATAAATATTTGCACGACAAATTTTCTTTCTTAAACCTGTCAATTAGGAGTTTTATGTACAGTTTTGACGTAAAGTCTTTGGATTACCCCACTTTTGGAATTTTCGTGAATATAATTGCCAAATATTGGGACTGTTCTTGTTGACAAATTAGTATCTACCAAGTTAGTTATTATACTCTTAGTTACATAACAAGTGTTTACCATAATTACAATCTTGAAAGGTACACAAGTATTTATTTTCTAAATGTCTTGAAGTTTTGTGATTTATGTCTTTAAGTTGGCGACTTGTTATGGCTCCAACGCTAAGCTTTAATCTTTGGCTAACTGAATCTGAAAATACATTAAATTTGTTAATAGAAAATGTAAACAGAAAAAAATAAAAACCAAGAATAATTTTAGAAAGGTTGTATCAACTAAAATACCCAGCAAGAAACTTGTTAAAATATAAAGTAAATAAATATTTATTTTGCTCGTATTAATAAAGTAAATAAGTACCTAATGCGTAACAGAAAAAAAATTATTAATAGCATCTGCAGCCAAGGAATTTCTTACTTATCTACTTTGCCGTCACGTGTAAGACATATTTCCATTCCCAAATTTTATGTCTCACTTATTGGATGCGCGTTGCCATAACATTGACAAATTTGCCATAAACCCGCACGAAGAGAGGGTGAATCGCAATAAAAGATAGACAATATTTTTTTCTTTGTAGATTTTACGCTTGACCGCACATGGAATATTTAAAACTAGCCAGACGGACCTTCGAATCGAATGGTTTTCCATTCGAATACGTTCGGGGTGATATTTACATATCAATTTGTGGAATGTCTGGGTGGGTCCCGTGTTTGGTACAACCAATAAAGCATTTCAAATGTGCGCATGGAGTGCGTCAGAAACATCTTTATGGAATTTTGTTAAACTTTTGTGTATTCGCATTTTTTAGTTAAAAAAAAAGTAAGGCTGGTTGGCTTTATCTATGACAGAACAATAAGTTAGTATTTTTTGTTTATTAAAGCCCCATAAGAAAAAATTGTACTTACTAAGAATTCTTTTACGAATTTAAATATATACTTACTCGCGTTTATTTTACAAATAAATTAATGTTTTAAAATGAAATGTCTCAGTGACGTTTTACTGTTATAATCACAGTAACTTCCGTTGTTAATTACTGTTTTGTGGTTTTTCTTTAATTAACCTACTATCTTAAATTTTTAACAGCACCTTTTTATATCAATCATACTGTCGGTATATTTTTTGTTAAACTGTTTTAAAACTTAACAAGCCTCTTATTGTGCCACTAAACTCAAACTATTTTCATCCAGCAGCAAAAATGTCTTAAGACATGTCTAAGATCCTTACAAGCGCTGTCATAAGGTCGAAAATACATATCGCCCGCGACGATTGAGGCCGCTTAAAAATTAACAGAATCTTAAAAAAAAAAAAAATTGGTTTAGTTATCAAAATTTGCAGCTACTAAATTACGAATACTTCCATATAAATTAAGTAATTTCGTTTTAATTTGAGCAAATAGTGATTTTTAAAGGTATTTCGAAAATAATTATGATTGAGTCAAAATTATACTATCGTGTATTTGAGCTAGCAAATTCAAGGTAAAGACATGAATTTACCGATTTCAGATTCGCTAGTCATTTATAGTCATAAAAGTTGGTGCATTTTTTCAGTGTGTCGCCTTAAAACAATCCAACGAACTGTGATAACCTCACTAAAAGCAAACTTACAAGCTTTGCTTTCATCGCACACACCACAGAATTGCATAATGAAGAGCAGAAGAAAAGATAAAACCCAAACGTTCCTTAAT
The DNA here is from genome assembly GCA_947562085.1 of Eudonia lacustrata. NCBI lineage: Eukaryota > Metazoa > Arthropoda > Insecta > Lepidoptera > Crambidae > Eudonia > Eudonia lacustrata. Next base: position 17,474,650 of record OX387317.1, read on the forward strand.
TAGTCACAGTACTGGGTTTTGCTTCGAAAAAAGCTCTGTGACAACCCGAGGAAGGGTTGCGCCGATTAACGATTCAAAAGTGAGGGAGGCGCCAGGGACGTGCGCAGGCATCCATTAATTTTTTTAGTCCTTTTAAGCCGCGTGTTCGCCGAAAGTGCAAAGTGCACTACTTTAACGACAGCGGAATCGATGACGTATAAACTTGTTTTTTTTTTAAAGACAATGTTTGCTTTAGTTGTTTGCGAAGGTTGAATATGTACCGACCAACGGCCATATTAAAACTTTTTTCTAGGTAAGTACTGTTAACAAAAAGATATCAAATATGTTTTTTTAGTATTTTAGATCCAATGAAATTAAGGGCATAGCACTAAAATAGCTTCAGTTTTGGCTATTTTGGTGTTACAAAGGTCCATTCGCTGCGATTGCTGCTTGCCGGCAATGGTTGAAACGGGTAGTGGGTTATGTAATTTAGGTCTGCTCGTACGCCGACTCAGTAATATAAGAAATACTTAACTTTCGTTTTTTATCTTCTTATTTTCTCCACGAGCTGCCCAGGATTGAAAGGGTAAGTTATATGCAATGTGCAAGAGACATTCAAAAGATCTTATCTAGGCGTTTGATCTAATTATTGTGAAATAAAGATTTCTTACTGCAATGGCTTTGCCACTTAGTTCCACATAGTAGTAACTTTTAATGCAACTTTTCTACTTTTATTGTGAAATGCAAAATTTTATATTAAAACTTAGTATTTCTTAACGTTTGGCATATAACGCTAAAAGCAGAATAATTGCTTCTTATTTTTATTAAAATTAAAAAAAGTTGTATTAAAATGTTCCCAACTTTTAATTAGCCAGCCCAACTGCATCCCTGGCTTCGTCTCAGCCGCTCTTGCCGACTTGTAATTACCATAGGGCCACTTTTCCCGTTCCCGGCCTGTTTACTCTTACTCGCACTCGACTCGACTCGGAATTACTTCGAGAATTTCCACCTTCTCTCCTAGTTAACGGACCGATTGAGTGAAATCTACGTTAATGCGATAAGGTAAACAAAGGAATTAGTGGAATCCGGCCGAGAAACAAAAGGATCGTTTGATCTGTTCATTCCATAAAATGGGATAAGGAGGTAAACAAATGATGTACGCAATACAGTCAGATACAGGTAGAACGGGGTTACTTTCGAATCAAGTTTAACATTGATCACAGCTCCTGTTCTCTACAGTTGTTTTCCACATGTAATTTTACGGTATGAGTCTGGAGGGAATCGTACTAGAGACGCCTAGAACGCTAGGGATACCCATATTTGCAGCTACTTAAGAGCGTTTACGCCGCACACTAGCGCCACTAATGAAAAAACAAACATATCTAGTAATTAGAGATAGAAAATCAAATTATGCTCAACAAACTATTTGAATGAAGTAATTTAGCATTTTTACGTCACCTTATGAACACCTCACATGTTATGGTTTAGTTAAATAAGACGTTGCGGTTACTTTTAACTTTAACGCCATATTTAACTAAACCATAACATGTCAGGTGTTCATTAGGTGACGTAAAAATGTTAAATTACTTCATTCAGATAGTTTGTTGAGCATAATTTGATTTTCTATCTCTAATTACTAGATATGTTTTTCTTTTCATTGGCGGCGCTAGTGTGCGGGATTTATAGCTGCCATCAATGTTACACTTAAATCAAAAGCAACCCCATTCTACAGTATTACAAATGTGAACGAGCCATAAAAATTCGTAAACCAATCCGATCAATCCCTATAACCGATCGATAATAATATAAAATATATTAACATATCGATACTTCTAGTATCCATTAGACTTAATTGCGAGTGAAACTGCACCAACGTTATCATAATAAAGTAAATTATCTAACTAAATAGAGTGAAGGCAATCGCGGCTGCCTATTCGGAGTATAATCGCAATAATTTCCACCCGACATGCACCCTAGTCCCTATGTCTATTGACTCGACATTGCTAATTTATTCACGAGCAATTTTATTCAAATTACTGTTTTATTTTATGAAAGGAACGTCACATTAAGAGTGGAGTTTAGGGCCTGAGCCGTATTTGTCGAGATTACTGTGGCCGTTTGGCTGCGCGCCATGTCACTTTGGCCTGGCTTTACTATTTTAGCAGAATTGGCACCCATTCGTGTGGCCCGTAAAGGTTTCGACGATGTCGATGCAACGCCGGCGCCGGCGCCGTTAGGAATTGACGTTCCGTTAAATTGTAACTGAGGATTGAACTATTAGTACCTACCTCTTATAGTAAGGAGCTCGATGGCACAGTGGTTAACTCGCTCGGTCTGCGATTGCTGAAGTTAAGCAACTTTCGCAAAGGCCGGTCATCGGATGGGTGACCAAAAGTTTATCATCTCGAACTCCTCCGTGCTTCGGAAGGTACGTTAATCCGTTGTTCCTGGTTGTATTAGCAGTCGTTAACAACCACCAATCCGCACAGGGCCCGCTTGGTGGTTTATGGCCCGTTCTCCCTATCCATCCATAGGGAAGGCTTGTGCCCAGCAGTGGGGACATATAATGAGCTGGTGATGGTGATAGTAAGGTGTTAGTGATTTGGAAGTGGAACTTATTTGGAGTTAATACCTAAAGATACAATATTCAACATGAAAATTAGTACAGTGCGACCTCAATACGAGTTTTGCCCTGATTAGTTTTTTTAATGACTTGTAAAATAAAATAGCACAAACAACATACTAATATTATTAGTCATAAGTCGCACACAATGGCTGATCTGATGACTCGCTTAGTAAGTATGTTTGCGGTTTCGATTGAAACCTTGAGTTGACTACGCTGTTTAAAAATCCAATGCGATATATTGTAAAACAAACCTTAAGTACCTATTCTTCGGGACATAACAATAGATTTAGATTTTGTTAAATAAAACATCAGTGTTTGATGCCGTTCTTTAATGTGAATATCATACTAAACTATTCAACACCAACGTATCTAGGTTCAAAAAATTATACAATGATGACTTCTTTAAGTCTGTTAGCTCATGAAAGGTATTTATCTATTATGTGTTGTAATTGGCAATAATGTATTTATACATTAATTTATTTTTAAAATATGCTTTAAGTTTTCCAAAAATTGTAAAATAAAATAAAATATTATACTTATACCATGTACTAATAATGCTTATATTAACTGTAGAGAAGTAAAAAAGTAATACGTGACTAACCTTGTTCATCACATGCTTATCCAATAATAAAAATCCAAAGCCACAGCCCTCCAAGCCAGTAAAAAGATAATTTGTATTTGAAAAAAAAACTCGTAAAAATTCCAAGAGTGGGATTTTACTCGCACCCCTTGACATGCCGGGTTAGCTGCTCTACCAACTATACTATCGTGGCTCTGTCCAACCCGCCGAAATTCATCAACACTAGATAGTGTTGATGAAAGAGAAGATTCTCTTATTTTGTAAGCCAAAGAAGTCTTGTCGTCAATGCCGTGGAGTCAATGTTGACAACTACGTCATCAACATCCGATCTTAATATTTTTACAAATATAGATCAGTAAATAATTAGGCAAGCTATATTTATGATTATGGTCGTATAGAATTTCCGCAAAATTTTCAACACTTTTTTGATGTGTAACATCTATCCGCTCGCTTTCTTGCAATTTGTGGGAGTGATTTCGTGAAATGGGACGGATGTGTGAAACAGGAAGTCGGGGAAACGCGCAAGCGCGCGCCTTTTTGTAAATTCTGTAATCGATATTAAGAACATGACATATTATTATATCTGAGATATTGTGTCATTTGACTATCAAAGGTCATTTTGATATGTCAAATGTCTTGCTAAGGGAATGAGGAGATGAAGGAGGAATGAGTATTCACTGCATTCTTTTTATGATATATTCTATATTCTATTTTCTATTGTAATATTCTCAGAACAATAACTAAAGCTATAGAAGGATGGCTAAAATAAAAATCGTGCAACTATGTTTAGTTCCGTTCTATCTTATGTCTAGAAAAGGAGGTTGGAGTGCGACAAATGGTTGACACTTAGTTTTTATTTTTTGTATTGTTATGTCAAACGGTCATCAGATAATCGGTGATCAAAAAAAATCTTGAGTCCTTTATAAAGTCACTCACTACATTACCTCAAATATGACGTCACAAATCTGGTGACACCTTTGCTATTTTAGTCCGGTTTCTATAGCTTTAGTTATTATTCTGAGGTAATATTGACTTCTACCCTTTCGTGTGTAATAGACTTTATCATTGTTTATTTTATAGTTATAAAATGATTTAATACTTGACCCATTTTTTTTCAGAATACAATGTTAAAATTGCTTATTACTAAGGTGAGATGTCAAATGTTACACATCATAGCAACTACTGTAAGGCTCGCTCGTCTCTTTTTTTTAAATTGTAACTTGTTCGCAATTAAATTTTTGTAAAATTATACATAACCATAATCGTAAATTTATATTGATCGATGTGGCAGTGATCCTTTTCTGAAAAGGCCATCAATCTATTATAAATTTTCAGAAAAATAATGAGGTCTTATTATTGTAGAACGAAGGGGAATTCAAGAAGTTAACGGCCAACCTTGATATTCTCGTGCGAGAAGTAGAAACAATATTGTAGGCAAAAACACAGTTAAAAATGTGCCAATCATCATTTTCAAATATTGTTCTGTCACTTCAATGTAATAAAACATCTCATACAGCCAAATCATCTGCAAAAAAATGAAACATCTTTTACGGATCTACTCGCGTTTATTTTACACAATACTTTTAATTACTTAATTTGACGACCTCCGTGGCCAAGTGGCTTGCACGCCGGACTTTGGGCGGCGCTAACTCTGAAGGCCGGGTTCGATTCCCGGTCGGGTCAATGTCGAAAACGAACTTTTCGATATTGTTTCGGGTCTGGGTGGTTGTGATCACAGAACAGTTATTCCGTGGTTGTGATATTGTCGTTGATTCTGATTTCCATAATACGAGTGCTATAGCTACTTACTTGGGATCAGAACAATGTATGTAATGTTGTAAAAAAAAAACTGTTTATTCTGACATTTCTCCCTGTGACCACGGACCCTGCAAAGAGTGTGTGTAGTGTTCGCGTAAACTTTAGAAAACAACATCTTCAAAAAGTTAATTTAGTTAATATAAGTTAACATAAAGAAGCACTCGCATTACAAAACAGCAATATACGATCGTAGGTATATTCTTATTATAAAAAACGAGGTGCTGTTCTATCGAATTATGAAAAAATACAAAGTCGAAAGTTACCCAGCGATTTGGCGTAGTACCTACTTGACAAAATTCATCGAACGTCGTAACAGTATCATCGCATTCAATACCGAGCAAATCCGCGCGCATAAGTGTTTTTATTCGGAGTCTTATTGCTTTCGTAGTCTTAAGGGGCGTATACTGACACCGTTTGAGTATTGCAAACGTTATTAAACAAACGAATAAACAGAACAGAAATTTACTGTTTGTGATTTCAAGCAACTCCCTGACTTACAAGATAAAGCGTTTGGGTTTAAATCGCGAAAAGTAGCTTTTGCATTGGATAATCTCCAGGTTTATTATGTTAAGCTGAGGCTTTACACGTCCCACTGCTGGGCTCACCTTCCCGTGTGAATATTTGTAAGGTTGGGCCATAACTCACCACTCAGGGTCAATGCAGGCCACAACCACAACCGTTAGCAACGGCTTAAGTGCGCATTGGGCATTGCGAGTAAAGCTACCTGCTTTACTTGCAATATTATGCTTTTGCAAAAGTGAAAGACTCTGTCTGCCTTTTACTTTGACTCCGTTGTATTCTCTACTACTTTGACTATAATGTTATTTTAAAAATTAATGGTGCTTTAATGATTTATCTTAATTAAAGCTTTTTATTTTGTATAAGTTAGTAACGAATCGGAATAAGAAACGAATATCAGAATTCGGTTGATTTCTCTACTACTTTTAAACTAAACTCTACCAATCCATAATGGGACCCCAGCGAGCACTGCACGCTCACGCTTCGGAAGTTCAAGGCGTACGTAGCGTGAATAGATCCGATACTTCACGCCTCAAACACCTTCGGAGTTCTCCACTGACTATATTGTTATTTTTGAAACACTTGTATTTTTATTTCCACGCAAAATAAGATTCTGTATTCAAGTGAGATGATTCGGTACAAATCACTTCGAACTTCTGCTGATCTCGAATGACGTATTTTTTAGTTATTTATAAATAGTTTGGTTTAGAAAAGTCATCGAGTGCAACCTTACTCGCGTTCTAAAGGGTACATATATAAAAAAAACAGTATTTATATAGTTACCTATTATATATGTGGTCATGTCAGTTGAAGCCACCAGAATCGTGTACAGTTTCGTGGTTTTCACTCCAAAACAAACTATTACAACAACCTAGCAGCGGTTTTCGGTTATGTTACTAATGTGACCTAGGGTGCGATTTTTAATGTCAATTGTGATGAGTTCTGAGTGATGTCGGTGATGGCATTTTCCAATATTTATGACGCTGTAAGGGATAAAAGAGCTGGACATTTGCTGAGTTTCTTGCCGGTTCTTCTCAGTACCTACAAGATCTAGCCCCGAGTAGACTTAACGAACCGATGGCATAGTGACATTCACAAGAGCTACTTGTAGCCTAAACTGAATAAATGGTTTTGAATTTTGACACTTAAATGTTAAAGTTTCAAAAGCGCTATCAGTCAAAAAGCAATATACTATAAAATAGGCAAACATCTGGTCAACTAATACAGCAATTAAATGGAGAGTTACCGTAATTAGTACATGCTCGCATCGAACCGCAGACAGATCCAATTACTCGCAGCTTTAAGAGGTCCGAAACAACCTCTTCCCTCGAGAGGAGCATTTCTTACCTCTCGTTAGATCGCTCGTTCCTTTACCTTCCATCATCCCCTTTACATAGTAATATAGGACGTAGGTAACCCTATGTCGAATAACTGAGCCTAATTAGTTTTAAACTCTTATTATCATTCGTTCATGTTGAGGACAAATTAGATCGCCTTACAAGGTGTAGACTTAGACTATAGTCTACACCTTTGAAGACAATCTTACTCGCCTTATTCTTATTATTATTAATACTTTAAATTATTAAAATTATAGAAAAATCATTGATTTTAATATAAATGCTACCAACCTTTATTCCCGTTCTGTAGTCTCTGCGGCGGGAGTTCTCAATATATAAATATGAATTGTATATCAGAAAGTGCAGGTTTTTTTTTTACCCGAATGTAAAAATGTTTTTTTAAAAACATTTTCTACTTATGCCCCTATTTATTAATTGATAATGTCTTAACAGTTAAGGTTTTCTTAAGGTTGTTGTCCTGTCCCAATCTGAAACCACTTAAATTAGTCTGTGCCCGATTTGTAACCCCAGACGTCAGGACTCACGAGTGCCAATTTGTTGAACCGAAAGACGGCCCTTGGACGAGGGTACTCGGTCCCACTCCTTGCTCCTTGTCACACGATAATTATAAAACTTACTTTAATATTGTATAACTATGAGGTTTGTATTGTAACCTATACATTATTACCTTTCTTTATTTTCCAATTACCAAGGGCATATTTATACGCTGTAAAAAAGGGAGAACAGAAATACCCTTACTAAGTTTCTGGCTGGTTCTTTTCAGTGAAAGGTCTCATTGATTTGTCTTTCGAATCGACGAGGGCATAATGACATTCATAAGTGCAAATTTTTGTAGCCTAAACTCAAGAATTCTGAAATTTGAATTTTATTGCACATCGCCTTGGTGGCGAAGTTTCTAAGCTCTCGGTTATTTACTTTATTAATCAATGGGGATATGATAGATAGATAAATTCTTTATTGCTCACACACAAATGGAAACAAAAGGAAAACAACAGTTAAACAAAAACTTAAAGCTAGTATATGGGCAAAGGCGGTCTTATCACTACATGCGATCTCTTCCAGACAACCTTTGGTTAGAGAATCCAAGAAAGAGATAGAGGAAGTGCGCTAACATTATTAAATAAATAAGTACAAATAATACCCTTCATACACATACATACATATTTAAATTAAATATATACTTATATATAATAGACATTAAAAAAAGACTATAACATGTTACTAGCAGATGACTCAATTAGTAAATGCTTGTGCAGTTTGGATTTAAAGGTGGAAAGTTATTTAAAATGACGGATTTCAGGCGGTAGTTGGTTCTAAAGGACTTTGACAAAGGAAAGGAAGCTTTGACTGTAAAAGAGTCCTTAAATATCCAGATCGAGTAAAAGGAGGCTTTAGAACATTATCTATATTTGACCTGAGATCCCGGTTGTGATCCACCCCGAGAAATCGGAACATCGGACACTTGCCCTCGATCGCACTCGATATGATTCGCCTTTTTGTAACAAATGTCAACGACATCATCTTTCTTCCTCTCCCAATGCCTCTGAGCCAGATCCTTGGCGTTTTTTTATAGTTAAGACAACTGGTGCAGCGTGAAAACAACGCAGTCATCCTCATCCTACCAGCACTCAAGGTGCCTTTCCACGCCTCGTTTGAAGGACCATTATATCATAGGAAGGAGGGAAAACGTCTTCTTCTTCGTCTCGTTCTTCTCATCCAACTGCTGCCAGCCACTTTCACTTTAACATCGGCCCACCGCGCCGGAAGGCATCCTACACTACATTTGCCAAGTCTTTACTTCAGAACACAAACAACAGAACAGAACCTGCTTCAGCGGTTAAGTATGGGTCCTATGGCTAATATGACTAGCCCATTGCGACTTCGGCTTGCTTACCAACGAGCTGAATAAAAATATTATGAACAGCCCTACCAAATAGGGTATATACAGACAACAACGAAAGACGCTGATCACTTTAGACTTTATCAAAACGATTAGAAAATCTAAAAGGCGCTTGTCAATTACAAGCTAAGTTAATATAACATGGTACTAAAGTCTTCAGCAACTTCCGTTACGGACTTTAACAGAGCTCGGAGTCAAATCCGAGATGTATGGCTCCAACCGCTAGACTACAGGGGTGGTTTACATCTTCCCTATATGCTTGCCCCTTGCGACACTTACAGCAACATACGGAATAGTACTGTTAAAATTATTTCTATTCACTACTTATTATTAATATTATAAGCTAGTTTTATTCTTATTATTGCTACGTCTTTGAAAATACTCGGATCATAAATAAGATTCATTTGAATGAAACTTAAGATATCGGAAGGTCGTTGCCCCGAGACGAGAATCCAAAACTGCTTTAATTAATTTCTGCTCGATTTCAACCGCAAACAAGACGATTCCATTAAACGAGTAATAGATTCTCGATTCTCTTAACTGACGACGATTCTTGGCTGGTCAAGGGTGCTCCAAACAATTAGACTTTATATAAACGAGAAATAATATATTACATCGGGAACAATGCTAAGTAGCTTGTTGTGGGTGCTAACCAATATCTTGAGTTTTGTGTTTTTATTTGTGTTCTTGTCTGTTTGTATCCTCACAAGCAATGCTTTATGAATTCTTTATCTCAACTTTATACCGAACGTGATTCCTCATTAAAGTTAAGTTAAGTTAGGATGAACCTAATAGTTAAGTGTTATTATTTTAATTTTAATTATCCTCGTACTCCGAGGTCTTAATTTTCACGCAAGTTTTTGCTAAGCGTTAAACAGTTTGATTTAAGTACTATGTGTGTGTTTACATGTTTATTATTAAAGGGCTGTGATTCAAGAAGTCGTTGAAATTACGAGATGTCATCTTTAGATCGATATTCCACCTATCCGTAAGAAGCGATTTGCTTTACATATATTTCCACAAGCGAATGTAGGAATGAGACTCCTTACCGGCAGCTATGTTTACCATTTAACTTTAGCTGTAAAGCAGTAGCTAACCCGGCCGGCGTTCTTATTACAAACTTTACTACTAACCAAATATTGAAGCTAGGTATAGTCAACAGTGAAATTGCTTTACCACCTTAGAAGTGAATTTTGTTTAAACAACAAGTTATATTTTTGTTTAAAAGACCAAGTGACAGATACGTTGTGTCATTATTGCCAATAAGCCTTAGCAAAATTTTATTGTAATGGAAGTTTTTGTCACAAGTGATAAAGCAATTTCATGTCTTTGGTTTTTCTTAAAAAGTGCTTTTGTTGTTAAATTAATTTGTCAGTGCATTGGCAGAATTATGGACTAATATGGCAGAATGAAATAGAGTAATTCGGAAAAGAGCAGTGGTTTTTATTTCATGTAGGCAGTGAAAACAAAGTACCCTTCTAAGACCGCTAGGTCAAATCACTACACCACAGAACAGAGGCATGGACACATGGCCCAATTATCCCGTGAACTACATGAACAATTGTTAATTTGAAAGGCCTCAACCCAGCAATGGAACGTTCATATGCTGATGATAACGTACGTACTGTAGAGCTTTAAAGCTCTACCTATAATAAAAAGGCGGTAATAAATAATAACTTATATTTTCTCAGAGATCGTGTTACAATATTTAGCCCTACGCGTCTCGGCTGGCTGACACCGAATCTGTCTTCATCTGTTTTGTTCTATTGATTTCTTGCGACGCGTTTCTTTTTCGACTCAAGCCACGTCGTGTGCCATAGAGCTGCCCGAGCAAGGAGACCCGATTACCACAGGTACTTTAGTGATCGGGACTGCTTGGAGGCGCGGACCTACTGGCAGCCGTCGCGTTCTGAGTTTGAATGAAATAAACGACACGCGGCGGAAAAGAAGGACGATCGACTTGAACATCATCCGCGGGAGCGGCGACGTCTTATTAATTATTATGTTCATGTTTTTCTGTTAATACCAATATAATATTAATCGCTCCAAGTGTTTCTCTCTAACCTGCTACGCTACTCCCATTTTAAGTAAAGGCCCGTCAGGTCTTTACAGTACACACACCTAGACCACCACTACCACAAAATAAAAAGACAGACAGAGACATTTCAGGGCAGTCGTCCATACTGTACTTAGCCATGTCCTTTCCTCAATAGACTTTGAACTTCATGAATATGGCATAACCGCCTCTGTGGTCTAGTGGCTAAGACCACCGGTTTAGACCCAGAGGTCCCGGGTTCGATTCCCAGCGGGGGGTACATGTTTGTGTACTCGGTTTGGTTAGTGGTAGGGCTCGTTTGTCCGCCTGGCTAGCTACCACCATCTTATCTAAATATGTCGCCATAACATCAATGTTTGTAGCATTGTTGTGTTCCGGCAGCTAGGGATAAGATAGCTAGTGCCTCATTAGTTTAGGATTCCGGGTGAAGTGCGCTTCCATCATTGGCCTTATCATCACTTAACATCAGGTGAGATCAAGGCACTGTGCTTACCCGTTAATATAAAAAAAAAGATAAAAAAGTTGAACATTTATTGAAGATTTTGACAGGATACCTAGGTTGATGTGCCGGCGTCTGCACACGTAAAAACTCACCCTGATTATGCATTGCAAACCGATCCGCCATGATCAGCTTTTCCTTTCGCCCTTTTTCGCATATTTCCCCGTGATTAAAGCGTAATCAGCGTCGTTTCGCCATCCAGGTGCCAAACCTAATTTGAATGGGGCAAATTCATTCATTCACCATACATTAGCATAAGCGGCGGCGCTTATTAAATTTGTAGCGACTTCAAAATCAGACTCGCGCTGTAAACATTAATATTGAATGTACCTATGTACTAAAGCTTCAAAGACGTTGTAGACTTAATTAGAATTTTAAATTGTTATTCGTCATTAACGGCGAATGCTTGCTTCTTCAACGGAATACCGGGAAACAAACGACTGTTTTAGTAGAAAACGTTATGCGAAGCTTAAATTTAATGTAGTAGAGTAGTAGCTTGTAGAACAAAAACTTTCCCTGTAGTGCTGTAGTAACTAAATAAATATTTTGAAAGTTAAAATAAACATTATTATCTCGAAAATTAAGAAGAAATCTAATTTAAATATCTATCTAGATACTACTTGATTGATTATACGCAAAATACAGATGGATAATTAGAATATATTTTTGAATAATTAAACTTATTAACTTATATGTGAATGGAACTTTTTGTTCAGCAGTAAGTAGGTATATTTCGATCAATTGAATGCTGGCTGGTGAACATCAAAACTGTTGAATGAAAACACGAAAATGAAAACTACGATTTAAAAATCGTATCGCAAAGCCGCAAGCAAACAAAACACTATCGCATAAACAAAACACTAACGTTCCACGTTTTCGCACGTTCCATCATTACGAAGTTTTTATTTCTCTTTTATAAAACAAAAAAGAGGTTGGATTTATTATGCTAAGCCAACTCCCGTAGACGCACAACTTACAGTTAGCCCGCAAAACTTTTCAGTCATAATAACCGAGGGACGGTAGGTACTCACTCATTTTTAACGCTCCTTACTGTATTAAACACTTTACAGAAGTTTTAATTTCATTATAAATATTACGGTTGGTGAAAATTTGCAATAGTTTCATTTCGAATTTGGCTACTAGTTAGTAAAATATGTTAAACTGTGGAGTGGCGTTGGAAATTGTTAATTTATTTGACTTTCGACAATTAAGGTTGTATTGTAGATAACGTTTTATTAAAATCTAATATGAAATAAAATTTTGTCTTCTCGAAGAGAATGAAGGCGCTTCGGTTGGTGTTGGGGTTTGTATATCAAACTCCAAAAGTCAAAAGTCCGCCAATTTAGCTTTCCACCTTAAGTCTGTCACCATAAAATTATTAAGATTACCTATAAGTATAAGGTTATAATTATGGTCGGTGTTGATGACGTAGTTGTCGACATTGAATAAGGCTCCTTTGGCTTACAGATTATAAGTAGATAGTGTTGATTAATTTCGGCGAGTTGGATAGTGCCACGATAGCATAGTTAGTAGCGCACCTGACCCGGAGTGTCATGATGTGCGTGTTCGAATCACGCTCGTGGAATTTTTTCAACGCTTTATCTTTTTTAGATTAGGTATAACATTATTATCATGGACTAATAATATAATATTATTAATTGTTGTACTCAGCGTCAGCGGCAAAATAGCTTGTTCCTTAGTATGTATGTATGTATGTATGTATGTATGTATGTATGTGTGTATGTATGTATGTATGTATGTATTTATGTATGTATGTATGTATGTATGTATGTATTTATGTATGTATGTATGTATGTTTGTACCTATGTATGTATGTTTGTATGTATGTATATATGTATGTACCTGTGTATGTGTGATAAAGGGTAAAAGGTACGTTTTTTTTTTTATATATTAAAAGGAGGCAAACGAGCAGGTGGGTCACCTGATGGAAAGTAATCACCGCCGCCCATGGACACCCGCAAAACCAAAGTAATCGCAGATGCGTTGCCGGCCTTGAGGAAGGAGTTGGATCTTGAGGAGGGAGTAGGAATTGGGAGGGGGGAGGGGTGAGAGATGGGCCTCCGGTACTTTCACTCACCGGACGAAACACAACAGCAACGAGTGCCATTGTTTCACGCCGATATTCTGTGAGAGGGTGGTATTACGCCGGGCGAGCCAGCCCATTTCGTGCTGCAACGCAGCGTGGCTCTACCACTCAGCGTACGTAGTTTTACTTTGCCTCTTATTCCCTAATACAGTCCACCTTTGCCATTTCGCCTCCTTCCGTAACACTTTATACTCGTATAAATGGCATATGGATCAACATTAATTGAAGAAAGGAGATGTTTAATTTTGTATGGAGGAAATAACCTTGTACACAATACCGAAAGATAGCTAATGTATGAAATAAGCTTAATCGAAATGATTTTCTTCAAATAAATGAATAGTTTTCACGTCAGAATTATCTGAAACACTAAAATAAATCAACTTTCGTGATGGCAGCAGTATTCTGCCAATGTCAAGTAGCTGTCAAAACAACGTACTTATGTCTTTCATTTTCTTTTTACATTTTTACATAAAAACGATAAAGCGTATTGAAGTACTTATTACTTATTTTAACCAAATAAATGTATTTTTTACATTTTTTTAGTAAATGTAGGTACAGGGTCTTGGCATAAAATTAAAGATCTCCTTTGTCAGTTTTGGACAAGTTGATGCGCAGGCGTCTCTACAACAATTGTTATTGATCAGATTGTAAATAACACTATGCAAGCTCTCGACCAGAGTGTGCGTTTCGGAGCGCTTGTATGAAGTTGCCGCACTCTCGTTCACTCTGTCTCAACTCCCTGGGCAATAAATGGTAAGATGAAAGTCAAGCGCTAAAATAATAGTAAATTTAAAAAACTATATATTATTCTTGCGTACCTTTTTTATAGAGTAGTCATAGTTATTAAAGCATCCTTCGATCCAAATCTCATAAGGATTAGATTTTCGATAGGATTTTTAAGTAGGTACCATTTTATTTTATATTTTTTTTTACAGAGTAAGACTGCCGATTCTTTTGGCTTACTCAAGTAATATTGTTTAATATATGACAGTACAGAAAATAATAAAACCTAAATATTTTTAAAATACAATAAAAAAATTAAACGCCTACCCGACCCAGCCAGGAATCGAACCTGGGTCTTCCGTAATCCAAACGGGTGCACTGACCGCTATGCTACCGGCAAGGCTGACGTAAGCGCTGAATTTTGTCACTGCTTTTTGATTTTTGATTTTGTAATAAAACATATTCAAAAAGCAAACCTAGAACAAAATCAGAAAATAATATGGAAACACTTTATATGCTATACCCTCATAGCAATCTTAATAAAACTTGCAAGGGAAACCTTTAAACTTGCTCATAACGGTTCAATTGAATTCATTTGAAAACGTTTCAGTTTAATTGAAATACAAAGTTCAGTCGTCTCGAAACTTTATTAAACCAAAGTGTGGTTAGACTTAAATCTAATTCAGCGTTATTTATGAGCCTCAGATCCATTCTCGAATATTAGCTGATAGTTGAGAATAAAATGGCTCGTTCAATTACGACATATTTTGATTCGCATTATTAATTCAACGAGTTATAGCTAACAAAGGGATTTAATTAACGGCATCGATGTCGTCCCTCCCTTTAGAATAGTTTCTACAAGATTTCGGTAACTATTTGTTTAAATGTGGTACAATTCATAGGCAGAGGCGGCAGCGGGTAAGAAATATTTTTAATTCAAA
Organism: Eudonia lacustrata; assembly: GCA_947562085.1. Taxonomy (NCBI): domain Eukaryota; kingdom Metazoa; phylum Arthropoda; class Insecta; order Lepidoptera; family Crambidae; genus Eudonia; species Eudonia lacustrata. The sequence goes on from OX387317.1 coordinate 17,489,756, forward strand.
TTGAATTTAATTGAATACCGGAATTAACAAATCAAATCAAATAATTTCTTTTTCACACTGTAACTTAGATAAGGGTTTTAAAAAAAGCATAAAGATATTAAGGGGAGCAGTGAAACAGTGGCAAAAGAGTCACTGGCTCAGCATGTGTCACGGCAATAGCAAAGCCATCGCCATGACGCTTATTTTCAGACGGAGGCCGAGTTGCATTCGTACTACAAGTATTACAGTTGTTCCATGCATCAATGGATTGTATAATAAAATTAATAATATTTCAAATATGATAAAATGAAAATAAATAATTAGTAATTAAGTCACACTTCAGTAACATTTCATATTATTCTAATTGCAATTTTGTGTGCCATAGATCTCCGCAAAGTAACGCCTGATTCCATTAATTAACACATTTAATGTTAAAAATGCTTGTAGCATGCATGTTTATAACATAGCTTCTGATTTCGATCTTTGATATTGTAATATTTTCTTGTATATAATACAAAATCTTATTTATCACTTAGTGTGCTGGGTATATTATAAATATAAGGTTAAAAATATGATTAACGGTTTTATGACTTTCATAGATCTTCGGAAAGGAGCATGGTCTACTTTATTATAGTTCTTATTAACTACTTGCGCGAGTCATCATTTTCGGTCATCAAATAGGCACTTCAATTGTGTTAGGTCGGCTAGAATGGGCTAGATAAAAACATCTATATCTTATAAGTTTTTTATGGGTTAGTATGTATAAGAAGTCTAGTAATAGTCACTGCTTACCTCATCGCTTAGCTAGTCTCATAACAAAGCCAATATAAAACTGCCGCTTCATTCAATAAATTCTTTATGTGACAAGTTAGAAGTAACAGTCACTAGAAACTAGTCATCAAACAATTATAACAGTAAACGCGATGAATCTATGCAAATTGTTTTATGACGTGTCAAAAGTATCAGTTGGATGAATTACGAGTATAATTATTGCGTTCACTACTAGTGTTTCAAGTCACGCAATATGCAAAACAATGGGTGTTCGTGATTGCAATCAGAAACATCGAATATCTGGTAAAGTATTACATCTAATACACAAGGGTTATCCATCGATAACCCTCAGAATAATAACTAAAGCTATAGAAACAGGACTAAAATAGCAACACAAATTCATCAGTTCGCACTATTTTAACTAATGAACCTAGGTGATGTATTGGAAAGAGATCGATTGTCCCTTTTCATTCGTTATTTCCAGATTTGTGAAACGAACTGTCAGCTTTTAAATCAATGTATTTCTGATTTTGGCCGGGCAAAAGGACTCAAAATTTTATTTTTCTGATGACCGAATGACAAAAAATAAAAACTAAGTGTCAACCATTTGTCGCACTCCAATCTCCTTTTCTAGCCATAAGATAGAACGGAACTAAACATAGTTGCACGTTTTTTATTTTTACCTTCCTTCTATAGCTTTAGTTATTGTTCTGAGGGATAACCTTGTCGTTTAGAAAGTTTGAAGGAAAATGTTTGAATACTCTGAAAAGCTTTCTTTCATGTCACTGAGCTGGCGAACTAGCATACAGAACATCTTCATCTAAGTCTGTCGACATAACAAAAATGTCAGTAGCATTGTTGTGTTCCGAGTTTACGGCAGTTAGGCGCCGGCTAGCTACCACCAACTTATCTAAACAATATGTCATCATCAGCTCATTTTGTGTCCCCACTGCTAGGGCACGAGCCTTCCCTATGGATGGCTATATAGGGAGAACGGGCTATAAACCACCACGCGGGCCCAGTTCGGATTGGTGGTTGCTAACGACTGCTATTTCAACCGGGACAAACGGCTTTACGTGCCTTCCGAAGCACGGAGGAGCTCGTGATGATATATTTTTGGTCACCCATCCGATGCCCGGCCTTTGCGAAAGTTGCTTAACCTCAATACGTAGCCAGTGCCTCAGTTATTGAGGATTCCGGTTGAAGTGCGCTTCCTTGGCCTTATCATCACTTATTATCAGGAGAGATGACGGCACTGTAAAAAGGCACGGCAAATGTAGATATAGCCACTTCTTTAGAGTTGATTGTTCCAGGTGAAGAGCGCTTCTCTTCAGCTTTATCATCATCTACTAAAATAAATGAATTATCTATCTATCTACTATCAGGAGAGAAAATGGTCAAGCGCTATCTCCAGCGGTGTTTATCTGTTACGGAAAGTGTGCTGATGTAATGATGTATGATAGGAAGGGCATTTTCCAATATTTGACGTTGTAAAAAAAGGGAAGAAAAAGACTTGGCTGAGTTTCTTGCCAGTGTTTCTCTGAAGGTACGAAGTCTCTCACTCTGTAGACTTACGAACCGATGGCGTAGTGACTTTCATGAGAGCTCAAATATAGTTGGGCTAAACTCACAGACATTACTTGCAAAATAGTCAGGCTATTCAAAAATGCAAGCCTCGACTCTCGTCACATAATCTAATATGTAATTAATACTATTACTATCTTTTATGTACATACAACATGAACCAGTAAAAATTATGATGAACATCTTTATTACTTTAGATAAAAGATCATAAGTCTAGATTAAGTTCGAAAAATAAGAAATATCTAAAGAACTTGCAAAAAGCAGATCTGTGCCTAAAATTAATAAAACACTTGGAATTTCGAATTTTGGTCAAAAACAAAAGAATTCTGATATTTAATTTTACTATCTCTATTTGAATCAGGATCACTTGGACCAAACGGCGAAGTGTCAGGGGCACCACTTCCTTGCGGTGACCGAGGAGAAATTCGCCGAGTCCGAACGACTGCGGTCAAGCGGAGGCGTTAAATTGACTGACGGCTAAAGAAATCCCTCGGGCGATCCACGCTTCAAGTGACCGTAGAGACCCCCATAGTTAGACACGCCCGAAGATATGAATAAACGGGGAGAAGATAAAGGGTTGATTAATTAATAAATGGAGTGGTTTAGATGATAGACAATTATTTCTAATAGTTTTTGCTTAATATGAGTCGGTATTTGTAAAAGATTAATATTTATATTATTCTGTATTAATAAAAATCAATTGCTACATGTATGTCATAGCATTAGAAGAACATTTTTAGCATTTTTTTAGCATTTTTGAGAACGGCTTTGGCTGATTTATTTTTTGTTGTGTTCCTAATTGTCAGGACTGTCTTTGTATTAAAAAAAAAAACAGTTTTCAACGGGATACGGGTGTCCACTGAAGCGGACGAAGCCGCGGGCGAGCCATTAGTTTTATATATAAACAAGAAGAGCTATAGATTTTTTTATTTTTTTTGAGTAAGCACATGACCTTTTAGTACTGATAAGGCTGAAGGTCTTATCTCTAACTGTCGGAACACAACAATAATACTGTAACACTTATATTATGGTGACATATTTAGATAAGATGGTGGTAGCTTGCCAGGCGGACAAACAAGCTAAAAAAAGTGGCTAAAATTGGTATCCTAGCGTTCTAGGCGTCTCTAGTATCTGATTACCTCCAGAATTATACCGTCGAACTACATGTGGAGACGACTATAGAGAAATCCCATTTTTTTATGTAACGCCGCAGCTTGCGAGTTCGTCATGTTAAGCCACTTTCGCAATGACGGGTCACCGTACCATCATTATCAGCATCATCATTTCACCCAAAAGACGTCTACTGCTGGACAAAGGCCTCCTCCATGGATCTCCACAACGTTCGGTTTAGTGCTACTCGCATCCAGCAGCTACCCGCGACCTTCACCAGATCGTCGGCCCACCTTGTTGGAGGAATGCCTTCACTGCTTCTACCGGTCACCGTATGGCTGGCCTTATTAAAACAGCTCCTCCGTGCTTCGGATAGTCGTTCATCATCATCATCATCATCATCTCAGCCAAAAGACGTCCACTGCTGGACAAAGGCCTCCCCCAATGATCTCCACAACGACCGGTTTTGTGCTGCTCGCATCCAGCAGCTTCCCGCGACCTTCACCAGATCGTCGGTCCACCTTGTTGGAGGCCTGCCCACACTGCGCTTTCCGGTACGCGGTCGCCACTCCAGGACTATCCCGCCCCAGCGGCCGTTAAGACTGTTTAACTCAGCCGTATTTGGCTGCGTGGTAGGCTATGATCCGATATCCCTATAGAGGCATATCACCAGCAGCAACCAGTACTGAGACGGTCATAGACTGATGATGCTAGAATAAAGAATACAAAAAAAATACTATTCTAATATATGTCACCTGTAAAGACTCAAAAATTAAAATAAAAAATATTAAAAATGGAATTTTATTTTAGTGAGGACTATGTACCTACGGATGTTCTTCTCCCCTTGTACCTTGACCTAACTATCTGGATATTTTTTGCCAACCCATCCCACTTTTTCACCCGTAAGTAGTTCTGCCGACAGGACTACTCAACAGAACAGGTGGGAATAGACTGCTGCTATGAGATTGACGTGTCTTTGTGGGTCTGAAGTAGGTATTTGATTTTAGGTAGACAGGATTTGGATGAGGAAGGCACAGGATCGAAGGAAATGGAGTGCATTAGAAGAGACCTACACTCAACATTGGGTAGATAACGGTTGAGAAAGAAGAAGTAGAAGACAAGATTTTAAAGGTAAAGTAGAGTATAAAAAATATATCTTTATTGTTTGCTTCGTGCACGTATCACGTATATCTTATCATAACAATGTCCAAAGAAAAATGTAATAGACATACATACGTATACACGTCTCAGAATAATAATAGTTATTGCACAATCCATAGAGTATTTTAATTACTTCTTTTGCCGTTCTCTCCATAAAGAAAATTGTATACACTAGGTTCTCTCTTCAATCAATTATAACGATATGAGTGTATGACAATCGCAAAGTAACTTGTTTAAGACAATTAAAGTGACGTATGTCATTAAATATTGTTCGGTTAATGCAAAAAACATATAATATTTTAATGTTATCGTAAAGTGTTCTTTTAATTTAATAATTAGTAGGTATTACGACTTAAAAAAGGCCAAAGTGTACAAAATGAAGAAGTAAGTTCGAGAGTCTCATAGGTCATCTCATGCTTTTCTCTACTGATCCTGACGACTGACATTTATTCATAATTTTTCAGGTGGACACCAACTCCAAAGAAAATGGCTACAAGTAACTTAAATAAAAATAATTTGCCATTTCAAAGTCAGTACAAAGCTAAACCATACGAAAGAACTACAGAGAACTTTGGACTAAGTAATCCCTTTTATATACCTAATCATAAAAAAATTTTTTTCAAAAGTAAAAAGTTAACAAGGCAAAAGTCCGTGCCATTCATTATGTCAGAACCTCGCACTATTTGTGACATCGATAGCACCTTCTTTAAATGTATAGAAGGCAGACCACTGCGTCAAATTAATGATATCAAAGTTTATATGCGAAATATTAGAGACATTACTCTTTTTAAAGCAAATGCGGCATATTTAAAGGATCAAATAATACAAATAGACACATCTATTGTTAGTGAACTGCAAGAGTATAATACAATTGAAGAGTTATTCAACAGTTGCATAGATAGTTTTACAAGATTTGCCAAAGATAGTTATGACAAGGCTAAAACTGTTCAAAAGGAATCAATTGAATTAGAAAAGCAATTAGGCAAAGTAGAAGAAGAATTGGAATCACTTAGTTTCGAGTACGTAGCACTACGTAACAGGCTTGAAGTCATAATTGTAAATTTTGAAGTACTGTCAAAGTACCGGCAATTCCTTAACATGTGGGCGCCATCTTCATGGCTTGCCGAAAATTATGAGGTATCACACAAACATTTTATTTTTGAGAGTGATTCTGCTGAGATTAATATGACTCGAGCATCTATTGCTGTATATAAAAGTTCCGTTAACGAGCTTAAAAATTATAAAGCTATGTTATATTTTACGAATCCAAGACAGTTAATGTTGGTGTTTGAAAACATATGCCAACAATGTTTGACGTATATGGGTATTAATGTTTTGACCTCCAACATAATATCATCCGTACTTAAACGCAGAGATTATTTGAAAATACAAATGGCGAAGGAAATCAATGAAATGCAAGATTTAGTGGAAGCGTATAGTAGCTATGTTAAATTTATTGAAAAGAAAGAAGAATTTTTAATAGTAAAATTTACAAACATTTTGATAAACGATTTCCAAACACTATTCTCTTCATACGGTGCTAGCAAACTGTTCACTTGTCTTCAGTTTACAAACACCCAGGTATTTCAAGGTCCAGAAGATCCAAAAGATAGTTTGGTTACAATGATGTCATACTTGGAGAGACATTACGTAGAATTGACTTCTGCTTTAGATTACTTAAACCAAGAAGTTGTGAAGAAGGCAACTGATGAATTTTTCTTCCAAGACTTGAAAATGATGAAGATGGCTCACCAAGCTCAAAGATCTTTAAGAGAATGTGATATATTAAGCAAAGCGCTAAATGCAAGTTTTGAGCCACCTAGGCGGATCTTTAAAAAAAAAGTGCGAGTTATATATTAAAAGCTCTATCATCATTTTTATCATCTCAGCCAAAAGACGTCTACTGCTGGACAAAGACCTCCCCCAAGGATCTCCACAACGGCCGGTTTTGTGTTGCTCTCATCCAGCGTCTTCCCGCAACCAGATCGTCGGTCCACCTTGTTGGAGTTCTGCCCACACTGCGTTTTCCAGTACGCGGTAGCCACTCGAGAATGGTTCCGCCCCAGCGGCCATCAGTCCTGCGAGCAATGTGCCCAAAAACCTTTGTGTATGTTCGCATATAATTATTTTAATTGAAATGCTAATGTAAATGGGTCTATACAATGAAGGGTACATATTGCACTCAAAGGATTCCGAGTGAGTACAAATTACGATTGCAAAATACAAACCAGTAATTACACACTGTTTTCTATTTATGAATGCTAATAGCTTTATTAAAACGCCTTGAGATATTTCAAATGTCTTGACTTTTGCGCATTATGCTTTGGGCGGATTATTCCAAATGTAATTAACATAAGTTAGAGCGCGGGTGATTCCGCGTTCCAGCTTCGTATTACTGTAGCGTCCTGTGGGATTGGAGCTGTGGGTATGAAAACAGTGGCGAGTATGAACGGGATTATTGCCATGTTTGTTGTTCTGTCTGAGTATCCGATATTTCGGCACTATTGCGGGTGGGTGATTTATGAGCAGAAAAAACGATCTACGCTCTTCCTTAGTCGTTTTTGGCGCTCGACACTCGTACCACTGTCTTCTAAGTCACTATTCACTCGAACAATCCCGTTAATAATATTATTTTTCTAATGTAAGTGACAATGATAGTTTAAAGAGTTATATTCAATTGAATATTTTGCTAAAGATTTGGTCCGTTGTGTTGCCTTTAACGCTGTTTTTACCCGACTACGTCAGAATGAGGGTTATGTTTTTCGAGTGTATGTATGTATGTTGTCGCAGACGGGGACAATAATCAACCAAGCGGCCGCCGCCGCCGTGGCTAGTTCAATTACATCCGCATTCTCTTTGGTTGGTTGGTGATTGTACCCGCCTGCGACAACTATCAATATTCAATGTATTTAAGTATAAATACTCATTTATTATAGATTTTATTATTTAAGTATAGGTATCGTACAAGAAAATATTTCACGTTGCATTCAACATTGCTTAAATGGAATTCTAGGATCGTACTTAGAGCTTGTTTTTTTGTTCTTTTCAGTTTTTTCTCTTTGCAGTTATTTTTTATGTTGGTCCGGTTTTTACGAGTATATTATTGTTTTTTATATAGTTGTTTTAGCAGTCGGGTTTTTTTAAAGGTCAAGGTTCTAGCATCACCGATGAAACTAGGATGATACATAGACTTGCTAAGATTGTTTATCTTTTTAATAAAAAAAGAATTGGTATAGACCACAAATGCAAATAGAGTTAGCTAAAAACTAAGTGTGTTCATCAATATTGTAATTTTATAAAATATATCTTACATGGTCTTGTTGCTTTATCGATATTAATTAAAATAAGAGCCAGTGGTACGTTCAATGTTGTAAAATTTTTCCTAATTATTGTCAATATGTGCAAGAAGATGTAAGCCATTGTCACTTGTTATATAACTCCGTATGTATTCAAAACTTCATATAATTTTGTAAATGTCGCCACTTCTATATAAAGCTGTGCGGTTTTTTGCGCCCGTTCTTCTGCACAGCTAAAGACGTCCTGAATGGGTTGTAGGTAAAATATTTTGAGACGATTCCAAAGCGCTTATCTATCTAATAACTTTACTTGAATAAAGATTAATTTCATTTTATTTAATTTCTATTAAAAAAAACATTTTGATTTTTAAATAACTTCCTCAGTTATAGCTGTCATAATAATGAGTTTTAACCAAGTTGTTAAACAGTTTTTTTTTCTCTTATTCCGCTGTTTCTACATTTACGCTAACTCAATAACCGCGTCCTGTCCGTTTGCTCTCATGAATACCTTACCATAACAGACGTGGAACCAGCCCCGTAAAAGCAACAATGGAAATTTAATCTTGATTCTCGATGTAAATATAACGTTCTAAAACTGGCGTGGGTGCGATAGAAAGGTTTTTGCCATATTTTGGCTGATATAAAAATATATTTCAGAGATACGTAAATAAGCGAGATGTAAAAAAAGAAGTAGCAAAATACAAATAGAAAGCCGAAAGTATCCTATAATGGTGCATGAACATTAATCGGCACTCAGCTGTTTTGAAGATTCATTTTTATTTTAACACAAATGTTTTTTAGTAGTGCAAAATGATACACCTACCTATATTCTTATGTATTAACTCTCATGTGTATAATAATATAACAAAGTCGTTGTTGGTTATTTTTAAGTTAATTTCAGTCATTACCCGTGGTCCCGGTGGGTCGACCCTATTGAAAATGATGAATTCATAACCAATACACTCATGGATTTAATTACTATTGAAATATCAGTTGGATACTCATTAGAAATGTTAAGATAGGCACTAGATTTAATATTTCCAACCTAAAGTACCAGGCTACCATAAGTCATAACTATGCAAGAGATTGCTTATTAATATAAAATAATATTATTATAATCTTTGCTATACATATAAGTATTTATAAGACTTTATTATTCTTTTATATTAATATGCAATCTCCTGCATAGTTATGGTAGCCTGGTACTTTATGTTGGAAATATTAAATCTAGTGCACTAAAAATATTAATATTTGTTTTTTTCGGGTCGACCAACCGGGACCACGGGTAATGACTGGTTTATTTTATGTAAAAGTGATGATTACTTTTAGTTGGTCAAAGAGTGACCAATATGTGAAGGGAAGACAATATGCTGTAGGCACCTATTTCTGACAGTAGGTAATAATCATAGATCGGAGTAGGTAGAGCTATTTTATGTACTTGCCATATGATAGAATAATATGGATATTCCCCGAATGAATGTGAAAGCATACACTTCCTATAAATATAAGGACGGGTTTAAGGATAGTTAAATAAAAAGATAGAAACTTGATTAATTAAACCACATATATTTTTTATGTAACAATTTTTTATATTTATACAAGAATCAAATAATCGAATCCCGCAGTATTAGTCGGAATCTCGTGAAATATCCATATTAACATCAATGTTTGCGGTCAATGAACCTAAATAGCTCTACCTACTCCGATCACTGGTAATAATAATAAAGGAGAAAAGAAATGACATTGCTGAGTTTCTTGCCAGTTCTTCTCAGTAAAAGGTATCTCGCCGTAGATTTACGCACAACTTAATTATATACTTAACTAAATAAAATATAAAAAAAATAAAAATTTGTTTTAATTCGATAAATAAAATTTTAAGAAGAGAAAGTTAATGACAATCTTCGCCTAGGTGGCCGAGTGGCAAAGCGCTCGGTCCGATACCCGAAGGTCCTGGGTTCAATTCTCAGTTCGGGCAAATGGCGAATTAATTATCTTAACATATCAAAATCAGCATATCATACTGATTTTAAAGAAGTTTAATTCGCTTCTTTTCCGTAGTCCCATTGGATTTTCCATTGATGGGACGATGGAAAAAATCATTTAACCGAAGACCCGTTAGCTTATGGGACCACGGAAAATAGTTTTAACTCCAGTATTGCTTTTCCATGATGCCATTAATAGAGACGTAACTAGGTATATGAAAAAATAATAATACTTACTAAAATCAAACAACTTTTTAATAAAATAATACAAAAGAATACATGGGAAATTAAAAAAAATAATTATATATATATATATTTTTTAATTATTTATATTAATTTTAGTACCGATGTAATATTGAGGATTGTTTTTTAAGGGTACCTAGAATAAATGATTTTTCTATCTACTTACTTCGTACTTTATCTCAGTAGAAATATGTGGAAATAAAATGTCAATGTATCCCCCCTAGTAGCTAAATGTGGAAAAAAATCCTATCTTCCCTACCAGTAGGGATAGACCAGTAGGGATATGTGGAACAGGCGGGGCAAAGTGTGTTTTGGATTTTTCGATGCATAGCCCGGGTTTGTGATCACCAACCCCATTTGGCAAGCGTGGTGATTACCCCATACCCATCAATTACTGTGATGACTTGATTTCAATGACGGAGGCTTTTGCCCAACTGTGGGACAGTTTTAGCAATAGCTGTAATTTGTCTTAAACCGAATCTGTCTTAAACAGAATCTGTCCTAAGCCGAATCTGACCTAAACAGAATCTGTCCTAAACCGAACAACTCCTAGAGATAAGATAGCCAGTGCCTCAGTAGTTGAGGATTCTAGGTGAAGATGCGCTTCCACCTTCGCCTTACTATCCCTTAACATCAGGTGATATGAAAGCCAAGTGCTCACCCTGATGATATTTAAAAAAAAGACAATCTTAAGCAATAAGTACCACGAGTAGGTACGATTTGCTGGTATAACTCGGCTAATAGGTACAGTCAACAGCAAAAGTAGATGATGTTTACTAGATTTCAAAATTAAGTTTCGATAGTGTAAGTCGGTATTTTCTATATAACTACAGTCAAAGTCTGCAGGTACTAGTAGACACTCGAAGGTTTTTCGATATGCGTTTAAAAAGTTTTGATTTTCATACTGATTTCATATTTTGAAACTTGACCAATCATCAGTTACCTCTGCTGTTGACTGTACTCGTCACAACGATTACACATTACGTTTTGACAGTGTACTGCTTATACTTTATTAAAAATCTTTAAACTCGATTATAACGCGGAGCTTTCGCAAATACGACGATAGCAATCTAATAATATATTCGCCAGCCGTTCACCATCTCAATGAAAATTGAATAATCTCGTTCTTGATTACGGCACTGTTCGGGGACAAAAAGTTCATATTGTGTCAATCTAAGTTCTAATCACTTTTTAAACGCGTTAGCAGAGACGAGAGGCCGATCAGCGAATAAATTTGAATTGATTAACGAACTGATTCGGTGACGCCCACCGCTGCCGCTGCCTGTGTCAGGGGGGAGCAAATTGGTTTTTCAACAGTACCACGGTGCATTGTGAAGTTTTGGGGCGATGTTTTGTGATACAGAGTAGACGTGGGTCGAGCGTCTACCGTTTTTGGTACAGGGTGCCTGCCTTGTGTGAGTTTAATTTCACATTCGATCGAAAATTAAAATTAGTATAGACTTGAAGCAGCGCCTCCTGGCGACATACGAGAGGATTTAAATTTTTGCCATACAAATTTTCGTTTTCGTAAACGTAATCGAATGAATACGGATAGTAAACAAAATTCACACTAGCCACTCTGTTCGTATTTTTTATTTACTATTAAACAACTTTCCTTATTACTATTTCATGTCAAAAAACTCCTTGAGCATTCATTTATTTTATTTATTTATTTATTTATTTATTACAACACATAACAGATTACAGTCAGTAAATACAATAATATTGGGGAAACTTGAAAAAATTGGACCAGACTATAACCCAATAAAATGCGTCTGTAACATGAACTATGTTAGGTAGGTTACAAGTAATAAACGTCACAACACAAACAATATCAAAATCAATAAATAAATTTAACATAATTCATCATAGTAATAATTTCAGAACTAAAACAATTAAAACTTAATTAAAATTTACCAAATTGAATTAATTTTCAATTATTAATCATTATCATCATTATTATTATAGGCATGAAAAGTAAACCAAGTAAATTTACAAATAGAATTACAGATTATAATTATTAAAGATACGATATCTATAACAAACAAGAAACAAGAAACTTTTTGGATTGACAAAATTCACACAATTTAGTCTTAAATAATTTTATATTACATTTATGTACTTTAGTTACCAATTAGCTATATGTACACAACAAAAAGAAACTTAACTTGAAAAAAAAAACAGAGGAAAATAATTAGAAAATTAATTAAAAATAAAAATTACCTACAAAAAAAAAGATGTCCTCGAAATGTAGGCCATGGGAACGGTCCCAAGAATGCTGGCAACATTGACCCAACTTTCCTTATTGATACATTACACCGTTATATTTTATTGGTTTTGGACCCGCAGGTGGGTAGATCAGACCATGAAACTGATCAACTTTCCCCAAGGAACATAGGTCAGAAAACAAGATATTTATTTTAAAAGCTTTTTTTATTTCATCTCTCTGAGGTTACCCTCAACCTACTGCGATCGCCAACCCGCCTGCCAAGCGTGGCGATTACGGCAAATACCCCTCATATCCTTGGGGGAGGCCTTTGTCCAGCAGTGGACGTCTTTGGCTGAGATGATGATGATGATGATTTAAAAAGCCTCTATTGACCGAGCATGGTTTGTATGGATTTTTTTTTAAAAAAACTTGTTTTTTGACCTATGTTTCTTGGGGAAAGTTCTTCAGTTTCATGGTCTGATCTAACCACCTGCCGGTCCAAAACCAATAAAAAAAACGGTGTATACATACTCTCACGTACTTCACCCATAAGTGGTAGACAGAGCAAAGTAGGGTTCCGAGATCCACCTCGGAACACCACTTTGATTCTATCTATCTGCTATATGTTCTAAGCATATAAGTGACAGGTTGTTGGCCGATCACCTGATGTGCTAGTATCTTGGAACCCTTGTCCTTTAGTATTCTCCTCTGACGACATGCACGGGTAGATTGGCAGCTAATACATTCTTTCCACGTCCCACACCAGCATGGAAAACCATGAGAATTGATTAACGAACTGATTCGGTGATGCCCGCCACTGCCTGGTCGAGGGGAAGCAATAACAACAACAACAGCAACATCAACAGTTTTCGGTGCATTGTGAAGTTTTGGAGCGATGTTTTGTGATACAGAGTAGACGTGGGTTGAGCGTCTGCCGTTACCTACTTTCGTGTTTTTTTATGAACTAATGTACAACTTTCCTTAATTTTATAATGGACGTCTATCTCACTCTATGCATGAATTAAGAAAATATGTGCAATCATCGTCATCATCATCAACTCAGTCAAAGGACTCCTGGACAAGGCCTCACCCATAATAGAATTTTAACCTAATTAGCACACATTGTTATACTCTTATTTGCTATAAACAATTTGGTCTTATTTCTATAATTTTCTGTCTTAACATGCTATGTTCGTTGTTAATTGATAAAATAAAACTTTGTTTGTCAATTTATTTTTGGGCATGAAGTTTTTACTGAAATATTTTCTAATTATGATTAAGTATCTATATCACATGCTGATAATTATGATTAACCTTAATTATGTTAGTATATAATAACCCAAATTCCGTTTTATATAAAAATAATTTGTTGTACATAATTAATACGTTCCATTTCATTATAGTATTTACAAAAGCACGGGACGCTCAAAATATTATTTTAATATTACACATTGTATTTGAAATACTGCATGTCGTCCATTTGACCTATAAATACTTAATTTATATTTAAAAATGCTTTTCCTTTTTAACCAAATTAAAACTGGGGACTTTTCAATCAGGCGCATAGATGTTATTTAACTTACCAGTTCTATAGAAATTCATTCATGTTGCAAATTCAATGACGAACATAGCATTGATAATAGGTGCGATACTAATAAGGTTTTTTTTAGATTTAATTGAAATATGTCGAACCCCACTTGGCTTCCGAAGGGAAGGTAAGTTACTAGTTCTTTTTTATTATTTTAACACATCGCGGAAGCGCTTGGTCTGGGCTTTGGGTGTCGATTCTGCTATTTTCAATCGTCCACAATTCTGTGTCATGAAAATTGTCAAAACAAAGCCACCGGCTTTGTTTTGACAATTTTCATGGGAAAATCCTATTATGACTATGGAGTCCTAATGTAATACACACTGACATACCTACTGACACTATGTTGAGGAGGAAACCGTATTATACGTTACGTAAATACCTAAGTTATTCCATAAGCAGAGCACTGCTAAAATATTTGTTTAGCCAAAAAAACACACTACCATGTATTTGACACACACGCATATGTATTTGACACACGTATACTCTCTTTTCAAAAATTTCAAAAATGGAACAGGAGCGGCCGAAATCCTCAGAATAATAAGCCGAAATCCTTAGAGCATTAAAGAAATATGTCAATGCCAATCCAAACTCACATTCGAATTGGAATTTCGAACACAGGGCGACCACTAGTTTTATAAAATACAACAAGAATATAACAACTTTTACAATACTCAATTCGAAAAGAATCTCTCGTAAACACTAACCATCACAAGTCTTTGTTCGTTTGTCGATACTTCATGAAATAAATAAAAGATTAATAATTCCACGTTGGAAATAGTTTACACTCATTGGTTAGCAAATAACAGTTCTAATAATGAAAGAACTCCCTTAAAGAGCGTCTAAAATATTTAATAGTAGCTGAGCGCATTCTTTGAAGCTGCCGTTTATAGAAATCCAATTTATTATTTAAACAAAAGTGCCGTGAGATGCCGGGGGTTTAATGTACGCATTCCTCGCGTATTAAACTCTAGGGATGGGGATAGGCAAATTATATCGAATATCGAGTGATCTCTGACTCGATATAGTCGTACCTACCTATCCAAATAAATCTGCTCGAAATTAGACAGTGGTTTAATGTCTTTGTTTCTTTACTAACGGCAATGAAATTTTAAAATGCAGATGAATAGAATAACCAGTACACAAATACATCAACGAAATTAGAAAATAGTTTAATTTCCTTGTTTCCTTACTCACGATAGTGTAGTTAAAATTGTAGAAGGGAATAGAGTAGGTTTTTGGTTACCTATATTACAGTTTATTTCGAGGCTGTTAATCGTATCAGAACTGAGAATTTGTTTTATGAAATATTGCTAGGCAAGTTAGATGTGTGTGATGAGTGTGTCGGTCCATAAAAAATTGCTCATAAGTATTTAAAAGGCTACACATTATGACTAACGACTGACTGATGATTAAAGCACGTATATGTAGAGAACAATAACAAATATTGAAAGGAAACATTAATAGAATGGTGACTGATGTGTTGTTTCAACAAACTTACTCATATGATAAGTGGATAAGAAGTTGAACTACACTGGCCTGCAAAATTAAGTATCACACTTTTAAAATGGCAATAACTTTTTAAGTACACAAGATATACTTTCGAAACAAAAAGGAAAAATGTTAATAATGTATAATTTACTTTAGTTTCAAAGAAAACTGATAAAAATTGCTGCAAAACGTTTTTCATTTAAAAATCTCTAACTTCTATAGTTTAGAAAATAAATAAATATTAAAAGTGTAGTACTTAGTTTTGCAGGCCAGTTATTAAGTGTAAACACGATAACTGAAATCAAAAATTTAAAAAATATATATTTATGTTTTTTTTGTCGCAGCATATAAATGAATAATAAAGTAAGTTAAAGATAAACGTTGTACCTACATTGCGTGATTAGCTGCTGTAAATTTATATATTTATTTATTTTTACTTTAATATAAACAGTAATAAAAAAATCTGTTACAATAATTGAAGATTACAATCTAACATTACAATAACAATTAAATACAATAAAAACAGGACAACACAGCATTAATAAAATAAAAAATTTAAAGTAAAGACCTTTTTAAAAAACAAGCTTTTATTTAAATGCACTAAAAAGAAAAAAATAAACTATTACTTTAAAACTTTTACTATCAACTTATAACGTCATTACCTACACAATTTATATGATATAAAAGCTTGTCGCGAGATTTGTACCTACTCGTATTTAATTAGAATGAAAATTTTGATAGTTAAAATCAATCACATCAAGTTATTAAATTTACTTGTTTATCTACACAAGTGAATATTGCATATTATACTGTTACTTTTTCTTTACACAATAAAGTACTTACTTCCTAACTTATTTTTAGATGCACCTATAATATTGAAGTATTCTTTTTATTTCAATTACGGCATGTAAATGTAAAGATTTACGATCATGTCTGCCTTAGTCTAAAAAGTCAGTAATAACATCATTACAGAAACATATTGCAGCTAATATTCGTTCGCGATAACGTTCACATCCCTCGCTCTCTGCCCAACCGACAAAGGAGTCGTTCGAGCGTCGATTGATCATTATTGTTTTATTATTATAATCCTTGTATCTCGAACAGCAGGCGGACGCAACCATGCGTGCGATGCTGCGCTTAGCCGTTTTAATTAAGCTTTGGTATGAATTTCAGTTGGGAACATTAATTATTCGTAATGAAAGATCATACTATGTCATATGTGTTTAAATGAAAATACAAAAACCGTACCTTTTTATATATAACTAGTGGCCCGCTCGCGACTTTGTCCGCTTAAGAACATCCGTATCCCATGATGAACCCCTATTGCAGCGCCACCTACCGGGTCCAATTGTAAATCTAAACCATTCTCGAATCCACTTGAACACACACACAAAATTTCACCAAAACCAGTTTCAGCTAAAAAAAAAATATGTCAGAAGGGTGCAGGTTCAAACCCTGCTCGTGGAAATTTTTTCAACATTTGTGTTTTTGTAATTTGTTCGCAACAAAATTTGCGTTAAAAATTATATAAACCAGTTTCAGCTGTTTAAAAGAAGTTCAATTACAAACACAGGCACAGAAGACTTATATTATAAAGATTTACATTTGTAGCCTACCCATAAACAAACTATTTATTAAAAAATACAAAGTCGCATTCCAATTTGATAACAAAACTTAAAGGTTTCAGTAGACGAGTACTATATGTATGTAGGTGCTAAAAAGTACAATGGACCTGCGGTAAATCTCGCCTCTAGAGTCGTGTGAAGTCATACAATATTCACAGGGCCGTCCCCAGGCGAGACCGCGGCAACTTGATTGATTGCGGCGTCCCTTGCGCCGGCCCTGGCTGATAAATGCAACCTTTCTAATTGGCGATTCAGATTTAATTGTTATTAATACAGGCAGACTGGGCGAAAGGCGCAAATAATGACTTGCGCAAAATTAAACTACTTAACAATACTTATAAAAATAAATAATATGGAAATAAAAATCTGATAAACAGTGATAAATAACTTGCTAATAGACCCTTGAAGATCTTAAAAGGTAGCTGCTTTAATGTTATACAAAGTTAAGTTAACGCACCTAGTTGCTCTATTTTCCTACATTTTGGGGGTCAAAGTTACTCGCGTCCGTAGGTTTACCCTTGAGACCCTACTCGTGACACCTGGGTGTTTCTAAATGAGTGACACTGTCTGAGTGGTAGAGCTACGCTGCGTTACAGCACGAAATGGGCTGGCTCGCCACCCACCACACCACCCTCTCACAGAATATCGGCGTAAACAATGGCACTCGTTGCTGTTGTGTTTCGTCCGGTGAGTGAAAATACCGGAGGCCCATCTCTCACCCCTCCCCCCTGCCCAATTCCTACTTCCTCCTCAAGATCCAACTCTTTCCTCAAGGCCGGCAACGCATCGGCAATTACTTTGGTTTTGCAGGTGGCGGTGATTCCTTTTCATCATGTGACCCGCCTGCTCGTTTGCCTCCTCTTGATATAAAAAAAAACTTAACATAACAAGTAATAGTATAAATAAAATGCGTATTTGATAAAAGCATAATTTTATTGCAAAGAAGGGTTGTTTTTTAAATTCAAATTAAAAAAATATTCAAAATCATTTATTCGGTTTAGGCTACAAATAGCTCTTATGAACGTCATTATGCCATCGGTTCGTAAGTCCGGCAACGCATCTGTGATTCCTTTGGTTTTGCGGGTGTCCATGGGCGGCGGTGATTGCTTCCCATCAGGTGACCTGCCTGCTCGTTTGCCTCCTTCTAATATATATTTTAAAAAAATCTACTCTCGGCCGGAGATCTTGTACTGAGAAGAACCAGCAAGAAACTCAGCAAGTGTCAAGCTCTTTTCTCCCTTACAGCGTCATAAATATTGGAAAATGCCCTATCATAAAAGGACACTTTAAAGTAGCACCTAACCCTGATTACCAGAAGGTGCAGTTTATCACAAAACCTGAATGTGAAAACCGTGAAAACCGTGTTGATATACACGTTTTTTCCAATACGTTCTCAATAAAATTGCTCTTTATCTTCACACCTACGTTTGTTTATTCGCTTCTTTGGTCTAGTGGTTAAGACCATCGGTTTAGACCCAGGGGGTCCCGGTTTTGATTCTCAGTGTTGTACATGTTTGTGTACTCGGTTTGGTTGGTAGTAAGGCTTGTTTGTCCGCCTGGCTAGCTACCACCATTATATCTAAATATGTCGCCATAACATCAACGTTTGTAGCCAATGCTAACAATTTGTGTTCCGGCAGACATAAGATAGCCAGTGCCTCACAGTTGAGGATCCCGGGTGAAGTGCGCTTCCATCATTGGCCGTATCATCACTTAACATCAGATGAGATCAAGGCTCTGTGCTTAACCGTAAAATAATAAAAAAAAATTGTATATACACTAAGCAACAATTCCGTCCCTTGACAGGTACTCCTAGTGCTAAGTGGCACCATCCAAACTGACTTAGTATCGTCCGATTTGAAACAGATTTAGCACATGACTGATGACGCGTCGCCGTAACGACCGAATGATGTCCGCGACCCTTTGACGCAATTTTTTAACGCAAGGGTGAAACAGGCGGACTCCATTAATCAGTCAGGCCATGGCAAGGCAGTGTTATACCACGGGTGGAGCGAAAGCGGATCGCGATTCAGTTCGGCGAGCAAGCGGACCGATCGTACTTCAGGTCAGTAAAGAAGTGGATTATACATCAGATCAGTAAGTAAGCGGATTATACATCACATCAGCAAAGAAGTGGATTATAAATCAGATCAGTAAGTAAAAGGAATTTACATCACATCAGGAAAGAAGTGGATTATACATCAGATCAGCAAAGAAGCAGATTATGCATAGCTCAGCAAAGAAGCGGTTTATGCATCAACTCAGCAAAGAAGCGGATTATGCATCAGATCAGCAAAGAAGTGGATTATACATGATCAGCAATAAAGGGGACGGATCATACTTCACATCAGCAATGAACGAACCGATCATATTTAAGATCAGTATGGCAGATGACGGATTATACTCCTGATTAGTAATGAAGCGGACGGATGATACTTCAAATCAGCAATGAAGCAAAGCAATAAAGTCTGCTAATTCAATAACGTCTCATTGTGTATCAGTAGATTGATTTTGCCATTAGGACTAAAGTAAAAAAGTAAAAAAAAAACAGATCATAGACACACGATTGTAGACGTTTTAATGTAGCAGAATCTCAGAACAATAATTAAAGCCAGCAGAATCGAAGCTCAGTTATGAAAGGAAACAGATCTTACTACTTAAATATATTAAGGATTTCGATTTCTTCATGTTGAAAAAGTCTCAAACGTTATTTACGAATACTCGTAGTGCTAGAATATCAAAAAATTTTTTTATTAAAAATAACTTTTTTTAAATTACGCCATAATTACAACTCACTTCTTTAACATTTTAGGAATACTATGTTTCCGCTTTTTCTCAAGCTGCTTACTCAAATCGCATCCCAAACTTTTACATACGAAGACAATTAGGTAAAAAAATATAATATTAAGCTGAAAACATTAGGGGCGCATGTGGCAAGATGGATGGCATCCTTCTTAATATCCCTGCAGTATAATAGGAAAGGTAAATTGATGTTTGTGATATGAAATATGATTTGCGAGAGAATTGGCATGGTGGAATATTCATAAGTGCCTGAAAGCATTTCAGTGTGTATGGTGATATTTGATTGTTAATTCATTTCATATGCCATCCCCCCTATGTTTGTAAATGTGGGGTGAAGTTCCGATTGGCAACAAACAATACAAAGAAGTGACGTAAATACGTGTGTAGATTTGTGTGTAAGTTTATTAAATTTAGTAGACGTCCTGTGGTTTTGTATTTTTTTCATACAAACCAGTACCTATGTATAATTGCTGTTTTCATATCATTTTTGATTTGATTGCGGAAGACCCAGGTTCGATTCCTGGCTGGGTCGGGTAGGCGTTTCATATTTTTTTCACTGTATTTTATAAATATTATAGATATTTAATTTAGCTTCAGTGCAGCAATTAGCACTTGAAAATAAAAAGTATTTTTTTTATTTATTCATTAGGTACTTCTTCATAATTTTGAGCTTTTTACCAAACCACTTTTCGAATAGAATAGAAAACATTTATTAGTGACACAACACAAATGTGCAAATGACATTACTACATAAAATTTTAACAATAAGTACTAAGATGATGATAATGAAGATGTCAGATATCTTTTACGGATCTACTCGCGTTTATTTAACAATTTTGTTTTAATCCTGACGTTTCGAATCCTTTGCAGGGTCCATGGCCACAGGGAGACTGAGGTGTTAGTCGTCTCATACTTAATTATACCATACTAATAATAAAGTATATGTAAGAGCTAAAGATCGAAAAGAAAGAGAAAAAAGACAAAAAAAATCTGGTCTGACATAAAACTCACCAAAAATGTCTGTTTTTTGTTTGAGGTATATAGCGATTCCTAATAATCACCAATTAAGAAATCTAAATGGAAAAAACCTCAGCCTGAATGAATCTTGTAAAACAAAACTTTCGATAGCAGTGACAAGAGAACAGTATTTTTTTCAATTAATATGACAGCACTGGCTTTCCCAAAGCCGCCTTTAATAATAACAGTACCTACAATATTTGTCTAATACTCTTCCCGAATTTGCATACGCGGACTGAGACGCTCTAATATATCCGTAATGGGTTTAAAACGAGCCGCGATTCCACTGATTGCCAGACTCTCGAGGGATGGGGGCAACGAGAATACTATACACTGAATTGTTTATTAACAAATAGTAGGTAGATGAACGCTTTATTCGACCTAGTAATGAAAGTGCCACTTAGAAGGTAATAGATGATGGTTTAGCTGTCTTGAGTACAGTTTAAGATTTCGTAAGTCGATTGTAAGTACATGGTTGCTTGTATGTATGTTGATTGCCTGTAGTACGATTTTTTCCTAGTTTCATCTGGATGGCAAAAACCTTCACACTAATTTAAGCCGCTAAGCAGCATTGAGAGAGCACTAGATGCTGTAAAATGACATGACACAGAAACATATGAACAGAACAGCCTTCCCGGTAGCATAGCGGACAGTGCAGCCGCCCGGATTGCGGTAGACCCAGGTTCGATTGCTGGCTGGGTCGGGTGGGCGTTTAATTTTTTCACTGTATTTTATAAATTTTATAAATATATAAACATAAGAACTGATGCTCCAGGATCCGTCCATGCTAGTTTGACGGCTCAGTGTCATAAATCGAGTAAAAAGTCTCAACAAGATGTTCTAAGATGCAATGAAAAACTTATATAAGTTTGAAACTTTAGGCTATCATGTCATAGTTCTTATTATAACAAGGGAGGAAGATGGCTAACTATGCATCTGTGCCCATTATAAAAAGAAATAAATGGAGCTGTTTGGTTACACAGTACAAACTAAATATTATTTTGCCAGCGTACTTCGAAAAAAACAGTTTCTTTGTACACAATAATGAACAAAATAGATTGATCTAAAAATTACTACATCCCTTTTCGGCTTCAAATAACATTGTGTTAACGTAATAAATAAATGGTCGTCGCATCCTTGTTCTACGAGTACGGTGTCTTGGGCCTAAGCGAATGTGCATGTTAAGTATATCATGTATCGGGCGGGGTTCAGTGTTGCTATTGGCCATGGTTGGGCTGGCTCGTTTGCCTCGTCTTACACTTTAAAAAAATATGTAAACTTAATGGTAAAATAGCATCGGTTAAAGCAAACGACAATGACAAAGTACCTACCCATTTTCTTCTACGACTCATTGAAATATCAACTGAAATCTCAAGACGGTACCTACATAAGCTGTAGTGCTTGTGAATTGACAAAGGCGTCCTCGTCGAGACTTACCTCTTGGGAGTTCGGCAGACAAAGTAAAATGCAAATTGTCATGTATTTCCAATTAGCGACGCTAGCATCATAATATAAAGAGACTCCAGAAAGTAAGCCACCTCTGTGGTCTAGTGGCCAAGACCACCGGTTTAGACCCAGAGGTCCCGGGTTCGATTCCCAGCGGGGGGTACATGTTTGTATACTCGGTTTGGTTGGTGGTAGGGCTTGTTTGTCCGCCTGGCTAGCTACCACCATCTTATCTAAATATGTCGCCATAACATCAATGTTTGTAGCATTGTTGTGTTCCGGCAGCTAGAGATAAGACAGCCAGTGCCTCACTAGTTTAGGATCCTGGGTGAAGTGCGCTTTCATCATTGGCTTTATCATCACTTAACACCAGGTAAGATCAAGGCTCTGTGCTTATCCGTTAATATAAAAAAAAAAGCTCGCTTTTAATATAAGCCACAGCGGTGGCGACGATGCGCGTGCACGCGATTTGTTCTCCAAACCGGTAAAGCATAGTACGTTGCTCAAACGCGTTTATATGAAGCTTGCTTTCTGGGGTCCCCTTATCTTGTGCCAGCACTCAAATAATAACTTTGAAGCAGGGCTTTCCATCTGGCTTCTATTTAAAAAAAATCCTTGTATACTAGTTCAATACCTTAGATGAATGATTGGTCTCGCTGCGCTCGACTAGATACCACCGCGCTACACATACGCTGATGATGTTTCTTAGCAACTTAAGCGTTTTTTCATGGCGCAACGTATCTTCCGAAGCACTACGCTTGCTAGATGTAGACGGCTCCAAGTATAACCAGTATGGATCGTATAAGAAACTGTAGTAAGGCCCCAAGGTTTATAAATAAAACATTTTGATCCTAGTAGTCTGTGTCTGGAGACCCGACGTATTGTATCAAGAGCACTTTAATTTTCGCCTTTGAAAAACAGCAGCCAACTCAAAAGTTTTAAAGATTTTTTATGTAAAGAAAGAAGTTTCTAGATTTTTTTTAAATTTTCTACAATAAAAGTACCAACTGTATCTGTACTCAAACAAAGTTTTTTTAGTAGGTATTTAAAGTTCTCATGTAAGTGACCTGTAATTTGTCTTGATGTTGAAGTTCTTTAAACCGAAACCGTTAGGTAGGTATACCTAGGTTATTAAGAAGCCAATTTATAAATTTCTAATAAGTAAATAATAATACCAGTCTCAGCTACCTTCTTAAATAAACATCTTATTGCTAAGAAATGTTTTTGATGAAATACATTATATATAAGTGCGCATGAATTTTCTTAATTGGCATTTCTTTTATCGAGTTTGTAGGTATGTGATACGTAGTTCCATTTGCAAATAATTAATTACTGTAAGTGACGTCTATCCAGTTAAAGGAGGAGTTGGTGCTTAAGTTTCATGTCTCATTAATGAGATGAAATCTTTATTAGGTACTCGGATAATGGACAAGTAAAGTTACAGCTAACATTGATCGTTCCGTTGTTACACGAATAATAAGTTTAATGTAAAAGCGAAGTTCATAACGGTAGATTGTCTATTAAAGTTTATTTGTCGCGGAGAAAAATAAAGAAAAGGTTTAGGAACGAGACATTTTGGGCTCCAGTATTCTACTGAAGGGCTACATCCTGCAGCACATAAGATATAACCATATCTATATCTAAATATATATCTTATATATTTATATTATGCACAGGGTATTTTCTTAAACATTATTTTGGTAGGTAGCTTGACATTTTCAAAATAAGTGCAATAAAAACTGGTTTTTTTAGTGTTGTAGTAACAAAATGTACCCTCCATGGGAAACGAACCAGGAACTAAGAGGTACTAAGAGACCGATGATCTAACTTACTAGTTAGATCAGGGATGGGCAAACTCTTTCATTCGTGTGACAATATTTACTAACAAAATCTATGGCGGGCCAGGCTATTGAATTTTTGCTGTATTTTTTTAATAAATAAATATTTTTTTTGTGAAATAAAAATATTGATAAAGAAAATGCATACCACTTTCTGAAACACACACGCACTTGAATTTTTGTTTGATGGTCGCGGGCCGGACTTCGGTCGTTCACGGGCCGGAGATGGCCCGCGGGCCGTAGTTTGCCCACCCCTGAGTTAGATCATCGGTCTCTAAGGGCTCTTTCAGTTTAGACGTTTGTTGTCGGACGCCTAACGCACGTTTGCAGTCCGACAACAAACGTCTTAATTGAAAGAGCCCTTACTGTACTTAAGTCCTTCGGGTAAAGTTCCACCATCTTATTTAAGCCTGTGTCACCACAATCATAACAACAATGTTAGTTGCTTCCAACTCATCAGTGGTGGAAGATTTCGCGTAAATTTATACGCTTCCTTTTAGGCCTTATCGTGACTAATACTATCAAATAAGATAGAGGTAAAATGTAACCGGTATAAAAAATGCATATAGATTTCTTTTATAATTGCAGTAAGTTATATGAGAAAATCTAACCAATGAAAATTGAACAGCGCTTTCACAAATTATAAGAAGCGCCACTCCAACAGACTTTGTGCTAATTAAACACAGTCGACGAATGCAAATGAGTAAGGTCCTTAAAGGTCCAGACTCCGCGTTGTCAAAGAGTTGTTATCAGTCAGTTGTTCGAACACTTCCCGACCACTTTGAATGGAAACTAATTAAAGATGCTTTGTATAGTCGAGCAAACTTTTTAACTGTGTAATACCGTGTACGTTATTAACTGAAAGTTAATTTAATCGAACAAAAGTTATGTGTAATGGTTATGAATAAAATGTTGTTGTTGCAGGGTGCATTAGTTGGACATTTTGGGGTGTCCGTATTCATCCCTCGAATACATTTTTCCTTACTCATCCCCTTTCTACTCCTTACTTATGTGTAACATCTTGTAAACTTATCTATATGATGTGAGCAATAAATTGTCTTCAAAAAATATACAGCGTGTCCAAAAAACGAAAGATAATCCTTTACCTGCGGGTGGGTCACATCATGTCCTACCACATACTGGAATTTCAGTTTAATGAAACTCTCACGGTTTTCGAGTTGTCGTTCCTTTTTCATTTTTTTTAGAAAAATCTTCCCTTGTTTAGTTTATTTCATGCCATTTCTACAAATGATAACTTTTTTAAGCCCCATTTTTTTTCAAATACTCATGGTCATTTGCTTCATCTAAAACAATATTCTTTTGATCCCTAAATTACTGCGAAAACCACATAAAAAAATCTTATGCAAAGATTTCATACAAATTAAATCAAACGGCTGAATTTGATAGCCTGTGGATTAAAAAAAATGTACGAGGCAGACCGTGCCAATTACTTTAAAACATTGTTTAGTTAATGTTAATTTAAAAATGGTATTACTGTTTTACATTCCTTTTTAATTTTATTTTTTATGGTAATTTTAATGAACGAATGTAGCAATTCCGGAATTTATTAAAATAAAATTCAATTAAAATTTAGTTACCTTACAAGTATTATTTCATGATTTGATACATGTGAACAATGAAATCGTAGAAAGGTTCGGTACCTGACATGCTTCCATAAAGTTTTGACCTTGACATGTCATTGTAATTGAAATTGGCAAAGAAAATATTCTTTATTTTATAAGGTATTTTGGGATTTTGGTATAGTATGGCTTCAAGTAAAAGACAATTAAAACAATAAAATATTTATTAAATTATTTACAGTTAATGCTCAAAATGGCCGCAATTTGCCCTTATGCATGCTACATCGTATAATAAAGGACCTTTTAATTCGGCGAGCATAACCCTCTTGCGTATTTTTTTTACTGATATCACCTCCATCTCGTACACCAGGTCTTTCAGGCAACCCCAATAAAAAAAAATCCAGTGGATTTAGGTCTAGCGACCTTAGTGGCCATAAGTTAGGGCCGAGACAAAAAAAGAAAAAAGAAAAGCACAGTGCACTACACTTTAAAAAGGTATGAATTGTACCCATATCATGTGAAGCGTGTGCAAACTTTACAACCTGCTGACTACCCGCGAAGAGTAGAGTTTTGTCGCACAATGCTTAGTAAAATTAACTAAGATTGGGTTTATTACGACAAAATTTTGTGGAGCGACGAGTCTACATGCCGAAAAGATGGCTACTTAAGCATGCTTAATCTGCATTACTGGGAACTAGAGAATCCCCACATTATACGGGAAGATAGGTTTCAAACCCAATTCCAAAATAATTTGTGGACTGGGATCTTAAACGGTGAAGTGATAGGCCCGTATGAACTGCCACCATCGTTAACTGGAGCAACCTACCTGAATTTTTTTTAACATCAACTGCCATTACTTTTGCAAGATGTGCCGCTCTCTACAAGGCAACACTTGTGGTTGCAAAATGACGGCTGCCCGGCACACTACGCCCGAGTGGTCCGAGACCACTTAGACGACAGATACCCATGAAGGTGGATCGGGCGTCTCGGCCCTATCTTATGGCCACCAAGATCGCCATACCTAAAGCCACTGGATTTTTTTATTGCGGCTGCCTGAAAGACCTGGTGTACGAGACGGAGGTAATATCAGTCACACAGCTGCGGGCAAAGATACAATCCGCCGCCGAAAAAATTACGCAAGAGGGTTATGCTAGCCGAATTAAAAGGTCCTTTATTAAACGATGTAGAGCATGCATAAGGGCAAATGGCGGCCATTTTGAGCATTAACTGTAAATAATTTAATAAAAATTTCATTTGTTTAAATTGTCTTTTACTTGAAGCCATACTATACCAAACCCCCAAAATACCTGTTAAAATAAAGAATATTTTCTTTGCCAATTTCAATTACAATGACATGTCATGGTCAAAACTTCATGGAAGCATATCAGGTACCGAACCTTTCTACGATTTCATTGTTCACATGTATCAAATCATAAAATAAAACTTGTAAGGTAACTTAATTTTAATCAACTTTTATTTTAATAAAATCCGAAATTGCTACCTTTGTGCATTTAAATTACCATAAAAAATAAAATTAAAAAGGAATGTAAAACAGTAATACCATTTTTAAATTAACATTAACTAAGCAATGTTTTAAAGTAATTGGCACGGTCTGCCTCGTACATTTTTTTTAAACCACAGGCTTTCAAAGTCAGCCGTTTGATTTAGTTTGCATGAAATCTTTGCATAAGATTTTTTTATGTGGTTTTCGCAGTAGTTTAGGGATCAAAAGAATATTGTTTTAGATGAAGCAAATAACCATGAGTATTTGAAAAAAAATGGGGCTTAAAAAAGTTATCATTTGTAGAAATGGCATGAAATAAACTAAACGAGGGAAGATTTTTCTAAAAAAAATGAAAAAGAAACGATATCTCGAAAACCGTGAGACTTTCATTAAACTGAAATTCCAGTATATGGTAGGACATGATGTGACCCACCCGCAGGTAAAGGATTATCTTTCGTTTTTTGGACACGCTGTATACAAATATGTTAACTTACCTAGGTACTGTCATGTGAGCAATAAATAATTAATTTCAAATCAAATAAATAAAATTGTGATGCTTCTTACATACAGAATGTTTGGTAATTACTAATAATAAGTGTTATTCCGAAGCATAGTCATGCCATCAAGTAAAAAGAACACGGTGATACCAAATACGTAAACTTACTTTACAACAACACAAATTTATTTTTTTACCCTATTTTTGGTTCATTATTACTTACTACAACCCATTTACAAAACTTTACTAGTACTCGTAGTACGTATAAGAAGAACTGTCCGCTATAATCTCATAAAAAGTTCTATTCAGTTGAATAACCCAAAATCCGGAGAAAATTGCTGGTTATAAATAACAAATGATACGCAATATATCCTGAAAACAAAAGAAATAGCAAAATAATACCATTTGAAGAATGCAACGAATGTGTGTTGGGCAGTTGGGCGGTGACCGGCGCGCCGGAGTGAGGTATCCTCAACCTTTGTAACGCGGCTTATGCCAGCTATTTCTCTATTTACTCCTAATAAATAAATCCAGAATGGGACCCGTGAATGTACAAACGCCTGCACGTGAGACTATCCAATACTGTCAAATTTGAAATGTTCAACCGTATGCCATAGACATAGAGTTCAAAGTATATTGACAAATCTGATGTGCAGGCGCGTGTAGGTACTTTCACTATAAAGAGGTTTACTTATAAGTCACGTGGCTTATGCTAGCAATTTTTCCTCTATTTACCTAAAGCTAATAAATAAATCTTGAATGGAAACCTTGATGTACTTTCGCCATATAGAGGTTTTATGAACATTTGATTTGTCTTTTTCTTGTCTATTCAATGCTTATTAGATAAAATTTTAAGCATATGAAGTTGAACTTTAAGCAAACCTATGCAAAAGCCCCAACGCGCAAGTTGCAAGGACCCCTAATCATCCTCATCAACATCATCATCTACGGTCTCTATTGCTACGTAGCCTACGAGTAGAACATCTATCAAGAACATTTTAAACGCAACGCACCCAATGATTAATATCATTGCACGCACCGATTTCATTTTATTTTATTTATTTTTTTACTAGGAATTGCTTTCTATTTACAGCCAGTTCGAAATTTAAATTAAATATTTTCCTTTTTTGTTTGCCATGTTCCGAACTAAAAAGTTTGGTTCAATTTTAAATAACGCGCCCATCGATAACGCGCCAGATAATATGGATTTTTCTCTCAGAACAATAACTAATAGCTTTAGTTATTATTCTGAGGATTTTCTGGATTTTCATACTAACATTGCTGGCCGCTGCTGCTCGCGTGTATTTGGCCAGTACCTACTACATGTCAAATTCGATTTATCTCGAAGAAGGTTGTCAAAATAATGACCTCATTCCAAGCATATTTATAAAAAAAATGTTTGTTTGCTGTCGTTTAGTAACACGAACCACTTTGCTTGGTAAAGCATTCTTTCAGTAAAACACTTCACCTGATTGACCCCGACGGACGGCGCCGGTATTTTTATTGTTGTCGCCTCCCGCCTCCTCGGACTCTTGAGTCCACTTCTACGTTCGATCCTCTTGAATAGCGGGCTTTATTACAAAAAGGAGTACGTTCAAATTTCGATATAGCGATAACAGTATTGAGTTGATTGATATGTTTGTTGATATCAACGGCAACTAATAGTTTTTTTTATGTTAAGCTTCTAATCTTTTATTTCAAATCGACTAAAGTAATTTGTGTCTACAACTTCATGGTCTAGTAGTATTTTGACATTAGGGCTATGGAAAAAGGTCAGAAACAAACCACTGAGACACGATTGTGGACACTTAAAATAGCAGAATCGAAACTATGACGTGAATTAGTTAGTTGAAATAGGAAAATAATTCATTTTTTTTGCATAGTTACCTTATTGTTTTATTAATATCAAGTTCGAAGAAGTGGATGAACTTAAGAGACAAACATGCAATTCCCTTCCAATTTAGACCAAAACTGCCAACGCGTTGCTCAATTCTCAGTGCACAACTCAAAAATACTCACTCGCAAGAAATAACAAACGTTCATCGCACTTCCATGTTCGTATTCACAATTACGAGCATAACTAAATATTAACACTTTTAGCACTTTATGAGTACAAAATTGTACAAAATTTGTATATTATATTTTATTTAAGTATTAGTTTATTTATTAAGCCTTTTTAGGTATTTGCTTAAGGGTGAGCCGACCAAAAAATGCCAAAAATGCAGTTACGGTTAAGTAAATATAATTGAAAATACTATCGTATTAAATGAACAAAATATATATTTAGTATCATAGGGAACGTGTTTACAATTTGTCAGAACCATAAATTCATAACACGCTATAGTTTTTTCTACAATATCATTTAAAGTTGGGCAAAGATCATGAAAACGAGTGGCGGCGTTTAGTAGATTTCTTATTTTATCTAAATTATTGTACCTCTGATTTTGTCTAAACAATCATCAATGGATAAAGTACAAATTGCTAGACTACATTTTTGATTCATCGAGTGGTTATTTAAATAATATTTTTTTATTAAGCATCTTAAATTCCCCATACAAAATTAGTATGGCCGCGCGGCATCAAATAAATATGGACGACGACATTTCAAATAAAACATATGACACTTGTCACTTACGGACGGCGCACCCTTAATAAAATAAAATTTACATCAACAAAATTATAGTTATAGAGCATGCAATTTATGTATTAATAAATGAAAATAAAACTGAATTAAATATTTCATATATTTTTTTTTGTCTAAATTAATTTAATACTTGAGTTATTATTTTTCTTTGTTTATTAATGACCTCTACATAGAGTGAAGGCCTCCTCCATTTTTCTCCACGTATAGTAATCATTTACTTTTAAAATTTCATCGATCGAGCCATCTCTCCGCCGCCGGTCTGGCTCTGTTTCGCTTGCCGACAGGTCCCTTCCATGACACTATCTCTTTGGCCCACCTGTCCTCTTTCATCCGTGTAATATGGCCTGCCCACTTCCATTTCAGTCTTTTGCAGTGTTTTAGAGCATCAATCAACTTTGTTGTTTTTCTTATGTCTGTGCTTCTCTTTTTGTGTCTCAATTTTAGATTCAGAATGCTCCGTTCCATGGCTCTTTGAGTTGTTGATATTTTGTTACTGGTTTGTTTATTGAAAATCCATGTTTGGGATGCATATGTATATTATATTACATGATTGTAATTTGGTGGAAAAGATGGAGAAAAAGAAATAAGCCTCCCGAGTTTCTTGCCAGCTCTTCTCGGTCGAAGGCTCTCCCAAAATCCGAACTGGTGGTAGATTCAGCAGTTTAGTCTAACTAAACGCATTTTTTAGTTTTTTTTTGGATTTATAGTTTTGACCCCTGTGTGGTGCCGGGGATAACCCCTGTGTGGTGCCGGGGATAAAGAATTGCACCACCCCATCTCTTCCTGTGGGTGTCGTAAAAGCCGACTAAGGGACCATTCCAGAGGATGGGTAGCAGCATCTCTCTGAGGTTACCCTCAACCTACTGCGATCGCCAACCCGCCTGCCAAGCGTGGCGATTACGGCAAATACCCCTCATATCCTTGGGGGAGGCCTTTGTCCAGCAGTGGACGTCTTTTGGCTGAGATGATGATGATGATAGTTTTGACGTCAATAAGTGCTTGTGAAGGCTTATGTTGAATAAAATGATTTGACTTTGACTTTAGCCCAGTGTTCGACAGAATTTTTATCGCCAAAAATAACATAGATTTTTAATTGAAATTGTACGACATGACAGCTAGAAAGCAGGTGGTTTGTATTATATTGTTGCTAAATACTAAAATCAGTTGCTGACTCCTATTTTTATTGGTTAAAGGAAAAAAAATTCCCGGTACACCGGTTCCCGTCGAACATTGATGCCACTACCATATGCACAAATCGACACAATACCTACACCAGAAAATTATTCAAAGGAAGAATCTCCCTCTTATCTCACTTCTCATTTTCAATACCTTTGCTCCTCTCATAGTAGGAATCTCCGATCTACTAATAATCTTCTCCTTCTCTGGCCTTCCCATACATCTGGCGTTGTACACTCGTCCTTCCATATTCAGTCCATTCTCCTATGGAATGCGCTTCCTCTTGAAATCAGGATGGCTACGAGTCGTGACGCTTTTAAAAAGAAAGTCCGTATGCTCTTTTTTGATTAAACCTTGGCAGAATCATCTCAGTAATGTCCTATTTATAAATTATGTATTATACGTTTATTTTTGTTCTATATTTGTAAAAGTAGTCTATGTAATAGTATACATTATATTTGTATAAATAAGTATATTTATTTAAATTGTATAGGTATACGTAGGTATATACTGTGCTTTTTATAATATATTATTTTTATTTCTAAATTGTTGTCTTCACCTAATTGCACCTACCTTGTTATTTCTGCACCACCCTAAAGAAAGAAAAAAATAAAAAAAAAAAGAAAAAGAAAAAAAAAGAAAAAATAAAAAAAAATAAAAAAGAAAGGTAAAGAATGCCTCAGGCATTAAGTCCGCCATGTAATATATGTTGCAAAAGTTTTAAAAGAAATAAATAAAGAAAGAAAGAAAGAAAAAAAGTATTTTTTTATTGACCAAGCATTTTAAAGCTAAAATTACTTAAATCAAATTAAAATTAAACTAAGAGTTGCCGACCAATTGGTTGTCACTCAGCATGATGCCATGATATGATTATGCCAAGGCACTAGTTTTCTGTGGAACAAATTTCTTTCTACACATTTACTGCTAAATCGTAAGAAAATTCATAGGCAGCTTGTATAATTTTAGCGTCAAAACTATGTGACAATAAAACGGAAACATATGGGGACAACTTGTCCATATGCTAACATAACTGCTCGTGAATGTGCGCTAATAATTTTAGTCGCAACTCGCAACACAGATTGAAACAATAAATTGCATACAACACGACACGCCCGGCGCACCCTTCGACGCGACATCGCTGTTACAATCAAATTAAGACAGCTTGCGCAGAAATATGCAAATATGCCATCCCTGCATGTGTATACAAGCCTAAACAAATATCACTTATAATAGGAACACAGATGTTCGCCTCCACACCTTTAAAAGGTAACGTCACAATTAAAATCCTCGACATTAACTCAATTCGAAATTTTATAACGCAGCAAAAGTGCTTAGCTTTTAGCTTTCAACCTTTTTTAACGAAATGAACATAACTCTGCGATAGATTTAGACATTCAGCCTCACAAATGGATCTTAATAGTTTTAAGCGTCTTTGTCTTGCCTAAGTACAAAAACAAAACAGAATTGTTGAAATGCCCTAAAGTATTTTGGGAATACGAAACTGCGGGATTCTGTGAATTTAATGAAATGTGTATAATCCCTCTGAAGCCACTCACTACTGTAACACAGCATCCCTTTGAACTGTGTAACTTGCAAATAAAAGCGAGTCTGCGTTTCCGCAATGTATTTGTTCCTCGTTTGTTTGAACGAGCTGAGGCATCCGCGAGTTCTTCCCATTCGCTATAAAATATCAGGAGGCGGGCGCATTCCGCCGACGCTCCGAGTTACCGGCTCGGAAAACATATCTCGTTACGACGACAGCTCTAAAAATCGCGCACCGACACTCTAAACAAACGATAATAGCCTCGATAATGCGCCATGCACATGATCGAGTGCCGTTATAAAGTTTTAATAAAAATCAACTCCTGTGAGATTTTCGACGTCCCGTACGGAGCGTTCGCTGCAATTTTCCAATACAGCTATCCGTGGTCTGGTATATCCGAGAGGTAGTCGTCTTACAAGCTGAATTGATACTTCAGACACGCCATGAAGCGCTGTTCTCTTGAAAGCTTTTATATTATATTATCTAAGACCTTTCAACACGTGCTGAAAACGTCTGTCGTAGCGATCTATCGATTTCGATTCTCGCCTCTCTTGGGTAAAGGCGGAGTGCTGTGCGACTATGCAAAGATGGGCTTAAATAAATTTATAAAAGGTACCTATATCGTTGAAAGGTTGAGGTAAACTGACAAACGCATGCGGGGTACGGCGCGCATCATAAACAAGCCTGGGATGAAATAACAAATAGCTACGTGCATACAATACTTAGAAACACATGGATTTTTTAAATCATTTTACGTGTAAAGAATAAAATTAAAGCAATGGTTTTATAGTAGTTTGTACTCGTACTCATTGTTATATTATACAAATAACTACAGTTTTTAGGGTTCCGTACCCAAAGGGTAAAACGGGACCCTATTACTAAGACTCCGCCGTCCGTCCGTCTGTCTGTCTGTCTGTCAATCTGTCACCAGGCTGTATCTCATGAACCATGATAGTTAGACAGTTGAAATTTTCGTAGATGATGTATTTCTGTTGCCGCTATAACAACAAATACTAAAAAACAGAATAAAATAAATATTTAAGGGGGCTCCCATACAACAAACGTTTTTTTTAACCACTTTTTTCTCGGTCTTATTAAAGACTAGCTGACCCGGCGGACTTCGTACCGCTTTGACAGTTTCCATGACAACAAAAGAAACATTTTTTATTGGAAATTATTTTTTTTTTCACTAATTTCCGTTACTTATTATTTATGTTTCTCACCGTTTAAACCTTCCCTAAACTTCCACAAATATTTCAAAATCAAAATTAGCCAAATCGGTCCAGCCATTCTCGAGTTTTAGCCACTCAAACGAACAGCAATTGATTTTTATATATATAGATGATACTAACACTTATTCTAAATAGCATTTGCCCGCGACTTCGTCCGCGTGAGCTAAAGGCTGTAGTCTGTACATTTTAATTTTTATGAAGGTATCTATTTAAGCTTATTAGGGTATAATAAAATTATATGCATCGGAAATTTAGAAAATTGACATTGTATTTACCGACATACGTACATCTACTCACTCTTAATATCCTTTCAGCTGGGAATGCTGAGATAGACAAAGGCAATCGATCTCCATTTAGTGTGGTTCTGGCATACTTCCTGTGCCTCCTTTACGTTCATCATTATTTTCATACATTATCTCTTATTCTTTCGACTGTCATCTCTGCTATGTACATACATATATTCAGTTTGAAGCACAGAATCGTCCCGTTCATACAGATTCTCACTCAGTTTCCCGTTTCAATTATCCCTCCACATACATTCAGTATACAACACCGTTTCTCGGTGGGTTGCGCGTATTTGCTACGTCATACAAACCTGAAATGGGTTTACTGACGCTCATTAAGTATATGTAATAAAATTGGTATTTTACAGCTCAGGTACTCGTCCGGAGTCGTCCTAGGCACTGGTGTATCTTAGCTAAAATGTGTCTACTGTTATACTATCCAACCACGGACTTCAAAATATTTTTTGCCTTGTCCACCGAAGCTGGATATCGAGTAGCAGGTAGCGGTCCAGGATTATTGGTTGTCGGCCAGAGGCACAAAAAACTATTTACCAACTATGTTCTTATTCGTAGATACAAAATATCAATAAATTGAGAACTGTAATAAATTATATTATTGTCTATTAGGTAATACATTATAGTATTTTATGTTACATACTTGCGATAAATTTGAACTTCTTCGTGGCATCTTGTTAGGTAGGTAGCTTTTTAGAGGTAGATCACAGGACACAGAGAGAAGTTACCTCTAATAAAAAAAAATCTGAAGTCCGTGCCTCGAATACAGTTGTACCCTGCAAACTTAAACATTTTTGCAACTCTGATCCCAACTCTGATACCAGAGGTAGCCATCGTCTTATGCGATAGAAGAATGGAAAAACCATTTTTCTGTAATCTAAAAGTATGTACAAAATTCATTATTTATAGGTTTTATGATATTAAAATTGTTATGATACTTACTTGCTTATATTGTATCATTGAACACAGATTTATCCTATAAACATGTTAAGAAACCAAAGTAAGAAACCGCTTACATGTAAAATAAGTACTGAAATAAGTGTTTAACTTACCTGCATCAAATGTTTCATAAAACTTTTACACAATGAATAAATCTTATTTGAAAATTAATAAGATCTGAATAAGTACTGAAATATTTAACGTGCCTGCATAAATGTTTTAAAAAACTTTTACACAATAAATAATTAATATAATTTGAAAATTATTAACAAAATAAAAATAGGTACTTATTGCATTGCAAAACATCAAAATTTCCTTCTGTTCGTTTCAAAATTTGAGCGCCAATTTTTTTTTAAATTTTCCTGTTCTCGCGTTTTTTCACCAAATAGATTTAAAAAAATAATATTAAGTATTTTGGGCAACGACCCAAAGGTTTATACAGCCAAGCTATGTAATTCAAGATATCTTCTATGTGCAATATTTTAAAAAATAGAGACATGATTTTGGGCAATGATACAAAGTTTTATACAGCCAAATTTAATGAGTAGGTAACATTCTATGCATAACTAAAAAAAGAGACATTATGTTGGGCAACGACACAGAGGTTTATACCGCCAAATATAGGTAATGCTTTAACTTTTAACATTTCTGTGTATTAGAAAACTGCAATAAGCGCCGCGCGCAGGCGCGACTAAATAGCCATATTATTATTGGTTATTTTGGAAAATGAAACAAAAGGTGTACTTATGTACAGCCAAGTTTAATGATGTGCGTGATTTCGAGCTTGTTTTTATTTTCCGTCGCTTTACTACTGCGGTGCTAATGTTCGCTTAGGTGCCTCACAGATTTATAAAGGGTAGGTTTTACCTTAGAAAGTAACAAAACTTTTCTAAAATAATAACTCAACGAACGTATCTAACAGTTGGTCGCGTAAATACGTATATCAAAATTTGTTTAACATTTTTCGATTTGTATGTTATTCTCCGAAATTTTCTAAGCATTCTGGTGATAACCGCATCAAAATCGGTATTCTCATGACAACAACTATCAATGACAGGCTCAAAAGGGCAAAGAACCCAGAGCCGTAAAACACGATAGCAATAGAGAGCCAGAGCCTCAAATGCCACAGCCGTAAAACTCATTAAAAAAAATTCCCCTATGTTACATAATAAACAACAGTTGCCAAGCAACCAAGGATTAAATCTCGGTGTAGACCAAATCAAAATTTAACAATTTTCGAGTATTTATGTAGCCTATGTTATTCTCCGGAATTTTCTTAGCATTTCGGTAAAACCGGATCAATATCCGTTCAGTAGTTAGTAGTATCGTGTTCAAACAAACAAATAAACAAACAAACAATTTCTTTTTAAACTATTCTATCGTGTTCCGTAAGTGATTTTAAAGTATTTTTTTTATATCTTGCAATTACAGATTTTTATCCTTACGTTTTTATTATACAGGGTGTCTCATTTAAATCGGTCAGTATGGGAAAGTCTGAAACTATAAGACATACGAAGATCTGTTCTTAGGAACCATGCCATCGATTTTAATAAGAAGAAAAACTGCATTCATACATTTAAAAAAAAACCTGTACTCAGGTCGGAAATTGAACCCGGTTGTTTTGAAAAAATAAACTTACACTATTTCTATTTAGATATCGATTGTGTAGGTCTTAAGCAGTAAATTGCTCTTTGAAACATAATGTCTAAAATGAATAAAATGCATTGTTTTCACATACTTTTATTTATTTTAGAAGTTGTTCGAAGTGACCACCGTTTTTTTCAATACAATATTCAACACGTTTAGGTAACGATCTTACAATTACAAACCAGCAAAGAGGTACAAACAACCATAGAGACAATTTTACATGCCTGAACTTGTTGAATGTAACGGTGGTCACTTCGAACACCTACTAAAATAAATTAAAGTACGTGAAAACAATGCATTTTATTTATTTTAGACATCATGTTTCAAAGAGCCATTTACTGCTTAAGACCTACACAATCGATATCTAAATAGAAATAGTATAAGTTTATTTTTTTCAGAACAACCGGGTTCGATTTCCGAGCTGAGTACAGGTTTTTTTTAAATGTATGAATGCAGTTTTTTTTCTTATTAAAATCGATGACATGGTTCCTAAGGACAGATCTTCGTATGTCTTATAGTTTCAGACTTTCCAATACTGACAGATTTAAATGAGACACCCTGTATTTTTCGAGTATTTATGTAGCCTATATTATTCTCCGGATTTTTCTTAGCATTTTGGTAAAAACCGGATCAAAATCCGTTCAGTAGTTCTCGAGTTTATCGACTTCAAACAAACAAACAAACAAACAAACAAACAAACAAACAAACAATTTTTTTTAAACTATTCTATCGTGTTCCGTAAGTGATTTTAAGGCAAGCTGTGTAATTTTTTTTTTTATATCTTGCAATTACAGATTTTTTTATCCCTACGTTCTTATTATATGTATAGATAACGGGTAGAAACTTGAAATATTTTTATAAATAATGGTACGGAACCCTTCGAGCGCGAGTCCGACTCGCACTTGGCCTTTTTTAGAAAATCTCATACAAGTATTGACCCTCTTTGGCAGCCTGTTATTTCTTCGCAGCGACATCTTTTGAAGAAAAATCCTCATGCATTTCTTCTTCAGTAAACTATTTGAGAAAATCTGGCTCTATCTTTTCGAAAAGAAGACTTAGTGTCTTATAAATAAACAAAGAATAAGGTCCGAATAGTTATTCCGGGTTTTGTTGCTGTCATGTAAACGTCATTTCAAATTAGAGTAAAAGAGACAAAACACGGAATAGCTACTCAGACCTTATTCTTTGTTTATTTGTAAGGCACTAAAGCTTCAATTCTTAAGAAAAGTTAAAATTAATTTACTTGAATAAACTTGCTACAAAAGAAGTTATTTGTGAATTTAAACAAAATACAAAAGCTAATGTTATATGTACGAGTACTACGAGGTTTGGGTCTTTGCTTTGGGATTGCGGGGAACACAATAGGTCACAGCAGAGCACCAAACACCATTTGTCTGTTCCGATTGTAAGATAACAGTTAACACTGTGTTAACCCTCAATGGGCTTACCCGACGGATTAATTGCCCAATAACTCTGTGGAAGGCCTGTATTCAGACATAGGCAGTTCAGACTTCTAATTCCCGAGGTGGTATTTTACAAAGGATTAGGAGATAATAGTTTGAGCAGATAAGGAAATTGCAATTCGGAGTACTCTTAAAGCAGTCGTGAAGCAGCTAAAGCCTTATTATAATTTGGCGGTACCAGGAGAGCATAACGCGGCGGGCGGTGTGAGCTTTCTTGCAAATTGCTTAGGGCTCAGACGCGTTCCGCTTAGCGATCTCTCGCGTGATATAAATCCACATTATGCGAGTAACAACGTTTTGGTTCGCTGCCAGCAGACGGTGTGTATATTAGGGTGGGTCACTTCTGTATGGAGAAAAAAAAATGTTTTTCTTTTGGCATGTAATAGCAATAAAAATGTGTCTTAGGGTTGTAAGAGCAACTACAGAAAAAATGGTGACAATCGGGTAACATCTTTTGCCTCCGGATTGACCTTGAAATTTAAAAAAATTGAAAATAACGTGATATTTAAAATTTTCTTAAATCAATAATTTTATATAGTAGGATAGATATAAATAATAAAACTTATTGTTAGAATAGTAATTTTAATTAATAATTAAAATATAAGTACAAGTAATTAAGTTTTTAAAAATAAGAAGTATTATTTAATCTACACAAAAATCTTTTTTGCTATCAAATTTTGGCATAAGTTTACGAGATTGTATCTTGGCTTTGATGTAGCCCTCACGAGCTGATTTCGAGCACAGACTTCCTGAAGCTTCAGTTACAGTCTTTACTGACCTCTCCACAGCTTGAGTGTGGCAAGGTAAACGCAAAAAATCTATTTTGTTATTCTCTTCTTGAGCAATGAGAGATTCTAGTTCTTCAGTAGGGATTTGCTTCAAGACCACCTAGGTTCTGTAGTAACTTGATTTTGACAGTTTATCAGGTCGTAATAAACTTTTGCATCCATGTTTACTTCTGGAACTTCAAACAGCCTCAAATTTTGGGATGCTTCATTACGTGTTTTTAAAATACGACGCAATGCCAATTCTCTTATTTGTTTTTAGGGTCTGATAACATTGCCAGCAGTAGATTTTCAGGACGAGCGAAATAACTATTACGTTGTATTACTGGATCAATAATAGATTGTATGTGGTTTTTATGTGGTATTTTAGGATGAGATTTCAACAAATTTTTGAATTTTAGGTGATATGCTTTCAGCATTTGTTGCACTCTTACATGTGATAAAATTGGCAGCGATGCTTTCTTCCATATGTTTTCTATATTTTCGATGACAGTATCAGCAACTTCTTGAAAATTTGGCTTCTTTTTAGTATTTTTGGTGATTATAATTTCAAATCTCGTCCACTCGTAGCACTTCATTACTTCTTCGTAAGTCGGAAGCATATTATCTTTTAAGTCACTTGTGTCACCAAATATAGGGCATTTAAAACCTTTCCAAGTACGATTCATTTTAAAAGTCACAGAATCACACCTCTGTCTTAGCAAAATACAGCTAAACTGAATCACTAAACAAAACACTTTGCGGCTCTCGTTTTACTCAAATATAAACAAAACTTTTATATGTAATTACCCTCAAATGTTTACGTTTCGGTATCGTTTGTAACAGAAGACATCATTTTAATACAAACAAACGTAATTTTAAGACTCTGAGTGGTGTCTAATTATTAATGTGATTTTTTGAAACATCAGATTTTTTATCAAAAATATTGAAATTTAAAACCCGATCCGGAGGCAGTTATACTACACCGATTGTAATAATATTTTATACACGACATACTAGCATCAAATGACAACTAATTATCGCTATTAGAAATCATAATTTTGAAAAAAAGTTTTCTGACCCACCCTAGTGTATATGCATAACTGCCGCTTAATTCCTATGATACACACTCTTTATTACATACGACAGCGCGCCAAGAGTGTCACAGTGTGATGTTTTAATTACATCTGCGCCTTTATAAAGAGTCCGACAATATTATGTTGTCTGTACCTAGGTACATTTTTAATCTATCATATCAACAGATAAGCTTTCAAAACTCACGATTGAAGTATATACTTAAGTTCATTCAACACATCATACCTACTGTAGCTATCTAAGTAGGTAGGTATATAGTTTTTCTATAAGCAGTTTGTCTATGCGGTCTACAACTTTAAAAAAAGTTTATAAGAAAGGGGTCAAAGACCTCCTAACTCAATAAGTTATTTCTTCGCGCTTTGCGTATCATTTTTGATGCGGACAGCTATGGAGTGGAACATTTTCAAGGCAAGGGTGTACAGGCAAGTATGCTACATCCTAGGCCGAATCACCGCTTACCATCAGGCGAGATCGCGGTTAAATACTTCCCTATAAATATATTCAAAACAACTCAACATAAGGTACGGTAAGTTACACAAAAACAAAAAACCTAAGAAACGTGATTTATTGAGATCAACACCCGATTTGCAATAAAAAATGTCCCCAGCGTCTTAATAAAATTAACAATTCTTTCATCCAACGAAGTTAGGGTGCCAATTGAAATTCAAATTCGAAGTCTCAGGATGTCTAATATAATTAGGAAGTCGAGATAATTGAGTGGACCCCGCTGTTTGAATGCGTCGTTTTTTTACATAAAATTTGAATGTGATCTACACCGATGTAGAGATAAAACCGATGATGTTTTCTTCTGGAATACAAGATTGCATAGAAAACTTGCTAAAGGCATACGAGGAGCTCGATGGTGCAGTGGCAATTTTTGCAAAGGCCATTCATCGGATGGGTGATCAAAGATTTATCATCACGAGCTCCTAAGTGCTCCGTGCTTCGAAAGGTATGTAAAGCTGTTGGTCCCAGCTGTTTAACAGTCGTTAACAACCGCCAATCAGCATTGGGCTCGCGTGGTAGTTTAGTGCCTGTTCTTTAGTAAATACTAAAGAAATTAATAACTCTGGTTTCCCTTCAAAACGTATAAATCTTTCTAACAGAATTTTTTTCTTCGCTACAGCCATATAATGCACTTAGCCTACTAAAAATTTATTAAATACTATTCCCCTATTCGCTATTAGTTCACCTCAAATTCCATTCAAAGCTTACGTCTACCAATAAGCATTATAATACTATATACACTTAATGGCAAACGTCAAAGGGCTCAATTTCTACCCCACTCGTACGCAAAACTAACAACATTAGCATTACACTATGAATCTTATTTGCCTAAAAGGCTTTGTCAACGTTTGCATTAGATTTAATATGTCGCTTACCTCATGTCGCGGCGTAAGACGTCAACGGACTATTACGCATAGTGAAATTATACGTAATCTTGCTTGTCTAATGAATTAATGTTGAAGGTACAGCCCTGAATCTGTAACAATATGAATTTGAGACAAACAGGATTACAGGAGTATTTGTATTTCAGTCTGAAAGAGTCGGATTTCTATTAGTTATAGTGTATAATGTTGCTAGTACTTTTACATATTATTCATTTTAGAATAAGTGGATATAAGTACTATTGTGTCATCTATATATTAATATGTGAAGCAAAACACTTTGTACCCCTTTTTACGAAAATTGCGCGGACGGAGGAGTATGAAATTTCGCACACTTATAGATCATATAGAGAAGGAGTGCAAAATGCTAATATTTTTTTTAAATTATGCATAAAAGTACATAAAATTAAATAAGTATTGTTTCATACATATC
The DNA here is from genome assembly GCA_947562085.1 of Eudonia lacustrata. Classification (NCBI taxonomy): domain Eukaryota; kingdom Metazoa; phylum Arthropoda; class Insecta; order Lepidoptera; family Crambidae; genus Eudonia; species Eudonia lacustrata. The sequence goes on from OX387317.1 coordinate 17,532,101, forward strand.
TCAAAAATTCCAAAAATGGTAGAGGAGCGGCCGTAATCTTTCAATGCCTATGCAAACTCACATTCTATCTTTTTAATTTTTCATTGCTTAGGATCCCATCAGGTGACCCGCCTGCTCCTTTGCCTCATCATCATCATCTCAGCCAAAAGACGTCCACTGCTGGACAAAGGCCTCCCCCAAGGATCTCCACAACAATCGTTTGCCTCCTTCTAATATAAAAAAAAATTGTTTAGTAAACAGCTTTTTATAAAAATTACGGTCGAATTTCGACCACTGAGCGACCACTATTAGGTACACACGGCGGCAGATCAACCTACCCAAAACTGTCAAATTTCTACAATAAATTTTGAACTTTATCGTTTGGCTTTAAGGATCAATATTCATTGGAGAAATTTGACAGATTTGGGTAGGTTGATCTGCTGCCGACTGTACCTACGTAATTGATAGTTTGACAGCTCTTTATAGTTCACAAGAAAATCAAAAACCAAACAACAATAAAGTATGTTCTTCTGAATTCAAATTATTATAGGTAGGTACTCGTACTTGACAAATCGAATAATTAATGGATATGAAAATTAATATTCGGTTGCATTCGGAAATGCTATGATTAACGAGAGACATTAAGAAAATAGATGCACTGTACAAAATGCTGTTTGCGTGCGTAGTTTTAGTAGTTCACGCTATCGAACACAAGAATCGGTATGGCGTTGAAGCACAGAAGATAAATTATGTTGAAGCTGCGCAGACAGCTTAGAAGGGCTGTACGCAGAACGTGGAGCAATCCGCAATCTACATCACATCATATCTGCACTTCGGAGGTCCGCACTACGCACGGACAGTATACGGACCATACGCACTGCTCTGCCCCCCGACCGCCTAACCGATCGCTTTGACTACGCGTATAGTTTATGACGTCATCTTGCCACCTCGCACCGCCTATGAAAGCATTATCAAAAGCTAAAGGCTAGTGCTTTCGATATTGCTTTCATAGGTGGCACGAAACGACAAGATGGCGTCATAAACCACTCACGAACTCAAAGCGTTCGGTTAGGCGGTCGGGCCCCTGGAGCAAACTTTATTCACTAAAACACCTCACTTACCTTATATTTTACAGGGTGTACCAAAATTAGCACGTCATACTGACACCGGAGATAGGTGGGCCTCAGATGCGTAAAACAAGCTTTTCTATGGACAAGTTTAAACTTGTTCGACGCATCTGAGACCCGGTGTCAGAGTGACGTGCTAATTTTGGGACACCCTGTATAACAAGGCGATCACCATCCAACGTTTCTTTTCAATACAGACAATGATTTATTTAACAAGCAGCTTTAAAATGTTTTAGCTACATTTCAGAAAAGTAAATTCTGAAAGATAGAAAATCTCAAACATAAATTTTAAGTCTCGAAGCGTATTTAAATTAAAGCAGACGTTAGCCTGCACACATTGGGTGAATTAATGCCTCCTTTAGGCCTCCAGGGAACACTTACTCAATAGAGTAAGAACGATATAGGTACTCGTTTTCATTGGCATTGTATATTATGTAGGTACCTGCCAGTGTCACCTATATACCTAGTACCTGGATGACCGTTTGATAACATGATTTTTTCATGTTTTCTGAAAATGAAACCTAGTTAGATCGATTTATCGCCCCCGAAACCCCCTGCAATACTCATGAAAATCATTGGAGCCGTTTCCGAGATTCTATATATATGTCGGAGACAAGGTCGCTAGCATCGCTTTGAAACGACAAGTATAGTCTATACTTGAGTGTGGTCTGCGCAGCCTATGCTCTATGGTACGCGGAACGTCAACGTCAGTTGGCGCAACAACGGACTGACATTTGAACGGTAGCGGCCGGAGAGTACGCACGCGCAGAACTCTCTATTTTAAAGATCCAAGATAACCCTGAACCTGTGTTATCAACGAATCCGAGTTTGCTCGACTGTTCTAACTACAAACAACCTCGCCGCCGACATATATATATATTATACTAGCTGACCCGGCGGACTTCGTACCGCTTTGACAGTTTCCATGACAACAAAACAAACAATTTATATTTCTCACCGTTTAAACCTTCCCTGAACTTCCACAAATATTTCAAAATCAAAATTAGCCAAATTGGTCCAGCCATTCTTGAGTTTTAGCGACTCAAACGAACAGCAATTGATTTTTATATTTAAAGAAGATAGAATATGTATACGTATTACTCTATCTTTATCTATCTATATATATGTATATTTTTTTACGTACGTATGTGGGAAGCCCGAGACACATACACGAATAATGCACAATATGCTATGACCTACGTGCGCCATTACGGTCGCGACCAGATTTATTTATTACTTTCACGTGCGCCCCAAAATGGATAGAAATCACTAATCTGTTATTATCCGGTCAATCATCCAGCAAACGTCATATCATAACATAACAGCACGAGTGTTCAAGCAGAACCTCAAAGCGCTTACGACCTTCATTGTAAAATATCATGTCTTCGGAGACGTACGATGTTGGATGTACTCTGTAGTGGCAGAAGAGAGGACTGCTTCATGCGTATATTCTTCTGTGGATGATCGAAAAAATAAGACCAGATGAAATTGACTCAATAATTTGCGCAGAAATTCCCGAAGTAAATCTAGAATTATATGAAATAGTGAAGAAGAACATGATTCATGGTCCGTGTTGTGAACTCGACTTGCATTACGCGTACGCCGACCGATATTTTGACGCCTCATTCTTTAAATCAATAACATTATATAACACTACCATCGATTTAGAATACCTAGATACACCAACAACGCCTCACACGCGGCTTGAATCAATTGTGCTAAAAACGCGTTTTAGCACAATTGCACTCGTAGTCGCGCGCCGATCACCGTCAAGTCAACATGCCTAAGTGCTCCGTGAAAAAGTGCAAAAATAATTCTTTAAATAGCTTAAAAAAGGATGGGGTTTCGTATATTTGCTAAGTATTCATTCAAGGTTTCATAATGTAATGAATTTGTGGCTAAATTTACCTTCTACCTAAGTAAAAACATTATTTTTCTAAAATAGTTTGAATAAATCGCTTACACGGTTGTCCCTTTCCCTCGCGTGACGCCATTCACGTGTTAAAAGGGACGAAAGATTCATAAAAGTAGAACATAGTTAAATACTAAATATATAGAGCCGCCTGTTTAGTTTTTTTAAAGTTAGTTTTGTAGTCCACATCTTTTGGCGGTATGTTGGTATGTTTCTATGGAATTAAAATTAATAAATGTTTTTCAGCTAATATAATAAATACTCAGATCAAAGCGAAAATAATAATTATTTATGACCGATAAATACTGTACCTACTGTACTTCTACTGATATTTGTCAAACATTATTTTTTACACGCTTTGTATTAAATTGCAATGCATGTATGTATGTAAGTATGTTTGTATGTATGAATGTATGTTTGTTCGGGTCAAATCTTGCAAATAAATTTTAAAGCAGTTATCCTCCTCAACCGATTGAGCTTTTTTGCAAACATATAAAGTCCGTTGAAAATGTAATATGATGGTACCATCTAGCTGGTCTGATGATGGAGACAAAAGGTGGCCATAGGTAATGACGTAGGCTGCAGTAGGCGGACAGATTATTGTGAAAACAACGATCGTTGGCCTAAGTAGTAGTAAACAAATTCGGTGACCGCGTTAGGTGAACGAAATATTGTAATTGCCATTTTGGCCATGTTGGCGGTTTGTGTTATGCGTCTAATGATTTATACCTAATTTGAAATGAATCTGAAAAGATCATCAGGCACTATATTAAAATAAGTGGCGGAAGTATAGTCGACAATGAAATTGCTTTACCACCTTAGAAGTGAATTTTGTTTGCATATAATAAAACAACAAGTTCTATTTTTGTTTAAATGTCCAAGTGACAGATACGTTGTCATTATTGACAATGAGCCTTAACGAAATTTTATTGTAATGGAAGTTTTTGTCAAAAATGATAAAGCAATTTCATGGTCGACTATACATTGTTAAGGCGGTATAATGGTAATTTTTTAACGATGCAAATACTGCGATGTATAATGCACATGTAGCTATTTAAAAATACATAAAATACAAAAATACAGATGCAAGTGATCAATTTCACCATATTTATAAACTGACAAAATCAGCAGTTCAGAAATATGTGGATGTGCGTCTGCATTATATTTGTAGAAAAGAAAACATTAAAAAAAATTACTTCGAAACCAACACAAGACAAGACAAGTTAACAATATATTAAATTTTGTGTCAGGGTACATAAACATATATGTTTTAATAATAAGTTATTTGTTTTATTTTTACTACAATTTATAAAAAAATAGTGCAACTAGCATTACACCAATTTTATAATTATTGTACAATACGTACTTGAAAATAATTTTGTTGAACACGACTCCACTTACTCTGTTCCTACAAGAGGCGGAGAGATCGTTAAATTTTACGACTTTCGCGATGATCGCATTTTGTAATGTCACAACCGCCTAACACGTGCAATACAAATAAAACCTTATCTGTGGAGAATACAGTTGTATTTAATTTTTATAAATATGGTCTTAGCACATTATACGTTTTTAAATGGTCTACTATACACGTATACTTACAACTAAGCGAGTCGGGACACTTTTTCGACGTGAATTTGTAGGTGACGGTGTATCTAGGTATTCTAAATCGATGAACACTACGATAAACCTTCAAACACACGAAACACCGGTATTACTTTTGCAAAAGAAGCGGTAATGACGTATTGTCCGTTTGAAGTTGTCAAATGCTGACTGAAGAACTGTATGTCATTCTGTCACATTCACTCACTCACTTTTCCATAATATTTAAAAAATCATATTTTAATAAAAATATCTTTTTTTCTTTTAATTTTCTTCTGTACAAACCTTGTCCTGACAATAACAAACTCAATAAAAAAAGAATTATCCAATTTTGTGCAGTCGATCGGAAGTTATGCGCGTACATACATTTCAGTGATTCATTTTTATTTATATAGATTATATACAAGAGTTGCTTGTTTAAAGGTAATAATTATATTAGATACCTACTCTATTTGTATGTAGGTGTGAAATATTTTGTCAGTTTGACCAACATATTTTCTGAATAAGTTTTTTAGCGTTCGGAAGGCACGTAAAGCCGTTGGTCCCATTACCACCTATCCGCACTGGGCCTGCGTGGTGGTTTAAAAGCTCGTCCTCCCTATCCATCCATAGGGAAGGCTCGTTCCCCAGCAGTGAGGACATAAAATGAGCGGATGATGATTATAATTTATTCCTATATATATCATTAATTACGACAATAACACTAACAAACAATATCAATCCAATAATGCTACAGTGTGTACAATATTTTTTGTTAGCCCATCTTTAGCTAACACAAACAAACTGGATGGTTGGCCCACTCCAGAGCATGCCGCGTATAATTTTCCGTGTGAAAAACATGGTGTGCTCAAATCTAAGCCACAAAGAGACATCGTTTGGCCTTGGGACTTATTGATAGTCATTCCTACTCCGTGCTGTTTACTGGGTGAGAAGTGACACCGGTAGACGCCTGGCGGAGACAACTGATCGAGTGATTAATATGGCTATAAAAAATAGGGGTTGGTGATAGAAGGGTGAAAATTTAGGGTTGAATGTATTTTTTGATGCCACATATTTTAAACAAAATTTTTTTTTTTAAAGTCCAAAAAATAAAAAAAAATGTTTTGAATGGACCACCTTTATTACTTAGGGGTATAAAAAATAGACTACGACCACAGACATAGATCTAAAATGACTGTGACTACGACCGATTGTCAGATCTACAGAATATACAAATAAAATTTCATAAAAATAGATCGAGCCGTTTCGGAGTATGTCAACTAACATGTGACACGAGAATTTTATACATATATAGATAAATGTGAACAAGGCTTTAAAATCAATAAGATATTTTTCGGGACATGATATAATAAAATGAAACATAACTTTAGTTGTATTATTTTATTAGCTACTCATAATAACTAGTTAATAATTTTAATTATTATTAACTATTATAATATTGCTTGTTTTCTTTTAGAAATTACATAATAACGTTGATGAAATCAATGGCTAATATTTTTTATTAAAGATTCTGTATTACGGCTGCACGCTTGTATACAAACTAGGTATGACACTTTTCAATGGTATAAAATTATAGACGACTTATGTATAACAGACGCCTGCACTTCAACCTATCCAAACTGTCAAATTTATTCAATAACCCCCTTACAAGTACCGGAGGCCCATCTCTCACCCCTCCCCCCTTCCCAATTCCTACTCCTTCCTCAAGGCCGGCAACGCATCTGCGATTACTTTGGTTTTGCGGGTGTCCATGGGCGGCAGTGACTACTTTCCATCAGGTGACCCGCCTGCTTGTTTGCCTCTTTTAACATAAAAAAAACAAAGAATAAGGTCCGACTAGGAATTCCGTGTTTGTCTCTTTTACTCTAATTTGAAATGACGTTTATTTACATGACATGAACACACGGCGGCAGATCAACCTACCCAAACCTGTCAAATTTCTCCAATGAATATTGATCCTTATAACCAAACCATAAAGTTCAAAATTGATTGTAGAAATTTGACAGTTTTGGGTAGGTTGATCTGCCGCCGTGTGAACAAAACACGGAATAACTATTCGGACTTTATTCTTTGTTCATTTGTAAAGCGGTAAATGCGGTAAATGTAACCATATGCCTTAAACATATAACGCCTTACAAATAAACAAAGAATAAGCTCCGAATAGTTATTACGTGTTTTGTTCCTGTCATGTAGACGTCATTTCAATTAGAGTAAAAGAGACAAAACACGGAATAACTATTCGAAGCTTAATCTTTGTTTATTTGTGAGACCCATAAAGTTCAAAGTAAGGCTATTAACCCTTAAAATTATGGTGTCCAGAATATGGACAGAGCCTTTTAAAGGGTTTTTTGACAGTTTTTGGTAGTCTGATGTGCAAGCGTGTGTACATATAATAATAAAGTAAGTCTAACGATGTGAACAAGTAATAGTATTTTAACAAGTTATAATCAGAGGTCGGAATTAGGTAAAGTTATTTATGTACTTGCATCGAAATGTTCATATTAATATGGATCTTCCCGGGATTTCTAATTGCATTTCCGCTATTGTTTTCTTTTGTTCTTACAAGCTATGTTGTGCGAACTACAAATGTGGCAACATCGCGCGTGTGCGCATTGGAATTTTGCAACTTCGGACATCCGATGTCGTTGATGTGAATTTGACAAAGTCGCGCGTGCAGTGGTTAAAATTGTGTAAAAGTAAACAACTTTTCTAATCTCGGGATTTTTCTGCTCTTTAAAATTAATCTCGGGATTTGAGGCATATCCACTTTATTCTTTCGCTGTATAAAATCATTGTAAGTACATAAATAGCTCTACCTAATTCCGACCTCTGGTACTGATACTTCAAACAAGCTGATTGTACAGAAAAATAATATAAACCACACAATTAATTTATATTTCATCGATTTTACACAAAGTCATTAATTGAGATTTTTATTTCAGGGTTTTATAGGATTGTAGACGTTTCGTAGGTGGTAATAAGATACCGCACAGAACCAGTCTGGGTAGCTACCAACCTCATTCATATATCTGTCGTCAAGCATGTCTTCGATTGGTGTTTCGGTTTAAAGGGAATTTAATCCAGTTAGCTTACTTCGATAGAGAAACAATATCTAATGAAGCCTCAGGGTCTGCAAAGAGCAACAAAAGGCTTTGAATAGATATTTCGTGTTTTGTTCCCGTCGTGTAAATTTAATTTCAACTAAGAATAAATGAAACAAAACCCGGAATAACTTATTCGAAGCTTTACTCTGTTTATTTCATTATTTAAACACCGACAACTTATACGTACATTTAAAATAAATTATTGTCGGTTATGATTAGTTTAATGTTTATAACTTTATAATATATAAAACAAAGGTAATGGAAGCACTAATAATTACTACAATTGACATGGCATAAATCTGTATTGAATTAAAAACAGTGAATATCTTTAAATGGTTTTAGAAGCATTATTTACAAGCTTTGTACTTTTAAGTGACTTTTTGAGTATTGAAACATTCATTATCATATAACATGATTAACCTTTGGTTTGAAATAAAATAGTAAGAAATAAAAACTTTGACAAATTGAATTCAATTTGTTTGATATTGAATAACGTGTCCAATTCGAATACTTTATTATTGAAAAGTAATAATTAGTCGGTCACAAAATAAGAAAACTTTATTTGAATAAAAACAACGCAAAAAGACTATTGGCCTGAGGACTGACAGTTTTTTTACAGCATGAATAGGCCATACTTTGTTTAGTTCGTACTCTTCAATTGATAGTTGATGAACGATTTTTATCAAGTTTTAGTAAATATGTGGACCGGCTGTACGTTTGTCATACCTAGGTTTGTGTTACCTAACAGTTTCAAAATACATAACGGCAGACAATTTTTAGGCAACTGAAATTAACGCTATGATTAATAAATTAGTCTCCCTTTAATTCACAAAGGTTAGAAATAATAATAGCAAATGAAACATAAATGTAATCTTCGATTTATATGTGTCAAAAATTAAACAGAAATCACAATAAATATTTATTCACTCTGTGAACTTTTTGTTTAAGACAATAAACATATGGCACTCATTATTAAATCAGATTACTATAAATAGATATGTTCTTACAAAATATTGTGAAACAATGGTATCATTTAACATCCATTTATATTATTACATCATATTACGATACGCAAAAGCGTCTAAATATTGCAAGATGGTGGTACAGACGCCTGCGCATCAGACTATCCATAACTGTCAAATTTATTTAATAAACTAGTTGTCGCCCGCGATTTCGTTCGCGAAGACTACACTATCCCACAGAAACCTGTTACCGGGATAAAAACTATCCTATATCCCAGTCCGGGTCATGGTCTCTCTATGTGCAAAGTTTCATCAAATCCGTTCAGCCATTTTCACGTGATGCGCGGTCAAATAAACAGACAAAAATTTCTAAGTATCCCCAGCCAACATTTTTTCGAATATCTTCCATGTTCAGACTTGCGACCCTCTTTAGCTTTATTATGTGTATAGATTTTAAATTTAATAAATATTCAACCATATGCCATAATAATAAAGTTCAAAGTCTATTGAGGAAATTTAACAGTTTATGGTAGCCTGATGTGCAGGCGTGTGTACAAACAAACATTGATTATAACCATAGATCGATTAGGTAGTTTTTTGTGAATGACATCACTGCGTTATCAATAGTATGGATAACCCGATCAAATCAAAGTATTAAGCACTTTGAAGACGTGTCCAAAACGGATCCAAAGAGCGGTTGTCTTTTACTACTTTTCTCCCGCACGTCAAACTATTGGGATATAAATTATCAGTGTTGGATTCTGCAAATAACTTAGCATGTCTGGGTATATCTATGCTATGCTAACGTTGCAAAAGTATATAAAAAAACTCTCCTGTTCCGATCTATTCACAACCCTCAGCAATACAGAAACGAATTCAAAATGGCGGCACTGATAGTGCCCTCTCGCTCTTACATTAGGGAACGAGTAAAAGGGGATCGTGTTTGATAAATAGTAACTGGTATCGTATTTGTATCGAAGCGTTAAGTAGGACTATTGCATGTTAACTAATACAGCTACAACATCCGTAAATGGAACTTACAATAGACTGCATTTCATATTATAGATTTTATATTAGCATGTCTCAAACTTTACGTTACAATTTTGATAGAAGTTCATGCTAGACCTACTGGTATCTTCAGTTAGCGTATTATATATTTAAAAAGTAACAATGTGACGATATACCAATATATATAATATATATCTGTCTTTACTATAATGATTATTAATGTCATCAACTACTTCATATATTTATTTTATCATGGCAATCTTTATTCAATATGTATTCTTTGTTATTCCAGTTGTATGTAAGCATTAAATACTGTTATATATTTGTCAGTACAAAAGAAACACTTATTCGATACAATTAAAAGGCTTAACATATTTAAACAATCATAATATTAATCTTAGCTAATCACTATGTTTAATAATTTTAAACAATGTTTCCGCAACATCTGTTAAAGCATTTCAAAAAGGCACTTCATTTTGTAATCACATTCATATTGATAGCACCTTAAACAAGCTGTGCATAGCGTAACAAAATTTATTATAACGATAATTTTTTTAACATCGGGAAAATATACATTATAATTAAATTGAGTTTGAGTCTACGTCTTAATTTTTACAATGTAAAAATTCTACTTTTGTATTTGATTATAAATACTAAAGCATTTTATATAAATTTAGATAACAATAAATAAATGTAATTAAAATTCAAAATCATAATCACTGACGACGTTCATAGAGCATTTATAAATGTAATTCACACATTTAAATAAAAGTTCAACCTTAGTAAACTCAATGGCATTTAACAAATAATATCTATCATGTAGTTTGTTAAAACGTATTATTTTCCCGATGTGGTAAAAAATCAAACAGGTCCTAACTTTGTATTAACTTTCTTTTTAAATCATAAAGCTTAAGTGCCTTACAAATAAACAAGGAAAGAATAAAATAGTTATTCCGTGTTTTGTCTCTTTCACTCTAACATGAATGATTTCATGTTAGAGTGAAAGACAGTTTGACGTTTACATGACAAGAACAAAACACGGAATAACTATTCGGAGCTCATTCTTTGTTTATTTGTAGTCTTAGCACACGGTTCTGTATGGGGGACTGATTTTTTTAGATACGAGTATATTGACGTATGTTTCTTGGGAATACTTTTTGAGTATCATTGCACAAAATAACAAACTGCAGAAGGTAAACTCATGAGCAACGCACACGCAACCCTCAGCAATACAGAAACGAATTCAAAATGGCGGCACTGATAGTGCCCTCTCGCTCTTACATTAGAGAACGTGGGTCTATGACCCTCTCACGGGCACGGAATCTCGGAACAGTCTGACCGCAGCTGTTGACTTGCGAGATTTCGCGCCCGTGTATTAAATGGAGAGTCACAAAAAAATTAGGACCCTGTTATTATGCTCTTTTTCAACAAGAAAATATATTTACATAGACTAGTATCAAGTATAATCAGTTTCTATAGTGATAAATACAAATATTTACAAGGTGTATTATAAATTTTTGATTATCAAACAATAATGTCATTATATGAGATACAAATATTCAATAACAGTTCAAATACACCAACTCTAAATAACAATAGTATAAAGTTATACTAAATAACTTTATAAAGTTATTATAAAGTTATATAATGTATAACTTTATAAAGTTATTATAAAGTTATATAATGTATAACTTTAGGGTGGACACACTCAAAGGCTCAAGCTAATATTTATAGCAATTGTGTAAAGCAATTATAACATCAAAAAACAGTGATAGCACCTAATATTGTGATTAGTTTCCAAATAACAACCAGTTTTAATAACTCTACGTATTTTAAACAACATATTGTCATCTATTTTATTAGTATATTTATTACTTTACAGTCACACTATTATGTCTAGTCTCATATTGCAAACTTTTATTTAAACACCAATATTAAGTATAAGTTCAATAACACAGTATAACACCAGGTCTTGATAACGTGACCAAATTCACACTAAAAGTATCGTTAAGTAGCGTTATTTCTATAATGTTAAACTGGTAGGTATCTAGGTAACGGTATCTACTAGATAACGTAACGTATAACTAGATAATATCTAGTAGGATCGTTACGTTTTTCGTTACTTAATGCGGTAATTTACAGGTAATAATGCCACCCAGGTAACGATACCAAGCATAACGTTATCTTCGTATGATAGAAGTAACGTTACGAAATCTTTAACGTTATTCAAACCTCTGTATAATAAATAACACTACAAATACTCAATAACCGTAAGGTAAATAAATCATAACTTTTAGGGTACAGATCTGTATTGAGATTATTTAGTACAGAGACAATAATAGCTTTATTTGTCAGTTTATGTTGAATTCAGTAACAACGAAGGATAAAGTTAATTCTTACGAACTTGTTTCACAGTTTACGTTATCGGATCTTTGTATTTGATAGTTGTTATTTGTTTTTGAAATAAATATAATCAGCTATCAATATGCAGACCAGCGTAACATGTCATCATCATTGCAAAAACTAAGAGTAAATAAACTATATTTTGACAAGATGCTAGCTTTTACTTTTTACATTGTAATCTAGAGATGTAACACTGGAGAATTCTGTAAAGTAACATACCTGGACCGTGTCAAAGAAAAACGAGTCTAAACTGGTAGAGTAATAAGATAAATTTTTCATTAACACGGTTTGTGTGGATACTATAAAAAAGTTTTGAGCTCTTCACTGTAGAGTGCACCACCCGCGCAATTGTCAAGGGTTATCGACCCCATTCTCTGGGAACAGCTCTGGATCCTCTTCCCCATTGATTTGCTGATCTCGTATAACCACAGTGGGGTTGTTGGAGCACGAGGAGTTGTTAGAGATTGTTCTGCGAGTGGCTTTGCACCGTTGGCAGTCGACTACGACCATTGAGTTGGTGTCCATGTCGGTTTCTGTGCTGCTCGCGCGACGAAGGTGGTTGATACAGTTCATACGGTGATCTAATATCGCGCGCCATAAGCGTAGCTCTACGCCGCCCCTATAGGAGAAATGAAATAATTTTCTTGAAAATTTGGTCACTAACAAATATTAAATGTTAAAATTATTTAATATGTCTTATAGGTAATAAGTTGACTACTTCAACTACAACAACTTATCAACATCATCATCTCAGCCAAAAGACGTCCACTGCTGGACAAAGGGCTCCCCTAAGAATCTCCACAACGGCCGGTTTTGTGCTGCTCGCATCCAGCGGCTTCCAACAAATAAATGAAATAATATCAACATGTCTGTAAATAATTTTAAATAAGAATATCTTATATAAGGCAAAGAAAAAATTTATCAATTTTGACAAAAGAGCCTTGAGTGATTAGAATGGGAATAAGGTGAACAATATTTTAACCTATACATCCATACCTTACCTCAAAGGGTTTCTAGAGGCATCACGTAAGGGTATCTGTATCTGTCCCCTACTAGATTCTATGAGGCGTACGGATCGGGATCAGAACAATCCGATGACGCCTCTAAAAGCTAGGACCTCTACCGTTGACCGAGTCATAGGGGTATGGGACTCGTCTGATGATCAACTAACGTGCAAGGTAACTTACTTCGCGGGTCGTAAATGATTTTCAGTTTTCGGAATCCTGCCCAAGCGGTAGACAGGTGCCCTGGGTTTTAAGTGGATCGGCCATAGCATGCGGCCAATTCCACATACCACGCGGAGAGGGGCCCCGCGGGATTTTTTGTTCAGCGCATTTTCCCTGGTTAAAAAAATGGTAGGTAACTTACTTCAAGTTCAACCGTGCGATGTCTTCCCTCTGCGCGTGCCGTAAAAGATCTGCCAACGTGTACTCGTGGGCCGCGAGTGCGCGTAATGCGGAATCCGGCACGCCTTTACGGGAGGCCCACTCGCGGAGTATGTTGTATTGCTCTTCGTCTATCTCATCTGGAGGTTCGGTTCTGAAATTGATGTAAGGAATGAGTGGCAAAAGAGAAGGATAGTACCGAACATTCTGAACAGAGGTACTACTAGTACTAATAGGAGCTACATAAGTACCTTTAAGACCAAAATAAGCAGTGAATAGTCTGAGAGGCATTTATTAACTACATACATAGAGTAAAATCAAGATTCATTCGTTCATTCGACTTATGATATGGTACAGTCAACAGCAAAAGTAGATGATGTTTACTAGATTTCAAAATTAAGTTTCGATAGTGTAAGTCGGATTTTCTATAAAACTACAGTCAATGTCTGCAGGAACTAGTAGACACTCGAAGGTATTTCGATATGCGTTTAAAAAGTTTTGATTTTCATACTGATTTCATATTTTGAAACTTGACCAATCAGCAGTTACCTTTGCTGTTGACTGTACTAAAGTGGTCGTCGACTTTCTTTTCTAATCGTATCTGTTTTTTAAACCTATTTTCAACCATAAAATACTTTGAAAGTGTAGAATAAATAGACAATTAATCTTTGTTCTAACTAAATAAACTTTTCCGCATACACAAGCTATTTGAGAGGTAAGGTTTATCTTCCTGGGCAAAAGTAGTTCTTATGTATGAAGATATAAAGTTCAAGTTCTGTTGCACTCAAGTAAGGAAGACCAAATTCCGTCGGAATAAGCATAAATAACATGAAAAATGACTAGGTATCGAAATGTCTTTATCAGGAAGTTAAAAATTAAAATTAAACTAACTGTGTTGGATCAAACATTTTATTTTTCAAGGTTTAATTTGCTTACATTTATGACCTTTATGACGGACTTACCTCGGTCTTCTATCTAGGAGTTCCTGGATCATTTGCGTCTGCACTCTTTGCTCCTCTAGCATTTGGCGTAGTAAAGACTGGTATTGTTGATAGCTCTCTATCAGTTCTTGGTGTAGCCTGAAAGACAAAAAACTGACATCTTTTATTGGAACATATTGTATAAGCGATCAGTGAAATGAAAATGTTTAATGGTTTAATATTACAAGCATATTATATAGTCATTGGAACCGATCGGAAGTTACAGTGAAAACAGGTTGCGTGCACGTTGCATTCAACGCAGTACGCTCAAAACGCAAGCATGCTCCGTTGTAGCCAATTTGCGGCCTTAACTTTCCATGTATGACACGACATCGGCTCGTTGTGTATGTTCTACTGCCTGTATAATGGAGAATCCTTTAAGGAACTATTCAAATTGGTGCTTGCTTCTTCCTTCTACCTTCGCATCGCTCGCATCGGCACAAAGCTCAAGCAAATTTCCTAGAGCCACTGTTCTCAAAGATGGTTCGCTTCCATCATTCCACTCATTGAAAACTGTGGAATGAGATGCCGTCGAAGTCTTATCTAGAGCTAAGGATCAGCGATACTTGTGGTTGTCCTGCCGCAGCAGGTGCAGATGTTGGTTGCGGGTGGAGGAGGCAACGTCGGCGGTAAGGCGGAGTCTTATCTAGAGCTAAGGATCAGCCATGCTTGTGGTTCTCCTGCCGCAGCTGGTGCAGACTTTGGTCGCGGGTGGAGGTGGCGACGTCAGGGGTAATGCGGAGTCTTATCTAGAGCTAAGGATCAGCCATACTTGTGGTTCTCCTGCCGCAGCTGGTGCAGATGTTGGTCGCGGGTGGAGGTGGCGACGTCAGCGGTAAGGCGGAGTCTTATCTAGAGCTAAGGATCAGCCATACTTGTGGTTCTCCTGCCGCAGCTGGTGCAGATGTTGGTCGCGGGTGGAGATGGTGACTTCGGCGGTAAGGCGGAGTCTTATCTTGAGCTAAGGATCAGCCATACTTGTGGTTCTCCTGCCGCAGCTGGTGCAGATGTTGGTCGCGGGTGGAGGTGGCGGTGGAGATGGCAGAAGGAGTGGCGACGTCGGCGGCGGAGCTGGCGCCCATGCCCGCACCACGGCGGGACTCTTGGCCGGCGAGGTTCGCGCCTAGCTCTGTGGGAACAAAGTCAATGTTAGAGTCAATTTTTTTTTATTTAAGTAACCTTATAAATAGTGCCTTTGAATCGTCCTAATTTTTTTTACCTACTACCCGTTCAGGACGTCTATTTTTTAGCTGTAGTAGAAGATGGGCGCAAGAAACTGCACGGCTTTAATAGAAATAACGACATTCACAAAAAAGGCGAACGAGACGAACGAGATAGAGAATCAAAAATTTTGTTGGAATATATGAAAAAACGACACAAACAACTAAAGGAAGTCACAATAATACGTCAATATAATCCTTTTCGTTGTCTTTACATTTTTTTCCAAAATTTATTAAAGAAGATTTTAAATAATTATAAATTTATAAAGTAGTTCATAGGTGTCTTTGTAAATGTTTTGTTGCTAACTGTCTTTATAAACGTACGAATTAAGTTTCCGTTTTCTGCCACTAGGCGCGCTGTTTTTCTCTCTGGAGTTGAAATGTCATGTTGATTGTGCTCAATAAATATATCGTGGTTATAAAGAATTCTAACAAGAGTTTCATTGAAATATTGCCTAATTCCATTACAAGACAATTTACCGAAAAATGCAACATAGCTTTTTTATGTTAAAGATGACGGAGGGTATGACACGGCATGTGTCAACTTCTTGGAACATGTAAATAGCTGAGTGCTGTTTGTTGAAGGTATTCGCATCGAAATCTAGTACTTCTTTGAGCGATTTTTTTAGATAGCTAAAGGCCTTAGACGTTCTTTTCAGCGTCACCGGACTTTTTTGGGGCGAAACTAGAGGGATTCCTCAAGCCCTGTCGACACTTTGAGCGTCGTTATGGATTGGACGAATAAGTTCTGATCTATTATGTAGTCATTGAGAGCGCATCAATGGACATTTTTATCAAATACTTTAAAAAAAACTATTAACCTGGAGACAGCACTGTGATAGCAGCTTGAACAGCATTCCTAACAAGGTTATCCAATGCGAACATCCAATGAGGTTTTATGCTGTGCATCCTCAGTACTGCGTTCACAGCTTCTTGGAACATGTAGATGGCTGAGTGCAGCTCGTTGATGGCTTTAGCATCAAAATCCAGTTCTTCTTTGAGCGTCGTTATGGCTTGCTCTATGACGCTTCGGTTCTGATCCATTATGTAGTCTTTGAGAGCGCGTCGGAGAGTTTCTATATGGTTCTGCAAATACGTTTATTCGGTTTAAATTATTAATTGAAATATAAACGCAAAAGTTTTAAACGTTTAACTATTATAACGCCAACACATTGTAATAGAAAATATCGATAAGTATTTTGTCATACAGGGGGAAGAATCTAAATGGGTCTAGAAAGAGAAGTCTGAAACAATAAGAGACAGATAAATATGTTTAAGGAAACCTTATCCATACATAAAAGGATGGAAAAAATGAAAATCCACTACAACCGCATTTCAAACGCATTTCCGTTATGCAAAAGACACAGACTTATTCATCTTTCAAATAACTAAAAATTTAGGATCTATTATTTTATTGTAGATAAGATAATCCGTCTACAATAATATAACTTGTTATCCTATTTACTGTTATCAATGTCAAAAAACTTAGATTTCTCTCTTAACTTCAGACTTCCCCATAAAAGATTATTTAGATTGATGAATTGTATAATAGGTATCTCTACTTAAAATAATATGAACAGTGAAAACATGCTATTCAACGTACTTTTACAAATAATACATTAAACATAAATCTGCTAATGGTGACCAACCTTATCATTCCGCGACTGTACATGAAAAACGATAAAAAATCTCAAGAAGGGTTTAATCAGACAATCTTTTTGAAGTAACTTTGGTCTATTTAATTTTAGCCAAAACGTGATCTTACGAGTACATCCTCTCTTTTATTGTTATTCATAGAA
Source organism: Eudonia lacustrata (assembly GCA_947562085.1). Taxonomy (NCBI): domain Eukaryota; kingdom Metazoa; phylum Arthropoda; class Insecta; order Lepidoptera; family Crambidae; genus Eudonia; species Eudonia lacustrata. The sequence goes on from OX387317.1 coordinate 17,549,579, forward strand.
GTGCTAAAACGGACAAAGTTATTAAGTAACAACCTTCAAATTCAACTTACCATGGTTAATAGAGTATTTCCAAAATCCTGTTGAACGCTAAGCATCCACTTAGAGCAGATTATCTCGCTATCCTGCTCCAACACTCGGGATAGAGTGAGGCGTCGCTGCGAGTCTTTCTTCAATAGATAGAAGCCATCTTGTTCGACGTCAATGGAAGAACGGGGTACGCCTCCCATGTCCACCTAAACAAGTTATTCGTTATAATAGTTCAGTAGTAAGTTAACCAATTTGCCGTCCAACGTCTCAGCTGACATATGAAGTCCGCTGTAACGTCCACGTTAATTACCACCGATAATTGCATTGCAGAGTGCGAGCCAGAGGGGTGAATCTTCCATACATTGTATAATTACAAAATTTTTATATACGGTAGCGCCAGCTTCCGTTAGAGGAATTTCAAGTTACTATCCATATAACATATCCTTATAATGTCACTAGATGGCGGTAGTATGGATAGCATTTTAGATTAATAAGTTATGTTTAGTTATTTTTTAGTAACTTTCTAATGACCACAACGTTCGTTATCTTCTCAAAGAGCTCATTAGCCGAGCAGATGCGACGACGCATCGTGCTATAGTAGTGATAGAGAGATTGTAAGATTGATAAAAACTTATAAATGAACACAAAAATCAAAAAGTTATAGATTTATTTCTGAAGGATCGAACCTAGGATTTCTCCTTCACTACTATAGCAAGATGCTTCGTCGCAGCTCGCAGTATCTCTGTGAAGATGACGAAAGTTGTGGTTATAAGAAAGTTACTAAAAAATAACTAAACACAATTTATTAATTTAAAATGCTATTTATACTACCGCCATCTAGTGACATTATAAATTTTTTGTAATTATTCAATTTAAGGAAGATTCACCCCTCTGGTGCCTAGTGTGAGTTACACTTGCGATTTACAAGAATTTATTTAGCACAATTTCAATTTTTCCACCAGGAGACGCTGTTTCAATGCCATACAAATTGTTGTTTTCGTAAACGTGACACATTCTGTCACGTTAACGAACAAGTCATGTCACGCTAATGAAACTCCACTGCCTAGTGCATGTTTCCTAGTAATAAAACAGTAAATAAATTAAAACTAAGGTTTGGTATGATAGTTAGGGCATACCTCAGGCGACAGTAGACCTCCAGACGAGCTTCGTCTATTGAGGATAGTATCATTGCTGTCCATCTCATCAGTGGAAGGGGTATTCGGCATTGTGCTATGAAAAAGTAAAAACATCATTAACATAATGGAATTAAGGTCGAAATCGAATAAACCTGTTTTATTATATATATTGTTTTATCGTTTTAAGTTACTTGTCCTATGTTATAGATAAAAACAAATACTACAGTAAAAGCTCCTTTAGAGAAGTCTTGAACATTGGTTTAGGGCTTGTTATATAATTTGCTGATGTTTGTATTGGATTAACATTTACAATATGGGTCGTCTTGACTATCTATTCATAAAAAACGTCTAATGTATAATATTTTTCAAGTGAAGACAAAATAACAATTTAGCTCGAAATTAAGCTGAAAACACAATGAAAGCAAACATAGATAATATTCTATGATGACTTTTTAAAATTTTCACTTAAATATTTATAAAATTATGATAGCGGACTAAGGAAAAAGGCTCAATGTTAGTATTATGAATATTTTAAAAGCATTAATAAAATGACTTGAACTTTTACACGAAACATAATAATCACTAAGACCATTTTTTGTGACTTTATAATGAATTTTGGTGGAGGTGAAAAAGCAGTAATTCCGGTGCTTGAAAAAAATCCAAAAATTATGATTTCATAGAATGCAATATTTTATGATGAAACTTCATACGGAATTGAATGACGAAAATTCTTGACATAGGAAATGGAAAACAGTCATGATTCTTAACTTTCTATAAAATGTTATAATGTTATATTATCCATACTATTTTATTTTGACGTTTAATTTTTTTTAAAGATCAGTTACCTATAACAATGACTCTTTCGTAATTATATCTGACGTCGATGCGTAATAACAAAACAAAATATAGTATTCTATGAACTTTCAGATGCTATTAAAAAAAAGTTTCGCATTTACCTGCTATTAGACAAGTCCGGTGGATATATCAGTATCGGTGAGAGCATCGACGAAGCCGTCCTAGTGATTGTCGGATTAGACCGGATCGTTTTCACCCTTTGCGGGAAAACAAATACAGGCTTAGGTGCAAAGCAAACGACATATGTTAACAAAACGTGTTACAATACTAAATTTATGGGTGTACAGTGAATTTTGAATTCTAATGCCAAAAGAATAGATATTAATTTGTTTAAGAGTCTCTCTACGGATAATTTTTCAGCTGCAGCGATGCCAATGATGAGACAATGGCGGAAGGGAAGAATGATCATGTCATGTATGTCAATCGGTTTCATGTAAAACTCAATCCAACGATAAAATTAATCTATATCAATATGAGAATACGTTGACGATACTAAATGTGACGTTTTATTTAAATTTACAGTAACTATTAAGAGCGTTTACGCCGCACACTAGCGCCACTAATGAAAAAAAAACATATCTAGTAATTGGAGATAGAAAATCAAATTATGCTCAACAAACTATCTGAATGAAGTAATTTAGCATTTTTACGTTACCTAATGAACACCTGACATGTTATGGTTTAGTTAAATATGGCGTTATAGTTAAAAGTGGCCGTAACGTCTTATTTAACTAAACCATAACATGTGAGGTGTTCATTAGGTGCCATAAAAATGCTAAATTACTTCATTCAGATAGTTTGTTGAGCATATTTTGATTTTCTATCTCTAATTACTAGATAATGTTTTTTTTTCATTGGCGGCGCTAGTGTGCGGCGTAAACGCTCTTAACAGACGTATATATTATGTATATTGTTGTATATCGTGTACTTTAGTTCTCGCGAACATTACTCGTTCATTGAAACACATTGAAAATGGTTCGAAATGGCGCAAGATAAAATAATATGCAAACACGAGTAGTGGAGATATGTAAATCTCAGGACCATCTTATTACGATGAAGAAGTCAACGTAAACCAGTCATTACAACACAGACAAAAGTCATTAATCCAAGTTGGCGTTTTAATTTTAAAGTTCTGTAACATGCAAATTCATCTAAACTAATATTATGAAGCTGAAGAGTTTGTTTGTTTGGCTGAACGCGCTAATCTCAGGAACTACTGGTTCGAATTGAAGAATTTTTTTGTGTTGAATAGTCCATTTATTGAGGAAGGCTATAGGCTATATTACATCACGCTATGACTCATAGAACGCGGGTGAAACTGCGTCATCGATAAAAGTCTTTTAAGTTAACGTACTCCCATATTAATGGTAGCATTAAACAAGAAAGTATTTGGCATTCCAATAAGATTTGCTATGTTTTGTACTTAAGCTTTATTTAGTATTGCCATAGTAAATCTTAAAGGAAAGTTATACTAGTACAAGGACAGTCAATTCCCATAGCACAAACTCCCTCTCACCAAACTGAGATGGCATGATGGAACACATCACTAAAACTCAACATACATTTGAGAAACATACTCTTTAATTAAAAGTTAATAACTTTTGTTTTATATCAACTTAAGACATGCAGATAAGAAATACCATGTTCTAAATAGGTTGATACTATAAAGATACATTAAAATATTTCTTGATGTTAATCTAAATTTTTAGGTTATGTTTTCCTTATAAGTATCTAGTTAATGCTCTAAATGTGCAAATTTCAATCAAAAAATAACATTATTAAGTAAACTACTAAAACCACTAACATATCTTGTTGCATGATTTTGTTTACAAGAGGTCGGGTCAACTTTTGTCAAAGTAAGTCCCTTTTTACAAGCTACTTAAAACAAATTAAGTGTTGTGACTTACTAGATACTCATTGGTAATTACAGTTTGTAACTAGATTATTTAAAGTAGCGATACGTGTAAGAACGGACTAAGACCGAGAGTATAGTATCTATCTGCTTTTCTCATTTCTTCTATAGAATTTAAGAACTAATACAGAAACAAAATCAGTTTCACAACTTATTTTATACAAACAATTATTCGATATGTTAGTGGTTTAAGATGCTCAATTAAAAACCATGCTTTTTTAAATTTTAGACGTAACAATGCATGCACTCACTCGATCTCGGGTGAACTCGGCAGATTCCCGGGCAGGAAAGGCTCCGAGATCTTCTTGTGGGCGAGCGGCGGCCGCACCTTGTCGGCTGGTACGCTGATGCTGCGGCTGTAGTCCATGCTGTTGGCTAGACGGCTTGATTGCTTCTTTTTTCTAGTAACAAGTATAAATTATTAGGACTTATTTAGTACTCTATTAATTTCCGATCCGATCCGTACCTTTCGGAGATTCTAGTAGGGCACGGGGACACGCACTAAGTGCGTGATGCCGTTCCCTCTAGAAAACCTCCAAAGGTGATTCGTTTCACACCGCTTTAGGAACCTTTTAAGTTTCTCGCCGCCCCCAAACAAGCCCGGTGAAGCTGAAAATTCCGTCTGAGGAAGTCAGCAATCTCTCTCAAAAAAAAAATAGGCAATATTGCAATTCTGCCTATCCATTGTGGGGGACATAATAATGGTGGTGGCAATAATGCAAGTTACACAATATTAAAATTTGCAAAAGCAAATAATATAAGCCATGATAATGATTACCAGCGGTTTCCACACTAGGACAAGGCAGACCGGTGATAAACCAAATCAGACGAGTTGCTTCAAAGGCTAAAAGGAGACGAGTTGCTTTTATTTTTCACGAAGACTAAATGCTTAAGACACCTCGATTTGTGAACATTCAAAAAGGCTGATCCTTACTTTCGCTGGCATAAGGTCGATAATACGTAGCGCTTGCGACAATATAGACCGCAATTAATTATTAACCTAAAAAATATTAAAAAAAAATATTGGTTTTAGTTATCAAAATATGCAGCTACTAAATTACGAATATTGATGTTATCAATATATTTGAGTGGTTTCCAAGCATATAAATTAAGTAATTTTGTTGTAATTTCAACAATAGTGATGTTTTAGTAGTGTTTTTGAAAATAATTATGATTGAATCAAAATTATACAATCGTATATTTGAGTTTTGAGCTAGCAAATTCAAGATAAAGACATGAATTTACCTATCAACATTATCTATATTCAGATTCGTAAGTCATATTATAGTCTTAAACTATTCGACGAAAGTTGGTGCATTTTTTCAGTGTGTCGCCTTAAATGCCTTATTAGATATACAGCAAATCAAAAAATAATTGAATGCTTTAGTTAGAGGCACGAAGAGGATTTCTATAAGTACACGGTCGTAACTGGCGACTACTGGCAGAATGCTCGGTTGCATTTGTTCTGTTCACCTTATATAACTGATAATCATCACCCGACAAACGTCCCACTGCTGAGTTCAGTCTTAATAACATTATGAATTATAGCACATGGTAAGATTGACCATTTCCTATCAAGAGCACTTTCGATATAAATGTCAGGATAGGTAAAGAGCTACATGTTTACAATATTTGGGAAACTGAAAAGAGAAAAGATATAAAACTATTTCTACTTACTCGCATAAGAACGGATCCTCGAGTAACTCGGCGGCCGTGGCTCGCTTCTCCGGGTCCGGTATAAAACAGCGAAGTATAAAGCTCTTTGCTTTCTGTGTTAACTCGTTAGGAATCTCTGGATGCGTCTTGTAGTATCCCACCTGTAGAAGAAAATATACTAGTTTAATTCAATTCTTGTAACTTTCTTATAATGTCATCATTTAACAGATTGTAAGCATATTTACAGTCAGCGTCATAGTGACCAGAGTGCAGTGTGAGTTTCATTTGACATTCGCTCTCGTCAACGAATACGAAAATTAGTATGGCTTTGAAGGGGCGCCTCCTGGCGACATACAGTAAGAGTTAAAATTTTGCCACACTAATTTTCGTTTTTGTAAACGTAATCGATTGCATGCGGATAGTAAACAAAACTCACACTAGGCACCCCAAGCGTTCAAACCTACCAAAATATCTGAACATTTGACAAATAAAAATCAACCTTATCTCCATAAACGTCGTGTACATTTTTGTTTGACTACTGAGAACACATGAAAGACTTGTCATGGAGTCTTAGAGTAAGGATGACTTTTGTTAAACATTTAGCTGTCTTGGTAGGTTTGAACGCTCAGGACGTTGACTACGAATATACTATAAGATTTGGTAATGCAACTGATTAATAATAAAATTAAATAAAATGTAGTTTTTTATGCTTATCATCACGTAGGTTATCTATCACTCTATAGCGAAGCGAATACACTTATTCCATAACATTTTTAAATGAACTATAATTACCTTGAATAAAGCTGCTTGCGGAGATCCCAACTCGATAAATGGAGGGTTGCCCGTCGCCATCTCCACTACAGTACAGCCCAAAGACCAAATGTCAGCCTGCAAAAATAAAACTTATTGTTTTATGCACAGAATATACTTTGAATTTATTTAGTTTAAAAAAAGAAGTGATAATGAGCTGTATGAAACTTTCATTCAAATAAAGGTATTGTAATTTCAAATGGAAAGTTTTGAAACTATTACTAAACTAAGCTAATCGACTGTCAATTTGTGTAGAGCTTGCAAGTTCACTCTTGGTCGAGTCTGAAAAGCCGGTTTGTGGATCGTTCGGTTCGCGTACTATGTTGCAGCAAACTCTTGCAAGCTGAGGCGGGGTCCTGATTGACAAAAATTGTCTTCTTGTGCGTGTTATTTTTATTTGTGTGTCATCAAATCTTTCTCTCTCTCTTTCTCTGTCGTCCCCCCCCCCCTTCCCCCTCTCTTGTATTAAATTTTCATTTTTCTTTTTCGTAATAAATATTTGGTTCATACTTACAGGTGCACCATATCCCCTCTGCCCTTTATCGATAACCTCTGGTGCCATGTACTGCAACGTCCCAGCGAACGTTTCCGTGGAGGGGCAAAGCCCTGCGAGCCGTTTCGAAGTGCCGAAGTCCGATATCTTCACGACGCCGCTGTAAGTGTTCACTAGCACGTTGTCGCCTTTGATGTCGCGGTGCACGATCTTTTGGTCGTGAAGATATTTCAGACCTTAAACAGTAAGGAAGAGAGTTGGTTTTTAATTAAACTTATTGAGTAGTTGCAGTCAGTCAGTGTGAAACTACTCCTGTGGCCCAATCTGAATAGCGGGAAAGGTATGCCGGTGTTTTAGTGGATACCCATAACATCAGGAGGCCAGTTCCATCAAACTGTCGAGACTGTATAAGACTGTATTTTAGCGTTTTGTACGCTAAAATACAGTCTTGTACGCTAAAAAATGGTATTCACGAATGAAACGATAGGCAAAAAGGGAAGATCGTTTTCTTTTCTAAAATTTTTTTTTTTTTTTTTTTATTAGGTTAGCCAACAATTGTATACATTGTTTCTTTCATTATAACAATACATTCTTAGTATAAAGACTAAATGCTACAATTACTTAAAGGCTAACACCACATGCAAAATATATAAAAATTAAAAACAGTTGGAATCTTATAACTAAATTTAATTAAATTAGGCACGAAGCTGTTCCAATAGGCTCGTTTCAACAGACTTGTGAAATGATCCAGGTGTGTCATTGTGCAGGTCAATAGCATCACTACAGCTATTAATAACTTTGCACATTCTAGCCACTGGGGAATGAGCACCAAGCACTGTCCTTCGCAAAGGTGGGCAAAGGGGAGTGATTCTATTACGAGGATATCGCATGGGAGCACGAAATTTGAATTGGGACAACAACTGAGGGCAATCAATTTTATTCCTTAACAACTTATATATAAATGTGGCGTCAGCTAACTCCATAACATTCGTAATAGAGAACCCCTAATAATCTGTTTTTTTTATATTAGAAGGCGGCAAACGAGCAGGCGGGTCACCTGATGGGAAGCAATCACCGCCACTCATGGACACCCCCGCAAACCCAGAGGAATCGCAGATGCATTGCCAGTCTTTAAGGAAGGAATAGGCTCGTTTCTTGAAGATCCCTAAGTCGTAATGGTCCGGAAATACCGCCGCTGAGAGCTGGTTCCACAGCACTGTAGTTCGTGGCAAAAAAAATTACGTGAGAAACGCACAGAAGTAGACCGCCATCCATCAAGATGGTGTGGATGGAAAGACAGTCGATTGCGTGTAGTGCGGCGGATAAAGGCCTATTCAGGTGGTGATGAGATTGATATTTAATCTAATCTCATGCTTTATTATACTTTTCATAAAAAGTATCCAACCAGGTAACTACATACCTTCAAGAATCTGTTTAGTGTAATACGCTATTGTAGCTTCGTTTTCCTTCAGCGGGCCCCATTTAGACCGCAGTAGTGCTGACAACGATCCTCCAGGTACTTGCTCCATAAAGATCTTGAAGTAGTTGTCTTCAGAAATTGATCCCAGGTACTGAAAGTTAAATGTACAACATTCAAGAATACAGCAAGTTATTAAATTATTTGTCTTATTACAAGTTTGTTATCAGAATAGTAATGGTGGCGTTGTTATTTAAAACATTAAAAATATTTCAATCGGAAGCTTGGTTGGTAAACATGTCGCTGAGATTGCGAAAATTGATTGTCGTGTTTTTGAGTCTAACCTAAGGCAATCGTTATATTTTGTTCAAGTTATAACTATTTAACTATTTTTAAATTAAAAGTACATGGCTGGTGCTATTACAATTTTAGCATGATTATCTAACTCTACTAGTTATGTAACTATCATGTGATCATGCTGATTTGATTTCAATGATGGAGACCTTTGCCCAGTAGTGGGAAAGTATACAACGTTAATCGGAACGGGGGTACTAAGCTGAAAGGAGGGTAGACATGATAGTGAATAACTTTTGTCAATGAACTTTTCCTTAAAAATGGATAATTTTAGATTAACAGCTTTTTTAAGATTTCAAAAGAAATTACGCTGTGGTAGCCCTGGCGGTCACAAAAAAACAAATTAAAAGTTAATATTATTGGATACATTAGTCCAGATAAGGAGAGAAAACTCGACTCTTTACAATGCCCGTACATTGACATTAGAGGTAAAACTATTTGCTGAGAACCTACGTCAAAACCGTAGCCTTCTAGATTTTTGTAGACCAATCAAATGTAAATAAAAATATAAAAAAACAAAAAAAAAGAATAAAAAAAAAAGTTAAAAAAAATAAAAAAAATAATAAAAGTTATTTACTATCATGTATACTTTACCCTCCTTTCGGCTTAGTACCCCCGTTCGTAATTTAACTAACTAGTAGATATCACATCATCATTTATCATTATTTAAGAAAAAACCTAACCTGCACTATATTCCTGTGTCGCAGTTGTGAATGCAGCATGATCTCTTCGTGCAACGGCTGCACATCTCCCAGGTTTTTCTCCGGGATCTCTTTCACTGCTATCCGCACTTGGGTGTTGAGATCTCTCGCGGCGTATACTATGCCGTAAGTGCCTTTGCCGAGCACCACGCGTTTGTTGCAGTCGTCTAGCTCATACTCGAACTGGGAGATAGAGACAGAAACATTAGTGTTGAGTGGGAGCTAGCAGTTCAGTAGACCTAGCACGAACTTCTGTCGAAATAGTAACGTCAAGTTTGAGGCATGCTAATGTCATATAGTCTATGAAATGACGTCTGTCAATTGTTAGTTCCATTTACGTACAGACGCCAGCACATACAAACTATCCAGAAGTCAATTTTTTTTAATAAATGTTCAACCATATGCCTTGGATATAAAGTTTAAAATCTATTGAGAAAATTTAATTTGTGTGTCTGCGGTGCAGTCGCGTGTACGTAGTGGCGTATCAATTTTAAAGCAATAACCTTGTTTACGCTACAATACAAATACGATGGTAGTTCGTGCTTGTCCCATTGTGCACTGATGCAGATCTTGTTGCGTAGAGTCCGTAGACTAAGGAACTTGTTTGACTTTACACATACTAGTGAATGGGTTCACGTCTAAAGAAAATTATTTATAAGTTAAATAATAACTAAATAAATAAAAAAGTATTTAGCATGTATGATTCTGTTTTTTATGCTTTAGTACTTAATACTTAAACTGTAATATTATTGGGAAGACACTGGCTCCCATATTACGGTTTTTACTAGCTTGGGAGCCAGGGTTTCATAAATTGTATATGTAAAATAAGTATAAGTATATAAATAAATAAATAAATAAAATAAAAACATATCTTTCATGTCCATCCAAAGTCTGGAAGAGATCACTCTTAGTGATAAGACCGCCCTTTGTACATGTGCTTTTTATGTTTTTGGCAGCAGCATCTCTCTGAGGTTACCCTCAACCTACTGCGATCGCCAACCCGCCTGCCAAGCGTGGCGATTACGGCAAATACCCCTCATATCCTTGGGGGAGGCCTTTGTCCAGCAGTGGACGTCTTTGGCTGAGATGATGATGATGATGATGATGATGTCAAAATGCCTTTTGGTGTACAATAAAGTGTATACATCGTTTTTATCTTATCTTATAATAATATTACTACAAAATAACGAATTTTTTTAATTTTTTTTGGTACTAGTATAAGCAACTACAGTTAGCGTATGTTTGGCATTCTTCATAGCCTTCAAATTGCAACCTACGATATAGGGTACTTGACTTAAAGGGATAGAGAAATAGGTTCATTCATACAACCCTAACACAAAAGCCATCACTGACTAACACAAGCTGGATATTTCAAGATAAGATAGATAGATGCATACCACAGGCAGACGCGCATACAAAACAATACATCGGATAAAAACAAAACGAGATAATGCTCAAAATAAATATGTAACATGTGTGTGTGTGTGCAAAAAACGTGCAAGGTTATGTAACTTTCGATCAAGATAAAACCCTCGTGATAACATTTTAGTAAATAAATACGAGGTTTGTGTACACTTGAAATAACGTTTTCTAAGATAAAATTCTTGTTACGTATAAATTGGTTTAGATTAGATAATATTATGCATTATTTGTCTGGTTTCTAAGAAGTGGAAACTATCGCTTTGGAGACATTGACATGTTTTTAAATTTAATTGTTTTTTGTCTAGTGGTGTTAAAGAGCTCGATGGAGCAGTGACTTGCACGTTTGCGAGACACGGGATGGGACAATTACTCAAATAAAAATACCTCGACCTTCGTGCAGAGGCAGAGTAGCAAAGATTTCAGCTCTTTATCCAGGGTTCAATTTCCAGGTTTCCTGGGTTGTGTGTTTCGGATTTCTCGATGCAAAGGCCGAGTTTGTGATCACCAACACGCAATTGGCATGCGTGGTTATTAAGCCAATATCCATCAATTGTAGTGATGATAACTAGATTTTAAAGATGAAGGCTTTTGCCAGGGGGGTTGGAGGCAGTAAATAGGTTAATACTAATAATTTCTTACCTTAAGCTGGTCTTGCATGACGCTGGTATCCAAATCGGTAACTTTCTCATGATCCGCCGTTAGTTCTCCCAGCAAGTCGTGCAAGCGTTGCCTACAAGCTTGGGACGGTAAGAAGATTTGGAAGTCGTCGGAGTTCTCGCTAACATATAAGAAGAGACAGCGCTCGTCGCGTTTGTACAAGCTGAAAAAGAATACATCTTGTAACTTTAGAACAGGAATGGGCAAACTTTTTCATTCGCGTGACAATATTTACAAAGTATATGGCGGGCCAGGCTATTGAGTTTTGTGCTGTATTTTTTCATTAAATAATTATTTTTTTTGTGAAATAAAAATTATTGATACAGAAAATGCATACCATTTCCTGAAACGCACACGCAATTGAATTTTTGTTTGATGGTCACGGGCCGGATTTCGATCGTTCACGGGCCGGAGATGGCCCGCAGACCGTAGTTTGCCCATCCCTGCTTTAGAATCTCTTAACTTGAAGTTCTAACACAACAATGATGAGAGCATTTTTGAGCAGGGCTTGATACCGTTACCGTTATCCACTAAAGTATCGGTAAGTAACCGTTATCTCTATAAAGTTAAGTTGAAAGCGGTAATGCAAGTAACGTTACCTAGAAAAGTATCGTTATATATTTCGTTACTTAATCGCTTTAGCCATTCCACGTAGAGCGTTTAGTTAATTTACCGGTAAATATGACACTCAGGCAATGCTACCAAGCATAACGTTATCATCATAAGTCATCATCATCATCATCGCCATGGTTTTATGGCGGCGAAACCGCGAGAAACTTAAGGTTCCTAAATCCTAAATGATATGTGTCATGTTATGTTGTTATAGAAAAACTCCCCGGAGGCACAGAATAACTAGTACTACCGTACAGAAGACTCAACCTCTAACAAAAGTCAAGTTTAGGTATAAAAAATTGCCTACTCTTAAAACTTTCACGCAAAATTGAAGCTTATCGTGTGACCCAAACATACCTGTAAGTCCTGATCATTTCAGAGGTGAACAACCACCGATGGACTTTCCGACAAGTGCCCCGCATAGAGTCACAGTCCAAGCAAAGGTTGAGAATTTCTACGGACTTCTGTTCGGCGCCCATGTTCACATTTACATACGAAGGCATGTAAACTTTTGTTGTCTCCAAAATTAATACCTGCAAAAAAGTGTAGGTAATGTAATTTTAAGAAAAAGTTTATTTTTAATTCTTAACATGAAATAACTCAGGGATACAAACATTAAAAAACTTAATTCAAATAGAAAGAAAAAGACAGCATTACTTTTATCCCAGATTTTTAGGTCATGTTATGAAGTAATCTTGCAATAGGAAGTGCTTCACAAAATCGGAGAACCGAAAAACCAATTAAGCTCATAATATGATCGTGCTTATGCTCCCTGACTAGTTCGCAGCAACATTATTTAGCAAACTATCGAAGTATATCGATAGTCCACGAGAAATCAATGGTATCGATAGTTCAATCGCTTACCGGAAATCGAATAATATTGTCGCAGGCACTCTTTGTTGCTTCAACAAAATGCTCCATCCAAAACGAGAAGACTTGTTGTTCAGGCGAAGTTTCTTCATTCTTCTTTCTAAATCTGCAATGAAAAATGTTCCTTATTACATAGCAGGCAGAGATCACTTCTATTGTTACGACCGCAGTGACATACTTCACTCGTCCTTTCATTCCCATCAGCCCACATCATCATCAGCTCATTTTATGTCCCCTATGGGCACGAGCCTTCCCTATGGATGGATAGGGAGAAAGGGCCATAAACCACCACTCGGGCTACTAATGAAGCCGGGACGAACGGCTTTACGTGCCTTTCGAAGCACGGAGGAGCTCGAGATGATAAAATTTTAGTCACCCATCCGATGACCGGCCTTTGCGAAAGTTGCTTAACCTCAGCACTCGTAGACCGGGCGCGTTAAAGTATTTTTTGTTAATTAAATGTTGCATGAAAAAGCTTACCGGTCAATCAATTCGATATTCCCAATCGTCGACTTCAAATACCAATTAGGCGGTTTGAGTTTGAACATGCATTCGGCGGCCTGTATAGCTTTCACGTAGTCTTGAGCGAGAACCGATATTTCGAAGAACGTCGCCACATCCCAATAGTCTTTTAGTGAGGACAAACTACCCTTTTTCCCTATTAAATGGTTTAATACCATTCCTGAAAATAGTTAAGATATAATAATGTATAATTGCTACTTATATGTTTCAAAAAATCTTTAGAAATAAAGCAGATTGTTTATGGAACTCATTAAAAAGATAAGATATTAAAAGTAAGTTGGTCTTCTAGATGAAATTACGCTTATTTTGAAATCATTAAAATTAAATATTCTTTTCTTATTTTTTTTGTCACACCATAAACAAGTTGTCTACTCAACATACTGACTGCGCAGAAGGAAGAATTGTAACTACATTTTTATCAAACCATAGACAAATAATAATTTATTTATGTGATAGTGTTGAGTGTGATTTTCAATTTACCTATGTGCTGTAATTCCTGTGAATTCTTAAAGTCGTTCCCGGCTATAACAAGAAGCGTCGCCAAATTAATGCCAGCATACTCATTTGGCTGTACTTCAAAACCCTGTCTGTACCTGTAATCAATTGTAACCAAATAACTACATGAAATAAATAATGATGTTATCAAATATGTATATTTGGTGTTATAAAGTGAACCTGAGCCAACAGACTCCACCACCTCATTATAACCTAAAAGTGGCAGAGAAAAAGCCTGCGAGATGCCATCTCTTCTAGAAATCGTCTGAGAATTATTTGTTCACCATGGCTAGTGCGGATTGATTTTTTACGACTGCTAATGCGACCCAGATCAACGGTTATACGTGCAATCCAAAGCACAAAGAAGCTCGAGCTCGATAAATGATAGATAAGCAATCGCCGAACAAGCGCGCTTACCAATGCGCCATTGAGCTTTTCAACTTGAGCTAAAACTTACAAAATACAGTAACCCCCTTACAAATAAACAGAGATAAGCACCAAGTAGATATTTCATGTTTTATGGAATGAATGAAGAACGATTGACGAAAAAAGTGTATAAGGGGAGTGTGAATGAAAGTGTTGGAAGGGGTAGACCTAGGCGGACGTTTCGAGACCAAATCGGGGACGTCTTGGAAAAAGGCCGGGTCAAGAGTACCCTAAACCGAAGAGCATGTATGAAGGAAATAATGAAAGTGGACGAAGCGAAACAAGTATGTATGGATCGTAGCAAGTGGAAAAAAGTGGTCTCTGCCTACCCCTACGGGAAAGAGGCGTGATTAAATGTTAAACTTCATTTCAAATTAGAGTAAAAGAGACAAAACACGGAATAGCTATTCCAGCTTATTTTTTGTTTATATGTGAGGCCCTTAAAATTGAAACTTTAAAAAATTATATAAAATCAAAACAAAAAAATTAACTTTAGTATTTGTAAAAATATTATGATCGGATGTTAATGACGGTAGTTGTTGACATTGAATGGGCACCTTTGGCTTTCAAAGTAAAAAGTAAATAGTGTTGAATAATTTCGGCGGGCTGGTTAGAACCACGATAGCTCAATTGGAAGAGCACCTGACCCGGTATGTCAGAAGGGTGCAGGTTCAAACTCTGCTCATGGAAATTTTTTCAACATTTGTGTTTTGTAATTGAAACTTACCAATGGATAGCATTGTTTAAGCTCTCCATGTCGGAGTGTTGAGATTCAACAAATTTATCCTTGTAAATCCGGCCACACAGACACAGCATGTCTGGGAACCGGTTCTCTTTCTTCTCTAACGCCTTCACGCAAACGCGCAAAGCATTTTCTCTGTCGCCTTCCTTGTTACGCCTAAAAGAAAAATTAATGGAAATAACATCTGGAAGCAATGTAAAATCAAATACTTATATAAAATGAATTTTTATGTGTTCAAGAAAACTACAACTTTTTTACGTAAGTGATGACACTAATCACTATTTGTTAAAAAGATTTAATTATAATTACAATATACAATTGAGCTCTTAGGAATGTCTTTAGTACCATATTGGTTTATTAGTCTGCAGCAGGAAAAAACTTACAAAGATTCAACAAGAACATTTATTTTCTCCCTTTCTTTTATAGTTTCAGATAATTGGGAAACAGTCTTCCTATGAAGGACCTCTGAAGGACACTTACCATCACAAATCAAAATATAAAAATAGATTTACCTAAGTGTTCACAATAACTCATAAACGTTTTTAAATATGAAGTGAATTAAATACATAGTCAATTACTCACCTATTCATAGCGAATGCGTACATAAACCTAATAATCGGCATGTTCACATAGTTCTTCCTGTTCATTATGGTCTTCAGGTCATCCACCACTTGCACTATGGCATCGTAGTCCTGTATCTCCCGGTAGGAGATCAACATGTTGAGTATGGTATCACCGGATAACACTGCGGGGTCGTCGAGTCGACGCCTCATCGCGTGGAGAACGTTGGCTAGCTCTTGGCCGCTGTATATCTCGCGAGCTTTACGTAAATCTGACAGGAATTTCTCTTGCAGGTGTGCTCTGAAAATTATTGCTTTAGTAATAACACCATAATTTTATTTATTTATTATGGTTAGATCAATTACACATTAAGGAAATTGGGTCATATCACCATTACCATCATCAACCTTATTAGAAAGCGCTCCCGATCCGATCCGATCCCATCGGAGAATCTAGAAGAGAACGGGAATCGCACTAGTTCGTGATGTTCGTGAAACATCTGACGGCATTTCGTTTCAAGGCTTGAACCCTTTCAGTTTCTAGTGGCCTCTAAAAGAGTCCGATGATTCTGAAAACGCTGTTTGGTGCAATCAGCAACCTCTCTCCACTGCTGGACATAGGCTGGACCATCCGGTTGGTGGGTCTTTAAGACCGCCATCTTACAACCAAGATCAACGGCTTAACGTGTCTTCGAAGCAATGAGATCAAGATATTTCAAGTCACACATCAGCTTACTCTGCAAGAATATTTTTGATAGCGATATTTTGGATGTCCATAGTAAAATAAGCAAAAAATTACTTGGTCTGAACTTCAACATCCTGCAACACATTCTTCAGTCGAAATAACAAATGCTGCTTCGGATCTGCAGACTCCTCGCCTTTGAACTTGGCAGCTGCCGGATTGGTGATCACGCAAGTACCCGCGTCCGTTAGTTTGTATGACACGAAGAGAAAATTTGGTAGAGACATCTGAAAACAATACAAATTAATATGTAATGTAATGTATGTAATTGACATGGGAATATTCGTAAATTAATTTAACAATACGATTGAAACACAACTGTTCTTCTACATGTTTTTATTATGGTAGTAGCTGTTCCCCGACCCACCGCGTCGCATCGCGTCGCCCGAGTGCGCTAGTACTTCTTATTTTATTTTTTGTTTTTTCGTTTAGTTAATGGTTCGTGCAATTAGCACATTTAGCCAGTGTCAAAGTAATTTTTCTTACAAGTAATATATAAATAAACAATATTTCCTTCTTGTATAGATGACAATTAATGATAATAAAAATGAGAAGTGAGAACTGATATACCCTCCAGCCCCTCGAGTATCTCAGTAAAGATGTGGGGCTTTATACTAAGTTCTCGGGCGGACTTCTGGAGAGAATTTGAAAAGTGAAGTTGCACTATTTTGATACATTTGCCAACACTCATGCGCTCTTACGAACACTTAACGGTTAATAATGCACCATTATTTCACATTAATATTCGACATAACACAAATTTTAGAAAATAAAACAAAATCGCAGACATGACTCTTCACTTTCCCGCCAAGAAGTCTACTTCTTATTTGGTTAGCGTTTTATCAGACTTTTTTTTCAGGTGTTAAATAGCCTATTAGCCTTTTAAAAAATTGGGCTATCAAATGCAAAAGTAATTTTTCAAACACGACTGGTAGTTCTAGTGATTAGCGCGTCAAACTAAGAAACAAACTCTTCAGCTTTATTATATTTGCATAATAGATTAAATAAATAAAAACTGAAATACTAGGATTGTTTTTGTTCCACAACTGAGAAGCGCTTTTCACTGGATGGTAAAGTGGCTATAGGCCAAAGATGAAAGAACAATCTGGAACCCTTAACTAGTAAACACTAAGAATAAGAATACATTTTTAGGGTTCCGAAGCCAAATGGCAAAAACGGAACCCTTATGGATTTGTCATGTCTGTCTGTCTGTCTGTCCGTCCATCACGTCCGGCACAGCCACTTTTTTTCGAAACTATAAGAACTATACTCTTGAAACTTGGTAAGTAGATGTATTCTGTGAACCGCATTAAGATTTTCACACAAAAATAGAAAAAAAACCAATAAATTTTGGGGGTTCCCCATACTTAGAACTGAAACTCAAAATTTTTTCATCAAACCCATACGTGTGGGGTACTATGGATAGGTCTTCAAAAATGATATTGAGGTTTCTAATAGAAATTTTTTCTAAACTGAATAGTTTGCGCGAGAGACACTTTCAAATTGGTAAAATGTGTCCCTGTAACTTCTAAAATAAGAGAATGATAAAACTAAAAAAAATATATGATGTACATTACCATGCGAACTTCCACCGAAAATTGGTTTGAACGAGATCTAGTAAGTAGTTTTTTTTTGATACGTCATAAATCGTAAACCGCAATTTACCTTTCATTCAATCAATTTCAAACATTAAAAAAAAAAAAAATTATGAACATAAACAAACTACAAGAACTTTTATATTATGTTACTTGCTGCTACGGAACCCTTCATGGGCGAGTCCGACTCGCACTTGGCCGCTTTTTTAACAATCAAACACACATTACAATGCCTACTCTATCTTTGAATTGTCATAACACGATCCTCAACTACTGAGGAACTGCCTATCTTATCTCTTCACTGTTGGAGAACAAAAAATGCACACATTGTTGCTATAGTGACAGACTTAGATAAGATAAGAACCATTCAGTAAATTCCTAATGAAAATTGATAGTATGTTAGGTATAGAAACTAGGTATATTAATCCTTTATTGTACATATAAAACACAGAATTATTTGTACAGGTACTATAAAAAGACATTATTACTTGTGTGTCCAACATGGTAGTTGTACAATTAAATAAATTAGTAATCATTATTCAATTTAAATAAAATTAACACCTGCTATGCCACAATATTAAACATGTTAACAGCGTTTACGCCGCACACTAGCGCCGCCAATGAAAAAAAAAACATATCCAGTAATTAGAGATAGAAAATCAAATTATGCTCAACAAACTATTTGAATGAAGTAATTTAGCATTTTTACGTCACCTAATGAACACCTGACATGTTATGGTTTAGTTAAATATGGCGTTATAGTTAAAAGTGGCCGTAACGTCTTATTTAACTAAACCATAACATGTGAGGTGTTCATTAGGTGACGTAAAAATGCTAAATTACTTCATTCAAATAGTTTGTTGAGCATAATTTGATTTTCTATCTCTAATTACTATATATGTTTTTTTTTCATTAGTGGCGCTAGTGTGCGGCGTAAACGCTCTTAATCTGATTATAGATTAATGAGTAATTATTTTCTTGGTATCACATTGTTATTCTTCTGTGTATGTTCTTATTTCTATGTAATTGAAATTACTTATAAACAACTATGCCAAGCTATAAGATAAAAGAACTACCTAGAAAATGAAAGCTGTCTGTCAGTATAGTGTTTTTTTTACATACTGATGATTGAAAATGCGGACATTACAATTAAAAATGAATAACAGATCAAACTTCAATGAAGTCCTCAAATCATTTACAAACAAAGTATAAAACCTTACTTGCAAGATTCCAACTAACCACTTTTTTCATACTTGCCTATTTTCTTCAGACTTATTACAGAATTATTAGCAAAAATAAATCACATAAAGCGTCTAGTTCATTGTGGACACTGAATATTTTAACATTTGTGCTAGTAATGCCATGATGGAACTAGAAGAGTACAAGCATGGACTAAAATAGCATCAATGATGAGTACTGGGCTATTGTGTCTGTTCTTTAGACTGCTCTAACCACATTTCCTTTCATACGCTAACATTATCTTGTTTGTGGGATCAATGCAGTGGAGGCAACCTATTCACAAGGAAAACATGAATGAAAAATAATATACTATGACCATTAATTGGTTAATACAGCAGTTAGACTAAATTAATTTAATGAATGTATGATGTAATCTATAAAACCCATACAGTGTAAATCATATTAAGAGCGTTCACGCCGCACACTAGCGCCGCCAATGAAAAACAAAACATATCTAGTGATTAGAGACAGAAAATCAAATTATGCTCAACAAACTATTTGAATGAAGTAATTTAGCATTTTTATGTCACCTAATGAACATCTGACATGCTATGGTTTACTTAAATACGGCGTTATAGTTAAAAGTGGCCGTTTTTACCTGTAATGTCTTATTTAAGTAAACCATAACATGTCAGATGTTCATTAGGTGACATAAAAATGCTAAATTACTTCATTCAAATAGTTTGTTGAGCATAATTTGATTTTCTATCTCTAATTACTAGATATGTTTTTTTTTTCATTGGCGGTGCTAGTGTGCGGCGTAAACGCTCTTAATGAAAATCTAGTATAGTTCAAAATTAAGTTAAAACTTTTTCCTTGTTATTGAAATACATGCAATTAAACTAGTAACATACTGATGCTCTTTCTCTTTATCTGCTTTTATTGACACAAATGATATAGCATAATTTTAAGACCAATTAACTAGTTTCTGTTTTGGAATACTTGCATTAAGTTTAGAAATATTTTTTGTTAGAACTTGAGCTTATAAAATTTCAGTATAGCATGTATGTAAGTAATATGGAATATTTCATTTTGTACATAAAATTATTTATTTTATTTTATTATTCCATATTGTGTTTGCAAGTTTTACAAAACAAAATATCATTATTATATTTTAAATATGATAGCTGTACTTTCTGTTACTTATGGTATTTATCTCTGATGGATGTATATGATAGGAAGCTAATCCAAGAATACAAATACCATATTTTTAAAATTAAAATGTTAATTAAAAGAATTACAAAAGACCAACAAAACACTAGATACACATACAAAACACACACAAGACAGCAGTAAAACATTCTGCAAGCCATAGAAACCTATAAATCAAGGCCACACCTAGCTTAAGAAATATAATATATTAATTACCTCCTAGCATGTTTTGATAGTTGTTCAAAAATAACTAAATGAAATTCTAAAAAGTAATGAAATTATTACCTTTAATCGTAGTGTAGAATCAGCATCAATATCATTGAAAAGCAGTACATTTTCCTTCATATCAAAGCTTTCTCGTACTCCAAGATGGTATAGCAATGAACTTTGCTGTACTTGCAGACTCAAGTCCACGAGGGCAACGTCTGCATTGTAGAATGTGTCCAGAACACTTGTCTCACCAAAGTCCAGCTTTTCAAACTGCCAGTAACATATTAGTGTGTCAATTATTAAAATAACAAAAACGATTTCATAATCTTTAAATAGAGCATTATTTAATTATTTGTGATTAGTTTTTTGAAATAATATTGATGGAATAATATATTATTAAAGTTAGCTTAACATAATTGTAATTGGAATTTTAAGTAATGAACAGTAGCAAAATTTACAAAATGCTATATTTAACTTTTAGGGATTTTCCCAGATGCAAAATCGAATAAAGTATGAGAACAACCTTCAAAATAATAAACAAAGTGTTGGCCTCACATGTATATGGTGGAGGTTAGCATTGACAAGGTCAGAAGCTAAGCGCACTTCTTCCAAGGCTCTTTTCCTATGAGAAATGTTTGTGGATTGATGCACGTCCAGGACACATGCAATGTCCATCCGAGGCCGTTGGTTGCCCCCCGGCTGCACTGTAGCGCTGGAGCCATCGCTACCAATGCTCTCACAAATACTCTTCACTTCACCTATACATCAAGAAACAGTTTTAAGTTTAGAACAGATTAAAGCAAAGTTCAACGCAACACACAACACAAACACTCAAAGTCCATTTGGTGCACCTGTGTCCTCCAGCGCCGTAGAATTACCACCAGAGCCGAATGTTATCATTTTCCCGAGTGTTTATTGTCATTTGGACAGATTATGAACAAATTTCTCGGTCAATTTACGCAGTGCAAAAATAAATTCGACAACAAGTGGCTTCGCGAGCGCGAACGCGAGCTTGTTATTTAACACTAGTGTTGTGCTTGCACCAAAAGTTGTGCAAGGATTTATCATGGATTTATGATACTTGATATAAAAAAAAATTATAATCGAATTATTTGCAACCAAAACTGTCAAAAAATCTATTTCAACTTTATAGCGTGATTGATTTGCAACGAGATGCCATTTTTTTTGGTTTTTGTAGTACATTTATTATGATCATAAATTGAACATAACGCAAATTTCAAAAATAATATATTGCTAGTTTTCACTAAAATAACTAAGAAAATAGGTTGGTACTAATAGTAGTAGTAGGTAAAAATAATTAAACAATTAGTTTGCACAAAATATGGCCTCTATTACTGCATAGTGTATTTTACATCATCCATCACCAACTACTGCTGCTTTTACTTTCCTACAACATTTTTTACTTTAAAAAAGGAAAGTCAGAGTTGACTAGTATGGTGATTTCAATCGCTACATAGTTTGATATTTTACAAAAAAAAATACTATTTGATCAAGGTAAATTATGTGTCGCGCCGGCGCGCCCGCGCCGTGCCGGCCGTGCCGATATCATATATACCTAACTTATACTCAATTTCATATACTGAATTATATATCATTGTGAACTGAATTGACATCGATTTACACCTGTGGTCTCGTCGAGACTGTCCTTAAACGTCTTACACAACACCTGTAGGCAAAAGTAGAGTCCATTAGTCCTCCGTAAACAGTCCTATCAGCAAATAGCTAATTAGTAAACAGTAATGTGTTATATCAGACATTTTTGTAGTTGTATAAACTAGACGACCATTATACTTATTTATTTATGAACACCCAAAAGAGCATTTACCATAAATATTTATACAATAAACAGCTTACATTATATTCCATTTCTTTGAAAAATAATAGTAATAAAGTTGCGAATATCGTACATAATCTTCTGATTGACACTTTCTGTGGACATCACTATTTCATGTAAGTAGTTGGGATTTCCACTCTAACGCCATCTGTGTAAAAATATTTCAACTATTTTGACATTTATGCTGTTGTTGTGGAAATCAACTCCAGAATGTGCCGGTAGATGGCAATACTATCGTCGTAGCGTAACAAAAATGCCAAACTAATTAATTAAAATTTAGAATTAGGTAGAAGGAAGTAGGATAATTAAGTAGGATAAGCATAGGTATCATGAAGCTGTAGATATAATTTTAATAATTTTTTTTTTTATTGTAATTTAACATTTGTATGCACATGTTAGGACATCACTAGCTAATAACACCTGCACCATGTGTATACTCATGTTTTAACAAATAAATAACTTTATCTTTATCTTTATCTTAACCATAACACAGCTTCTTGATAGGTAAGTAGGTACTATGTTTTTATTGTTTACTAGCTGTTGCCCGCGACTTCGTCCGCGTGAGCTAAAGGCTGTAGTCTGTACAGTTTAATTTTTATGTAGGTATCTATTTAAGCTTATTAGGGTATAATAAAATTATATGCATCGGAAATTTAGAAAATTGACATTGTATTTACCGACATACGTACATCTACTCACTCTTAATATCCTTTCAGCTGGGAATGCTGAGATAGACAAAGACAATCGATCTCCATTTAGTTTGGTTCTGGCATACTTCCTGTGTCTCCTTTACGTCCATCATTATTTTTCATACATTATCTCTTATTCTTTCGACTATCATCTCTGCCATGTACATACATATATTCAGTTTGAAGCACAGAATCGTCCCGTTCATACAGATTCTCACTCAGTTTCCCGTTTAAATTATCCCTCCACATACATTCAGTATACAACACCGTTTCTCGGTGGGTTGCGCGTATTTGCTACGTCATACAAACCTGAAATGGGTTTACTGACGCTCAATTATATGTAATAAAATTGGTATTTTACAGCTCAGGTACTCGTCCGGAGTCGTCCTAGGCACTGGTGTATCTTAGCGAAGATGTGTCTACTGTTATACTGTCCAACCACGGACTTCAAAATTTTTTTTGCCTTGTCCACCGAAGCTGGATATCGAGTACCTAGCAGGTAGCGGTCCAGGATTATTGGTTGTCGGCCATAAGGCACAAAAAACTATTTACCAACTATGTTCTTATTCGTAGATACAAAATATCAATAAATTGAGAACTGTAATGAATTATATTATTGTCTAATAAGTAATACAGTATAGTATTTTATGTTACAAACTTGCGATAAATTTGAACTTCTTCGTGGCATCTTGTTAGGTAGGTAGCTTTTTAGAGGTAGATCACAGGACACAGAAAGAAGTTACCTCTAATAAAAAAAAAATCTGAAGTTCGTGCCTCTAATACAGTTGTACCCTGCAAACTTAAACATTTTTGCAACTCTGATAACAGAGGTAGCCATCGTCTTATGCGATAGAAGAATGGAAAATCCATTTTTCTGTAATCTAGAAGTATGTACAAAATTCATTCTCTATAGGTTTTATGATATTAAAATTGTTATGATACTTACTTACTTATATTGTATCATTGAACACAGATTTATCCTATAAACATGTTAAGAAACCAAAGTAAGAAACCGCTTACATGTAAAATAAGTACTGAAATAAGTGTTTAACTTACCTGCATCAAATGTTTCATAAAACTTTTACACATTGAATAAATCATATTTGAAAATTAATAAGAACTGAATAAGTACTGAAATATTTAACGTACCTGCATAAAATGTTTTAAAAAACTTTTACACAATGAATAATTAATATAATTTGAAAATTATTAACAAAATAAAAATAGATACTTAATGCATTGCAAAATATCAAAATTTCCTTCTGTTCGTTTCAAAATTTGAGCGCCAATTTTTTTTTAAATCTTCCTGTTCTCACGTTTTTTCACCAAATAGATTTAAAAAAATAATATTAAGTATTTTGGGCAACGACCCAAAGGTTTATACAGCCAAGCTATGGTATTCAAGATATCTTCTATGTGCAATATTTAAAAAAATAGAGACATGATTTTGGGCAATGATACAAAGTTTTATACAGCCAAATTTAATGAGTACCTAGGTAACATTTCTATGCTTAACTAAAAAAGAGACATTATTTTGGGCAACGACACAGAGGTTTATACCGCCAAATATAGGTAATGTTTTAACTTTTAACATTTCTGTGTATTAGAAAACTGCAATAAGCGCCGCGCGCAGGCGCGACTAAATAGCCATATTATTATTGGTTATTTCGGAAAATGAAACAAAAGGTGTACCTATGTACAGCCAAGTTTAATGATGTGCGTGATTTTGAGCTTGTTTTTATTTTCCGTCGCTTTACTATTGCGGTGCTAATGTTCGCTTAGGTGCCTCACAGATTTATAAAAGGTAGGTAACCTTAGAGAGTAACAAAACTTTTCTGAAATAGTAACTCAACGAACGTATCTAACAGTTAGTCGCGTAAATAGGTATATCAAAATTTGTTTAACATTTTTCGATTTGTATGTTATTCTCCGAAATTTTCTAAGCATTTTGGTGATAACCGCATCAAAATCGGTATTCTCATGGCAACAACTATCAATGACAGGCTCAAAAAGGCAAAGAACCCAGAGCCGTAAAACACGATAGCAATAGAGAGCCAGAGCCTCAAATGCCAGAGCCGTAAAACTCATTAAAAAAAATTCCCCTATGTTACATAATAAACAGTGTGGACTAATATAGGCTGATGATGATGATGATGATGATGATGATGATGATGATGATGACATAATAAACAACAGTTGCCAAGCAACCAAGGATTAAATCCCGGTTTAGACCAAATCAAATGTTATTATGTTATTCTCCGGAATTTTCTTAGCATTTCGGTAAAACCGGATCAAAATCCGTTCAGTAGTTCTCGAGTTTATCGTGTTCAAACAAACAAATAAATAAACAAACAAACAAACAATTTCTTTTTAAACTATTCTATTGTGTTCCGTAAGTGATTTTAAAGTATTTTTTTTTATATCTTGCAATTACAGATTTTTTTATCCATACGTTCTTATTATACAGGGTGTCTCATTTAAATCGGTCAGTATGGGAAAGTCTTTTATTTATTTTAGAAGGTGTTCGAAGTGACCACCGTTTTTTTCAATACAATATTCAACACGTTTAGGTAACGATTTTACAATTACAAAACCAGCAAAGAGGTACAAACAACCATAGAGACAATTTTACATGCCTGAACTTGTTGAATGTAACGGTGGTCAATTCGAACACCTACTAAAATAAACTAAAGTACGTGAAAACAATGCATTTTATTCATTTTAGACATCATGTTTCAAAGAGCTATTTACTGCTTAAGACCTACACAATCGATATCTAAATAGAAATACTATAAGTTTATTTTTTTTTAAAACAACCGGGTTCGATTCCCGAGCTGAGTACAGGTTTTCTTTAAATGTATGAATGCAGTTTTTCTTCTTATTAAAATCGATGACATGGTTCCTAAGGACAGATCTTGGTATGTCTTATAGTTTCAGACTTTCCCATACTGACCGATTTAAATAAGACACCCTGTATTTTCGAGTATTTATGTAGCCTATATGTTTCTCCGGATTTTTTTTAGCATTTTGGTGAAAACCGGATCAAAATCCGTTCAGTAGTTCTCGAGTTTATCGACTTCAAACAAACAAACAAACAAACAAACAAACAAACAAACAAACAAACAAACAATTTTTTTAAAAACTATTCTATCATGTTCCGTAAGTGATTTTAAGGCAACCTGTGTAATTTTTTTTTTTATATATTGCATTTACAGATTTTTTTATCCCTACGTTCTTATTGTATGTATAGATACTTGGACGCCCAAGGTAACCATAGTGCCATAGAACAATTGAATTTCTATTGTGTCTGGTACTTAGTGTTTAGTCATCATATCATTGGAAGGAACGAGTTCCTGACGGCAGGAAAAATTATGTGACATTAGCGTTATGCTATTTGATGATTATGCCAATATATTGATGTATGACAAACGACTTTAGGACAATCGACGTTAAGCGAAAAGTTCCGCCCCCGAAAAAGTAAAGTTAGCAGTTTTGGATTTAGATTAAATAGAAGAACCACCTCTTGTCTGTTTCATTCTGGTTTCCCTAGAAAACTAAAATAATTTCAATGACTTGTTGTAGGTACCTGTTGCCTGCACATCAGGCTGTCCAAAAATGACAAATTTCGGGGTTGCTTTAGTAATCGGCGGCAGTCGTAGAGGGTACGGGAGGGGGGAGAGGGTTAGGGGGGGGGGGGTAGGGATGTGCCCCTCTTAAAGGGGGGAGACGCGGAAACCCATAGTTTTTTATCTGCCACTTCTTATCAAGTAATCAATCACTACAAAAAACCTTTGACTTAGTTGTTTTTTTTTCTTCTTTATGCTCCCCCTTTCCGTTTGGCCCTCGCTACGCTGCGCTTCGCTCGGGAAAAAAAAATAACCTTAACCTATCCAACAGATTACGTGAGTTTTAAAATTTTATTTTTTTTAGGCTCCCCCCCTTCATTTTGGAAAAAAATGTAACTTAACCTATCCAACAGCACAGAATACCCAACAGATTACGTAACTTCAAACACGTGTAAAAAAAACCACGCATCTCCGCGGGGGGGGGGGGGGGGTGCCTGCCGCCGATTACTAAAGCCAACCCCAAATTTCTTCAATAAATGTTCAACTGTTCAACCATATAAGGTAGCAGCACCAGTGTTCGACAGAACCCAGTAATAGACATTTAAAAAAATAGGATTTAGCTACTGATTTTAATCTTTAGCAACAATTGAATGCTTCCTGTCATCATCATCATCATCATCATCATCATCAGCTCATTTTACTGCTGGGGCACGAGCCTTCCCTATGGATGGATAGGGAGAACGGACCATAAACTACCACGCGGGCCCAGTGGGGATTGGTGGTTGTTAACGACTGCTAATGCAGCCGGGACCAACGGCTTTACGTGCCTTCCGAAGCACGGAGGAGCTCGAGATGATACATTTTTGGTCACCCATCCGATGGCCGGCCTTAACAAAAGTTGCTTAACCTTAGCAATCGCACCCTGGGCGCGTTAACCACTGCGCCATCGAGCTCCACAACCTGACATCCATTCAAACTTCAATGCTAACCTACCTACCTATGCTATTTTTTGGCGACGAAAATTGCGTCGAACGCTGGGCTTAAAGTGTCGAACACGGTGCCTCCCTCTTTTTACCTTGGAACATTTTGGCACTTTAGCTTTTGACATGGTGTCACTACAAGTACCAATAGGTATTGATATTGATTGGGAAGGTGGGTATCGATTTTTATCAAACTTTATTATATAAGTACTAGCGGCCCGTCCCGGCTTCGCACGGGTGGACATTTCTTTTTTAAATAGCGTTACTCAGCGCATGTAGCATTCATGGTGGAAGAATTTTTTAAATCGGTCCAGTTGTTTATGCGTTTATTCGTTGCAAACATACAAAAATACAAAGCTTTCCTCATTAGTATGATTTCTATTGGTAAGTACCTATACTTAGAAGTTGCAGGTAAAAAAAACAAAGTCAAACTATTTTATTTTTTATTTAAATAGCTTATTAACCTCCAAAAGAGATCACAGTAAGGTAGGTAGGTACAATAATGTTTCCAAAATGTTTGAGTAAAAGTATAATTTACATTAAAATTGTTAAATAAATAGGTTTCCTAAAAAATAATTAGACTAGGCGAAATATTTAATTAATACCATCATTATTGTTATAACAGGTCTGTTTCGATATAAGTAGCGCACAATATTGACTTAGTCAAAAAAGTTTAATAACAACAGAAAAAAGTGAGTGGCTGGTGAAGCGATTCATATTAATGTACTTTTAAAAGCTTCGCATAGTATTTTTAGCAAGCCATTTAAGATCCGACAATGGCTAGAGGTATTAAAGTTTATCTTGCAATACCTAGATCAAACTTTTCGAAACGGACTGTTGTTGTTGTTCATCATCATCTCATCACTTTCCGAGAATGATTTTGCGTGACGCGCCGAAACTCTGTCCCGACTGCGTAGCCTGTTTGTTGGTGCCGGCTTGTAGACCGATCACACCCTCGCCAGCCCGCAGCACGTCTTCACTGAACTCCCGACGGTTCTCATCAGCTGGTTTGGGGCCGAGGATAGGGCCGCGCCATTCCGGGTGCCTGTGTGCCTGGAATGAAGATGATGGTTAAAGCTTCGTATTTAGAGTAAGGTTAGGTAAGTAATGAAATTGCTTTACCACCTTAGAAGTGAATTTTGTTTGCATATAATAAAACAACAAGTTCTATTCTTGTTCAAAAGACCAAGTGACGGATACGTTGTTATCATTGACAATAAGCCTTAGCAAAATTTTAATGTAATGGAAGTTTTTGTCAAAAGTGATAAAGCAATTTCATGGTCGACTATACATCGAATCAAATTATGCCTACGTATTTAATATTTTTTTTTATTTTGACAAAAATAACATTAAATTTATCCTTAGTAACCATGATTTTTCGCAAAAGACTAGACATGTCAGGTTTAACACCTCTTTTTTTATTTTTTCAATAGCTGTATTGTTTCGACTGTTTTAATAAGGTCAGTAATCTAACGAGGTTATAGGGATTGAACCCCGATTTTTCGCATATACTTACCTAGCTTTGATATGCGCGAAACAATTAGAACTCTACTGTGTCCTCAGAATAATAACTAAAGCTATAGAAACCGGACTAAAATAGCAACACAAATTCAACAGTTTGCACTATTTTAACTAATGAACCTAGGTGATGTATTGGAAAGAGATCGATTGTCCCTTTTCTTTCGTTATTTCGAAGGTGTCACCAGATTTGTGAAACGAACTGTCAGCTTTTAAATCAATGTACTTCTGATATGGACTCGAGATTTTATTTTTCTGATGAACGAATGACATAACAATACAAAAAATAAAAATTAAGTGTCAACCATTTGTCGCACTCCAACCTCCTTTTCTAGCCATAAGATAGAACGGAACTAAACATAGTTGCACGATTTTTATTTTAGCCATCCTTCTATAGCTTTAGTTATTGTTCTGAGACTGTATCTGTATTCACGGCAGACGACGGATTACCCCGACCGAGCATTTCCTCTTTCGGCTACCGACGGTTTAGACCGACGGCGACGATGCATCTCTCAATCTTTGACTATCTCTTTCAGGCTGCCTGCCTAGTGTGTTTTGTTTACTATCCGTATTGATTCGATTACGTTTACGAAAACAAAAATTAGTATGGCATTGAAGCAGCGCCTCCTGGCGGCATACGAGGACAGTTAACATTTTGCCATACGAATTCTCGTTTTCGTTAACGTGATCGAATGGAGAGTGAAACTCGCACTTGGCACCCAGAATTTTGTATCGCAAAGAAGCAAACACGGTTGGCATATTTCATGAGCCAGTTTTTCTCCCCCAATTATTATATAAGAAATAAATAAATAAATGTTAAATACATAAATGTTTCCCACACTCACACCAATTATCTAGCCCCAAGAAAAATGTTAAAATGGTTAACTAGACAACGGATAAACATACTTATTATACATAGGAAACACCCAGACCCGAAACAATTTAGAAAAACAGGTATTTCTAAATTGATCCGACCGGGGATCGAACCCGGGACCTCAGAGATGGCGACACCATGAAAACCGGTGTGCAAGCCACTCGACCAAGGAGGTCGTCAAATAAGAAAGGCTGAAGATGATGCCTACCGTCCTGCCAACAGCGAAGATGGTCTGCGTGACGAGCGCGATGTTCTTCTGGTCCCATAAATCAGTCGTCTGGAAAAGGTCTACGTCAGGTACACCGTACTTCACGCACGCGGCTTGGAACCTGGAAGAAGGGAGACATAACATAATGAGTTCAGGTATTTTTTTATTTATTTTAAAACTTTTGCAACATATATTACATGGCGGACTTAATGCCTGAGGCATTCTCTACCAGTCAACCATAGGGTGGTGCAGAAATAACAAGGTAAAAAAAACATATCTAGTAATTAGAGATAGAAAATTTTCTATCTCTAATTACTAGATATGTTTTTTTTTTTCATTGGCGGCGCTAGTGTGCGGCGTAAACGCTCTTAAGAATTAGGCAAGCTATATTTATGATTATTTACATAAAGTTTTACGCAAATATTGCTATAATTTGAAAAAAGACAAAGTGTTGAAAAAGGGTGCGGTTCGAATTCCGCTCGTGGAATTTTTTCAACATTTTGTCTTTTTTCAAATTGTAATTTGTTCGCAACAATATTTGCGTACAATTATATGTAAATAATCATAAGTATAAGTTAATTATAATTTGTACATGTTCTGCATGAATCAAATGGTTGAGGTTAGCTTTAGAGCTGAGATTAGGTTTAGCGATGCTCTCCCTACAGCCCATTACTATCATCAAAAAAAAAAAAAAATTATTATCTGAGCCGGGCTGCGGACATCAGTAGATTCAAAACTGGAGAAGGACGAGTCTCACATAACCATTAAGTCACTTTGTGTGCGGCAAGTATCTTTTATTGAATTTAACTATCAAAATAAGGTATTTAAACTTACTGGCTGATATTATCCATGAACTTGTAGTCTCCCCCAGATATATTAACTTTCGTGATGATGCCCGGCTTGAGCCTGTTCATCAGCTTGCAGAGAATGATGCCGTCCCTCAGAGCCTGCTCGTAAGGCACGCCTGGTGGGAACCGCTCCCCAATCACCGCCTCAACCCATCTCTGGGCTTCTTCCTCCTTCTCCGGCTCGCGTTTACCGGCGCACTGGAAATGAAAAATGGGTTATTTATTAAAATAAAAGCCATACCTATTACACTTTTATTCTTTTGTGATTAATTTTAAGCTCTGCGGTTTGACGACCTCTTTGTTCGAGTGGTTTGTATTACACCGGTTTTAATGGTGTCGCCATCTCTGAGGTCCCGGGTTCTATCCCCGGTCGGGTCAATTTAGAAATTATTGTTTTTCTAAATTGTCTCGGATCTGGGTGCTTTCTACGTACAATAAATAAGTATGTATTTAAGTATTTTAAGTATGTTTATCCGTTGTCTAGTAACCATTTAACGAGTTTCATAACGAAGCTTCTCTTGGGCTAGATAATTGGTGTGAGTGTACGAAAGTATATTTTTTTATTTTTTTATTATTTTAAAACATTGGACCGATGTTGCAAAGGTCGTGGGTTCGATGCTCACTCGAGCTTTCTGAGATTGGTTGATTTTTTCTAGTACGATTTTACTATTTTAGACTTTTACTATTGTAGAAGATACCTTTACTAAGTAGTTCGCGTTAATTATCCCATTGACATTGACCTAGAGCAGGGATGGGCAAACTACGGCCCGCGGGCCATATCCGGCCCGCGATCATCAAACAAAAGTTCAAGTGCGTGTGTTTCAAAAAATGCATACCTACCAATATTTTTATTTCACAAAAAAAATATTGAAAAAATACAGCAAAAAATTCAATAGTCTGGCCCGCCATAGATTTTGTTACTAAATATTGTCACGTGAATGAAAAAGTTTGCCCATCCCTGACCTAGAGCAAAGATTGGACCAGAAAGTTGACGCAACTATAATGTTAGCGGATTATTAGAAAACAAAACAGAGTAAGACTGTAAGAATCAAAAGGTTTTATGTACTTACTACAGTATCTCATTTAGTTGAACAATGTCGGACATTTGGATGATACCTTTAAAATTAAGGTGAGGAGACTGAGGAGCCACAGGCATGGGGAGCGTACATTATCGTTGGTGATTCGTCTCTTTTACGCTTTTCCTATGGCTAGTTTAACTAAGACTATCGATATAACAGCAATGTTTTCAGCATTGTTGTCTTACGGCTGTTAGAGATTAGATATAGCTAGAAAAGCTGAAAATTCCGGATGAAAAGTGGAAGCGCAAGCACTTCTATCTAAAAACCAGTGGTACCTATCTAAGTATCAAATTAACAGTAGCTCATAAGCACAATACCTATATTGTGCTTATGAGCTTGCTTGCGCTTTCAATTTTCGTGCGGGATTTTCAGCTCTCTAGCTATAGGTATCTAATCTCTAACAGCCGTAACGCAACAATGCTGAAAACATTGCTGTTATAGGGATATAGCCTTTATAGGTAGGCCTATAAAGAACATAAATAAACAAAAGAAGTAGAAAAGGAAAATGTTGTTCCTATCAACAGATGCTAATCTATCAACAATACGTAGATGTTCTTGTACTGTACAACCATACATATTATTCTATACACTTAAAAGACCTATGCATACATAATAGTGCAATCAACATTTACCTACTCATTAAAATACTATTGTTTACCGTACCATACTTATTAGGTATTCTTTGTATGTCAGTATATACCTAATTAAATAAAGATAAACGCAATGCATTGACCGTATACAAAAATGGTATACCTGCCTACATCATCACACAAATATTTGCCACGGACGGGATTCGAACTTGTTACGTTTTTGTTTTAAAAGACTTAAAAAACACCACCGAAAATTTAAAGTTCTTTTTTCTCTCAAAGTCAAAGTCAATTATTTTTATTCAAATAAACTTTAGAAAAGTGCTTTTGAATGGTCCAAACATTTTTTTACCTACTAGTCCTGCTACCCATTCAGGACGTCTATTTATAGCTGTGGAGAAGCGGAGAAACTCCACAGCTTTATTAAGTAACGACATTTACAAAACTATTATGCCGTTACCAAGTTATTAAAGTTTAAAATAACTTAACAATATTTTAAATTAGAAAAGTTTTGTTTTCAATGTAATCAGACACTTTATAAAATAAGCTTTTTTATAAAGCTTTTCTATAATAGTGATTTTAAATTTATCAATATCAAGTTTTTGAATATTACTTGGAACTTTATTGTAAAAACTTCCACACAGGCCTCTAAATGAATTATTTACTTTGTGGCGCCTAGTATAAGGTACTGCTAGTTTGTTTTATTTCTAGTGTTTACATTTTGAATATCACTGTTTTTAGAAAAGGTTTCAATATTTTTATACACATACATTAGGTTCTCGTAAATATATTGCGATGCAACTGTCATTATATTAATATCTTTAAATCTGTCCCTGAGAGAATTACCAGCTTTTAGGTTATAAATTGCTCGAATAGTCCGCTTCTGCAGCACAAAGATAATTTGAATGTCGGCAGCATTGCCCCTCAGTAAAATGCCGTACGACATAACGCTATGGAAATAACTAAAGTAAACAAGTCTATAGCTGTTTCAATGTCAGTAATCTGACGAATTTTCATAACTGCATAAGCCGCAGAGCTCAGTCTACTCGACTATAATATCTATATGTTGGCCCCACTGTAGCTTTGCATCCAACGTAATGCCTAGAAAAACTGTGGTGTGTAATTTATATTTTTCCTGAATCGTATTTTTTTGCAATACCGTACAACATAACAAGTACATTAATTAAACGTTATGCATGGTAAGATAAGATTATTAATATTTTATTCTTATTATTATTATTAATTATTAGTAACAGGTGTTTTGAGCTATATCTAGAAAAGTCAGAGAGTATAAAAATTGTTACACGAGTAATACCTCATTTAAAATAAGTTTTACATATAGGTATAACTTAATGAACAAGGAAAATAGGATGATCTGTGGTTAGGCCTTCAAACTTTTTAAGTACCAGGTACTTAATACTTAAGTACCTATAGGTGCTCGTGTTGAGTCACTCACACCTATATGTTGTTGATAGGCAAACGATTGTGTCCTATGTATGTGTATTAATTATGTACTTATGTCTGGCAAGCCAAATAATCAGTCGACAATCGATCTATTGTTTAATGTCAGAAAGGACATGTCGGCGCCTTATTCGGAACCACTAGTAATTTGCCTTGTGTTTGCTTGAAAATACGTAGCCTGCTGTATTAGAAATAATATTTAAGTGCAAATATAGATATAGTTTTTACATGTAGTTGTCCTTTAAATTTTGTGTGTTTATCCCACTAATATTATAAACGCGAAAATTTGTAAGTATGGATGGATGTTTGTTACTCTTTCACGTAAAAACTACTGAATGGATTTGGAAATTCGGCATACAGATAGTTTATAATCTGGATTAACAAATAGGATATATTTATCCCGATATTCCCACGGCAACGGAAACCACGCGGGTGAAACCGCGAGTGGCCGCTAGTTTGCACTAAAGAGTGTCCTTGCATGATAGGGCATTTTCCTACATTATGATAGGTGAAAAAGAAAGGGAGAAAAGAAATGCTCTTGCGGAGTTTCTTGTCGGTTCTTCGAACAAAGTCTCTCGCCTTGTATAGACTTACGAACCGATGGCATAATGTCGTTCATAAGAGCTAATTATCATCATCTCAGTTTACATCCTCACTGCTAGGGCACGAGCCTTCCCTATGGATGGATAGGGAGAACGGGCCCTAAACCCGATCCGATCCGAACCCTTCGGAGAATCTAGTGGGGCACGGGGACACGCACTTTTAAGTGTGTGATGCCGTTCCCTCTAGAAAACCTCCGAAGGTGATTCGTTTCACACGGCTTGAGGTACCCTTTACGTACCTCGCCGCCCTCAAAAAAGCCCGGTGAAGCTGAAAATGCCGTGTAAGGCAATCAGCAATCGCTCTCCAAGAAAGTATGTGTGTATGTTGTGGTTTATTTGTAATGGAAAGTGTCCTTGTATGATAAGGCATTTTCCTACATTATGATAATGTTAAAGAAAGGGAGAAAAGAAATGCCCTTGTCTTTCCGTGTACAGACTTAGGAATGGTGGCATAATGTCGTTCATAAGAGCTAATTTGAAGTATAAATTGAATAAATTATTTAGATATTTTTTTTGAATTTATAAATTTTTACCACAGTTCGATAAATTATTCCAGCTGCTTATATATGCTGCGGTTCTAGATTCGTAAAATGTGTTAACTTTTGAAAACTAATGCTGCATTACAATAACAACAAATTGTCAAAATATGAATCTTACTCGTATATAATTTTACACTGTTATAATAAAGGTAAAGTTAAAAAAGACTTATAAGTAATGTAAGTAGGTATATTTATTTTTGTTATTTTTTTCAAATGTTTACTTACGAAAAAAACTGCTCCTAAATAAAACCTACTAGACATATTTCTTGTAGTTATTTGACAAAACAAGTGAAACTAGAACCAGATAAAATATATACGTACTAACAGACAAACATTTACTGCTTGCAATAAATCTTGCTGTGTAGGGATAAAATCATTAATATTCATTGCGGCACTCTTATTTAAAGTATCCAACATAATTGTTTTATCGTGACATAAAACGGTCGTGTAAGAATAGGTACAGTAAAAGAAAAGAAAAAAATAGATTTTTTGCTTCGTGACAGTTTAAAAAAAATTACGAGTAAAAATGTTATTTTTATTAATAACTTGTGCGTCAGTAATATGTTGCGTTTCCCAATTAAATCCATTTCTTGCTTTATTTTTATTTTTTTTTGTGATACCAAAGCATTTTTCTTTAATTTTTTAGTGTTGTGTGAATATCCAGGTAAGATAAAAGTCTCATGCTAGTGATATTATTACATTTTTTTACTCAGACGAAAGATCGAGTATTGTTTAAACTGAGATACCTGAGCAGTTTGCGGTAAACATTTTATTATAAGGGTACGCCTCCAAAGTGTATGAACCATTTGACAAAAATGTTGGTAAAAACATTTATATTTAAAAAACTTAAAACCTCTTTAGAAAAGAAGGACAGAACCGCCGCTGTGGCATAGTGGTTAGACCACCGGCCCCAGACCCAGACGTCCCGGGATCGATTTTCAACAGGGTAAATGTTGGCTTGTTTGTCCGTACTTACCACCATTTTATATAAATACTAGTGGACCCGGCGGACTTCGTACCGCTTTGACAGTTTCCATCAAGTGATTAAATTCTCTTTGGTTTCCATGACAACAAAACAAACAAATCATTTTGTATTGGAAAATTAAATTGTCATTTTTAGTATATTTATAGTGAGATTCCCGTGGGAATATCAGGATAAAAACTATCCTATGTGTTAATCCACGTTATAAACTATCTGTATGCCGAATTTCATCCAAATCCATCCATCCGTTGCAGCGTGAAGAAGGAACAAATATACAGACATACCACAAACTTTCGCATTTATAATATTAGTGTGAATATGTCGCCATAAAATCAATGTTTGTAGCATTGTTGTGTTCCGGCAGCTAGAGATAAGATATCCAGTGATGCAGTAGTTGAGGGTTCCGGGTTAAGTGCGTTTACCTTCCTTCCTTATAATCTCTTAACATGCGGCGAGATGGAAGCCAAGTACTTACCGGTAGGGAATAAAAAAAAGATAGGGTCTCGTTTATCCAATACTACATAGTGATTACTCTACATCTCTCCGTTTCCATATTGCCTTTAAAATGTTTACATGATGAATACAAGCGCCGGCTACAGATGGATTTCGCAATTTGGCGTGGTGCCAAACGGAAAACCACTGGCTGATAAAATATATGCTTTACCGAAGTAATTTAGAGGCCACTTATCTGCAACGTTGTACCTTACAGTCAAAGGGCATATTTTAAAAGTAAAAGTACAGTTGTTCCGATTTTAGACGAACTATTTATTTGTGGAGTTATTTGTATCCCTCGTCGTCGTAGTCCAGTCCGGTCAGTCCACAGATGGACAAAGGCCTTACCTAATGAGCTTAATATTGAACTATTTATATTGGGTCGTCATAATTTTTCTTTAATTCATAAGCAGTGTCATCGCAGAACCTATATTATTCGTTAGAAAATTCTTATTGTATAAAATTTATTAAAGGGAAAGCTCCTAAACTACCTTTGGTAGTACCTATCTCTACATTTATTAATGTACCTAGTGTCCCTAAGACAAGGGACTTATATGTATAAAAAATATCTAACATTGAACGAAGTGATCCTAGTTTGACTTTCTCCTACATTTTTTTATACATCAAGGTTGAATGTAAGCCCTTTTTACGTTTATAACTTATACTTTATGTTAAATTTTATACCAAATCTAGTGAATTAATTCATAGTACTTATGTACACTGAGTTATTTATGAAATTTTAGTAAAATTACTACACACACAGTCCCAAAGAGTAAAGTTACTCTGAATAACCATGCAAGCCCAGGCTCATGATCTCCAACCCGCATTTCGCAAACGTGGTGATTGATGGAGCTTCACCACGAGGGTAGGGTTAACATGATTTTATCGACGGAGCCTTTTGCCCAGCAGTGGGACAGTATATTATAATATTTATATATTAGTTTTTAATACTTATATGTGGCGCTTGGCATCGCGTTTCAGAACTTTCGGGCTATTAATATGTCCGGTTCTTTGTACCGTTTATCAAAAGCAGCTGTTTTGGGGTTAATCTTCGCTTTATTTATAGAGACGCGGAATGTGTTTCGTTCTTTCTAATATAATGAAAGCGATTTTCAATTTAATATGAACGGAACTTGAAACTTCAGAATCAAAATTATTTGAAAATAGTTTATCCTACTTTCTACTAATATTATAAATGCCTAAGTTTGTGTGTATGTATATTTGTTGCTTCTTCACGCTGCAACGGATGGATGGATTAGATGAAATTCGGCGTATAGATAGTTTATAACCTGGAATAACACATAGGATACTTTTTATCCCGATATTCCCACGGGAATCACATTATAAATATACTAAAAACGACAATTTAATATTCCAATACAAAATGACTTGTTTGTTTTGTTGTCATGGAAACCAAAGAGAATTTAATCACTTGATGGAAACTGTCAAAGCGGTACGAAGTCCGCCGGGTGCACTAGTTTTTAATAAAAATAGTTTACTTTAAGAACTGTTAAGTATTTTTATTATTTTGAATTTTGCATTCACAATGCTAGTATACTTACCTATATAGTTATCGAACCCCGGTCAGATTTGTTAGATGGGTGCCTCGAAAGCATTTTTTCCCTTTAAGATTTTTGGCCTAATCGCATTTTGCCACGATCGTGTTTTGTCATATATGCTACATGTATAGGAGCTTTTTATATTAGCCTCATATTTTATACTCTCAGTTTTTTTTGTACCAGTAAGGTTTTTGCCCTAATCGCATTTTGCCACGATCGTGTTTTGTCTTATTATATGCTTTAAGTATAGTAGCTTTTTATATTAGCCTCATATTTTATACTCTCAGTTTTTTTTGTACCAGTAAGGTTTTTGCCCTAATCGCATTTTGCCACGATCGTGTTTTGTCTTATTATATGCTTTAAGTATAGTAGCTTTTTATATTAGCCTCATATTTTATACTCTCAGTTTTTTTTGTACCAGTAAGGTTTTGCCCTAATCGCATTTTGCCACGATCGTGTTTTGTCATATTATATGCTATATGTATAGTACCTAGCTTTTTATATTAGTCTCATATTTTATACTCTCAGTTTTTTTGTACCAGTAAGGTTTTTGCCCTAATCGCATTTTGCCACGATCGTGTTTTGTCATATTATATGCTATATGTATAGTACCTAGCTTTTTATATTAGTCTCATATTTTATACTCTCAGTTTTTTTTGTACCAGTAAGGTTTTTGCCCAAATCGCATTTTGCCACGATCGTGTTTTGTCATATTATATGCTATATGTATAGTACCTAGCTTTTTATATTAGTCTCATATTTTATACTATCAGTTCTTTTTGTACCAGTAAGGTTTTTGCCCGAATCGCATTTTGCCACGATCGTGTTTTGTCATATTATATGCTTTAAGTATAGTAGTTTTTTATATTAGTCTCATATTAATTTATACTCTCAGTTTTTTTATTGGACCGGTTATCTAAAGGTCGTGGGTTCGCTTCCCAGTCGAGCCTCCCGGGACCGGTTGATTTTTTTCTAGTAAAATTTTATCTTGTAACTGTAAAATATATTTTTTTTATAGAAAGCACTGCACCAATAAAATAATTAATAAAACAAATCAAACTTTAATATTTTTGGTATGTCCTGCTGAGAATCGATCCCGGAACCTTTGGATCTGAGACCGATATGATCTAACTACCACATAGTAGATTTTGTGCAGTAGTAGATCCAGAAGAAACATCACGAATATCCCATGTATTTTCCCATAGATTTCTTCAGCCAAACACAAACATTTTATTTTGAAAAATATATATTTTTTTATTTTTTTTATTCTTAATCTTTATTTCCAGCGTCTATATGTTATTCAAGTGGAAAATGGATAATCCATATCCACAACTAATTTCGACTGGCACATGATTTGTTATTTCCGACTTTTTTAGTCGACAGCTGATTAATTATATTTTCTCACACTTTAAAAGTTTCGAGAACGCGTTCGAAATAGAACAGTTGTCACAACAACCAAAAAGTTTTCTAACGAAGTGCGTGTTCCGTGGTTCTAACGCAAAATGTTTTACGATGAGTTAGTAGGTATAAAAGTTTATAAAAGTCGAATCTAAAAGCGAATCGTTTCCGCTCATACACTAATATTGTTTATTTTTAATAAGCTCAAGTGGGCTTTGAATCATGAGAAATGTTGTTGCGTTATTCAGTAGGTAACTCTTACTGAGTTTCTTTA
Source organism: Eudonia lacustrata (assembly GCA_947562085.1). Classification (NCBI taxonomy): domain Eukaryota; kingdom Metazoa; phylum Arthropoda; class Insecta; order Lepidoptera; family Crambidae; genus Eudonia; species Eudonia lacustrata. The sequence continues at coordinate 17,589,695 of OX387317.1, forward strand.
ATGAAGCTACCTACGCCTATGAGAGTTATTCGTCAACTCGCACACTATAAACTCGCACAGGTGTGCGAGATGGCACCTCTTGATTTTATTACTTGTAATCTTTGGAACAGTATGGACATGTTTTTAGCACAGAGCAATAAGATGAGTAGGGGTTTGAAGTGACATTTATTGCTTTACATTTTACAGTCTCAATTTATTATTTTTATTTATTATTAATAAGAATTTTCGTATAAATAATTATTCGAAATTAAATATTTATACAATACAGTGAAAAAATGAAATGCCCGACCCAGCTAGGAATCGAACCTGGGTCTCCTTCAATCCGGGCGGCTGTACTGACCATTATGCTACCGGGAAGGCTGACGTAAGCACTGAACTTTTACAAGGCATTTCATTTTTTCACTGTATTTTATAAATATTTAATTCAGCTTCAGTGCAACAATTAGCACTTAAAAAAATAAAAATTTTATTATTAGAATTTAAATGACATCTTTAATTTATTTATCAATGGCTTAATTTAATAGGTATTATGTCTGAGCAGTAAGTGCTATAATATTGTATTGATTTTATATGAATTGTTAATGTGTTATTATTGTTTTTTTTTGTAATTGATCTATTTAAGATTTGCCATTTTGTTTAAACATTTATTTGTATTGTATTATTGAAATGTAGTAACAAATTTATAAATTTTCAACATTGTAATACTTACTAACAAATAAATAATTTTGATTCTGATTCTGTGGGCATCTTAGTGGAACTAGTGTTCGGCACAGTAAGCCCAGTGTTGACACCAGACTTCGTCGCAAAAAATTATATAGAATTTCATTGAAATTTTAGAAGATGCCAGCTAGGAAGCAAGTCGTCTGTATTCAATTGTTTTTAATAAATAAAGAAAAAAATTGTCGATGACTGGTTCATGTTGAAGACTGGTGCCACTAGCTTTGATGTTTTAATTTATTGACGTGCTAGGTATAATGATGGGCTGTTTGGTTGTGTGATAAACATAAAGATTAATTTACTTTGATGTGATTTTCTAGTCAGAATCATGCCAAAGTCATTTATTTTGTTTTTTAAAGATTATATCACGTCATTATTTCTAGTGTAAATGACTTTGCAATTATAAAAATTTATATCCTACTAATATTATAAACGCGAAAGTTTGTAAGTATGGATGGATGTTTGTTACTCTTTCACGTAAAAACTAGTGAATGGATTTGGATGAAATTCGGCATACAGATAGTATATAACCTGGATTAACACATAGGATAGTTTTTATCCCGATATTCCCACGGGAACGGGAACCACGCGGGTGAAACCGCGAGCGGCTGCTAGTAGGTTAGTAGGGAATGAAAGTCTTCGGACTATTAAAAGTATGAACTGAACAAGTTTAGTTAGAAAGTTTTTTGGTCATATCGCCCGAATCGCCAAATTCGCTAATAATTGCGGCTCTATGTACACTTAGTTAAAAATAAATACCTTTGACTTTGAAAAAAAAAAACACAACCTCGATCAGCTTATTGTTACTGGCAAGGACGAGGATAAACGTCTGAGAGGTCGCAACTCAACTAGGTGGTCTGACGAAACGCGCTCGACGCTGAACACTTGCACGATGCTCTTCAAGACGCCAAGGATCGGCGAAGATGGAGAAGCATCATCAAAGAAAAATTTACTTATCACGACCGTCAGTAATGAGGAATACTATGTGAGAAGGAAGTTAGTGAGTTATGATAATAATAATAATAACAAAATAATAAAACGTTTATTTTCTCTTCACAAATGATCGTTCTTAAGTTCGTTCGTTGGTAAAGAAACAATGTACAATAGATACTTTTTAGATTCATTTGTGAGAGACTGGTGTTTGAGCTAGGCGTAGGCCTGTGTTACAGATCACCAGGCTCCCAGCCTGCAGGTAATTCGTTCCTTATTACTAGGCGATACAAGAAGAGTGTTATATTAACCTTATTTAATAGTAATGATAACAATATTAAAGCTATTTTATTTATTAAGGTGTGTTGTCTTGGTGACAAGAAGTGTGTGTGCGTGTGTGTGTGTGTGAGGGAGTGTGTGTGTGTGTGTGTGTGTGTGCAAGTTTTCATTTGTGTGTACCTTTTGTTCAAGGAAGTGTAAGCATGTGGAATAGTGTAAAGGTACTTAGTCAGGGAAAATGTGTATAAATATGGAATAATGATTTTATAAATTGATTAGTACATAATAAAAGAGGGAAGTGAAGCCATAGATGTGAGTGGATGGACTGTGGGAAGGATAAGGTCGAAGGTAGCACGCACTAAATTAATATATAATTAGTGCGTTTCTACCCTATATAATCCTTAACTATAAAGTAGCTGGGAATCTGAAAGGTGAACCGACGGGGAAAGTAGCTTACAAAGCGGGCTTAAAGCCCTACCACTATATTAATCGGACACAATGAGATGTAGCCCCGCTTGGAATCCATAACGGGATTTTTTTAAATGTATTTTGGGAACACCAGTAATTTTTGTTAATTTCATATTTTGGCTGGGTCACTCCACTGAAAAGTACATTTGTAACAATAATTAACGAGTTTGTAAGTAATCTTGAATTTATTGTCTGTGTTGCTGTTCAGTTAAATTAAATAAACAATGAAATCAACGGAGCCGTAGTCCATTCAGAAGATTTCACGTTTCTTCATCGTCATCATTCTATTTGCGTTTTATTTCATGGAACAACATAAATTTGCTCGTTTTAACCTCTTGGCTACGGTCAAATATTTTATGTTGCTTCTTTTGAATTTAGTTAGGTACCTAATGTAGTAAATGATATAAAATATTAAATAATTACAACTATAACGATAACTTTCTACAAGTTATTTCAACAACTATAATAAAGCGGCTAGTTTACTATAAACGAATGTTGCAATTACGAGTACACAAACAAATATATTTTTAAACTAATAAAACCTATTTCATATGTTTCATCATCATCATCATCAGCTCATTTGATGTCCCCACTGCTGGGGCACGAGCCTTCCTTAAGGACGGATAGGGAGAACGGGCCGTAAACCACCACGCGGGCCCAGTGCGGATTGGTGGTTGTTAACGACTGCTAGTGCAGCCGGGACCAAAGGCTTTACGTGCCTTCCGAAGCACGGAGAAGCTCAAGATGATACATTTTTGTTCACCCATCCAATGACCGGCCTTTGCGAAAGTTGCTTAACCTCAGCACTCGCAGACCGCGGGCGCGTTAACCACTGCGCCATCGAGCTCCTCGTCTCATAATATGTAACATATTATGTTTATTATCTACTAAAAAAACTCATGCGAATGTTTATAAAAACGACGGCAGCGCGATAGTTATGTTTACACTGGAGTACGTAAGGAGCTTATTAAATGGTCCGCCCGCCCCCGCCACGTCTGCAGGGCGGGCGGGCGGCGTCAGGCAACGCAGTCTCGAAATTGTCAGCGCAGCGAAAGCTCGCACCACACAACCAGCACAAATTGTACTCGGTCAACCCAAAAGTTCTGTGATAAACACGCCACCATGGCTGTACGTAAGAATTGCCTGACATAACCAACCTCATTAAATTAACTGATAATTCATTTGTTTAAAAAGAAAAACTGCTTACTGTTCTTTTTTTGACGTTATACAGTGTGAGAATAAAAACTCTTTGTCACTTTTTAAAAGTTAATTCTTTCTTTTTTAATGTTTGTTATATTTAACTAAACATTTATTTTCTTGAACATACGTCTACGATAACATACGTATACGTTATGTACATCCGAAGTACTACGTCACAAAGATCATTGACGTCAATCCTCGATGGTTGCGGATTACTAACAGCTGCCGCTTCGAATAATGATAACTATTTTTCTTTACTTTATGTAACTTCTAGTTTCTTTAGACTTCTACACATTATTGCAAATCTAGTCAGCTTTGCATTTCTCAGTGATTTTTTCTGGATTTGTTTTCATATCATTTTAAATAATTACCATTAGATTGTTTAGATTATAAATAAGCTATCCAACGATATCTATTTTAAAGTAATATGAGCACGCATTTTAGAATTTATCATTACTAAAATTAATTGCTGTGGTTCAACTTTAGTTTAGTTCTTTGTTAGAAGTCTAGAATATTACCTATATACTTTTTGTTTAGAAGCTCCTTACAGTCAATAGAAAAACTTCAAACAATAACAGAAAAACAGATAGCGAGAAATAGACAGGCAAAAAGCGTCTGCTTTTTGCCGCCAAACAATTAGTTTTACACATAACATAAGCTAGTATAGTCAAAGAATATAATTAGGTATTAATGAGTTTTAAATAATAAGATTCAGTATTTTTCTTTTACAACAGATTTATTTTTGATGCTTTTCTTATCTTTCATAAAACATTTCATTTCTTACAAACTAACAACTAACTTTTCGATATTTCCTCCGTCCTCTATGAAACTGATATACTCACAGAAAGCGCGTCAGATAGTTCCTGTCATGTTGGTAGCGTATCGCGTTATTTTTGGAGATGATGCTGGAGTTAGCACACCAAACGACTTGGCACTGGAGCGGCCTGTTTTATGGCCGCCGTTCAAAACTTGCATATGCCCACAAAATCTTAAAGTGCCAGCCTGAAAGAATGTTGCTAATCCGAACTACTGGCGTTATATCGATGCAAATAGAACGTGTTTACACTGTCACGACGTGTGGACCATTACTTACATACGATGTAAACGATAGAATGAACGATATCGCAAACAGTTAAACACCACAACAACAATAAAATGCCAGTCTGCCCTTCATACGCGCTTGTGCAACCTCATTCTGACCCTTTGCTTTAAATTATTTGGAAAGAAAACAAGGAGGTAACATTAGAAATTTAATTAGCATATTTCACATAAATTTGGCAACGTAGTCCGCAATAAAATTCATCTGAAACCACAAACAATTTTAATTCAATTCACGAACATTTACTAGTGGTATGCAGAAAGTTGTTATTTTTGAAATGTACGACGCTGAAAAGTTCATTGAACCAATAATAACATTTCTGAATACTCTGTGCTCATTATAATTCACCTTTGAATCAATACTAAAATATACTACTGACTATAACCTCAAACAACTATCTCACTAGAAATACTAGTTTCTAAACTCACGATCACGACACACTAGAAACTTAATTGGATATAACAGCATAGAAGAAAGACACTAATAACAGCTCGTAACAACTATAGCAAAACAAGAGAGACCTACATGACGTGCAGATTTAAGTTGAAGTAAAAATAACGGTTTACTTTCTTTTATTTTAGCCCAGAAACAAGGAACAAGAGCAGGAGGTCCTGAACTGGATTTCAGCTGTCATTGGTGAGCCTGTGACTAGCGCCGCCTACGAAGACTACCTGAAGGATGGTATCGTGCTTTGCAAGCTCATCAACAAACTGTCCCCCGGATCAGTGAAGAAGATCCAGGAGAGAGGCACCAACTTCCAACTTATGGAGAACATCCAGAGGTAATAGGGCTGTTTTTAAATTTGATTCTACAACGAGAAAGCGGTTGACCCTTATTTCAGTTGATATGTGAAAACAAGGCCGATATATTAGTGCATTTTATCCGGAATCACTATCATAGAGGAACTGACTATCGCAACTCTAACTGAGGAAAACAACACGGTTGTTAACGCTGTTGTTTTGATGATAGACCAAAACAACATAGGATGGTAGCTAGAGAGGTGAGCACTATATCTAAGACTCTTCGGGAATCTTTAAGAATGGCAGCATGTTAATGTTGTAGCTTCCAGGAAAACAACAGAATAATATAACGGGGAATCATACTTTGTGGATTAGTATAAGCTGATGATGATACTTAGAGGAGTGCAAAAAAAGTTTCCTATGTCCACTGCAGTAAATTGCTAGAATATTCATTATAAATAAGTTGTTTAATGGCATATTTTGTACAAACGGCATTTCATATTTTACAGGTTCCAAGCTGCGATCAAGAAATACGGCGTACCTGAGGAAGAAATTTTCCAGACTGCCGATCTGTTTGAGAGGCGTAACATTCCTCAAGTCACCCTCTGCCTATACTCCCTCGGAAGAATTGTAAGCATTTTATCTATCTATTGAAAAAAATAGTAATGACAAAAGACCTTGTCTAGTCGACTTAAGTGTCAAAACCTAAAAAGGTTATGCGTAACAAGCTTTGACAAGAATTCTTCTTTTACAGACTCAGAAGCACCCTGAATGGAATGGCCCTCAACTTGGTCCCAAAATGGCAGACAAGAATGAGCGTACCTTCACGGAGGAACAGCTGAGAGCGCATAACGCCGAACTTAACCTCCAAATGGGCTTCAACAAAGGAGCTTCGCAGTCCGGTCATGGTGGTTTCGGCAATACGCGCCACATGTAAATTACTCAAACGCATTCATGCTTGCCTGGTGTCTGAGACCAAATCCGATGTATCCGGATAATACCAGTATTGAAAAAAAAATCTCTATTCCATTCTATCCGTCTGTCAGACGAAGGTGGGATGCATTAAATCTAATAATTTTACGCTACTCTTAACTAAAATCGTGTGATAGGTAAGTAACATAAATCAATTAGCATCGCATCTAACAAACAATTTGTTAAGTCTTTTCTACTAGAATTATGTAACTTGTAAATATTTAACGTATTTTTTTAAATAAACGTTGTTTGTAAGCAGTATGTTGTTTGTATTTGGACGAGCATAAAACTACAATCACTTTTGTCATAGAAAAATAGTGGATCCAATCGCAAGGATGGAAGGTCGTGAGATTACGACATCCTATTGCAACTTAGCTGTTTTAAATGGCACGTACTGAGCTTTTAAAGAAATTGCTAAATATAATTCTGAAGTAGGTATTTAAAAGGAACGTGATCCAACAAACGTCATTCTTGGCCCAATTAACTTGTGTGTGCGTATCAAGATGATTTATTAGTCCAGACCACTGCCAAGATTACACTTCATAAACTAATTGTAACGTTCAATTTGCAAACATGACAAAGTCTAAATGTGAATTGAATTGACTGTAAAACGATGGGGAACGCGTTGTGGCGATTTATATACCTAGGCATACAATAATAATTACGGATCACCAACGATCAATTAATCAAAAGCCGTTGATTTAGAGACGTTTTCAGAGTTGATAATTATGAGTTAGATTATTGTGCGTCACATGACGTCATTTTTTAAACATAATTGTACGAAGTCCCTATAATGTTAGTAATCAATATCAATTTGTCCATTAAACTTATATTATGTAAATTGTTATATCTATAGGTATAATTGACGATAAATAGGTAAATCAAGATAGGTAAATATAATTTGCAGAACGATAAAGAGCAAAGAGAGCAGCTTTTGAAAATGCCAAACCTAACTCATTAGATATAAGCTAAAGATAAATAGCATTATAAATAGCATTATAGATAAATGGCATTATAAATAGATTATACTGAAGCATATCAATGGAAAAAGCATTTTTAGCTGCAAATGTTTTATGCATATTTGTTTTAGAGATGTATGACATTTGTTCACAATTTAAATCGTATCAAAATGTTTTGCCTAACCCCTCAGGACGTATTTTAGCTTTGCAGAAGAACGGGCACAGGAAATTGCACAGCTTTTTATTGAAGTAATAATATTTATAAAATTATGTATTACTAGCTTTTGCTCGCGGCGTTGCCCACACGGGCTTAACGACTTCTGATAATTTGTTATAAAAACCAAACTTATTACAGGTAAGTATCATCTTTCACGTGTTTTAATGAATAAATGCTTTAAAAAATATTAATAAAAAGCTCATCTATACGAGCTAGTTTCGAATAAATTAGTAAAATGTGTCTAACACAAAACAACGTATATAATAGATATAAGTAATTTTGGTCCGATTTGAAACCTCCTGTACAAATTGTCATTCCCTACTTAACACGTTGCCAGTCCTATGACCCCATATAGGGTCATAGCAGATTACACCCATACGTCCCTGACCCCATATGGGTTCATAGGACTTAGAATTTTTCTTCCTCAATTTTAAAGCGGACTTATGAGTATGGTTTTTGTTATTTTGTGGACTTATGAGGGAAGATGGAAAAATATTTTGTTGAAAAGTTATTTTCCTGGTAAGTTTAATAAAACTAACTGTAATTACCTATTAACTTAATTAAATTTTCTTTGGAATTATCGGGTGGTCAGACCATTTTGTATGGGGACTGTTAAAAAAAATCCTGAAACACTTTATAATTTCTAACCAGGCCAAATACCGAAATTTAAGGATTTGACTTTTAAAATGACAGATATAAACTTTCCTCCACTATTTCACCTCTCTAAGGGAAGTTTATTTTCATGTAGGTAAGTATTTCATTACAAAACTGACGGACTTTCATACAAACTTTCACCCCCTATTTGACCTTACAGTATGATTTCCGTAAAATCCTTTCTTTCGTAAAGTCCTAATTTCATCTAATTAGCTTCAGCGGTTTCGGCTCGGCGATGATGAATCAGTCAGTCAGGACAAGTCAATTAAAGATACAAATTTACAATTACTTAAAAATATTTTAAATTAGTAATACTTAAAATGTTTATATAATTTTAACGCAAATTTATTAACCAGCCCGCCGAATTTATTCAACACTATTTACTTTTTAAATAATATTTATAATATTTTAACAAATACTAATATAGATATATTAATCAGTTAAGAAGTAGGCAAGCTATTTATAAAATGTTTATATAATTACACACTTTTAACTTTGAAAGCCAAAGTCGCCTATTCAATGTCAACAACTACCGTCATTAACATCTGATCATAATATTTTTACAAATACTAATATATATATATATATTAATCAGTAAAGAAGTAGGCAAGCTATTTATAAAATGTTTATATAAATATTTTAACGCAAATTTTGTTGCGAACAAATTACAAAAACACATGCTGAAAAAATTTCCACGAGCAGGATTTGAATCCGCACCCTTCTGACATACCGGGTCAGGTGCTCTTCCAATTGAGCTATCGTGGTTCTAACCAGCCCGCTGAAATTATTCAACACTATTTACATAATACTTTGAAAGCCAAAGGCGTCCATTCAATGTCAACTACCGTCATTAACGTCATTTTTTTTTAGTAATTCTTGTTGGAGTGATTGGAGCATTCCAAACCCATGCTGTTTTGTCTTATAAGTAATCAGACACTTGATTATAAGCTTTTTGATAGAGCTTTTCTTTAATGGAGACTTGGAACTTTATTGTAAAATCGAATGATTCGTACGAATGTGGATCTCTCTATTTTTGCATCTTCTAAATGTGGTTCCTGACACGCTTTCTTACAGTTCCATCAAACACTTTATCCTACCTAACACGTAAAGAGTTCATTCAACCATTTCATTCAACAATGATGAAATCAGTTCACCGATGTCAATTTGCTACGCTAAGGTCACAGCTATAAAGTTCTTCGCCCTCAGAATAGCTACCAGTTCCTTAGCTACAATTAAAATTAAAAACACATAACTCTTGCGAGTGACGACGATAGAACATTTTGTTTAATGTCCTTTCTAAAAATAATAGTTGCGTATTAATGTTTGTGAGTTCGAGTAATGAAAGTTTGTTGGAGATAGAAAGATATTTTTTTAAATAAAATTTCTTCACTTCTTTCGTTGCTTCTCGCTTTTATTTAAATTTTTTATTTTAAATCACTGTTTCTGTTATAAAAAAGCTTAAAAACAAATATTTAAATCTATCAAAATTTAAAGCCGTTGGTCCCGGCTGCATTAGCAGTCGTTAACAACCCCCAATAGCACCGGGCCCGCGTGGCGGTTTATAGCCCGTTCTCCCTATCCATCCATGAGGAAGGCTCGTGCCCCAGTAATAGGAACATAAAATGAGCTGATGATGATGATGATACAAAAGCTTTTGTAAAATTTCACCAAAATATACTTTTTTTTATATTTACAGCGCTATGCCATTTTCTAAAATAAATGCATGTTCTGTTCTTCTCTCTTCGATCTTTATGAATACAGACCTCTATCTATTTTTTAGAAAAAATCGAAGGCATATTCACGGCATATTACAGGGTGTCTAGTGGAAGTTTCATTTGACATTCAATCACGCCTCCTGGCGACATACGAAAAGCGTAAAAAGTTTGCCATACAAATCTGGGGGCACAAAACAATCTAATTTAATATAATATAATATGTATTGTTGTGTTGTGAGATACATTGTGTTTTCATGCGAAGGCCAAGTCAATCTGTTTATTTAAAAGATAAAAGATTTTTAATATTGATTATGGTCACTATAAGATGTTGTTAAGAGCGTTTACGCCGCACACTAGCGCCGCCAATGAAAAAAAATATATCTAGTAATTAGAAATAGAAAATCAAATTATGCTCAACAAACTATCTGAATGAAGTAATTTAGCATTTTTACGACACCTAATGAACACCTGACATGTTATGGTTTAGTTAAATATGGCGTTATAGTTAAAAGTGGCCGTAACGTCTTATTTAACTAAACCATAACATGTGAGGATCTCTTAAGTTAGCTAATTACGTAATAACTTATGACAGAAGCTCCCTTAAGGATCCCGTAGGGATTGAATAAATAACCGACTTGGTATTACATGGATCTCACAACTTTTTACGGTAGAAGAACTGAGTTGCGAGACTTGGTTTTTTTTTTACAAGTATGTTTTTGATGGCATTTTCGTTTTCGTAACCGTAAGATAAGATAAGATAACTTTTATTGCCATAAAATTGTGTAAATACATAGCAGGTGTTAAGCATATTATAATTGGGAACAAACAATTTACCCTAGTCGGGCATGCAATTTTTAGTAGGTAGGTACATGTTACATAGAAACAGCCACTATGCTGTTTTTGTAATCAATTCGACTACGTTTACGAAAACGAAAATTAGTGTGGCATTGAAGCAGCGCCTCCTGGCGCCATTCGAAAGGAGCTAACATTTTGCCATACAAATTTTCGTTTTCGTTAACGTGATCGAATGGCGAATGAAACTCGCTCTTGGCACTCTGTATAGTCGACAACGAAATTGCTTTACCACTTTAGAAGTGAATTTTGTTTGCATATAACAAAACAACAAGTTCTATTTTTGTTTAAAAGACCAAGTGACATATTTATTTATTTACATACGTTGTCATTATTGACAATGAGCCTTAGCGACATTTTATTGTAATGGAAGTTTTTGTCAAAAGCGATAAAGCAATTTCATGGTCGACTATACAACTTTCGATTGAAATTGAATAGTTTGGTTTGTTTTAAGTCCGCCCGTATAGCTAGTAAGTAGCTTGTAGTATTTTTTTATAACGACACAACTGTGTCGTTATAAACTACCTGGTAACTACCAAGACAGCGTGTTCCTCAGTAGTTGAGGGTTCCGAATGAAGAGGGCTTCCATTTTCGGCGTTATCGTCATTTACCATCAGCTAAGATGGCTGCCTACATCAGCCTACTACAAACTGTCAAAATTCCTCAATGGACTTTGAACTTTAAGACTTAGGTATATGTTTGAAAATGTATCGAAGATATTTACAGATTTGGATAGGTTTATGTGCGCGTCTGTACTTACTAGGTCACTAGGTTAGTTGGTCTCTTTCAATGAAGTTTTAATGTTGTTAGTGAATTTTTGTGTTTTGACAGTGAAATACAAGATGGTCGGTTCCTCAGTGGGTGAGGATTAGAGGAAATACTAATGTCGACTGAATTGAAAACTAATGTATATGAAAAATAGAGAAAATCAACGTTTCGTAGTCCCCTGATTTCTCCTCCAAAACTGGACTGATTTAATTACTTTTTTCATTAAAAAATAAAGAAAGGCTTTGGCTGTGTCCCTATGTATTGCTTTTTTTACATAATATCGTCAAATTTGGGAAACACAGCGGAAAATCTGGCCAACTTTTAAGGTTTTTAAAGATTATATCTTTTTTAATAATTAATTTATGAAAACCCACACCCTTGTGTGGTGCCGGGGATAAATAATTGCACCACTCCATCTCTTCCCGTGGGTGTCGAAAAAGCCGACTAAGGGACCATTCCAGAGGATGAGCAGCAGCATCTCTCTGAGGTTACCCTCAACCTACTGCGATCGCCAACCCTCCTGCCAAGCGTGGCGATCACGGCAAATCCTTGGGGGAGGCCTTTGTCCAGCAGTGGACGTCTTTTGGCTAAGATGATGATGATGATGATGATGAATTTATGAAAAAAAGGAAAACATAGGGACACAGCCAAAGCCTTTCTTTAATTTTTAATGAAAAAAGTAATTAAATCGGTTTAGTTTTTGAGGAGGAATCAGGGGGACTACGAATCGTTGATTTTGTCTACTTTTCATACATATTTTTCAATTCAGTCGACCATAGTGTTTCCTCTTAAGTACGCTTTCAGTTTTGTCTTTTCGTCGCTCACCATCAGGTTTGATGAAGCTAAATCAGTGCCGTTGTAGAACTCTTCAAGAGAAAATGTCTTAAGCAGACTACCACACGGTTAGCAGAGAAGAAGTTCCTCCAAAAGAAACTCCAGATGATATTTTACGTAGGTACTTATAGAAAATTTAAAAGAGGACAAGGTTTGTTCGATTAGTGCACAGATGAACCTCCCAAAAATAGATCTCATGAATAATTCACTGAAGCGATAGTAGGTTAGATCAGTCATCTTTTTTATCAGACATGCTCTAGGTTTTAATTTACTATTCTTTGTAGGATCTAAAATATGAGTACCTATAAAGTAATAAGGACAGAAAACAAGAGTTGCTAAAGCACTACCTTGACATCTTCACAGGAGTTTGTGAGAGCTGTTTTCTAGCTTTCTTATTAAATGTCCTTTTCTATGAGAGTTATTTAAATGAAAATTTTAAAACTCACTTGACATACCTTTTTTTTAAACCAAAATATCACATTAAAAAACTTAATTACAATCTCCTTCCTGTAAAGAAGGTGCTTTGACAAATTTGTTTTTCCAATACCGTCATATCATGTATACCTACCTACACGCGAGTGGATTCGTATACCTAAAGCATTTAAAAAATTAACTTTAGAATAAGTAAGTAACTTTAGAAAACAAATAAGTAACCACTACTCCTCCTCCGTGCTTCGGAAGGCACGTAAAGCCGTTAGTCCCGGTTGCATTGGCAGTCGTGAACAACCACCAATCCGCACTGGGCCCGCGTGGTTGTAATGGCCCGTCCTCCCTATCCATCCATAGGGAAGGCTCATGCCCCAGCAGTGGGGACAAAAAATGAGCTGATGATGATGACGATGTTGTGACCAAACCAGCCCCCCGATTGCCTAACCGATCGCTTTGTACGCGTATAGTTTATGACGTCATCTTGCCACCTCGCACTGCCTATGAAAGCAATATCAAAAGCTAAAGGCTTTCGATATTGCTTTCATAGGCGGCACGAAACGATAAGATGACGTCAGAAACCACACATGAAGTCAAAGCGATCGGTTAGACGGTCGGGCCCCAGATACAAACCATGTTAGTGCCTAATGTGTTAATGCTTCAACTCACGGAATAACAGGGCAAGTATCGTAATACTACATAATCAAAACTGGCCAAGAGACCGTGTCCTCCAACTCCACGGGCAATTTATGTGGTAATTACGTGCCAATTTAGTTGGTAACTATATTCCAGAACCAGAGGTGACTGTGGACTGTGTGGGCCTGGATGTTTATTTTGACCGGGCGCCAAGCATGCTTCCCACAGTACGGTCAACAAAAAAAACCACCACGCAACGATGACTTATGCCTACGTTGATGTCATACTATGAGTTTAGAGTTAAATAAAGATACTTTATGTCGTCGGAGTAAAGGAAAAACTGCTAAAGCGCCAAATATGTATTCCCCTTTTGGCGCTTCAGCAGTTTTCTCTTTCCACCGACGTCGTTATGTTTAGACGTGGCGACTGACGAGCAATGGTATGGTAACATTACACTTTTAAAGATGGAAAAGAACTGTTCCGCCTGTTTTACCCGACCTAGCCCGTCGCGGAGGGGATGGCCACCACCTTCCTCACACAAGCGACAAGAGCCCACAGGACCATAGTTGAGTGCCCTAGGGTAGCACCCTAGTGGAAGACGGGTGCCGTGTGGTTTTAGTGGGTTAGGCAGACCATCGCCCTGGGCCCTAGCAACAACCCGGTCGTGACAGTTCTTTAGAGAATTTCCTCACGTAAAAAAAGGCTTATCTCGTAATGAAAAACATTGAACTTTTCATAACAATAGCATGGACTAAATATTATTAGTCCATGACAATAGTGAAGCGCTAGTCCTTTATTTCAACTGGCTCTCAAGCCTACCAATTTAATAACGTGTCAATAGTGTGTCAGTATAGTATACGCCTCGGTGGCCGAGCATACGCCTCGGTGGACGAGCATACGCCTCGGTGGCCGAGCATACGCCTCGGTGGCCGAGTGGCAGAGCGCTCGGCCCGATACCCGAAGGTCCCGGGTTCAATTCCCAGGTCGGGCAAAATGTATTTCGGATTTTTCGATGCATAGCCCGGGTTTGTGATCACCAATCCGCATTTGGCAAGCGTGGTGATTAAGTCATTACCCAGCAATTGTAGTGATGACTTGATTTCAATGATGGAGGCCTTTGCCCAGCAGTGGGACAATTATAGGCTGTTTACTAGTGTGTCAGTAATGCTACTGCCAAAATCATGCGATTTTGACGTCAACATTGTCAAAGTCAGACCATATCGACACATGATTGTGGACAATTTAAATTAGCAGAATCACCTCTCTGGCGGTAGTAATTAATGATAAGGCAGGCTCTGATGGCTTTGTGACGTTAGTCTGCCTTATCAGTAATTTATTAAGATTAATAAGACAAGAACATGTAAGTGGCTGTGGGCCAAAGTTGAAAGCGCACTTCACCCGTTGTCATACTTATATATATATATACACAAGATAATATTTTTACTAGAAAAAAATACCTCGGTAGCTCAGCCGTCAGAGCATTGGACCGGTTATCCAAAGGTCGTGGGTTCGATTCCCACTCGAGCTTTCTAAGGCTGGTTGATTTTTTCTAGTAAAAATATTATCTTTTAAAGAAAAGCAAAAAAAAAAAACAGGAATTAATCTTTAAGTGCTATCTACTATAGTTGTAATGACAACAGACTTAGACATAACTTAGATATGTGCGACTATTGTGCTGTCTATACCTAGGCCTTGACACAAGCCCAAACCAATTATAATTTTAATTGAATTAATTGCAGGGAAATTACTAGGGCATGCGCAAAGAGATCGTTAGCTTTTCAAATGCGGCTAGGATGGTAATACGAGTATATCATTATGACGTATGGTTTAATACACGTTTCTCATTTAGTGAGTTTGCATAATTAGAAATTGAGTGATTCTGATTTTACTGCCAAGAAAGATGATTTTTCGGAAAAAAAAAAAAAAAAACTTTCCTACACTCACATCAATTATCTAGCCCAAGAGAAGCTTCGTTATGAAACTCGTTAAATGGTTACTATACAACGGATAAACATACTTAAAATACTTAATTAAATACTTATTATACATGGAAAACACCCAGACCCGAGACAATTTAGAAAAACAATAATTTCTAAAATTGACTCGACCGGGGATCGAACCCGGGACCTCAGAGATGGCGACACCATGAAAACCGGTGAACAAACCACTCGACCAAGGAGGTCGTCAGAAGACATACTTACCCTTTATTTTATAAAACCTAACTGTCGAAACACAACAAAACTGCTAACATTGTTGTTTATTAATATTTTACATATGGCGACTTAAAAGATGGTGGTAGTTAGCCAGGGCACGTTAAAGGGATGTACAGTAGTTTTTGTCAGCCTTTTCTTTTCCCGAATCCTCGAGACCCTCGAGTCTGGGCAGGTAGGCAGGAGCTGGAAGGGAGAACCCCACATAACCACCCGCGTCTCCCCGAGCTCGATGGAACTCCGATGACTAGTTAACAAAAAAAGGCAGACATCAAGCTCTATCAAACCAAGTACAAACATAAACTCCTGAGAATTGAACCCGGACCCTCTTGATTTGAGGCCGGTGGTCTAACTACTATACCACAGTGGCGGTAAACAAGCCCCTAGTGTTGCAAGCGTGCCATCAGGTGAGTATAGTGTGTTGCCACTTCTCGTTAATAAAAAGAAACAAGTGACGCTTCAACGACTTTTTGTGTTAGGAGGAAATGCGTATTGTAAAAACGTAAGTTGTTTAGCGGTGTCTTGAGTAAAAGCGAGTTATCGGTGACTAGTTACTGGTTAAATTTGCCGGAAATAATGAATACCTTGTTACCGGGAAAATATTACGGGTTATTGGAAACAGCTGTTCTTATCCTTCACCTTTCATTTAGCCAGTGATGGGTTATGGCCTGGTCTCAACACACACTTTACCTTACGTGTAGAAAATAAATGAGAATCACAGAAAACAATTGAATGTACATGACACATCTCAATACAGACGAGGAGCTCGATGGCGCACTGGTTAACGCGCTCGGTCTTCGATCGTTGAAGTTAAGCAACGTTCGCAAAGGTCGGTCATCATGATCAAAAATTTATCATCTCGAGCTCCTCCGTTCTTCGGTAGGCATGTAAAGCCGTTGGTCCCGGTCGCATTAGCAATCGTTAACAACCACCAATCCGCACTAGGCCCGCGTGGTGTTATGGCCCGTTCTCCCTATCAATCCATAGGATAGGCTCGTGCCCCAGGGGACATAAAATGAGCTGCTGATGATTAATTCAAATATATAAATAACCGCCGTGTTGTAGTTAGGACCATCGACCGGCCTCGGACTCAGCGGTCCCGGGTTGGTGGTAGAGTTTGTTATAAGTCCGCCATTGTTAGCTATCACCACCATATCTTAATATCTCGCCATAACATAGCTATGTTGTGTTCCGATAGTCATAGTTTTAGTTATAGTACGGTAGAATGGGGCTACCTTTGAATCAAATGTATTGATCTAAGGTCATCTTCAAATTACATGTGAAATGTAGCCTAGTATAATAGTGATCTATGATTACGGTATGGTTCTAGAGGTAATCGTTACCTCATTAGAGACGCCTAGACCGTTAGGAGTAGTAATTTTAGAAGCTATTTATGGCGCTATAGCTGTGATTAACGTTTTACTTGATCCAAAAATAACCCCTTTCTTCGGTAACACAAATTAAAATGTAACCTACACACATTTTATCTTATTGCACTATTTTCCATTATGGTCTTAAAGACGACACCTCGATTTGTGAACGTTCAAAAAGTAAGATCCTTACTGGCGCTGACGACGTCAAAACGTAGCGCCTGCGACAATAAGACCCCAAATTAGCAGAATCAGAAAAATATTTTTTATAAATATGCAGAGCTACAAATTAAAAAATAATTAATTAATTAATTAATATTTTTTTCTGTTTGTACTGGTACCCAATAAACGTTTATTATATTCTATTCTATTCTATTCTAAATTACTAATAATAAATAACATTGATGTTATCAATGTATTTGAGTGGTTTCCAAGCATTTACTTAAACTAAAATTCAACCATAGTGATTATTTTGTGGTGTTTTCGAAAATAATAATTGTTCGTGTCAAAATTATACAATCGTGTATTTGAGCTAGCAAATTCAAGATAAAGACTCTTCGAAACGTTGATTATTTACATAATCGACATTTCAGATGTGTTAGTCTTCCCCCCTTACAAATAAACAAAGAATAAGGTCCAAATAGTTATTCCGTGTTTTGTCTCTTTCACTCTAATTTGAAATGACGTTTACATGACAGGAACCAAACACGGAATAACTATTCGGACCTTATTCTTTGTTTATTTGTAAGGCCCTTAAACTATTCGACGAAAGTCGGTGAATTTTTCTCTCACACGTAGGCGCAATGTCTTAAAGAGGAGTACAAAGTTTTTTCTTCTGTCCAGAGAACAGTTTTCGTGATGAGAGTAAGAAACATCAGCTCGACTGACGATTGACGTCTTGTTGACCCGTTTACGACGTTGCAAAACGACAAATTCTATATTACAACTTCATATTTTCTACTGATAGGTACTCGGTAGTCGGTTACCACATGCCAAAGTAAAGGAGTTGATGTTACGGAACGAATGTTACGGTTGTTACACGAATGAGTATTAATTAGCATCGAAGAGCACGCTGCCACAATGGAAGTTACAGTTTTGTTGATTCAACTACAAAACGTCGATCGGCAATGAAACTTATTCATGTACAGTTTTATTATTTTAATTTTGCAGTCACTAAGCTATATTTATATATTAATACGTGAAGCAAAAACTTTGTACCCCTTTTTACAAAAATTGCGCGGACGGAGGAGTATGAAATTTCACACTTATAGTTTATATAGAGAAAGAGTCATCATCATCATCATCATCATCAGCTCATTCTTATTTCCCCACTGCTGGGGCACGAGCCTGCCCTATGGATGGATAGGGAGAACGGGCCATAAACCACCACGCAGGTCCAGTGCGGATTGGTGGTTGTTAACGACCGACTGCTAATGCAGCCGGGACCAACGGCTTTACGTGCCTTCCGAAGCACGGAGGAGCTCGAGATGATGAATTTTTGGTCACCCATCCGATGACCGGCCTTTGCGAAAGTTGCTTAACCTCAGCACTCGCAGACCGGGCGCGTTAACCACTGCGCCAACGAGCTCCTCAGAGAAGAGAGAGAAGAGAAGGACAAGGAGAGAAGAAGTAAGTACAGAATATTAATATTTTTTTTAAATTATGCATAAAAAATATATTAAATCAACAAAACAAAAATTACACACACTACCATGTATTAAACACACGCACATTATACTCTTTGGTTCTTTTCAAAAATTTCAAAAATGGAAGAGGAGCGGCCGAAATCTGTCAATGCCAATCCAAACTCACATTCTATCCTTTTTAATTTTTCATTGCTTAGGATACAATCCGTGCAGCCTTAATAAAATTACGGTCGAATTTCGACCACTGGGCGACCACTAGTATATATATATAAATCTTCAGTGCGTGTGTATGTTATTGAACTCCTTCTAAACGGCAGGACCTGCTGTTGAAGAATTTGGATGAAATTTTCTGTGTGTTTTCAAGTGGATTCGAGAATGGTTTAGATTCACAATTGGACGCGGTAGGTGGGTCCATCATGGGATACGGGTGTTCTCAAGCGGACGAATAATTTGTTTGTTTTGTTGTCATGGAAACTGTCAAAGCGGTACAAAGTCCGCCGCGCCGCCGGTCAGCTAGTGCTATATGTAATTACAAGATTTACTTACTAAGGGATACAATTTCACTCACATCACAAAGTACTAGAAAAATTCAACGAGTCTTCTGGAATCTCGGTAGCTCAGCGGTCAGAGCATTGGACCGGTAATCCAAGGGTCGTGGGTTCAATTCCCACTCGAGCTGCCTGAGACTCGTTGGTTTTTTCTAGTAAATTTTATCATGTATAGTTTTATTTAATTTCACAACGGAGGAGTGACCTTTACGATACAATTTTGACTTTATTACTATTCAATTATTTCTTAATCAATTCTTAATGCATTTATTACTCCTTTTATTTATAATCCTAGCAAAATTTTGGGCGACCTCGCAGATTCTTTCGGGTGGAAACTGAAAGCCAGTGATTTGCTCCATGAGCAAAATGTCTAAATGTTGTTGCAAATAAATCATCATCATCATCAGCTCATTTTATGTCCCCACTGCTGGGGCACGAGCCTTCCCTATGGATGAATAGGGAGAACGGGCCATAAACCACCACGCGGGCCCAGTGCTGGTTGGTGGTTGTTAACGACTGCTAATGCAGCCGGGACCAACGGCTTTACGTGCCTTCCGAAGCACGCAGGAGCTCGAGATGATAAAGTTTTGGTCACTCATCCGATGACCGGCCTTTGCGAAAGTTACTTAACCTCAGCACTCGCAGACCGGGCGCGTTAACCACTGCGCCATCGAGCACCTCGAATAAATGATTTATTTATTTTTATTTTTAAGGTATAAAGAAGATACACCAGACAGAAGACATCTTAGTTTGAAGTGCACTAGAACCAAAATCTTCTATTACTTCGAAACTAGCTTTCTTGTTGAAGCCAGTTTCGAAGATACTGATAGGTTTGCCAACCCTACTATATAATATAGTATCCTACTATTTTAGGTGTCTAACTACTATTTAAATTTTTAAAATATATTATAGTAGGCGAAACTACTATATTTTATCAGCAAAGTCGCTAAAATCAGTCACTATTTTTTAAAACGAAACACACAAAATATTCATTTAAGAAATAAAATATTTTTTTTTAATATACTGTATTTGTTTAATTAATTCCCTATCTACTATATTTTTATGGGTACTGAATCCAAAACTACTATATTTGGGCTAAAAAAAGTTAGCAACCTTAGATACTGAGCACCAGTGTACTGCTGGACAAAGGCCATTCCTAAGGATCTTCACAGCGACCGATATTGTGCTGATCGCATCCATCAGCGATATGAATATACTTACGCCCGTTCCCTATATTCTATCTGTCTGTTGTTTTGCTTACTGGAGTTAGAAATTTGACATAATTTGTATGGAGCTTATGTCAAATTTGTATCTATAGTAGGCTAAACAACAGATAGATAGGTTATTGGGAACGGGCGTTTGGTGATATGGTGTTAACCTATCCAAGCGGAAATAGAATAAATATCAATGTATTATCATACGTTGGGCTTCGAACGTGAAACCTCCAGGTCTGAGACAAGTAGATTTACTACAGACTACTGAAGCTTTAGCTCACAAAAAATAAACATGGCGGTTTGTATCAACTTGTTATTTTATTACGGGGTGGTAGGGTAAGGCTACGTAACGAACCCGGCTAGGTGGCAATACTTGCTAAAGTCGGGTTCGTACCAATACCCGACAACCCCTTTAGGTGGCCATTACTTTCATACAAAGCAGCTCCATACAAGTCCATGGTTGTTGTAAACCAGTTTGAAGGATATTAGATCCAGTCCTCAACAAGCCAGTTGTACCCATGGTGCTGGAAGCGTCAAAGGCTCCAGTGACAGCTTTTCATCAGCTGTGCGTACGTTTGTTTGCCATGCATATAAATATCAATTTATAATTATACATTAATAACAAATTTTTACAACATGTCCATCATTATTATTGCTGAAGAACCACAACCATAATTATTCTCTTTGGAACTCCAAAGTAACTAAATAAAGTAAGTTTTTTTAAATTATTTTACGGGTTAGTACAGTGCCTTGATCTCACCTGGTGTAAAGTGATGATAAGGCCAAACGCACTTCACCCGGGAACCTCAAACTAGTGAGGTGCTGGCTATCTTATCTCTAGCTGCCGGAGCACAACAATGCTACAAACATTGTTGTTGTGGCGACATATAACTAAGATGGTGGTAGCTAGCCAGGCGGACTAATAAGCCCTACCACCAACCAAACCACAGAACACAAGAAAGAGGAAACCAAACTGAGTACACAAACATGTACCCCCCGCTGGGAATCGAACCCGGGACCTCTGGGTCTAAATCGGTGGTCTTAGCCACTAGACCACAGAGGTTAGTACAATACAAGTACATTTTTTTTTCCGTAAACATACAATTAACAAACTGTAATAATAAATCACGTAGATTTTAATGCTATTTCATTTTCAACAATGACAGCTTACGCAAAAACAAAGTTAGACTGACAGAAATTTAAGTAAACAATATTTAAACAATCATTAGCAAAAACAAAGTTAGACTGACAGAAATTTAAGTAAACAATATTTATACAATCATTAGCAAAAATTTTAAATGGTATTTAAGTATTTCTTTAGTTTCCAAAGCTTCAGAGATTGAAGATCAAGTATAAGTAACTGGTGGAATTACCACAAGCTATTATAAAAGATAGGCCACCAGATCCGAGAGACGTGTTGATGTTTACTTTATAAGCAATATTAACTTAGGCAACGCAAGTTTAAGTTTTATTTACATAGTTAACAATTGCGTACAGATCCCCAACTAGCGGCTTGTCTTACGGAATACGAGACAGACATAGCTTTAACTTAGTGTCTGTCCACAACCTCGAGCCGGTTGCTCGAGGCAAGCTTAACCTCCTCTACAAATAATACATAAACAACGAAACATGCAGTTCCAATTATTTATAGTGACACTTGTGTTATATTACGCTGCGGCCGACTATTACAAAACTAAACGTGAGTATTTTCGGATATAAGCTTTGGGACGCGCGCTATCTTAACGTTTTCTTGATCGTAAACAATTGCCAGCGCCTCCGCAGCCGTATCGATTTCATAATCGGGTTATCGGTTGCGTAAATCGATTGTTATTACATCACAGGTTACGTTGGAGTTGAACGACCTCTTATCGCGGTTCGTCTGTTTATAACGATATTTATAATTGCGAAAATGTTCGAGCGCGGACTCTTGGTGTGTAAGCGTCGTTCTGTTGTCCCAGATACCAAAGTAGAAGCAGGATTAATTATCTTGATCTGTGTCAATCGTTTTCTTCGTAATCAAAAGCCAGTGTGTTGTGTGTTAGAGGAACATAGTATTAAATTCAGTTAATACTTTTTCATTAATATGATTAATTAGTGTTATGAATTTTACAAGGTAGTAATGTAGATACTTACATAGGAGGATTGCGTTTTTCTGTTTGCATATGACAATAACCAATTTTACCTTCACCATAGCCATTAGCCACTAAAGCCTAGGCACGCATTTATATTAAATTATCGTAGATAGTACATTACTACTATCAATGCTCAATATCTATCATTACCAAAACTTGAGTGAACAAGTTTAGTAAAAATAAATTAAAAAAAAAATGTATTCGATTATCAAAATTTATCGCGTACTATTGTGCATGTAAAGTTGTGGTAAATTATTTTAACATTAAGAGCGTTTACGCCGCTCACTAGCGCCGCCAATAAAAAAAAACATATCTAGTAATTAGAGATAGAAAATCAAATTATGCTCAACAAACTATTTGGATGAAGTAATTTAGCATTTTTACGTCACCTAATGAACACCTCACATGTTATCACACATCCAAATAGTTTGTTGAGCATAATTTGATTTTCAATCTCTAATTACTAGATATGTTTTTTTTTTTCATTAGTTGCGCTAGTGTGCGACGTAAACGCTCTTAAAGCACACATACTAACTAAATACAACGACAAACACCCATAAAAGTGTAAGAACTGTATCAACAAAACTACACTGGCCTGCAAAATTAAGTATCACACTTTTAAAATTGCAATAACTTTTTAAGTACACAAGATATACTTTTGAAACAAAAAGGAAAAATGTTACTAATGTATAATTTACTTTAGTTTCAAAGAAAGCTGATAAAAATTGCTGCAAAACGCTTTTCATTTAAAAATCTCTAACTTCTATAGTTTAGAAAATAAATATATATTAAAAGTGTAGTACTTAGTTTTGCAGGCCAGTGTAGTCAAAATATAGGAAAATATATACCTATATACATATATGTATATTACATCCTACTAATATTATAAACGCGAAAGTTTGTAAGTATGGATGGATGTTTGTTACTCTTTCACGTAAAAACTACTGAATGGATTTGGATGAAACTCGGCATACAGATAGTTTAAAACCTGGATTAACACATAGGATAGTTTTTATCCGGAAATTCCTATGGGAACGGGAACCACGCGAGTGAAACTGCGAGCGGCCGCTAGTATATTTATATATATCAAAATTTGTTATATTTATATATATCAAAATATGTGTTTACTTATCAATGGAAAGAACAGGACCAGCAAATATATAAAAAAACATGAGAAAAAAAGAATCGGGAGGCGATATTTGAACCGGTGACTAACTCTCACGCCAAGCTATCAATCACAAGTGTTCCTTTTACTCTTATTCAAAGTAACTTATTTTTGACACCGAAAACTTCTCCAACGGTGTGTAGGTAAAAAAATAATAAATAAATAAACTTTCCTACACTCACACCAATTATCTAGCCCAAGAGAAGCTTCATTATGAAACTCGTTACATGGTTACTAGACAACGGATAAACATACTTAATATACTTAAATACATACATATTATACATAGAAAACACCCAGACCCGAGACAATTTAGAAAAACAATAATTTCTAAATTGACCCGACCGGGGATCGAACCCGGGACCTCGGAGATGGCGACACCATGAAAACCGGTGTACAAACCACTCGACCAAGGAGGTCGTCAAAGGTATCATAATAATCAAATAAAAAAAAATGCAAAAAATATTGCTTAATAAAGTATGTAGGTTACTTCATGTCACCTTTAATTCAAGATCACCAGTGAGATTAAAAAATCGCCCCCTGATCTTAAATTAATTACTACACTACGCAACTAAATCATTTGCAATATCTAAAACGATAGGATATAGGTAAATAAATACTCGTATATAATAAATAACTGGTCTAATATCATAAGTAACCATATCCAGGTATACAGGGTGTCTCATTGAAATGGGTCAGTATGGGAAAATCTGAAACTATAAGACATACAAAGATCTGTTCTTAGGAACCATGTCATCGATTTTAATAAGAAGAAAAACTGCATTCATAAATTTAAAAAAAAACCTGTACTCAGCTCGGGAATCGGACCCGGTTGTTTAAAAAAAAATAAACTTATACTATTTCTATTTAGATATCGATTGTGTAGGTCTTAAGCAGTAAGTGGCTCTATAAAAAACATATCATAGCCGAAGAAAAAAAAAAATCTGTTATCATAAAATAAATTACAAAAATCTTTTTTGTTTTTGACATTTTAAGGATAGCACGATCTAATCCGAACCCCTCGAAGGACCTAGTAGGGAAAAGGGAAATGACAGTCCCTCAGCTACAATGTGGCGGTGGTTCGATCACACGGCAAGGGTTCCTCAAACCCTTTAAGTTTCTCGCCGCGCGCGTCCCCTAAAAACCCTATTATATATCCTCTAGTATTTTACGAGTTAATATGTGTATTTAATATATTTTTTATGTCTAAGTCCGTCGTAGTCTCTCTAAGGCTCCTACGCCACTCAGCCCAACTGCGAGTGACGTGGGAGTATTATGCTGCGACAGGGTCCTTATTGGTCTCACACAATGTTTTTTTTCTATATTTTATTTATCTTTTTTTTCTTTTTTGATTGTAAATGAATTTTTTGTGTGTGTCAATAAAAATATTTCTATTCTTCTTCTATTCTATTCTAAAAGTACGGTAACGGATGTCATGTTGACTAGTGTGAGTTTTGTTTACTATCCGTATTCATTCGATTACGTTTACGAAAACGAAAATAAGTATGGCATTGAAGCAGCGCCTCCTGGCGACATACGAGTAGAGTTAAAATGTTGTTTAAAGTTAAATTTTTGTACAAATATTCGTTTTTGTAAACATGAACGCATGGCGAATGAAACTCGCACCATACGCACCCAGACGCCTATACTGCCACACAATTTATGAACGCAGTAAATACCACTTACTGTGTTTACGATTGTGATATTTGAGATGACATTACGATCTATTTTCTCGAAACTGTTCAAATGTTCTTTGCTGCGTTCATAAATTGTGCGGAAGTATAACTACCCTAATATTCTCAGCCGCCTCGCAATTTTTCACTATTAGGCAATTGATGTATATTTTGCTGTACAATTTATTATACTTTGAGTGAGAGTTAATTTTTTATAAGGTTTTCCATATTGGTTTCATATAGGTTTTCATATTGATTTGGTAGAAATTTGATGTGGTTTGCTACATACACAGTTATTGGAATTATGCTACAGACAGAATGTAAACATAAGTTTCTATCCTTGCCATAAAATGTATTGTATTTTTTTAAATAATTGAAACATTATGACATACGGAAGGAAGGAAGAAGATAATATCAAAAATCTGTTGTTGACTGGTTTTGTTGTTTGTTATTGTTTTATGGGTTTAACTGGCTCATGTTGAACTCTGGTGCCTCTACCCTACGTCACCCGGAATCCTCTAATTCTGAGGAACAGCCCCCTGACTATGGGCTCATATAGCAGTATTGTTGCAGTTGTGGAAAAGAGACGCATGTATATTCATCGCTACACGCGTCTCGTTTTCACAACTGCAATTATACTGCTATGAGCTCGTGGTTACCCCCCTGATCTTATTTATATACACAATATTACAGTCATACGCTTATGATTATCTAAGTATGAGTAAAATTAGGTACAGAACAATATTAGTTATTGTTCCGAGTAAAGAATGTTTTGAATGAACTGACATTTTGACAGACATTGTAAACAACTAGAAAAAACTTTTTACAATTGTTATTACTTCATTCCATTGTTTGTGTGACTGTGACATGTCAATGTCATACCAAAATATTAGAATACGAAAGTATTATTCATTAAAATATATTTTTTAATATGACTCCATAGGGTTTGTACCTTAATCGTTACATAGGAACTCAGAAATATAATACAACTTCTAAACTAAATGATAGACATAAATATAATTTCATTGAACTTCTTGAAGTTACGGACAATATTTCTGATACTTTTTTTTAGTTGCAAAAGGATTCAAAGCACTTAGCGGACTTTCAAAGTAGGAATTACGTAAAATAAAATCCTGTCGTAGGTATCTTTTAGTTTCTTTTCATTATCTTTTAACATCAAACTAACATTTTAATTTAGTATTACACCTCTAAGTTAACTAGGTATAGTGTGGGCATTGTCATAGTTTATATTTTATGTATAAATAGTTGCAAAGGTTTTAAAACTTAATCCGATATCAAAACATGTTTATAATTAATATTTGTTTTTAAACTTTTTCAGCGGATTTCGTGCATACATGTTATAAGAGCGATCCAAAATTCGACGAATGTTCACGAGCGGCCGTGCAAGAGTTGTTCAATGCACTCGGCCCTGGTAAGGATTATTTTTTATACTTCTGAGCTAATAGCAAAATCACTTTTAGGTTCAAAATCAAACGGCGAAGTACCAAGCCATAATGTTTGTTGATGCCGACTTCACCCGTAGACCAGTCTGCCTACGCAAGCCGGCACGGTTGTGGCGCGCCCGCCGTTGCACAACCGCGACCGACGCTCATGCAATTCGTGACCTCCTTGCTAGTTCTGAGGTTCTGGCACTCTTCTCCATTTGTGTTAGAATTATTGACTTTTTTTGTTATTTATTTAAATAATTTTAATTACACACTTCTTTTATTGACCGTAATCTAACAATATATTCTCATACGAACTCCGCTGCTTTTTAAGATGATTTGTAAGTTGGTGAGCCGGTAGGTTCGCAAGCAACTGAGCTAGTCACATAGCCTCAATTACGAAATATCTGTACATAACTTGCGGAAAGCGAAAGCGCTATTTCTTCACTATACTCGTGCGACGGCAATATGGTGGTATCGAGTGTGAATCCTGTCATATGATAGACAAGATATTTGAATTGATTTGTGACTTAACTTAATATTTGATTTTCATTTATGTTACAGGGCTACCGGAAATTGGTATGCAGCCATTGGATCCATTGAAAATACCAAAACTTAGAATTTTGCAAGGAGAAGGACCGGTGAACGTAAATGCTGCGTTGGATGACGTTACTGTGACTGGATTCGGCAAGACCGAAGTACTGGTCAACCAGTAAGTTGATATCGCTTCGAGTTCATAACAGCCTGGTACTCTAGTCGACTGCTTGATCGATTGGGTTGAGCAAAACGTCGTAACTGGACAACAATCGAACAACCAGTCACTTTGTTTGCATTGTTTTACCTATTTAAATGGTTTCCAAAAATTCCTTTATAAAATAGATTATGTACTTATTTTCATATTTTTTTCAGAGTAGACAGTAAAACGTATAGCTTCTACACAAAAGTGCGTGTTCCGAAAATAAGAATAGAAGGCTCTTATGATTTAAAGGGTAAAATTTTGTTAGTCCCTCTGGTCGGTCACGGCAAGTGCTGGTTTGAACCAAGTAAGTTATCTTAGATATAAATATAATAAAATCGTCTACACATTATTTAAAAAATTCTACATATTTTATCATTGAATATTGTTTACAGCTAACATGACAATCGATATCCGTAGTGATGTGAAATTGTACAAGAGAGATGAATTTGTATTTTTCAACGTTACTAATGCGCATGTAAAATATTCCGTTGGAGGATTGAAACTACGTATGAACAATTTATTTGATGGCGCCGACTCATTGGGTATGATTTTATTAAACCTTTATTAGTAAATAAATTAAAATTACTATGAATATTAGATGAGCGCACTCTAGCGTGCATTATCAATTATACTACTTGAAGTGAGCGCCACCTAGCGAGGAGTAGCATTACTAAGCGCTGTTAAAAGCAGACGTTTAAACTTTGTCAGACATCGCCACTACTTCATGTCGTCCTGGTACGAGCGTAGAGCAAATTGCAACGTTGGACCGTTGTATTGTCCATTGCCACACACAGCAAGCACTGTTGCCAAATTTATTTTGTATGAGGATTGGATTCTCACTCACATGCCCTATAAAAAAATGAAAATAATAATCATAATATTTTAATTTGATATTTATTAGATTTCAGATTAATCAATTTGCAAGTCACAAGTTTAAAACAAGAATTATGAATAAAACTCTTTTATTACTTTACCATAAATATAAAAAATTTTCTACTTTTTGTTTCAGAGGATTCAACGAATGCATATTTAAATGCTAACTGGCGGGCCGTCTCAGAATCACTTCGGGGTATATTAACAAAGGCTATTGAAGATATTTTACTAGATTTCTTGCAACAACTGTTCAACAATTTACCGGCTAAATTTATGATAGGCGATGTCAAATATAATCCAAGTAAAAAAAACGACAGAAAGTCATAAGTGAACGAGGTATTGTATTTTAGAATTTAGATAATAGATACCTATTTAAAAAGAACTTGCATTGACTGTGTTTATGGAAGTTGAAGTTAGTATTAATTATGAAGTGTCAGTGATTTTAGATAATGTAAATGTGTGAATGTTGTATGTTTAAGGTTCCGTAGTAAATAGAAAAACACTTTTTAGTTTTGTTATGCACGTTTTTCGACCTGTGTGTGTCACTGTCATTTTACTTACAGACAGTTTTTGCAGTGCACATAAGCTACATTTAATTAAAATCAACAAAGTTATGAAACATATATATATATGTATATATATATATATATAAGATAACAAAAAATAGGCGGATATCATCTAAAAACGTGCAAATAAAAAAAACGAATTTTCATGATAAAATTCTGGAATAGTTCTTACTTATTGTTACATTATTCTCGTAAACGAAATTTTAAAACAAAGCTTCAAATACTTGCAGTTATATGTAATATATATATTAACTATATGATATTATTAAGTAAATTGTGAAATGACAAAAACAATAAGGTATATGGAATCCTTAATCCGGTTTTATGAAGATTATCATCCTCAGTAAATCACGTTAATGACGTAAGCTTTTGAAATGTGTATAATTATGGTATGTTTAGTTAAGATACGTCATCTAAATTATAAAAATCAATTGCTGTTCGTTTGTATCGCTAAAACTTGTAAATGGCTGAACCGATTTGGCTAATTTAGATTTTGAAATATTTTTGAAAGTTCAGTGAAGGTTTAGACGGTGAGAAACATAAATAATAAGTAACGGAAAATAGTAAAAACGACAATTTAATTTTCCAATACAAAATGATTTGTTTGTTTTGTTGTCATGGAAACTGTCAAAGCGATACGAAGTCCGACGGGTCAGCTAGTATGTAATAAAAGCACATCTAGTACGAGTATTGTTCAAGTTTACTGATTAATAACCAAGATTTTTTGTACATTGGACATGTATAATGTTGTAGATGTATTTAATCCAATCTATTTCATCAGCTTACATTAACCCACTGCTGAGTAATAATCCTCTTCTTTTTAGACCATTTGTTAATGTCCTTTCGCAGCCTCATAAAATGTATAACTGTCATAAGAACTTTATTTCTATAATAAATTTATTTATATGTAAAAATGTCTTAATAAACATTTATTCTTGAAGTTTTTGTTTAATTTTATTACAAAAGTGGTTTTAAGTGCCTTCCGAAGAACTGAGAAGCTCGAGATGTAAAATTGTTGGTCACCCATTTGATACGAGCTTCTCAGTCTGTTTTTGTAAGGTAGTACCTAATATTATACAAATCGTATTGGGCCAACTTTGTAATTTTCAATTTTGGAAATGAGGGCTACCTACGTCTGATAGTCTAGCTAGATGGTAAGCTAGAACCGGTCGGTTTATATTTTGATGATGGGAAGCTATAGTAGTTACAAGCTAGCCTAGACTTAACTAATTGAATTTTATATTGCCAGCACTTATACTGATTTTTAAAGTCGCTGTTACCGTGGACCTTGCAACTTTCTTGCAAAGTGTTAAAAGCGAGAGAATACAATATTAATGTGAAAAAATAAAGTATATAGATAACCCTATTAACAGACGTGGAGATTCTTGATTGGCTGCCAAGACCCTAACAGTATATGTTAAACACGCGTTGTTTACCTGCCTGTTATTTTCAGGTAAGCCAAGGTGAATATGATGTAGAAAGAGAATAAGTTCATTACTTTAGTCGTGTGGTGTATTAGACCGAGAAATCAGTTTACTTTATTAGTTACAAGTTCTTATCAATTTATAAATACATTATAAGAGAAATTTTGATTCTCTCACAGACTCAACAGCGCCCAGCCTAAACCTTTGAACCTAGAAAGCTGAAATTTTGCAAAGAGGTTCCCTTATTCTCATAATGTTAATATCCCGAATTTTTCAAAAATCTTAGTGGAAAGGTATATAGGTGTTTATGCGAATAAAGACCAAGGCGGTCGCTAGTTATAGATAAAACCATATGGCTATTTTAAAAGAACCTACTATGTTATTTAATACGAACGCTATCACTGGAAATAGGTGACGAATGACAAATCACTAAAGCAGGCTTTTTATTACAAAACGATTATGCAGCTCAGCAATAAGAATCTTAATGTCTAAATATATGTTCAAAAGAAAAGTCAGGAAAAGACTTATTTTAATTGTTGTGTTGAAGGCGACGTGAAATTGACAGTTTAAAATCTAAAAATTTAGACACGTTACCTCTAAATAATATGTATCCATATTATTTAGAGGTACGTATCAGGACACGAAGCCATTATTCGAAATACTTTTCAAACCTCCAGCGTAAAATTTAAGCTTACCTGCCAAATAGGACGTCCAGGCATTTTCGATTGTTTTTATTTTCCAAAAAACACAAACACAATATTTGCACTACTTCGAACCACGCACAAGTTTCACGCGCTGCCAACTAGATGGCTCTGTTACGAAAGGTGGGAACAAAATAACCGATACTCAGAAATATAACGTGTTTTATATGCCGGGAAACCGCTACAGTTGCAGTAGCGTTAACGGACACGAGGCAGAATCTCGTGAGCGATCGACCGAAATATCCCCTTAGGTCCCTATCAATTACTTAGGTCTCATCATCGGAACCCATAAATAACAGATTTTATTGAACCTTTATTTTTATTGCGTTGAGTGGGAACTTTGTTAAGATGCTTCAACAATAAAGCATTATGTAAAAGTTAGAACATGTATTATTTTTATTCTATTTTGGGATGCATTTTAACAGGTAGACTGCACTGTAGCATAAAACAAAATCATATTTTTTTTTCAGTGTCTTCGTCGACTTTCTTGCATTTGTGTATCCTTAATAACATCTTCACTCTTTCTATATAGTTTCAAATAAAAAAACAGATAAAACCTCAAACTAGTAGAATTTTCTATTATATACAAAGACAGTTTAACGTTTCATAGAAAATTTTTGCTCACTATTTACCTATCCTAATTTACCAGTAAATGTTGTACGCGTGGCGATAACATTCTATGCTACGAGACTACGAGTAGGAGTTATTATGAGTAGTGCGAAATCAAATAAGTAGAATTGCTTGTTAAAGAAAAACTAAATTTATTTATTTACCTATCATATTTACAATCTTATCCCTTAATCAATTAAAGGTCAGCGCAATATGTTATTTTCTTGCGTTCTCTTCGTTTAGCTGTAGTTGAAATAACAACTGTTGGTTCGCTAAAATACAAGGATCCAACTGGTGTAAAATTAGCTTATTTCCGCATGATATAGAATACAGTAAACATACAGTCATAAGAATACTGAAAACAGGTATCCTTCCATCTCTTGCCTAAGGAAACTTGAGCAATAATTAACCATAGACCGGAATCCGGATTTTGTAACCTTTAACCACTTTATCTAGATTCCATAAAAACTAAAGGGATGACCCAAGGAGGACTTGTGAATGAGGTTTAATGTAATTTGTTTTAACTGGCTACTACGTATTTATCTAAAGAGAGTGAAAGCTCCAGACAGTTTTTTTAGACTGTTTATATTTATTTGATATTATTTGCAATAACAATAAATATTCTTCTCTAATACGGCTACATTTTTCCATTATCATTATGAAATAAGATTATTTGTTGCGTATTTTTAAATTCTATTTGCACTTTTTATCGTTCAAAGGTAAAAAAGTACATAATATATCCTAATTTATTATTAAAAAATAATTTACTTACTGATATATTTTTCCTAATGGAATTCAGTAGCGTCATAAGTTTGCTGAAAATCGAAATCCATGTAACACAAGAGAGCTGTATTTACGTGACTCAGATACTTATTTATAGAAAAGTGCCAGATTCCCTTATTAACTGGAACGAGGTTGCGAAATCTGGGGGATATATGTCTTTTACACGCTTTTACTCATAACTTTATTCAATATACATACACTAGTGTTATGGATAGCGTACTTATTTCATTGCCATCTCGTCAGGAAGAGTCTAATTCAAGGTAAGGTTGATATCCATGTAAGTTCATGTTCTAAAAATAAAACTGACCTGGCCATATATGAAAAGGAACCATTTACAGGTAAAACATGTTCGTTTGACACGAAGTTGTCGACAAACGAAGCGCGGGAGTGTCAATTTGACATTATCAATATACTTGTATTCTGCAACTCGTCACTACTTCCATATGGAGAGACACGTCATATTTGTTTACACATGGTGTGCAGCTGCAATTTATTTTACTACCGTGTTTTTCTGCAGTCCTTGTAGAACAAGTTCCTGGTAGAGGCAACGTTGTAACCACGGTTGTCGTCTGTAACAGGTTCATGTTATATTTTACTCAACTAATGTGCCTTTAATTTGTTGGTTTGGTTAATTTGTTGTAACGTCAACACTGATTTTTAATGAGGCAATGTCAATGTTATTAAAAAAGGCCTACTACTTACAAAAAAGAGCCTGTGACACTGTGTTAAAACTGCGTAGCATTTAGAAGGAAAGTTATCACTTCTCTGATTCAAAGTACTTATTTTTGTTAGGCAAGTAGACAAGTAAAAAGTAAAACCCAAAATAACTGTTTTGTGTCATTAATAAATAGCAATGAATTAAGAAAACTATGACTTTATTGCAACGTGTAATGCACGCACATAACAAAACAGATGAAGGTTACATCGGTCACTGACCGTCAGATGAGCATTGACCCACAGAAGGGTGCTCGAAGAGGATAGGGCCCCTTTGGTGTCGCTTACAAAAGGATTGGACACCAGGACTGCATAAAAGCGAGGAGGTTGAGCTGCATACATGCACTTTGCACCGAATGAGCGTGACGTCATGCTGTTCATTGCATTGTTTGCCGCTGCATTTTTCGTGTTTGCCTTAATGAATGACACGCTACGTGGTGTGAAAACGTGTTTATCTTTATGCATTACCTTGCTATCAGCTTGATTATCAGCTTGATCATGTGAAATAAATTATGTCAAAGTTTCCTTACTGTGTTACCTTACTTTCTCATTTCAAACATTTGACGATTTCAAAATAGTTGTGACATTTGTCTGTATAAGTATTTTGGTCTGCGCCAACCCACCTGTTCAGCGTTTGACGTCTTTCAGAGCTCTCCGGTGCTCGCTAGCGAAATAAAACCTTTTTGTACTCCAGAAAGATCTTTTAGTCAATCTACTGAAATAGGTCTTATGTACTTCGTGAGCGGTTCAAGGCAAAGCGTGAATACAGGAATAGCGTGTGAGTAAACTTCCCAAAATAACGTCGACCTACACTTGCTATGTGGGAAAAGAGGTATTCGTTTGTTCATTTATCGCTTACAAAAAAATATAGTTTTCTTCACGTGTTACTTGGTTTTATGTTTAGAAAATAGAGTCATACAATCAAAGGCACAGGTCTGGTATAAGCAAACTGATTCATTACATTCCGTAATATTATAAGATTCAGTAAGTCGAGATAGATTTGCATCAATAATAATAATACCAGGTAATTAATTCCCCGTAGTTAATTAAAGAGAAAATCGACTTGTAGCTAAAAAAAAGCATTGGTCTTACAATAATAACAATAAAATATATTTATTTTTTCTCACATTGGAATTACACAATAATATGTAGTGTTCACAATTATTTATGATTAAGTTATTGAGCTCTCAAAAATGCACTATGTGAGTGCTACGAAGGAAATTTAGTCCATTACAAAAATAAAAAAAATACATGTTAAAAATCTAATCTATAAAAAAACTAAAAACATGGTATGGTACATATTAAAGATTTTTGAAATTAAAAATAATACAACAATAACATCAACCCTGGTTAAGCAAGCAACATATAGCATTAAAACGTATTTTTAAAAAACTTAGTAAAATTAAAGCATCCTTTTTTAAATTCATTACATATATGAAATCATAATTTCAATTTCTTTACAGGTCTATGTGCTAAAAGTATACAATGAATACGAGTACATCCATATAAAGCGTTTAATTTCAGTAAATTGTTCGCACATACTTTGCTAAACACCGATTTATAATAAATATGGCTTACAATGTCAATGATAACTGTGTATACTTAGTATTAACAAAAGCTTGATTCTACTTTATGTATTTTTTACATTACTCTAGCCTATATTTATAATTCAATGTTCTATGTTCTTTCGCACACTTTATTAAAACAAAAAGGAATCGACAATACAATTTTAAAATGAATCAAAAAACAAGAGTGATAGGTTTGTAATACTGCGGTGTGATACAAGCAACGCAGCGAGCGTGTCGTAGCAGGGCGTGAGCGATTCGGGTACTACAAGTTTGTAGTACACAAACACAATGGAACGCTTGGAACGTTGGCGGCCGCTGGTGGAGAATCTGGAGCAGGCGGTTACGATCGCCAAGTACTAGGACATCATAAAAGCCAGGACGGTGTGTGTTCAACTAGCGCCATCCTGTGAGGAATAGAAATACTTTGATGGTTTCCTTGCTACTACGGTGCAGTGGAGGTTTAGTCAGAAGTTCATAGATGTCGCTAAACGCACGCCCTCTTGCGGCGAGTAGAAGCATAATTAGATTGAGTTCATGTGTGTTAGATGGCGTTACTAGTTACGAATGTAAGGTTGTAGACGTATTTGCTTTGTGTGTAGATGGTATTCTAAGATATAAATCTGTATGAGATTTTCCAAGATCCACAGATAGTTTTTAATATTATTCTGTGGTGAATAATAAAATGGTTTATTTACTTGTGCCCCGTTGCGCAATTCCATTAGCTGCGAGGCAAAGAAAAGCTGCGTGCGCCGTATTTAGAAAACGGCGCGGCGCAACGGGACCGTCAAATAGTTTGACAAAGTGTATTAGTGTGTGTCATATTAAAGTGTATTAGTATTTTTGGGGGTTAAGGTCAATCGCGTCCGTAGGTTTACCCTCGAGACCCTACACGTGACCCCTGGGTGGTGCTAAATGAGTGACACTGACTGAGTGGTAGAGCCACGCTGCGTTGTAGCACGCATTGGGCTGGCTCGCCCGGTGTAATACCATCCTCTCACTAAATACCGGCGTGAAATAATGGCACTCGTTGCTGTTGTGTTTCGTCCGGTCAGTGATAGTTCCGGAGGCCCTATCCCCCCCCCCCCCCACACAATTGATATGGCAGCGAACTTAAATTTAGATTTACCCCAGGGGGGTACCTGCACCTCCAGTGTAGGAGAATCCCCCCCTGAGCGTCCACGCTCAGGCTGCCCTACATATTCTGGGGAGGGCAAAAGTCCGCTCGTATCAGCACATGCTGCAGGCAGGAGTAAGGCAAGACATTCGGCACCCCCTCCTACGCTTCGCGTGGACTTCTGCAACATCAGGGGTGTAGTGGAGTGCGCCACTTAACATCATATGGAAATGACTCACACTTAATATTGTAACTCAATATTATGTTCCATATAAATTAATTACACAAATCATGTTACCTTGAAATAGCACGTATTGTCATATGATTGAACAGTCCATTTTTACTATTAATTACTTTAATATTTTCCTTTGTTTAGAAACAGTATAAAAGCAATGTTTTTCATAAATAAAATCAGTTAAGAACCAACACTCGTCGTATCTATTTCAACCCCCGCGTCACAACATCACATGGCGACCCTGCCAGGATACTGCTTCTAGGCAGTGCTGATCCGTCGTTTGGGAACCGAATCAAGAGAAGACCAGTCACGACCACACCCATGGGGTCCACGCTTCGCATCCGCAAGTTCACGCTTCGCATCCGCAAGTCCACGCTTCGCATCCGCAAGTCCAGCCACGACGCAAGTTTTTAATGTTGCCGCTACTACGAATCACATCAGCCCAACGTGACGTCACGACTGCTCCGTGTGAGTTCCGCGCCGAGCACATGAGTCATCACCACGCGTTTGGACGCCGCTACAACCATATAGCTGGAAGAGGCTCAACAAGTGCCTTGCAAGAAAGATCGAGTGCCAAGCAGTTGCAGTATTGATGCGGAACCAAAGTCCGACAGTATAAGGACGAGCGAAGAAAAGAAGATAATGGCGTTGAAGAAAGAAATCTAAAAATTTAAAGGTAATAAAAATAGTTATACATATGTTTATAAAGTCGCGATAAATTATGTTCTTAATTATTAAAATATGTCATTAATTCTATTATGTGGGTAATTATAGTTTGTCAGTTATTAAAAACTATCTTGATCAAATCACGATATAATAATAAGCACATTTTTTTGTGTGTAACAGTTGTTGACTATAAAATGAACTAAGATTTGATAAACAAGAATTCAGTAGCTTAGGGTGGCTACTCAAAATTAATTATTGTTTCCATTGTTATAACAATTTTTTTTTTCTTATATAATATAAACGTGGAGTAATATATATATAAAACACAAGTAGACAAAGTTAGTAAAACTTTAAAAAAAAAATAATAATAATCAGGTGATTTAAATGAGAAAGTTGCTATAAATAGATTCAGTCAAGGTTTACGGAACGATAAGCTAATTACGATTATATCGGCACGCGCTTACTCATCGCTAACAGATGCAATTCAAGGAGCGACAGCCGAAGAGGTAACGATGACCTCATCATCAGGTTCCGAACAAATATTTTACGCACGTGGAAAGGGATACAATCGTTACATTAGCGAAAAACCGTTTAGGGGAGCATATTACAAATTGTAGAAAGAACCCACGGTTTATATAAAAATACAATTTTTTTAACTAAAAAAACCTTTCCAGCAAAATAAGCCGCGAGGTTCTTATAACCAAAATAACAAATACTACAGCCAAGGGCGTAATCATAATAAAAATAGAAATTACTCTAAATGCCACCAAGTAAATACGGCGATTGAAGATACAAATAATCTAAGTGACGAAAACATGCAGTTTTTTCGAGAATGGAAGCTACATTCTGACTTATAATACCATGAATTCAGTTGAATTTACAATAAACGGTAAACTGCACGTATGGTTGATCGACACAGGTGCGTCACTCAGTGCAATTAAACGTGACGTCGCATTATCAACACACAAGAACATAAGTACAAAGGTCACGTAGTACATAAATGGTACAGAAGGTAAAGTTA
Source organism: Eudonia lacustrata (assembly GCA_947562085.1). Lineage (NCBI taxonomy): Eukaryota > Metazoa > Arthropoda > Insecta > Lepidoptera > Crambidae > Eudonia > Eudonia lacustrata. The sequence continues at coordinate 17,627,577 of OX387317.1, forward strand.
CTTCTTACGGAAAAAATTGTTTAAACCTAGAACAAAACAAACAATCTATTAATCATAAATTTCATGTGTTTACCAACTTACTGTTAAAAGTAGATGGAATAATTGGACAAGACTTTTTAATGAAATTTTAAAATTTTGAAAATCGTTAATTTTTTTTATTGTATTAATAAAACCTTAAGTAGGTACTACGAAAATTTCTTAAAAAATAATTTTGTAAGATTTTAATGTGTATATTTAAATTTATTAAAATGGAAAGTTTCGATTTGGCTACAGCTATAGACTTGTTACCTGTAATGACGGAACAAAGTCAAGTTACACAGTCTCTTATAGATAGTATTGAATTTTATTGTAGCATTATCGATGAAAAATCGCATAAATTTTTGATTAATTTTGTCCTTAAAACTAGATTGACTTCGACTGCCAAATTTTATTTAAAATCCAATTATGATAACGTAGATAGTTTAATTAGCGATATGAAAAAATATCTTTTGCCGAAAAAGTGTCCAAATGCTATTCATACGAAATTAATGAAATGTATACAAGGAAATAAATGTATTAAGGAATTTGGGTCAGAAATAGAGGAATTATTGTACGATTTAACTTTGGCTCAGTCGGAAAATGATAGGAAAAAGTATAAAATTTTGCTGCCAGTAAATGAAAAATTTGCCATTAGATGTTTTGCCGATGGATTAAATAACAGTCGTATTAGTATAATCTTAATAGCTAGAAATTGTTTATATTTAAAAGATGCCATCCAATCTGCTTTAGATGAGAGTAGTATGATAACATTTAATCATCAAAATTATTTGAAAAGTTCCATTATTAACAAGTTTGATTCAAATAGCGATTTACATTCAGTCAATAGTAAAAATTATACTCGTAACATAATTAATTCAAAGTGTAATGACACAACAATCAAGTGCATGGTGTCAGATTCCCGCATTCCGTGCCGCGCTCAAGTTTTGATTAATCAACAAACTCATGCACGATTCGCTAAAGATTTGCACTCTTGTAGAGACAGTAATGATTATAGCATAATTAAATATGATTCTACTTTAAGTAATGAATGTTCTGATTTAAAGTTAAATGAACAAATTTTGCATTTAAGTAAATGCTATGAAAAGAGCAATGGAAATGTAAATGAAAATTTTGTTACTTTAGGAGAAAGTAAGAAAAAACGGATTAAGAATCCAATTGTTATCACGGATATGACTAAAGAGAGATCATGTGATCCCAGGTTTAATGGTAAACCAGAGGTAAAGATTCTCGAAAAACCAATTAGTGGTTATATAAATGTAATAGTTAAGAATATTATTGATAAAAATAATGAAAAAAATTTGTTTTCAAGGGAAAACTTATGTGTGTATGTACCCGTAAAGTTAACAATGTTTATTCAAAGTAAGTCATTCTTAAAAGGAAGAAAATTTATAAATGACCTTAAATTATTATGTAAAGATTTAGAGATCAAAGGTCTAGTTATGAACAAAGAATGTTTTGAAATAATAAATAACTTGATGAAGAAATATAATGTAGTGCTACCAAAGTTATTAATTAAAAGTTGTTTAAACGAGGTAATAAAGAAAGATGAAATAATGAAATGTAAAAGAAATGATAGCAATAATAATGAAATGAAGAGTAAAATTGATTATAAAAGTAAAAACTTTGAGGAAGAACCATTTAATGTGAAATGTACTTCTTTTGAGAAAATGTTACTAGAAAAAAGATATGACAGACGTACAGTAGGTATAACCTAGAAATAAGTATATATTATTTAATAAGGATTAGATTTCAGACTTAGCTTATGTTAAAAAGTTATATACCTTTACCTAGAAAAAAAAATGTATCAAGTAGTTAAATATTAGCTTTATAGAAAACTGTTAGTTTTTTTTTTATGTGAAATATTTATCTTTATGATAAAATTAGCAAGATAACCATAATATTAATTTGTATTTTGATAATGTAACAGTGTATTTTTTAGAATGTAAACAAACATTGTTTGTTAGTTAAGCTTAGTACTTTAAATCATTTGTTTAATTTAGGTGTGTAAAACTAAATAATAAGTTCGTAATCGATAGTAAGTAAGTTAGTAAGTTTTGTAACACAGTATTGTGTAGTATAGAAATTAAGCATAGATTTAAGGGTTCAAGACGTTTTGTTTTTTTTTTTCCAAAATAAAAGGGGGAAGGTGCAGTGGAGTGCGCCACTTAACATCATATGGAAATGACTCACACTTAATATTGTAACTCAATATTATGTTCCATATAAATTAATGTTACCTTGAAAAAGCACGTATTGTCATATGATTGAACAAAGTCCATTTTTACTATTAATTACTTTAATATTTTCCTTTGTTTAGAAACAGTATAAAAGCAATGTTTTTCATAAATAAAATCAGTTAAGAACCAACACTCGTCGTATCTATTTCAACCCCCGCGTCACAACATCACATGGTGACCCTGCCAGGATACTACTCCTAGGTGATGGCAAGAGACCTGACGGAATGACCATTGGGCCCTGGAAGCTTGGCAGGCCGTTGGTGTGGGATGCAACCTGTGCTGACACCGTGGCTCCCTCGCATGTTCGCGCCACTTCACTTCATGTGGGGGCTGCTGCGGTAAGCGCTGAAAATCGCAAACGGCACAAATACGCAAACCTAGGTCGAAATTATTTATTTGTTCCGTTTGCGGTGGAAACAATGGGTCCATGGGGGCCGGAGGCAAAGCATCTAGTTAAAGAGTTAAGTGCTCGCCTTATCGAGGCCTCCGGTGACAAGAAGGCTGGCAGCTACCTCTGCCAGCGTATTAGTTTGGCAATCCAAAGGGGCAATGTTGCCAGCATTCTTGGGACCGTTCCCATGAGCCTACAGTTGGAGGACATCTTTTATTTATAGGTCTTTAGTTTTTAATTTTCTAATTATTTTTCTGTTTTTTTTTTTCAGTATAATACGTATAATAATTAAGATAACTTCTCTAAATTGCAATTGGAATTCTCTAAATTGACCTTTTCTTTTCAGTTCAGTCGTCTCGTTGACTGTCTGAATCAAATTTAGTAAGATAATAAACAAATTTAAAGCAAGATAATAACTCCTAGGTAGTGTTGTGCTGGTGCACACATCACAGGAAATTCACTCCAAATTAAGCGCCGTCCATTACCACCTGGAGACGGAGAAGCCGGCCTTGCTTTTCCTTACTGAAACGCAGATATCCCCCCCTCCTGACGTCTCCTACTTGCGCTACCCGGGATACAATCTGGAACATTCGTTTGTGCCACGCGCCGGTGTTTGTGCTTACGTCAGGGAGGATATGTGCGTTCGTCGCCTCGGCAATCTTGAAGTTAGGGACCTCTCCATCTTATGGCTGCAAGTCTGACGGAGACTGCGGACACCACCCTCGCGTCTACGCGTGCCTGTATAGGTCCCACAGCGGTAACATTGAGACTGACCAACTTGTCGAGAGCGTTCAAACGGCCACAGATTCCCTTCTCCAACGGATCCCCTCTGCCGAGATCGTGGTGCTGGGAGACTTTAATCCCCACCACGTCGAATGGCTTGGTTCACGCACTACTGACCATGCGGGTAGAGCCGTTCATGACTTCGCTTTGGCCTACAGTCTGTCCCAACTGGTTGCCGAGCCTACGCGGGTACCAGATGTGGCGGGCCATACACCTTCCTTACTGGACCTCTTGTTGACCTCGCACCCAGACGGCTATCAAGTGTCCGTTGATGCACCACTAGGCTCATCAGATTTTTGCCTGATTCGGAGCACAGTGCCTCTCACGGAAACTTTAAAATCGCAACGTGCGGTCAGCCGTCGGGTCTGGCATTATAGGTCAGCGGACTGGGATGGGATGCGAAGTTTCTTTGCGTCGTACCCATGGTGGCGAGTTTGCTTCTCGCTGGATGATCCTGATGTCGCCGCCGATTCTGTCGTTGATGTGATACTGCAGGGAATGGAACTCTTTATTCCAAACTCTATGGTTCCCGTTGGCGGCAGATCCCAACCATGGTTTGGTCGATGTTGCAAAATAACATCTCGCCAGAAGCGCGAGCATTACCAAGCCTGGGCTAATGCGGTGTCATCAAAGGATCCAAGTACCAGTGTGCTCAAAAAGAAGTACAACTTTGCTGCCAGGTCTTTTAAGAAGGACATTGCCAAGGCGAAGTCATCATTTATAGGTAGAATTGGGGAGAGGCTAGTGCGTCTTCCTTCGGGTACGCGTGCATTCTGGTCTTTCGCCAAGGCTGTCTTGGGGAATTTCTGTCGACCGTCACTTCCACCACTGCACAAGACCGATGATTGCCTTGCCCATACTGCAAAAGAGAAAGCCGATCTCTTGGGTACTCTTTTCGCATCAAACTCGACCTTGGACGATGGGGAAAACTCGCCACCAACAATACCGCATTGCGCTTGTTCTATGCCAAACGTTCGGTTCCTGCAAAGGTCAGTTCGTAAGGCTCTTTTTTCCCTTGACATTCATAAGTCGAGTGGGCCTGATGCAGTCCCTCCCATTGTGCTTCGGACGTGTGCTCCTGAGTTGGCGCCGGTTCTAACGCGCCTCTTCCGGCTCTCTTACACGACTGGCGTTGTCCCGAGTTCTTGGAAGACAGCCCTTGTCCACCCGATTCCCAAAAAAGGTGATCGCTCAGATCCGTCCAACTACAGGCCTATAGCCATCACCTCTTTACTCTCCAAAGTAATGGAGTCCATTACAAACTGCCAGCTCTTGAGGTACCTAGAAGAGAATCAGCTACTAAGCGATCGCCAGTACGGTTTTCGCCGCGGTCGTTCGGCTGGTGATCTTTTAGTGTACCTCACTCACCGATGGGCGGAGGCAGTCGAGAGGAAAGGGGAGGCACTGGCAGTTAGCTTGGACATAGCGAAAGCCTTCGACAGGGTATGGCACAGGGCTCTTCTCTCGAAACTTCCATCATACGGGCTCCCTGAGACATTGTGTGCGTGGGTCGCCAGCTTTCTTTCTGGGCGTAGCATCAAAGTCGTTGTTGACGGATCATGCTCTGACCTGAAGCCCGTGAATGCTGGAGTCCCGCAGGGGTGTGTGCTGTCGCCTACACTGTTTCTTCTGCATATCAATGACATGTTGCATAACAACAGCATTCATTGCTATGCAGACGACAGTACTGGGGATACGCTTTACACCGGACGTACTAATATTTCTCTGGAAAGCGTCATCGAGAACCGGAATAAACTTGTGACTGACACTGAGAACATGTTAAGTCATGTCTCGAATTGGGGCCGACTTAATCTAGTCCATTTTAACCCTTCCAAAACACAAGTTTGCGTGTTTACCGCTAAAAAACATCCCTTCGTCGTATCTCTAAACTTTGAAGGAGCTCCCCTTGATACCAAACCGACCATTGGAATCCTTGGCGTCGATATTTCGAGTGACGTTCAATTTCGCGGTCATTTGGAAGGTAAAGCTAAATTAGCTTCGAAAAAGCTGGGTGTGCTCAATAGAGCGGGACAGTATTTCACGCCGAGCCATCGCTTACAGCTTTACAAAGCACAGGTCAGGCCTCATATAGAGTACTGTTCCCATCTTTGGGCTGGAGCGCCCCAGTACCAACTCCTCCCATTTGACCGCATTTAACGCAGAGCTGCTCGAGTTGTCGGCGACGTGGTAACCTCTGGTCGGCTCGATCCACTGGCCCTTCGGAGAGACGTTGCATCTCTCTGTATATTTTATCGCCTTTATCATGGGGAGTGCTCTGAGGAATTGTTCGGTTTGATTCCTGCCGCTGATTTCCTTCATCGCACTACACGCAATCGACTGTCTTTCCATCTACACCATCTTGATGGATGGCGATCTACTACTGTGCGTTTCTCACGTAATTTTTTACCACGAACTACAGTGCTGTGGAACCAGCTCTCAGCGGCGGTATTTCCGGACCAATATGACTTAGGAATCTTCAAGAAACGAGCCTATTCCTTCCTTAATGGCCGGCAACGCATCTGTGATTCCTCTGGTTTTGCGGGTGTCCATGGGCGGCGGTGATTGCTTTCCATCAGGTGACCGCCTGCTCGTTTGCCTCCTTCTAATATAAAAAAAATAAAAAAATATTTTTTTGACAGTGAGAGGAAAGAACTACTTTACTTGTTCTATAAAAGTTTTGAAAAAGTTGTCATGACAAGTGTCTAAGTGATGGTTGACACTCTGTTACTAATAATTTATTATTATCATGTTTACGTAGTTTAGATGTGTGCACTAACGATTTGAGTTCCAGAAAACGAAGCCCGTAGTATAGTTACTTGTCGCTAAAATAACCGTCGAGAATATAAGCTTTGGTTCGTTTACTGAAACTCACCAGCGGACTTATATAATCCGGTGAGGTGTTCGAGTCGAACACACTCAGGGCAACTAAATTTTTATAATTATTTACGGTTATGTTTACGATTGAAGTGTCCAGGGAACATTAGATGTAGGTTTCATTTGATTGTTGTATGGTGTAAAAACTATATTTATAATCTAAAGTATGTCTAGATGTTATGCAGGTAATGGGGAGAAATGAATACCTACTGTTTAAATTGTCGATTTAATGTAATGTCACCTTTTAGAAAGTTAGAAGACGTTTTTAGTGAAGTTTTCTGTCTTCGAAGTCCCTACCACGAATCCCAAGATTATTAATTATTATTAATTATTATTAATTGCCGTGGTTAAAGAAAGAAACGCACATAAGAGGATGTAAATGAAAACGCGAGGGTGTGGTAGTGGCTAGCAGCCAGAAGTTGCAACTTTATCCTTTCTTCACATAAGGCAGGCATACTCTCAGCTGTTTTTACCTTTGTTACAGAACACGACGTCTGCCGAAGGGGCGTAGCTCCTGTAGTGATCGAGACTGCTTGGAGGCGCGGACCTACTGGCAGCCGTCGCGTTCTGAGTTTAAATCTTAAAAACGACACGCGGCGGAAGAAAGGACGATCGACTTGGACTTCATCTGCAGAAGCCGCGACATTTTATTTTAATTATTATATTCATGTTTTCCTATTTAAATACCAATATAATATTAATCGCTCCAAGTGTTTCACTCTAACCAGCTACGCTACCCCCATATAAGTAAAGGCCCTTCCGGCCTCTACATTATGTATGTATGTATGTATGTATGTATGTATGTATGTATGTATGTATGTATGTATGTATGTATGTATGTATGTATGTATGTATTTATGTATGTATGTATGTATGTATGTATGTATGTATGTATGTATGTCTGTTTCTTTGGCACGCCCAACAGCCCAAACGGCATGGTGGATTTTAACATATGAGGTGTCGTTAGATTTGTTTTGACTGTGGGAGTGATAGGCTATAAAAAATAAAAAAAAAACAAAAAAAAATAAAAACATTGGCCGGGTTAGCTAACTCGGGAATATTAGCAGATTTTATTCCCATCTTTAAAACAACTCGAAGAACTTGCCAGTCAAAGTACTAGACGTCAAGAGATTCGTTTTTACGCCAATTGATGTATGCGCTATGACTTTGCTATTTAAACGAGTAAGGCGTTTTAATATAATTATTTTATGTAGGTTTTGAAATGCTTAATTTACTTTACAAAACTAAAAAGTTTGAAATAAACCAAATTATTAAAATAAATAAATAAATAAATTATTATTAGGGGAGGCCTATGTCCAGTAGTGGACTAATATAGGCCGATGATGATGATGATGATGATTAAAATAAAACAAAAAACCCGACTACTAAAACAAATATATCAAAAATGACTGCAAAGAGAAAAAACTGAAAAGAAAAAAACAAGCTCTAAGATCCCAGAACTCAATTTGAGCAATGTTGAATGCAACGTGAAATATTTCTAAACACATTGAATTTTGATAGTTGTCGCAGACGGGGACAATAATTATCAATCAAGCGGCCGTGACTAGCTAATTAAATCCGCACTCTTTTTGGTTGGTGATATGGACGTTTTTAGTAGGTTTCCTCGATTTAAAAAATGTTCACTGATTTACATCATTTTCATTACTGAAAGCCAAGTGTTTCTCAACGCCGTCTGTCCAACGAAGCGGAGTCAGTAAGTTAGATAGACACCCACCTTACTCTGTTTATTATTGTAATTACTATTTTCTTGTATTATTATTAGTTTTAAGTACCTATTATGTACTTTATTTAGGATCAGCATTGTTGCGTTTCAAACTATACTCAAAAATGTCATACTGATGTGTACACTCCTTTTGGATTACTGTCTAGCTATTATGGTTAACCAAATATGCATAAAACAAAATCATATTTTTTACTTACTGTACTCATGCATTGATTGTAATCTGTTTGTGTACCTATAGAAATAAATAAATAAACCTGAAGTAAATGTTAAAGGTTAGGACCTCGGCATGCGTTGACCCTGCCTTGGGCGAGTACCTGATAAGATCCCAGGTGACTTAGTTCCTACATTCATCATTATCAGCCTACACTAGTCCACTGCTGGACATAGGCCTCTCCAAGCGCACGGCACTGAGCACGACCCGCGGCTACTCTCATCCAGCTTTTACCAGCCACCTTGCGACTATCGTCGCTCCACCTAGTCTGAGGGCGTCTTAAACTACTTTTGCTATATGTCAATGACTTTGGTTCTCTGTCGGATCATCTCGTTCCGTATCCGATCCTTCAGAGAAACTCCAAGCAAAGCCCTTTCCACAGCTCACTGAGCGATTTTAAAATTGTGTACCACGATACCTTTCAAAGGTAGGTATTTACGTCATTTTGTATTTTTTGTCATTTTGCATATACGATTCCAAATAAATTTCAAATGGACGATGTCGTTCATTCAACATCATTCACAAAAACGCGTCGCGAACGCAATAACTGAAACTCTTGCGAATTAGTTTGAAGTTCTTGATTTGATTGATTTTTATAATGAACTAGCTGACACGACAGACGTTGTCCTGTCTAAGTTTTAATAAATATGTGCCACGAACGCCATTCTATTAAGAGTAATCCAAAATGGCGATTCCCATACAAAAAATATCGATATAGCTGTGTGAGTTTTCCCATATTTTTTTAAATCATCAAGTATTAGAGTAAACAAAACAAAATAAAAATTATCAAAATCGGTCAAGCCGTTTTTGACTTTAACAAACAGCAATTGATTTTTATTTATATAGATAGATACTTGACGTTTTGTGGTGGGTATTAATGTGGTAAGGATATTTTAAAGGCCGTTTCTTATACTCCACAGCCTCTACAGAGAGGGGACTTTAAATGCCTGATAATGATGAATGACGATGATGAAAGGCTCTAAGCATCATGCATAGCGTCCCCTTAATTAAATAGATTTCGAGCTTTCGTGTTTAGATGTTAATAAACATTTATTTTCCAAAGGTTGTTGAAATAAAACAATATTATGACTGTATGCATTATTTTACTTAGAGATTGGATGGTTTGTTTACTACTTATCCTAACCAATCTACTAAAACAATAAAAAAAATTAATACCTACCAAACAAAAAAGGGGTATGAGCTTGTATAGCTATGTACACGGGTATCATGACATTGAAACGAATAATTATAGCGTCGGCATCGATAAATAAAAACTTATATACTACCCTAATCAATTTAAATTACTCTATATTTTGAAATGAAACAACTTTTACGGAACTACTCGCGTTTATTTTACACATTACTTACCTATTTAATGTTTATCCTGACGTTTCGAACCCTTTGCAGTGAACTGTGGGCTCTCTTACATCGGGCAAACAAAGAGAAGTGTAGGAACCCGCGTCAAAGAACATAAAGCCGACGTCAAGCATAGGTGCGAAAATAAGTCTGCAGTATGCGAACATTCCCTAGAGGGGCCCAACCATTACATCAGATTTGATAAACCACAAATACTCGCTAGAGAACAACAATTCATCCCTAGGATGATACGCGAGGCTATTGAAATTAAAATCATCCTAATTTCAAAAGAGAAGATGGTTGCAATCTACCACTAGCCTGGGATCCCATCATACAAAATATTAAATCCTAGCCCCAACACCATACTGCCAGACCAAAAGATACTGTAAGCTCTTTCTGCGTAAAACGGAACGCACCTGATTTTTAAATGAGGGTATACAAGCTGCCAACTAATTATGAGACGACCAACACCTCAGACTCCCTGTGACCACGGACCCTGCAAAGGGTTCGAAACGTCAGGATAAACATTAAATAAGTAATGTGTAAAATAAACGCGAGTAGATCCGTAAAAGTTGTTTCATTTCAATGTGTAGTGTTCGCGTAAACTTTAGAAAACAATTACTCTATATTATTGCACTTTTTAGAAAGTATAACTTCCTTTGATTAAAATTATTAATAAGATTATTATTTTTTACATTAAATTTCAATTATAATATGTTTAAATAAATCTTACATTACGTTCACTTAAATTATTATGCAGATTCAAATGAAGCTTATTGCTTGTGACACGTAGAATCATTAAATAGTATATATAACACTTTAAGTTTCAAGATATTTACAACTAAGTCAATCACCAGCTCATTTTATGTCCCCACTGCTGGGCAAGAGCCTTCCTTATGGATGGATAGGGAGAACGGGCCATAAACCACACCACGCGGGCCAAGCGCGGATTGGTGATTGTTAACGACTGCTAATGCAGCCGGGAGTAACGGCTTTCGTCTTCTGATAGTCTGAAGAGCTCAAGATGATCTCCTCAGTATCAATGTTTCTATAACCCTTGTAGTTACACTTAAAGTGACATAAACTGTACAAAACGAATTTCATAAAAATATGTAATATTCCTTCCTTAATATACGACTAATAAATAACTAAGCGATTTCAATATTTACAATTAATAAGATATCAGTGGCGGTAGCCAAAGTAACATTATGAAAACGATAGCGAAGTACGAAAAGAATAAAATGTATGGGATTGACATAACGCATGTTTAATGGAACACTGACTCAACTCAAAAAAGACGATTTTTGGGAAATTGTTACAGAAGATCTTGCTATGAGGACTTATCCTACTTGTTGACGCATAAAATTAAAACTGATCTATTAATTAATCATGAATGATTCTATTTAGAACGAATAATAAACTATTGACAAGATCTGATTTTGAAAAAATGCCTGTATCTGTACGTAACTCAATTCTGACCTATCTACTAATGGGACAATGTTCCATTAAACATGCGATTAAGATTGACCACGTGATTTAGCGCGGCTCATGTCAATCCCATACATTTTATTCTATTCGAACTTCGCTATTGTTTTCTTAATGTTACTTTGGCTAAGCCTTATGTTATAGAATAATGAATACTTTATTGATGAATAATTTAACTACTTATACAAGTACGATTACTATTTGCCAATTTCAATCTCAGGTTGCCTAGTGCGAGTTTTTTGGCAATCGATTACATTGATGAAAATAAGATTTTGTGTGGCATTAAAACAGCGTCTCTTAGTGGTAAACAAATGAGAGTTATAATTCACCATACTACAAGTATACTTGATCAAATTTCAAATAAAAATCGCACTTACTGCCGTACTCAGAGACGTCAATTAAGTTTTAATGACATAATTGTCTTTCCTTCTCTATTTAGCGCTATATATAAGAAAGTGACAGCAAGAGACTTAATTGCCATTAAAACTTAATTGACGTCTCTGAGTACGGCAGTTAGACACTCAATTAACATTGTCAACATTTACTTGAAATTAAATTGAATAGCTCAATCTACTCTAACTCGTCGTAACTGTCATTGAAACTGGCATCCATAACATCACTGTCAAAACTGGCGGTAGTGGCTCTCACTGCAGAGGCTTCTTTCTGAGCCAGGAGCCTGTCACACTCGTTCAATCTGCCGTGGAGGACTTCATACACCCTTGTCATAGAAGCCACCTTCTCCTTGCAAGAAGGATCAGTTTCGATAGCAAAGAGGCGGGAGTCCAAAAGCTTGATAGCCGCTACTATGTAGTTCCGTAGCGTTTTCGCTTTATGCTCACTGCTGATACGTTCCAAAAATGAGCACACTTGCCTCTCGCTGCAGAGTAGGACATCCACGTCATACGCCAAAGGAGAATGCTGTCTATGGAGGTATGCTATCAACCGCTTCGCATACCGTCTGTATGTGCGGTACACTTTCCGCTTCCTCGATCCAAGCGTCCGTCCCATCGTCATGGACTTTTTCATATCGTCAATAACAGCTTTATATCCAGCATCTATTTTCGTGTCAAAGATATCGCGCAGTCGTGTTTCGACTGGTTGCAATTCGTACGGCGCTGGCGACGGTGGCAAGGATGGGGAAGATGGCGGAGGCGAGGGTGGAAGTGTGTTCCGGGTGTTTTCCTCTTCACTCGATTCACTGGAGACTCTGCAGTCGGCTGGGCTCGCCTCGGGAGCAGGGTAAGGCCGAGGTCTCGTACGAGGTCTCTGCACGCGTGCTGGTCTTGGGGCTGTTCTAGCGTTATACGCTGTGAGGACGTTCGCGTCTTGTTCAGTTAAAGGTCTCGCTCTCTGCGTAGCTGCTAATGGTATAATCCTAATTTTGACGAGTGCATAGCTCTGGTGGATCTTGGCTTTGATACGCGGATCGTCGTAGTCGCTACCCCAAAGGTCTCTGATCGCGGACTCTTTCAAGTACCGCACTTGACACAGTTCTCCGTTAAAGAACCTCTTTCTCTGTTGCTCATTGAGTGCGTCTCTCTCTGCTCCGGTGAGGCCATGTATTTTGGTGAGGTGATCCGGTAGCTTCCCGTATGTGAATCGTGCGCAGTTTTCGATTGGGCACGGTATGTTGGCGTGGTTTTGTTTCTTTGTGCGAACGGTTGTGGCTGGCGGCCGCGACGCCATTGTTGAAGTTTTTATATCTGTAACAAAGATAACATTCTGTTAATTAACATAAAATAAGTCGATTACGTTGCAGTAATTACTAACTGAAAGAGTGCCCAAAGCTAGATGTTTTCATTTGTTTCACCCATCCCCATTCAGTTGCCGACAAGAGTTTTTCCTAAACGTTTGCATAGCGTCCAGTTAATTTATTTAGAGGGTGTTTATAGACGGGGTGGCCGAGTATAATAATTGTGTTGACGGAGCCCGAAGGCTGTTTATTGAGCCCGGCCTCTTGTCCTACGACTAATTTATTGAAAACAATGCTCCTTCGGGTAGTAACCTTCAAGAGATAATTGTGAGGAATGATGACAATGTATATGGAGGATGACAGTCGAATTATAAGATAATAATTGATGATTGTACAATAAGAATATAAAACAATATATGCCTTGATACAATAGCTACAAAGTTTATATCATTTAACAACAAAAATTTATGTGAGGAGTATATAAAGGGATTTTGGTCTGTGCCATTAGTCCTGTCTCAACTCAGTACTCTGCTCAGATCATAAAGGTACTCTGTAACAATATGCATTAGGAAATCTTCTGTACTATATTACAGTATAGTACTGCAGTTCACTACATTACAGTATTACATTAAAGCAGTGCTCAACCAAAAACTACGATACAGTCAATAGAGCAAGTGTTAAAAGTAATAAATAGTTCATAAATTTAAAAATACTCCATCAATTCATTCACCATTAAGTACAACCCATATAAAAACTTTATCGAACAACATTGTAAATAGAACGAAATAAATACTCTTTCGGATTGAAATGTCATTGTGTGGTGGCTGCAAGAAATCTTATCAAAGTTCATGAGAGCGTCAAATTGCAAAAGTCTCCGGGCCAACTTTGCAGAAATAACAAGCCGCATCTAAGATTGGGCTAATATTTATTTTGTAAATTAGCCTGTATTGCCGCGAGAGGGCCGGACTAGCAAATAATCCGAGAACAATACCCCTGGGTGCGGCTCTGGCGATATTTCGGTATTGTTTAATATTCGTCAATTAATAATTTTGATTAGTTTCACCGCCTGTCGGATGCTCGTTTTATTAGCAATTTTTTGATGTGTAACATCTTTCCGCTCGCTTTCTAACAATTTGTGGAAGTGATTTCTTAAAATGTGTAACAGTGTAACAAGTTTGTAACAGGAAGTCGGGAAAGCGCGCAAACGCCCCATTTTGTAAATTTAAGATCGATATTATGAACAGCACACATTATTATCATATGTGACATATAGTGTCATTTGACTATCAATTTTGATATGTCAAATGTCATCTAATGAGTATTTACTGCTTTCTCTTTATGATTTGTAAAAAATATACGTCATTGTGCTTATTACTAAGGGAGATGTCAAATGTTACACATCATATGCGACTACTTACTGCAAGCCTCGTTTTTTTGATGTGTAACATCTTTCCGCTCGTTTTCTATAGCATTTGTGGGAGTGATTTCGTGAAATGGGACGGAAGTACCTATATTTAACAGTGTAACATGAAGCCAGGGAAACGCGCAAGCGCTCGCCGTTTTGTTAATTTAGTAGTCAATATTAAGAACATGACATATTATTATTATATGTGACATATTGTGTCATTTGACTATCAAAGGTCATTTTGATATGTCAAATGTCTTCTAATGAGTATTTACTGCATTCTCTTTATGATTTGTAAAAAAATATACGTCATTGTTAAATCTTAATTATATTTTCTATTGTAATATTGATTTCAAAAGGTGAGGTGTATTTTTTTTATTGTACTAAGTTGGCTACCTTGTCTAACGTTGGTGAACCTACGGATTACGCGGAAGTGATCACAGCAGCCTATTGACACGAGTATGTAGGTATGTAGGTAGGTAGGTAGGTATTCTTTTTTTGATTTGTGATATAGGTAACAGCTTTATGATGAATAACGTGGCCTATATTATTATGCTATTTGCTAAGTAAGACGCTTCGATAGCGCGATTCAGAAGACGAACGCGCCACGCCATCTAGTAACAAATATGAGAACTAACTTATTATTTGCGTCTTTAACGTGGAGAGGAAACTTCATGCAGTTTTTTAAGCATATTACGTGCACGGAGGAGTGCGGGATTTGATAATAAGTTATAGTTTACATGGAGAAGGAGTTAAAAAAAAGTGTTACATTACATTCTATAAACATTGTACCAGTGGGCGAACCACTAGTATTTTTTCATAGCGAAATACAGACACGTAAAAATAAAAAAAATTAAAGTGTTTTAACACAAAAGCCAGAATCCAAGTAAAAAGCTACTTAATATTTGCAGCTTACTTTAACTACACTGGGCCGCAAAAATTCCGGGTCGCTTATAAAAAGTGTCATAGTTTCTTAACTACACAACACAAACTAGTGAAACTGTAGTATGTTATAGATGACTGACTTATACATAAAAGAAAATACATCACACGTTTGTAAACTGTATAATTTTATTTAAGTACTAAAAAATACAAAAAAGACACTTCTAACTTTCGACAACAAAAATACACAACACAGTTAATCTGCAAAATGAAAGCTTTTCTGTAAATTTAATATCTTGTATTTCCTCCACGAGCCTGTATCGCTTCATTAAGACGATGTGGCATGCTGTAAATCAAATTTCTAATACGGTTTTGGTCTATGTTTGACCATTCTTCTACTAGCGCACTTCTTAACTCACGTAAGTTAGCTGCAGCTGGAGAGCGTTGTTTAACGCATCTCCCGAGCTCGTCCCATAAATGCTCTATGGGATTTAAGTCTGGGCTGCGAGCTGGCCACTCCATGCGGGTGATACCGACGTCTTGAATATACGCGTTGACCAAATGTGCTGTATGTGGTCGCGCATTATCGTCCATAAAAATGGAATTTGCGCCCATATTCACCAAGAAAGGACCAGCATGCTCATTTAAAATCTCCTCTACATATCTGGGAGCTGTCAGAGAACCGTTTTCTATAATTACTAACTCCGTATGATCCTCCACCGAATGGCACCTTTTCCTCAAAACACGCTTGACGATAACGTTCATTTGGTCGCCTATATACTCTCTGTCTCCCATGCGAATAAACAAAATCTTGACTCATCGGAAAACATAACCCTGGACCAATCTTCATCTGTCCATCGGACGTGTTCTCGAGCAAACCGCAACCTGGCAACTCGATGTTCTCTGAGCAATTTAGGGCCATTTGCTGGCCTATAAGGCTTTATATCAGCTTCCCGAAGTCGCCGCCGGATCGTGTCAGAGCTTACATTGTTGTGGTGAATTTCTTGAAGGCTATTTCGGACCGGAACAGCCGTGAGATGTCGATTTCTTAACATAGTGCTCACGATGAATCGGTCTTCTCGTGTAGTTGTACACCTTGGCCTGCCATTCCCTGGTCTCCTGATGTTCATGCCGGTCTTTTGAAATCGCTGGAGTACTCTTTGGACCGTGGATAAAGATACACCTATTGTTCTAGCAGTACTCCGCTGACTCCTTCCTTCTTGTACCATAGTGATAATTCGTGTACATTCTTCAGTAGATAACGACATGTTGGTGCATGGTTGATAAACAAAATACTGTGACCAGCCAAAAAAACTGTTTATGATGACAGCTCGGTTTGAAACAAAAGCGAGAAAATTTTCTATTCCAAAAATTTTAATTTTGATATTTATCAAAAATCGGAATTTCTTTTTTTGAAGCTGTAACTTGTTCAAATGCAACCTCTTTTGATATGTATAATAAGCGTCACAAATCTGCCTATAACATATTATTTATACGAGGGATCTATGTAAATAACTTTGGGAGATATCGCGGTTTTTCTAAATGACCCGTTATTTTTGCTGTCCAGTGTATATTGGTCCGCCCGGACTATATGACAAAACATGTTATTTATCATAGTTATGTAGCATGTTTTTTTTTAGAGTGGACGATAAGTGTCAATAAAACAACCTTATACTTCAAATTCAAATTTTTTATTGCAAATCACATGGTAATAAATTGAAAATCTTAAAATTAGGTAGGTACATGTGACGCCCTTCAAGGGCGTACTACTTTTGTTTTATAACATTGTTATTAAGCATAGTTACGTAACATGTCACCCTTAGACCTTATTATAAAGACATTGTCGCGAACCGTGATTGACTGAATCCCGCGAATCCGGCAAAGTTACAAAGGCCCCCTTTTAAGAGCGTAGTACTTGAATAAATAAGTAATTTGCATATTTAATAACAGGTATCGCGGCGGATTCAATTGTGCCGTTTTTGAATTATTAATTCGCGCGCTTAGCTTATTACCCGCGGGCGCTAATCAAATATTCAGGGCAGATATTCTTAATTAGCAACAAATGAATGTCGGTCCCCAAAGTTGTGGTGCACGTCTTGAGATTTTATTACGATTGCTAGTTACTTTTGGAATGAGCAGGTATACTTTCCTTTTAATATTATTTAAATTTGCTTTTTTTCTACAAAGAATATTAACGCTTCAGCGCATTTAACTTTGCTTCGTCGTTACGTTATTATAATATTTGCAACATCAACATTATCTTCATATAACATACTAGCAGTTTTCCCGCGACTTTGTCTACGTCGATTTCGAATTGAAAGCAGCCAAAAATAGCCTATCTTTAGATTTAAAAAATAAACTTTTATTTATTAAATTTACTCAGTTATCCACCAGGTTTAAAGTGTTATATCAGTGATTTTTTTTTATTAGACCAGATATTTTATAGATTAGCTCCGATATACAAACATACATAGTCACAAACGTTATCTCTTTATTAATAGTATAGAATACACATGAAAAAGATAATATAAAAACAATAATTATTAAAGGTAACCGAAGTCGAAATTGCTTTATTACGATTTTTCATAAATATGATAATAAATGTTTACATAATTTTTAACGCAAATTTTGTTGCGAACAAATTACAAAAACACAAATGCTGAAAAAATTTCCACGAGCAGGGTTTGAACCTGCACCCTTCTGACATACCGGGTCAGGTGCTCTTCCAATTGAGCTATCGTGGTTCTAACCAGCCCGCCGAAATTATTCAACATTATTTACTTTTTACTTTGAAAGCCAAAGGCGCCCATTCAATGTTAACAACTACCGTCATTAACATCCGATCATAATATTTTTACAAATACTAAAGATCAGTTAAGAAGTAGGCAAGCTATTTATAAATGTTTATATAATTTTTGGCCTTTGGCTTTCAAAGTAAAAAGTAAATAATGTTGGATAATTTCGGTGGGCTGGTTAGAACCACGATGGTTAGATTATGGTTAGAGAGCACCTGACCCGGTATGTCAGAAGGGTGCAGGTTCAAACCCTGCTCGTGGAAATTTTTTCAGCATTTGTGTTTTTGTAAATATGATAATATTAACAACGCGAAAAATTTCGGAAATTAATATGATATGTTGCGCGAAAGACTTTTCAAACTAAAACTATTATTACCAAGATGTTCTTTTAGTAATAAACAAAATGTGTTGAGGTAACTATGAAACAATATATCGCTAGAGCAACTCATTTGTCGAATTATAATTAATTAATTGAAAGAAGTAGACTTTTCCAAATCTTCGCAAGCCCAACCTACTATAAAACTAAGAGGCAATGTACTAGAAACTGTCACCAAATTTAAATATCTCGGTCGTTACTTCACATCTGACTTGAACCACCTAGAAGAGGTGAAATGTAGAATTGGTCAAGCTAAAGCTGCTTTTCACAAAATGTCTAAAGTCCTGTGCGATCCCAAAATAAAATTTGGTAAAAGACACCGCATTATGAGATGCTACGTTTGGTCTACGCTCTTATATGGCTGCGAAACGTGGGTCTTGCTGAAAGAAATATGTGACCGGTTGCAAGCGTTTGAGATGTGGACTCTACGCAAGATGTTCAAGATACCATGGACTAGTTTCACCTCAAACGCCAAGGTACTTGAGAAGGCCAACTGCAGAAGAGAGCTGGTGTCTACAGTCATGAGACGCAAGGTCGCCTTTTTCGGACACATGCAGAGAGGATTCATATACGAGTTCCCACGGCTAATCCTCGAAGGCAAAATTCCGGGAAAGAGAGCTCCGGGACGTCCGCGACGCAAATGGCTGGACGACATCAAAAAGTGGACTGGACTTAGTTATCGCCAATTAAAACAAGCTATATGGGATCGCAGGAAATTTTGTATACTGATCTTCAAACTTCAGTATGAAGATGGCACTAAATGATGATGAGTAGACTTTTATTACAAACGAAACTTAATGTAACTAATTAAGTCAAAGATAAAGAAGATAAAGAAAAAAGACGCCAGCTTTTAGTAGCCCATTTCATTATACATTTAATTATATCAACCTTTATTGAAAACTCAAATAAGAATTCTTATCTAAATAAAATATTTAAAATAAAAAATGTATTTACATTGAAGAGTAACCGTTTAGAAATAAACTTATAAATATGTTACTAAGTTGTTGTAATAGTTTCTGATTTCTTTTAAAAATAGGTTCTATCAAATTGCGTATTGAAATAAAAGATTTAAACACAAAACTTGTATTGACATTGAAAAGTAGCCTTTTAGTTATAACTGTCCCACAGCTGGGCAAAGGCCTCCATCATTGAAATCAAGTCATCACTACAATTGATGGGTAATGGCTTAATCACCACGCTTGCCAAAGCGGGTTGGTGATCAAAAACCCGGGTTATGCATCGACATATCCGAAACACACTTTGGCTGACCAGGGAATTGAACTTGGGTCCTTCGGATATTGAGCCGAGGGCTTTGCCATTCGGCCACCGAGCGACATTAAAGTTTAATTACATACTAATCAATATGATACCCTGTGTGCTGCCGGGAATAAAGAATTGCACCACCCCATCTCTTCCCGTGGGTGTCGTAAAAGCCGACTAAGGGACCATTCTAGAGGATGGGCAGCAGCATCTCTCTGAGGTTACTCTCAACCTACTGCGATCGCCAACCCGCCTGCCAAGCGTGGCGATTACGGCAAATACCCCCCATGATTATTTGGGGGAGGCCTTTGTCCAGCAGTGGATGTCTTTTGGCTGAGATGATGATGATGATGATGAATCAATATGATAGGTTCAAAAAGAAAATTCTGTGAGGTGTCGGGCGGGCGGGCGGCATTGCCACTCCATCCGCATAGTAAACAGAGGTAAACAAGGGTGCGCGTTAGCAAATGTGCAGTCAGCTGTTAGAGTTCACCGCGCGGGTGGGTGCATTCGGATGGTGATGGAATGAAATGTTTCAACTGATTTTGAGTTATCAAATAAAAAAGTAATAATGTCATTTTAAAAGTACCTTTCATCCGCGTGGAGAAGACTGATGTTTTTTTTATTTTTAGCGTAGTATTTTTCTTTTTTTGAATTCAACAACAATACAATATGTCCAAGGATGTAGTTATAAAACTTTAGGAGCAGTATCTACAGCACAGCACATGCACAGGTGCATGCGCACGGACGAAGATTAAATAAAAAAAAAAAAACTTTCCTACACCCACCCACACCAATTATCTAGCCCAAGAGAAGCTTCGTTATGAAACTCGTTCAATGGTTACTAGACAACGGATAAACATACTTAAAATACTTAAATACATACTTATTATACATAGAAAACACCGTTGATTGATTCCGTTCTAACAAACAAATTACTCTAATCAAAAAAGTCTAGAGCCAGCCAGCATCGCTAACCCCCCCCTGCTCCCGCTTGCATCACAAACACCAACAAACAGGGGGAGAGTGCACGTAAACAACTAGGGTCCACCTCGGCGCACACTCGCTTATTATAGACTAGCCGCTCGCCCGCGACTTGGTCCGCGAAATAATAATAATCGCGCATTGTCCGACGAGTTTTCGATTTCACATGCCCTGACTCTGGCCGTCTGTGCTATAGCCGGACTTAACCGGACATAACAGCTTAAATCGAGAGGTTTTTTTTAACCTTAGTTTAAGTAATATTAATAATATATTTATTCATCACAACAATATAGTCACACAGTACTTAAATAGTTCCTGCAGCCTATGTGTTTAAGTCACAGTGTCTTTCCTGACTTTGAAAAAATTCCACGAGCAGGATTCGAACATAACATGACATGCCAGGTTACTAGAAGTACGTAGCGATCCCTTTAAGGGGTGATAGATAAAGATCATTAGCTATCAAATTACCCTCGGGTAGATAGGGCAAAATGTACAGATTTCGAATTTTTTTTTTCTTTTTTTTTAAGGAAAGTGGGTCACGCTACTTCAAAGTGGATTTAAAAAAGAACTTACGTATTTAATAGTTGTTTTTGTTGTTTTTAGTTTGTTAACATTCTAACACGTAATAATAACACAAAAAATAAAAAAAATGCCGTACCGTTTTTAAATTATGATTTAGAGAATCTAAAAATTTTCAAATTTTTTACTGTTTCCTATGTTGTTTTCTAAAGTTTACGCGAACACTACACATTGAAATAAAACAACTTTTACGGATCTACTCGCGTTTATTTTAACACACAACAATAAAGATAACTTATTGTTGTGATTAAAACAATACAAGCGCTAGCTTTTACCAATAGTCACAAAGTTCGGTTGGACCTTTGAGATGATTTCTTTGTTAAACGTCAATAAAAAACAAAAATACTCTTTGTGTAGTGGTGTTGTAAAAACTCAATTAAGGAGAAGAATGCGTGCTTGCATTAGAAATAGGGGCTCACACTTTGAAAATCAACTGTAAAAAGTATTAACCACAAGATAAATAATTTTTAAAAATTACGATTTTCTACTTATTCCCGATTAAGTTTATTTATTTAGCCATTTTTTAACTTGTTTATTCTTTTTATATCTCGTTGGATAGCTAATAAAGCATAGGTACTTGTTATTAAACAATTACGCCGATAAAGTTGCTAGGTGATTTTTTGAAATAAAATTGCATTTAGTCATAGAAAACAGTAAAAATATGAAATTTTTTAAATTCTCTAAATCATAATTCGCAAACGGTACGGCATTTCTGTTCTTTTTTTCATCATTATTACGTATTAGAGTGTCAGCAAACTAAAAACAACCATTGAATACGTAAGTTCTTTTTTTAAATCCAATTTAAAGAACGGTGACCTACCATTCTAAAAAAAAAGAAAAAAAAAGTTTTTTCGAAATCGGTACATTTTTGCTCC
Source organism: Eudonia lacustrata (assembly GCA_947562085.1). Lineage (NCBI taxonomy): Eukaryota > Metazoa > Arthropoda > Insecta > Lepidoptera > Crambidae > Eudonia > Eudonia lacustrata. The sequence goes on from OX387317.1 coordinate 17,649,546, forward strand.
CCGAGGGCAATTTGATAGCTAATAATCTTTACTATCACCACTTTAAGGGATCACTGCGTATTTCCAGTAACTCTATAACCTTAATCATTGTTAAAGTTATATTTTAACTAATTAAAGTCTAATAACAAAAATTATACAACTTTTAGAAATCTTTTCGCAATTAATTTTTACATTAGATTTAATCCAGTCGTTTTAAACCTTTTACAGGTTCCATGGTCGCTGTGACCTTTGGTCCCCCGCTTGTGAATCATAAGGAGATTAATGTTTCATTTCAATTGTTCACTTCTTTATATCCCTTTCAGACCCAAATCGCGACATCCCTCTGACGGAATCTCGACTTAAAATCGCCGGGCTATAGTTAATAACGAGTCGTCGACTAATATTATGATCATCGTCGATATTTATTTCGTTATTTCCTCGCTTCCAGCTTTTATTTCTTTGATTTTTTTTATTTCCCCCATTAAAAAAACCGGTCTAACACGATCGCCTGGAATAGGCGCAAATTTGATTGTGGTCGAAGCACACAATCGTATTAGCTCGCGTGGAAAGGGTTGTTATACCAAGAAAACAAACACTTACAGATTTATAATTGTATTTATCAGTTGTACAATCAACACGAGACAAGTAGGTACGTACTACCGTGATATTTAACTATAAGATATTCATTTCTATTCTATTGTACCGTGCCGTGTCGAGTCAATAAAAAATGTAATGAAACTGTTTGAACTTTATCAATGCTCCTATCTTCGCCGAATTAAAATAAATTAAAATAAAATATATTTTTCATTTAGTTAGATAAACTCTTTATTAGCCAAGGATGATTATAGTTTACCATCCAGTGCAGCCGCCTGAATTGCGGAAGACCCAGGTTCGATTCCTGGCTGGGTCGGGTAGACATTGAATTTTATCGCTGTATTTTATAAATATTTTATTCAGCTTTAGTGCAGCAATTAGCACTTAAAAATAAAAAGTAAAATTTAAGATTTTAGTCATTAAATTTGTAAACTCGAAATAAATAATCTTTTTAATTTCAATACTATTGTGAAGGTATTATTAAAGAACCTTATTCAAATGGTATGACTGTAACTGTGTTTGCCGAACTGTAAATAACTAGAAAAGTTATACAGAAGAAATCCCAAATACATAATATATAATAACAATGTTACATTCCCTAAGATATGGTTGAGTGAAGCGATGGCTGATTCATATGTCATACTCGTGAACGGGTGCCGCCTGTGGAGGCTGGTCTGCTCTTGCATACTATTATTTTTATTATTATTAACTATAGTTTAATTTTGTTTTTGTTTTTTTGTTTTTTTAGCTTAGACAATTTTTGACCTTTATTAGTGCTGTATGACATTGTGAAAATTTTAACTGGTAACTGATGTTTTGCAAATGTAGATATTATTATATTTTCTCTTTTGTTTTTTTTTTTTTAATATGTGTGATTGTCCTTTATTTTTTGTGTTTTTATTTGTGATGGAAAGTGTCCTTTTATGATAGGGCATTTTCCAATATTTTTGACGCTGTAAGGGAGAAAAGAGCTGGACACTTGCTGAGTTTCTGGCCGGTTCTTCTCAGTACAAGATCTCCCGCCCAGAGTAGACTTACGAACCGATGGCATAATGACGTTCATAAGAGCTATTTGTAGCCTAAACTGAATAAATGATTTTGAATTTTAAATTGAATTTGAATTTTGAATGTATTTACTCATAACATAAAGAAAATTTATCGATTTCGATAAATTTCTTGTTTTGGGATTTCTTCTATAAGTTTTATTTAAAACCTGAAGTAAAAGAGTACCCTATTCACTGTGACACAATTTTAATCTTGTAAATGTTTTGGCTACAGTTTTACCATAAAACGCGATGGGTTGAAATCAATTTGTTGGGTATTATGAATACCTACTCGTTTAAGTATATTGAAAGTTATATAATCATACATAATCAGTTACAAGAAAGTTAACACTAATAACGATATATTTAAATAAACTACAGTATCACATGTCTACGGGTACATAGCAATAGTGATTAATTAAAGGAATATCCACAAGTAACTTTTTTATTTAATCAGTGCAAATTTACCAACACCATCTTAGCTACTTTTACTTTGTAAGCCAAGGGAGTCCACGACTACATCATCATTTTTTTATTTGATCACAGTAGTACCGCTGGCTGATAGAAAAGGGTGGAAAGACTCCAAAGCTTACGGGGCTCGTTATTAAATGATATTCCACCGATTACTAATTAAAATATTTTTTGATATAAAATTAAACTAAAACAACACTTCAATAAATTAAGGCCGGGCTTCGGTTGTTTATAATTTTATTAAATTCCTTACTGATAATTCACAAAGAGGTTATTTACTTGAAAAACAACCACGAAACTTTGATTTTACCTGAACCAAATCTATAGTGTTGTAAAGAGAAATAAGTATTTTTTCCTTCTTTAATCGACAAAAGGCGTAATATATTTTTTATTTAAAAATATGTTAAAATAATTTAAGTGGTTAATGATTCTTTTCCATTTGACGTGTGAATTAACCCAACGAAATTGGTACCCCATATATTTTTTTTTAAACTAAGAAATCACATTTAAATGAACACTATTACGCAACGATCACGAAACCACAGTTAACACATCTACTATCCAAAACGCCATAACAAAATAAAAAGTTAACTTACCCAAGACTCCAAAAAACTTTCCACACGGTATCGCGTAGTTGTTTACGTGGACAAACAAGTTGTTGTTGTTTATGTTAAAGTTGCCGGGTGCCGCGGCACGTGCGACTACTACCGCGGCCGTCACTCAACTGAACTTACGTAACCAGGATTCCACCCTTAGATTTCCATTTTCAGGACCAATTTCCCCAGACACACCCCACTCCCTGCGCAACTTATCAACACAGGTACCGTAGTATAGGCAGCTACGAAGACGACGTTTCATACGAAAATGGTTTTTCGTGATCTCTGCTGTAGCCGATCGGGATGCTTCGTAGAGGCTCGTAGCTAAGGCTCCGCCTTGCGTAGTGAAGTCGTAGCTAAGGAGCGGCGGGATTACAATCTCTGAAGGAATTTATTCAGGTCACACTTAAATAGAAGTTGAAACTTAATTTTAAAATGTTATACTATATTTAATTTAAGTGCAAAATTATAATTCGGTAAGTTTTGTGTGTGCAATTGAAATACGAACATTTGGTGTTATACATTTTGTTATATTGGTATTTAGGAAATTTTGGAATCATAGAAACCAATGTTTATTTTCAGAAAATGTTTATTAGAAATTAAATTAACTCTGGTCTTTCGGAGAGTAAGATAAATGGAAATGATAGATAGATAGATAGATAGATAGATAATACTTTTATTGCAACACTATAAAACATAATCATAAATAAAAATAATAATAATAATTTACAAAGTTACAATTTGGCGGTCTTATCGCTTTTAAGCGATTTCTTCCAGACAACCAGTCGGATGGAGAGAGCTAATAAACCGTAAGATAATGAAATTAACAAAATAATAGCTGCGTACTTCAAAAGTTGAATTTGTAACAATTTGTGAATGTGTAACATGTAAGCATTATTGCTTGGCGCTGTTAATATAATTAGTTCTTTTGTTAAGGGTGGGCCGACCAAAAAATGCCAAAAATGCAGTTACGGTTAAGTAAATATAATTGAAAATACTATCGTATTAAATGAAGAAAATATATATTTAGTATCATAGGGAACGTGTTTACAATTTGTCAGAACCATAAATTCATAACACGCTATAGTTTTTTCTACAATATCATTTAAAGTTGGGCAAAGATCATGAAAACGAGTGGCGGCGTATAGTATATTTCTTATAGTTTATCTAAATTATTGTACCTCTGATTTTATCTAAACAATCATCAATGGATAAACTACAAATTGCAAGACTACATTTTTGATTCATCAAGTGGTTATTTAAATAATTATTTTTTATTAAGCACCTTAGATTCCCCATACAAAATTAGTATGGCCGCGCGGCATCAAATTAATATGGACGACGACATTTCAAATAAAATATATGACACTTGTCACTTACGGACGGCGCACCCTTAAACAGAAAAGAGCAGTCTACGCCATACATCTTGAGATCTGGACTAGAAAGATATTACCTAAGAGAGTTTACACAAATAAATGATTATCATGTTGGAAAACATCATGTAAAAAATATTTCATAAATGTCGTTATTGTATTTTGATTAAACTGTATTTATTTAAACACACACAATTAATTTATTATTTTTACAGTTAAGTGTAGGTAAGTACTTTACTAATACCCCACTTAACTTATCCATGTATAGAATGAGTGAATCATTCATGAAATATAGCATTACATTATAACAATGAAGAAGGTCCTTATAAACGAACAATTTAATTAAATACATATACGTGTAGATTTTTTTAACGTAAGCTATTCTAATCTATTTGTTCTGGCATTCGGGTCAGGTGCTGCAGCATATATACGATAATATTAGAGCTGATGGAGCCATTTAAGTACAGCTTGCCCAGTGTGCCTAAGGTGGCAAACTTTTTTGTGTCTTTTAGTAAATGGACAAACGACTCCATTCCACCTGGTGTAGAGCGAAGGATACCGCGTAAAAAAACCAAATTTTATTAATTCTTTTTTGTACAAATACATTAAATTTAAACACACGTTACACAGGACATATACAAAGGTGAACTTATCTCTAGAAGAGATCTCTTCAAGCCAACCTTTATGTTTTTTATTTTAAATTTCATACATATCTTTATATATACAGGTTGACTTTTTTATCACCGTCCAAAATTTCTGAGAACATTTTGGTCGAATGAATATTGATGTTTTGTACGGAACAGCTAAATTTTATTTTCGAGTTAGGGAGTTGGTCCAATAGTAAGAGTTGTTCGTTTGTATCACGGGAGTCATCTCAGAAGGTTTGGACGGTGATAAAAAAGTGATTCTGTATAAATCTGTGCGTATGTATGCCACTGATCTCCTTCTAAACGGCTGAACCGATTAGGATGAAATTTTCTGTGTGTGTTCAAGTGGATTCTAGAATGGTTTATATTTACAATTGGACCCGCTAGGTGGCCATAGTCCATCATGGGATAGGAGTGTTCTTAAGCAGACGAATGATTTGTTTGTTTTGTTGCATTAAAAAGTCAGCTAGTATTCTATATGTATGAAATTTAAGTTTTTCTTTCTTTGGTATTTTTTATTCAATGCATATGCAATGCTAACGTTAAGAACGTGAGTGAAAACGGAACAGTGTTCTTGTAAATTTAGGTCACAAGGTGGACTAAAGAGTTCAGAGTTAAATAATTTGGAAACCACTAAGAAGTAAAAAAATATATTTATGATCAGGTATCCATAACTATTGAAAAAAAAATATTTTTTTTTGAAGCTATCTTAAAATTAGGTACATAACTGTTTGTTCTATGATTTTATTTTTTTGCCTATAAGATACGAGTGTAATAGTTTTTTTTTTATTGGTTATAGGCAGGCATTTGACTACACCTCACCTGATGATAAGTGACGGTGCGGTCGAGGATGGAACATGCCTGCCTAGAAATAGCCTATTAGTTATTTAACTAGTATACTAATAGGAAGCATTTGTATTGGTATTTATATAAATAGTTTTTTTTGTCAAGGTATTAATCAGTGGGCCTTTGTAATCTGGGCATAAATGAATAAAATAAAAGGAAGTTAACTTATTACCCATATTTACCGTATAAGTCCATGGTTATTTTTTTTTGCAAAAATGGGATCTTTTTGTCAGTAAAAAGAGATAATTCATTATTATAAAACGTCCATTCTCGTCGGTCAATTCCTATTTATGTTATTACGGACAAAGTTAAAATTTTGTATATCATACAGACATGGTCTAATTCATAGTATAGTTATTCCACAGAGCGTTGGCTTCCACCTCATAAATTAATATAATAGCTAATTTGCAGAACTTGACACGCCCACTCAATGGGCGTGGCTTTCCTAAGACACGCCCACCGCCTCCTAGACGATCGAGCAGGAATTCCCATCCTCTTTCAGACAATGGCCTTTATAACCGTATAATACTACTCATTTCAGGATACCGCCACATGTATTTGGAATTTGAAAAATAATGTGTATTTTTCTTTGGTCGCGTTATACCCTGTGGCAATTCGTATATTGATCGGTCTAACTTTCTAGACGATTGATTAAGTGCCAATGGATACCTTTATGTGGTATAGTATGTGTTTTGTATGTATGAGTCTGATGATTGAGATACGTATGTTCAATAGAATGATATTATTGGTGCCTCATGGTACCAGCGCCAATGGCATGTCAACGGCATAACATGAGCTGAGTAGCGACCATTTAAGTTGCTTTATTTAAAAAAAATGTAAATTACAAAAACACAAATGTTGAAAAATTTTTTCACGAGCAGGATTTGAACCCGCACCCTTCTGACATATCGGGTCAGGTGCTCTCCCAATTGAGCAATCGTGGTTCTAACCAGCCCGCCGAAATTATTCAACACTATTTACTTTTTACCTTGAAAGCCAAAGGGGCCCAAATGTCAACAACTACCGTCATTAACATCTGATCATAATATTTTTACAAATACTAAAGATCAGTTAAGAAGTAGGCAAGCTATTTATAAAATGTTTATATAATTTTTAACGCAAATTTTGTTGCGAACAAATTACAAAAACACAAATGTTGAAAAAATTTCCACAAGCAGGATTTGAACCCGCACCCTTCTGACATACATACATCATCATCATCATCATCTCAGCCAAAAGACGTCCACTGCTGGACAAAGGCCTCCCCCAAGGATCTCCACAACGACCGGTTTTGTGCTGCTTGCATCCAGCAAAAAAAAAAAACATACATACATATTTGTTCGTAACAAAATTTGCGTTAAAAATTATATAAACATTTTAAAAATGTAAATGTCCAATATGTTTAATTGTCTGTTATGCAATTTTTTTCATTTCTTTAAGTTATAGGAGCTCGATGGCGCATTGGAAAATACGCCTGGTCCGCGAGTGCTGAGGTTAAGCAACTTTCGCAAAGGCCGGTGATCGGATGGTTGTACAAAAATATCATCTCGAGCTCCTCCGTGCTTGGGAAGGCACGTAAAGCCGTTGGTCTCAGCTGCATTAGCAGTCGTTAACAGCCACGAATCCGCACCAGCCCGCGTGGTAGTTTAGTGCCCGTTATGTCCCAGCAGAAAAATAAAAATAATGGACAACATCGCAATCATTGCTTTGACTAAGCACTTGTGTTATGGGAGTCAGGAAACGACGGTACCACAACCACCCAGACCCGAGAAAATATAGAAAAAGTTCATTTTTCTACATTGACCGGACCAGGAATTGCACCCAAAACTTTTTTTTTTTTAGTTTATTTACTACAAAATAATAATTTAGAAATATTTAAAACAACCCACTATTAAAAACCCATAATGGGTTTATCGTATAGCTGGGTGAGGTCGCATTCAAACTGATGCTTACAAAATTAAAAGAGTTTCTATTTCTATTTCTTAGTACAATATACTTACTAAGTAAAAATATTGTTTACTAATCCCTTACATTTCTCGGCATTTGTTTTCCATACATCATCAGTTATTTGTTTCGGTAGGGTATTCAGCATTAATTATGGTAGTAAGTACTGTAACCTCGGAGATGGCAACACCAGATACCGGTCGGCGGCGTGCGAGCCACTTAACTACGGAGGTCGTCGAAAGCAGTGGGGACATAAAGTGAGCTCATAGCTCCTGTACAATTTTTTCAATGCTATACATGTCTAGCTTGTCACAGCCATTCTATCATATCGTTTGCTAGATTTCCAATTCCTCAATAACTGATGTCGTCGTCATAATAACATCAAAACTAGTAGCAATGTTGTTTCAAAAATAGTGATAGTCGGTTCCTTAGAAGGTGAGGATACCTCTCCCATCTTACCCTCATGTGAAATAAACGCCACGCACTATTCTGTTATGGAACAATACAATGAAGATAAAAACGTTTTTTTTGAATTCTATGCAGTTTTAACTTTATTTCTATGGACTTTTTTTTGTTATGAAAGTACCTTTTAAAAACAAGTTGTTTTCGTTCGAAGTGCGAGCTAGTCGACAACGTTATCATTAATCAGCTAATAATATGCAGCTCCCTGTTAAAAAATTCGCGTACCTACTGCAACGGCTCGAAACGTTTTCCGAAGTATTAATATAGATATGCCCTTCCTATTAAAATATAAAACACATCGGCGTTCGTCTCCAAAGTTCAGTGCTGTTTTTGTAGAAAAATAAAACTTTATTAGTTTAATTATATACTTACTTAATCATTTTTAGGTAAATCAAACATTACTACATGAACACAAGAAATATTAATATTAAAATGATTTTTATTTTTTATTTTTAAGTGCTAATTGCTGCACTTAAATTGAATTAAATATTTTATAAAATACAGTAAAATATTTTTTTTATTAAATATTTTAATATTATAATGTTTAAAAATGCAATTCTACTTGGTAATTAAAACGAGCAATGTCTATTAATTATAGTTATGTAATATTTCTCATTTGTTACTTATTTGTAAATGAAAAAAAGGGAAGGTACAATGTATGCAATACAATGTAGGAATAGAAAAGCTTGCCTATTAAATGATAATTAATATTATATCTAAAACCAGCCGCCAGCCGCCTACTCGACGGCGCGGGCGGCGGCGGCGCCTGAATTCTGCTAAAAAACTCTTTATCGCGTGCTTTCTTGAAGTTTTTTATTTGACCAGTTTATAAAAGTGTAAAAAACTATCATAACATTACTCAGGGATGGTGTAGCTGTCTATAAGTCAAAAAATTGTTAGAATCCATTCAGGAGTTTCGGAGTTTCACCCTGATACATACGTATTTATTATAATTAGTGTAGACCACGTGCAGACAATACACAATTTAACAGTAAATGCTTATTAATGAGATATACTTTATAGCTAAATAAGTATTGGTGTTTTTACAATATATAATAATAACAATAGGAATACAACCGGCATAAAAGATTTTTTTCTTTCGCCTTTATTATTTCCATATTCTTATCTTCAATTCTGCTCAAGTATATAACTTACTAAGAGTATGATTAGTAAAAACTAAAAAAAAACCAAACCTTTAAAGATTACCTAAAACCCAACTCTACTAAAACGTCCTATTAAAAAGATTAAACTTTTCTTCAATGAGCGTATCCAAAACAATCTTTCGTGCACGCTTTTGACATAATGATGATAAAAATATGATGTTGGCCTCCCCCAGGATATCCGGTGGATATTGTGTTATCCTCACAATGAGGCTTAGGCTTGTGATAAATTTGTACCGGGAAATTTTCTTGATTGATGCTCGCGGCACGCGATAGAAAAACACTTGAGCCACGTGTCTGGCAAGCTTTATAGCCATAAATTAATTGATTGACGTTTTCTTTCCATGTTTTTTAAAATTGTTATGGTAATTAACTCATTGAATACCGTTTTCTTTAATAAATAAATATGGGAATATGAATTGATCCAGAGATAGAGTGACTTTGCAATGGGTTAAAGGACATAGCAACTCACAGGAAATGACGCAGAAAAACATCAACAGAATGGAGAAACAGTGTAGGTAGCAGACAAACCAAGAATGCAGTTCCGGTGACATCAAAAAAGCTTGCCCGCAACCTCCTCAGATGAAACAAGGACAGGATCCGTAAAATCATCAGTATCATTACTGGCCATTGTCCCCTAAACAAGCACTTAATTACGATAGGTGTGACCGACAGCCCTCTATGCAGAGGATGCATGGAGGCGGAAGAAACGCCACAACACGTGCTTCTGGAATGCAGGAGTGTGGCAGATGAACGGGCACGGTTTCTCCAAGCACCCAGGACGCTCGCGGAAGCCTGCAGTAGCCTAAAAAGACTGCAAGCCTTCTGGGATAGTCTGGGTTGGTTGGAGTAGTCAGAAGGTATACGTACAATGGCCAAATCAAAGTGCGGACACAGCCCAGTTTAAGTAACTAACTAACTAACTATGAATTGATCCAGTCTTTAAATTATGTAATAACTAGCGGCCGCTCGCGGTTTCTCCCGCGTGTTTCCCGTTCCCGTGGGAATATCTGGATAAAAAATATCCTATGTGTTACTCCAGGTTATAAACTAAGCCGAATTTCATCCAAATCCATCCATCCGTTGCAGTGTGAAGAAGCAACAAATATACGAACATACACACAAACTTTCGCATTTATAATATTAGTAGGATAGTACAACTAGAGAAACAAAAGAAACGACGAATCACATATTGTTTTCTAAAGTTTACGCGAACACTACACATTGAAATGAAACAACTTTTACGGATCTACTCGCGTTTATTTTACACAGTACTTATTTAATGTTTATCCTGACGTCTCGAACCCTTTGCAGGGTCCGTGGTGACAGGGAGACCCCTGACCACGGACCCCGAAATAAACGCGAGTAGATCCGTAAAAGTTGTTTCATTTCAAACGACGAATACTAAACTTTTATTATGAAACACTTTACTAATACCAAACTAAGCAAAAAACTTGTATTCAAATATGTCTTTTACCACAGTATATGGGAGAAGTATACAATTCCTATTCTGTGCTTTTACTATAGTTTATAAAAGAAGTAATACAATTCCTTATTCTGTGCTTTTACGAAGACAGCCGCTCTAGTATTTTCTTTTTTTAAAGTTGTATATTATTCGCTATTATTCACAGTATTTTCCAGTGAAGTCGCGACAAAGTTGTCAGTTTAAGTTCCAAGTTGTTTATTGTTTAATGCCTATGAATTTTAAAATTCATAATACGTTTCCTATTTACCAGTACTAGTTAATCAAAAAACGTTTTTACTACATTTTTTAAAAATTTTATCGTATTAAAATTACTGTTCATAATAAATACTTTGTATAGAACTAGGCCAAATATAAGGTAAAATCACCAATCTCCAGTATTATTTTTCAAACAGAAAAGTATTCTGTCAGCGTGCACCGAGTTATGCAGCGTAAATCATAGGGTGTGCATAATAATATAATAAAATGGGGCTCCGATACTTTGTTTATTGTTTTGATGAGTTGGCAGAATCGACCCTCGCGATGCAGGCATTAGCGGGAGAGCGGAGATGCCTTCGCCCGCATACGTTTGGAAGGAAAATACGGATCTCTACCAGATATTTACCGATCCAGATAATTGGCACCGTCGCTTATCACAATTTGGATGATTCGTGCAAATTAAACGTTGTTTTGGAGTATTGATAGGTACAATATATCTATATTGTTTAACTAAAGGTTGACTTGTTAATTTTATTAAATATGATTAATCATTCTCATTATAAAAAGTCCCACTGCTGGGCACAGGCCTTCTCATATGAATAGCATACGGGGAGATCCGGGTGCTTATAATGAGCCATTTTATGACAACAACCACGGAACCAAATCGGTCTAATGGCCTCCCAATGTATAGTATTTCTTTTATCAACGTTAAACATTGCATTTCTGTAAATATATGTACAAACACAGTTAGCAAACTTACTGACTCAAAAACAAAATATGTTTTGACATACAATATGTAACAACAAATTAATTAAGTAACTAACAATGAAAATTTAAGGCAACGTCAACATTGAATATAGGAATATACATAATAAAAATATACACAATTATTTATATTAGAACAATGATCCTAAAACTAAAAACCTTAAAAAATATAATATAATAACTAAAGTATATTATTAAAAGTAGTCCCTTTAGGCAAGGTTCCGAAGATACGGGCAGCGTTCCCCTTTTGAATAGCTAGACTAATTCTTTGTAGCTGCCAGCTCTTCGGTCTCCTGTGATGTCGACTAACCTTTTTGCTATTTCCTTAAAAAGCCTTATAGCGCTAGGACCCCACGGACCAAGGGTCTCAACACCGAATGGGACAAAATCATATTCGGAGCCTAGACCCCTGTATTTGCATGCTTTAGCTTTTTCAGCCGCTTCACAAGCCGCACCAGCTCTGTTGTTGGTTCCATGTTTTTTCTGTAAATTGTATGTTGATAAAATCGGAATGTCCTTATATCTTAAGTTTTAAATATTGTTAGCGCTATCTTGGTTTTACTTAAAGAAAATATAAGTGGTCATAAATTAATTTAATTTTTACTGCGCCTCTGTGAATCGTCAACTTACATCAACAATTATTTAACATCGGCTGCTGTGCTTTTTATTGTCTCTACTAATCTTGTTTTAGTGTCTTTCTAAAAATAGTATCTACAAATGAAAACTCGAAAACTCTTATCAAATAAACAAAAGTTTATAGTAGTGACGTGGCAATGATACTACTCAGCACAATATCGAGGTGCTGATGGATTGGCACCAGAAAAGGGAAATAATATTGCGCGACATAAAAATAGGTACCTACCAAGTAACTATTACTATTAATTGACGCCTCTGACAAGCACTTACACTTATACATTTACATATACTCATGTGCTTATACCGCACATCGGTAACTCGCATTTGTGCATAAACAATTTCGCCTAATTGCCAACTATCGAGACTCGATTCAGCGAACGCCTTTTGTTTTCCCGAGTACCACGACCGGTAGCCATTAACCGCCTTTATTTTTAATACGCCAGTTGTTCGTGCAACAGTGGTTTAATTTTAAAACAGTTGGTTAATTAAAACTAATGACACTGAAATAGACCCCAGTAAGCACAATATCAATGCTGGATTGTCACCACGACCCTGGTCTTTGGACACTAGAAAAGGTAAAACGATAATACGCGATAAAAAAAAGTATCTACCAAGTAACCATTAATGCTAATCGACGTCTCTGACAGGCACTTACACTTACGCTGCACATAGCTAACTCGCATTCGTGCATAATCGGCATCGCGTTGCGTCGTCGCAACGTCAATTTCGCCAAATTGCCAACTATCGTAGACTCGATTCAGCGAACGCCTTTTGTTTTCCCGTACCACGACCGGGCGTAGCGATTAACCGCCTGCATTTTTAATACGCCAGATCGTCGTAGAACAATAGTCGGGCAGGTACGTTTTTCGCGTACGTTTTTCGAAAATTCCACTTGATTGTCGTGTGAATATTTGATTAGTCAAAGTAACTGTTGGTTCGTTCGTAGCGATTTTTCAATTACATCACAATGCTGTGTTTACGTGCTCGTGAATTCAGATACGTTTGTAAATAAGGTTTTCTTTTAGCGCTTTTTGTTGGAGTCTGGTGTGCGTTTGATTTAAGTTTTCTCTTTATTCACTTTGCATTATGAACTGTGTTATTGTTGTTTTCGTAAATTTGTGGATAGAATTCTAAATTAATTAACACGCTTATACAGGGTGTTTGGCGCTCGTGTCCAAAATGAATTGGCCAACAGAAAGAGCCATCTGCTATACTTTTAGCCCCCATAACACGTTCCATGCCCGACGGTTATTTTTATGTTGACTTTTTGAGTTATTTAACCAAAAAACCCAAAATACCGCATTTAAACTTAAATAAAAAAAAATTATACGATTTAGCCTCGAAATTAAAATTTTATTTATATGTGCATTGACGTAAGATTCTATCAAATTCAAATTTGCTGATAGTTGTCATCTAGTTTTTTTTTAAATTAAATTCTAAAGTTTCAGAAATGTTAAACGTAAAATAAAAATTCCAATTTACATTGCTATTAAAAAAAACTAAAAAAGATCGGGATCTTCCGAGTCTCTCAGAAATTATTTAGTTTATCCTCTTTCAAACGGTATGCTAACGTCATTAAAATAATAATAAAAACTCTACTAAATCGCTAAATTAGTCGTTCGACTCAAGTCAGGCTGATATTAAAAATTAGGGCTAAATCCTTTTTTTTCGTGAATAACACGTTCAAAGCAGGTCAAAACTATTAGCCGGGTCAAAGTAATTTTTCTTACAAGTTTTATATAAATAAACAATATTTCCTTTAATATTATATGATGATGATGAATGATAATACGAGTAGTAACGAGTAGTAGTGATCTAAGCCCTTGGGTATTAGCTCCACATCTTTACTGAGATCTCGCGCGGACTTCTTGAGGGAATTTGAAAAGTGATGTTGCACTGTTTTGTTTCATTTGCCAATACACATGCACCTTCACGAACAATTAACGGGTAATAATCCACCATTATTTCACATTAACATGCGACATAACACAAATTTTTGAAAATAAAATACTTAAAACAATATGACTATCCCGCCAAGCAGTCAAAAGATCTTATTAATACCAATTTTTTCTAAAAAAAAATCCTGTAAAAAAGTATCCTGTCATTCTAACTAACTAAAACTAACTAACTAGAATGGCGCAACGACCCAAAGTGAGTCTTGGCCTCCGATAATAAGAGTCATTCTAGTTATAATAAAAAAGTAAAACCATGCAGCCAGTCATACAAAGAAGTATTTATATCCTCAGAAGAGAATGTATAAAAAACAAAAGCAGGCCGGCAGCATAAAAAGCTAATCTATCGCGCGCGGGGTGGGTGTCACCGAAGTGCCGAGAGGCCGATAAATGAGGCTCCTTTTTTTCGGCCTCAAACTAGCCGGTTTCACCTCCGATAATATCGAGTCCGCCCGCCGTAATGTCTGCGCGGATTATTGCTATATAAATTGTCCGCAGTTTGCCCATTCGATTGTGTAGGGCTGGTTGTAGGGAAATATTAAAATTAGTTAATATAATAAACAACTTTTAGATTTTACGTAATGTGACTATCTTATTTTATTTTCTTTATTTAACGTCTACTAGTAGTCTTAAAGAATATTTTATAGATAATAACTACCAAACACCAATAAATGTAAAGAAAATTGTATGAATAATAATAACCAATGACGTTTATTACTTCTTAAATGAACCAATTAATCCTTTTATTAAAAAATCAAGTTAATTAAAATGATAGCTATCACGGATTGGTTTTTTATTTAATTCAGTAGCTTTTGTTGCCTTATGTGATCGATATCAGGGTGATCTCCGCCAAGTTATCAGTCAGTCAGCAATGACGTATCAAGCTCGCCGCGAATGGTATGTTACGATGTTAGCTCCGGTCAGTCTGTACCTGGAAATCTGTCTGCATTAATAATTGGAAAGAATAAAAGATGGTGGCAACCCTGAGTAGCGGCGAATTTTCCGCATTTGGCCAGTTACTCCCCATGGGAACATTTAACGATATTAGGGCTTTATTTTTTATAGTTAGGGACAAAAAAGCGCGATATATTTGCGGAAGTGGCTACTTTTCTATTTTGTCATATTCACTTATGGATCGATGGGTGCTTTTTAACATAATTTATAGAGTGCTAATTTTGTGAGTAAGATAACTAAATAAAAATGTTCTCATTTATTTGAGTATTTCTTAAACACATATAAAAAAACTTGACTTAAATGATACAAGACAATATTAGTTTCTTACCGCTTTCCGAGGTTTTTGCTTTAATTTCCTAACTGTTTAGTAATTTGGAGAGCTTGATTTATGTGCTTAACACAAACACTCAAGATGTTGATTCGGTCGGTTCGGGCCAATGAGATTCTCAATAAGTTATTTAAAAACATAATAAAACATAATAAAGCCAAATTAAGTACTTTTAGTACAGTAGTTTGTTTTTCAACATTCGGATTTAATTTAGTTAAGTAGGTTAGGTGGAAGTCGCTTGAATTGGCCTATAGCTCCTTTAATAAAAAAATGAGATAACATACATAAAACAAAAAATATGTTATCGGTCCAACTTAACACCAAACCTTTAATAGTCGTATTTAGTTTAACATTAGACCTCTTTAACACTGATAAAAAAAAGAATGTCTAGCAAAACGCGCAATTAAAAAAAATCGAACCTCTCCCGACCATCTTACAGAGTTTCAGTTGCCACGTTCAGGTGATATCAAAAGTTGCAACAAAGCCCCGAAAAAATCCCATTGTTATCGAGGGTATAATTTATTAGGGGCCCCGGCTCACGGGGACCTTTTTTTTATATATCATCGCATTATCCCCACTTGGAGAGTTACAACTTCTTAAAGGAAATCAGGGGAAATTAATTTGGGCGCTAAAACTGTCCGGTGCACCGGCGTTGACTTTGTGCCCGCTATGATAAATGCTGTTTGAACAAAAAAAAATACTAATGCTGAAAATTAAGGTGATGCATAACGAATTAGCAAAAAAAAAATTTATTAAAAGTTGACATCATTATTTCAGGACTTCTTGGTGACTAGTTTTTTTTTAATGAGTTTTATTGATAGTATTGTAATGTGCAATATGATCGAGTGTGAGTGTCTGTCAAAAAATCCACGTATGTTCCTAGAAAAGTCTTGCAACTATCATGAAACTCAAGAGGTTTGGGGAGAATATAAATCTTTATTCAACATGGAAATGAAAATAAAATACTTAATTAAAGCAGTTACATGACAAATCTTAATATTAATTGGGTTTCTAAGTGCTCGCACACTACTAAAACTTTCATACTAATTGATAAAAACAAAAAACATCTTCACCTTAATATGTTTCATCAAAGAACACAGAAAAACAAATGCCGCGCACCCAGTCCTTTTCATAATTAAAAAGTTAAAAATTAAATGTTAGCAGTCCCATCCCTGTTCATCCGTTTTCGATTAAGCGTGTCCCTAATATTTTTATCTCTCACATAAATACACAGTAATGAGAACACCCGAATTCTCCGGCCGGTTATAAATTTATTCAAGTCTGTCCGGCAACTCGAGTGTGCATAATTTTGATACAAAAATAATCTACGGTTATATTAAAAAGCCCTATTAATTCTGCCGCATACAGATATTAGCGGTTGGGATATTTAATTCGGGATTATGGTAAGGGGAGAAAAGGTGCTGATAAATTGTTTGGAGTGGTCACTTTAGTATTATAATTTAAAGTATTTACGTTATTAAATGCGTCTCTGTAGAATTTGTGAGAACACAAATTCTACAGAATCTGCTTTACGATAAACGTTATAACAATCAACTCTATGCCCGATCCGATTAACCCGTCGCGCGATGAACACACACAAGCAAACAAGGGTTCCTTACGCGATCCATTTAATTTGTATTTTTTTTGGGCTAGTATTCAGAATCAAAATAATTACGTAATTCCTGTATATGTGATCAATAAGTGTTATATATCAAAGTAATCTGCATAAAATATCCTATCGAATTATTATAAAATGAATGTCAGAAGAACTTACATCAGGCTGCTGCTGATGATGATATGAGGAGATGAATGTTATCATCGCATCGTACCTACACATATATCACAACACCTATTTCACATAAACATTCACTTCGAACAACACTGTCACCACAAAGTACACTTATTCACCTGTACACATTTTAACGCAAAAAAATTTGGTCGACACAGAAAGCCACGAATGACAAGGAAAATACCAACAAATCTATAATAAGTAATTTTCTACAAAACTCAATGATTTTCAGTATCCTGGTATCCGTTTGTCTGTATCCTGATGAGCAAAAGCCATTAAAAGCTTTTGCTGCATGAATACTTACTTAGGTATGAATTATTCATATGCACGTGAAAACTATGATTGATATAGACCAGAAACAATTGAACAACCGAGGTTATTCAATTATTTTAAGCCATCATTCAAACCAAGTCGAAAAGACAAAACCAATCAGGTAACAAATTCCAAATGGCGAATGAATATCGAGAATGCGAGCGTTTACTCCCAGGAAATAGAGTTTTGCTTCAAGCTTCCTATTGCGTGCCAACGAAATGTAAGGAAGATATAAAGCTTTCGTTGCAAACAACTGGCATTGCGATGCAAGTTTCTATTATATAATATAACGTCTTCTTTCTAGTAAAACTTTACTTGTAACTATAATTTGTTTTTACCTTGAAATCCAAAGTTGAACGGAATGAGGCAGGAAGTAGATAGTATTGCTTTTTATAAATCTCCACCACACAGACTAATAATCCTAGTAGAACCAACATGTGTAGCTGCAAATGTTTGGTGGACTGTTTGTCAAGTTCCTGAGTCTCTTTCTCGTTTATTATAAAAGTAGAGTACCTATTTTAGGCATTAATGTCAGGTTACGATGAGGCTGACATGTCTGTAAAAGACAAGAGCTTTCAAAATAAAAAATAAGCTTAAGAAAACCTTAATATTCCAAAGTTATTAATTATAACTATCACGCTAAAAATTACAGTTCAAAATTGAGAAACTGTAAACAAAACCATTAAAATATATTGCTTTCAATCTAAGCACATATTTTTGAAATTATTGTCATATTTTATTCCAACTTTCAGACTATCTTTTAAACTAGTCGGTCGTATCACCAATAGAGCTTTAACAACAAACGATAAGGTATATTTTGCTTTAAAGTTTACCATAATTCACGGATGAAGACGGTTAGAGGAACCCACTAATGGACGGCGTACCGGGTGCTGATTTATGTCCGACGGCTCACTCGGACGGAATAATATAGCGCGTTACGGACTTAGGCAGTGTGGTGGCTTGAGAAAAAGAGATAACTACTTCACCATAGATAATAAAGTAACTAGGGTTGGGGCATCAGTGTTCGACAGGAAACAGTGATCGACAAGAACCAGTTGTTCAACATTTTGTTTCTATAATCCATTAAAAATAAAAAATAAAAAAAAAATAATAAAAATTCAACACATTTCAAATTATTTCAATAAGGTCACCCATCCAGTGATCGGCCTTTGCAAAAGTTGCTTAACTTTAACGATCGTAACCTTATGCATTAACCGCTGCTGCGCCTACGAGTTTCTCGTCCCATCAGAAAAGTCGTATGTCGATCAGTAAACAGTCTTTAAATTGTATTGAGAGCATTTTCATGTGAATTTTATTAACAGTCAGATTTTACAAATAATTTAATAAGAAACTTAAGTAACTAAAACTATTACGAAACTAAAATATGGCGTTAAAAACTTCCTCCGCGTCGCTGTCGACTGGTAATGTATCTTTATGTATCCTCTTCTTTTGATATGAATCGATTAAATAACTAGATAGAACGAACGATAGATAGAAGAACCTACTGTGGCTACTGGTTTTAATTTTTAGCTACAATTGGATACAGACCACCTGCTTTTTAGCTGTCATTCCTTAAAAATGCAACAAAAACCTACGTTATTTTTTGGCGACGAAAGCTGTGTCGAGAACTGGTACCACTACCCTATGGTCAAGTTAGAAACTTTAAAAAAAAGGGCCATTCTATATGGCAGTCGTGTTATATAACCGCTTGCCTAACTCATTAAAAGCCCTCCGGGGAAGAAAATTTGATAATGCTTTAAAAAAACTTCTGCTTGATAAAGCTTACTATTCTATAAAGGAATATTTAGAAGTTAATTTATAAACTTAAATATGTACCTAAATATAAATATTTATGTACCTAGTTTAAGTTTTTATGTTACATAAACAAATATAATATAATAATAATAATAATATGTTTAGTAAGTATAGTATATAAGTATTTTGCCGTGCCCTTACAGGGTTCTTGTTTGTGCCAAAAAATTTATGTAACACCTGTATACTTACAACAAAATGCAATAAACGAATATGAATATGAATATGAACATCTCAACAGTAAGTACACTCGTATAGTATTGCTTTAAGGCGAGGGTTTCCAAAAAAACGGTGTTTTTATATGAGTTTTATTCGAAATGTATAAGAATTTTAAATCTAAAACAAATATATGTTACTCATTGGCCTTCTTTTACTTATCTAGTAATTTCGGCTGGTATTTTCACAATATTTTACAATTTCCTGCACCGAATATAATACATACGTCTTATTATTAGACTAATATAATTTTATTCAAGCTATAGGTACACCGTTTCAGACAAAGAAAAATATACCAAACCAATTGTCTTTGAATATGTAATAGTTGTCGGCCATTATAATTTTAATAATAAGGAAACGTTCATAAAATCCACATTATTGCCTAATTCGACGCTCGCGCCATCATTCAGTCCCGAGCGGAACGCCTTGGAAATCTCACATTCGGAAACGCTCACCTTATAGTTGCCATAGAATTAAAGGGTATAGAAGTTACTTTGACAACGTACAAAAATGCTTATGTATTACTGGACTCGACTGTATGTGTTGTTGCGTTCCGACAGTCGGTGAAAAAGATAGCCAGCAGCCAGTACCGCCAGGGGCAGTGTACTTCGACCTTCGGCGTTATCGCTTAACATTAGATGAGATCAAGGTCAAGTGTTTACCAGTAAGTATAAAAAGTTTTTTTTTTCTTTTAGGTGATGGCTTCGTGCGATTAGCACATTTAGCCAGTGTCAAAGTAATTTTTCTTACAAGTAATACATACATAAACAATATTTCCTTCTTGTATGATGATGATGAATGATAATAGAAATGAGAAGTGAGAAATGATATACCCCCCAACCCCTGGTGTGGGGTGGGGCTTTACTAAGTCCTCGGGCGTACTTCTTGAGAGAATTTGAAAAGTGACGTTGCACTGTTTTCTTTCATTTGCCAACACTCATGCACACTCACGAACACTTAACGGTTAATAATCCACCATTATTTCACATTCATATTCGACATAACACAAATTTTAGAAAAAAAAACAAAACCGCAGACATGACTATTCACTTTCCCGCCAAGCCTTCAAAGATGTTCTAACATTAAAAAGCTTGTTTGTGTTGCAGTACATTTTAAGATTTTGTTAGCACTATGCCATGACTTAAATGAGTTCTCTTGGTAGCCCGAGAGAGTCGACTGTATGTATGTGAAAATGTGTGTCGATAAAACTAATTATAAACTCTTTCAGCGCGGCCTTTTCATAAAAAGAGTAAGATTTTTATTTTTTTTTCTTTATGCCACCAAAAACATCAAATAAATACTAATTGTTTCAATTCAATGTATCTAGAGTATCTCTATCAAAGATATTGAAGGACATAACTGGACATGGTGGAATAACAGACCTAGCGACAGTTGACATGCCAACTCTATCGACAGCCCTTCAAAAAAGTAGTCAAGCATCGTCGAACGGTTCAAACACAAAAAGTACGCACAAAGCGTTGTTCGCACTAAAAACATATCGGAAGTCTCAATTGTCGCAACTTAAACATTGGAAGCGTATTGTTTACGTCCATACCAATCAACAGGCGCGCTAACAAAACCAATCAACTTGGTCTCGCCTCTATTTGCTTAAAAGACCTGCCCTTTTTCCTTTTAGTTTTTCACTGTCGCTCTGACCCTATCGTCCGTCACCCGCTCCACGGATATATTTGATTAAAAAATAACGTCGTCAGAAACCGGCGGTGTATGCTTTCACGGGAGTCACAAAAGGAGTAAAACTGCGATGGAAAGAGAGCAGTGCGAAATCTCCATGGAAGACTTAGCGTAGTCAATTGTTTGTGTGAGTGTGCGTCGCGCCGTGCTGTTGCTCAACTGTTAAACGTCAATGTATTTCAGTTTGCTTTCTATACGGAGCGGTTGATAGAATGTGGATCAAGATCCCAAACCGCCAGACCTTACTTATTTTCTCAAAGAACAAATGTGGTTCATTAAGTAGTGTTAGTTATTTAGAGAATATTGGTAAAAATTAATAATCTATACTGCCAGACACTTCCCGTGGGCGGTTACTTGCGACGCTCTTGCGGCTAAAGCGCCTACTGCACCGTTGTATTGTAGAAATGCATGCATGCATGCATTTTGGGGGTTAAAGTTACTCGCGTCCGTAGGTTTACCCTTGAGACCCTACACGTGACCCCTGGGTGGTGCTAAATGAGTAACACTGTCTGAGTGGTAGAGCCACGCTGCGTTGCAGCACGAAATGGGCCGGCTCGCCCGGCGTAACACCATGTACCCTCTCACAGAATATCGGCGTGAAACAACGGCACTCGTTGCTGTTGTGTTTCGTCCGGTGAGTGAAAGTACCGGAGGCCCATCTCTCACCCCTCCCCCTCCCAATTCCTACTCCCTCCTCAATATCCAACTCTTTTCCAAGGTTGGCAACGCATCTGCGATAACTTTGGTTTTGCGGGTGTCCATGGGCGGCGGTTATTACTTTCCATCAGGCTCGTTTGCCTCTTTTTAACATAAAAAAAAATGCGCTAAAACAGTAAGAGCTTCAGCAGCAAAAGCTTTGAAGCATCTTCTAAAATATACATAAAAATCAGCACAAATTAGTGATACTTTGCGTACGTATAGAACCTTGTATATGTAGATTGGTCATCGACCCAAGCTAGCAGGTATGCAAACACTCAAACTTCATACTAACACTACTTAATAAAACACGTATGGACCCAGAGAAAATAAGTAACATCTGGCGGTCTAAGGATCTTGCTTTAAGGCGACGCATTGGAAATTTACGTGGGAGGGATCTTGATTTTTCCCAACAATTACAAAACATATGAAAGTGATAATTGATGACATGATTTTTCATTTAATTGATTTCATTTTGCTAGTTGCAGAAACACGATTTGTCAGACAGAGAAAAGAATATCAAAGTAACCTCTTTTAAAATATAGATTTGCATTTGACAGGCTAACCAGACCGATTTAAGCATCTAAATTTTCTTAGTAGATTAGTCTTAACACACACTTCAATATTGTAGTTCATTTTTTTTAAATAATTTGTAGTTTTAATTTGAAGGAAAAAAAACAGTTTTTCTTATGGTACGGGGCGCAAACGCTCCGTATGAGATTGATTGTTTAGCGGTGCGTCGCCTCAATGGATGGAGCACACAGAAGCACACATAGGCAAGCGAAACGGTGCGAAACTCGATAGAGATTCATTTGTTTCGATTGCTACAATGCCAGAATTCTCCTTTGGCTTAGCTGTCATTGTAACGTTCGCCGGCCGACGCGTCGTCGCCGCGCTGCACCGACGCGTCATGGCTCGTCGTATGCGTTTTGTAGTTCCACTATCTACCCCAAAAGGAGTTTCCGGCAGATCCCATTTTCTACCGAAAACGGTCAGAACATTGAGTCGGCCTAACGAAAGAGGCTATTATTGGCTGCCGTTCTGTTTTCCGCTCGTATGTATTATTAATAGTCCACTTTTTAGTGATGAGCGGGGTCGTTGCGTGACAAAAGCGGCCTGGATAGTGGCCTCGGGGACAATAGGAGGCGATTAGTCGGGACGTCTGATGCAATTTGACTGTGCGATTCTTTTAATTGGCTTCCGATTTGCAGTTAGCGGAACGTTGATACTTTTATGAGACAGTTCAAATGGATTTTTAGGAAAGAGAATTACTCAAATTGAGATTGATAGGCCATTTACTGCTGAATTTCGAAATTTCAGTTTCAATAATAAACCTATTTTGCTTGAATTTAGAAAAAAGAAACTTTATTTGTTAAATTTTATTTCAATCAATGTGGAATATTTAAGTCTTAGTTTGGTGAAATGAAATCATTAATTCCCTGGTGCTTCTTTAAGGTTTTTTGTTATTTACTTCTATGAGGATCTTTAAAAAACAAAACTGCATTTTAAATAAATTAATGCGGCATTATGACATCAATAACATTCCTGTTATAACCTATCCAGAAAAACGCATATGCTTCTTTTAGGTATGATTATTTAGGTATGAATGCACTTTCTTTTAGGTATGAATGCACCTCAATAGTCTAACGGAACAGACCTACGAGAATTGAACCATGATTTCTCGCATTCAACAACAACAAATGTTTTGATTCCACGCTAAGCAATAATAAATAAATCTCCATGGATCTGTACCCTATAATGATACCCACTATTCTCAAGGGGAAAACAAATAAATAACGAAAACCTTCCTAATTGATTGGCAAACAATGAAGAGTTGTATAGAAAATTTATTTTCTCAGGAGCTTATTAGTGCAACGATGCGATGGTGCAAGATGAGTAACGTTACGACTGCTGTCTTATAGGAGCAACCAGGAGTTACGTACCTTTCAAAGTATGGAGAAGCACGAAATATTTTAAAAGGGTATTTCTAAATTGTCCCGACCGGGAATCGAACCCGGGACCTCAGAGATGGCGACACCATGAAAATCGGTGTGCAAGCCACTCAACCAAGGAAGTCGTCACAATTGATGATTGCCAAATGCGGCGATTTTGTAATCCATTATACTAAAATTATAAGACTAGTCAAATGAAGACTGTTCTTATAGTTTTTTTTTTATAGTTAGCTCGGTAAATGACTCCGTCCCACCTGATGTTAAGTGGAAATGGAGTCCAGACGCGAAGATAACTGGTGCAGCGTGGAAACAAACGTAGCATCAGTAAAATTCACTCTGCCGGCCCGCAAGGTGCTTCTTCACGCCTCTCTTGAAGGACCCCATATCATAGGAAGGAGGGAAAACGTGTGCTGGTAGACTATTCCATCTTTTGGAGGTGCGACAAAGAAACGAGTCACCAAATTTTTTTATGCGCGATGGGATATTTGAGACAGTGAAGCGGTGACTCCGAAGAGCAGCACGTGTAGCTACTCCTATGAAGAAAGGGAGAAGTACAACAGTATAGTACAATGCGCTTAAACGAATCTACCAAAACCAATACCAACAAACAAAACAGAGAAATATTATGACTATTTGCAACGCTGAGTTTAATTTCGTAATGAAATCTTGTAGACGGGTTGTTGGGGCAGAGGCGCTCAACTTTTAAACTGCACAATTTTGGGGCGCCTTTACGATAACGATCGCGATAAAATATGGAAGTTTGTTGTTAAACTAAACGTTTTATTGTGAACGCGGCGCCGTTATTGTTTTAAGATGTTTGTAAAAAATTTCTAATGTTTCTAATTCATTTCTAATGTTTAGAAAAAATAATAATTCACAATTTTTTATTTTGTCGTTACATACGGGTAAGCAGTTCGCCTTGATCTCACCTGATGTTATTAAGTAATAAGAAGGCTAAAGGTATGAAACGCATTTCATCCGGAAGCTTCAAACTAAGGTAGTTCGGCAGGCAGCAGACCACTAACTCGGCAGCTAGAACACAATAACGCTACTGGCATGTTATGGCAGCTAGCCAGGCGGACAAACAAGTCTTACCTCTTATAATTTATTCAAATTCATTGCAGCTTGTGGGCCAACTATACTCAAAAGACTTACCACGCCCTCCGAGTCCAATACAATAATGCCTTCAGGGTGCTCTTGGGATTGCCTCGCTACTGCAGTGCATCAGGAATGTTCGCAAAAGATGCGCGTCCCTGGTGCGCAGGGTGCGAGGGAGTACCAACAGCATCCTGGACATGATTGCGAGCAGACTAGACTGCTCGTTTGTCAAGCGTTGCTGTGCCATATCAAGTGGCATAGCATTCAAATATAAATAAATGTATCGATACTAACATAGTTCTAAGTACCATTGTTACTAACAAAAATGAGTTGTAATTATTACTTGAAATAAAATATTCTATTCTTTTCTATTCTATTAAAAACGATTGAAATAAAAAATTGACAAATAGTGTAAAACACCAAGTTTCTCACAACCAAACAAGTGTAACGTTAAATTCATAGCTAACCTCTCAAAAGTTAACCAACAATTTTAAAAGGCGATCCGCATTCGTACGCGGTGCGCAATGAAAATTCCGTTATCGGCCAACAGAACGCTTCTCTTAAACTGTAATAGAGAAAGTTTAGATATGCGCATTTTATCTTTAAAGTTGAGATATCCTCTTATTCACCCTCAAGGATCAATTAAAAGTCGGAGGAGACGCTGCGCTCGACAATTATTGTTGTAATAAGAAAGCGACAATTTTGAGGTGGAGAATTTTGTCAAGTCTACCAAGTTTTGAACGTGTGTCCTAAACAAAGTTGGAAGGATAGGGTAATCTGAGTTGTTGTACAAGATTATGATGCCCGCAGTACACATTGGGCCAAGGTATTGGGCCAGCCTATTGGGCCAACGTGTAGAGATCTACTTGGCGGTATGTTGGTAGCGACGTTCGGTTGGCGCCAACATTGGCGAGCCAACCGAATGTTGTCGGTTTTTCATCCACACATCAAAGGATCTTGGCGCGCTCCGTAAACACTGTTCACACGTTGGCGTCGTATTTAGTTAGTTGTGAATCGTCAGCAAAGCGAGTTGTGTTGCGCGTGAATGTCTGAGGCCCTGAATTAACGATGGCGTCGTCGTGGACAAGCAACGAGATTTTGCAATTTATAGAAATGTATAGAAATGAACCAATTATATGGAATCCAAAGCATGTACACCACCATTAGTGTCATCATCATCATCATCATCATCTCAGCCAAAAGACGTACTTTGACGTAATAATTAAACGCACTGTATAAATAGATTGCGGCGGCTGCAAGAGACTCCTCGTCCATCTTTATCAAAGAGCCGACTCAGAATGATTGGTTCACCAATGTGTATACAGCGACATTGGAAATTCATTATTTTGGCCCAATAGGCTGGGCCAATACCTTGTCCCAATGTGTACTGCGGACTTATGATGTTACGACGACGATGTAAACTAAATGTTAATCCTTTTTTTATTTGACTGACTCGATTAATGAGCTTATACAGTCCACTTATGATAAATGGTTAGCGGTTACTGCAGCCTGCAGACGCTTGCAAAACTAACTATGGGTACAACTCGCTAATTGTCGACCATTTTGCATCGTGTTGCCTACTCGCGGGTCTAGCGGCAAAGCTCTTTTTCCCGCACTCCGTTCAGCTTCGAAGAGTTTGACATCTGGGCGCAAGAGCAGGCAGTGCATATACCCATTAAAACGCATTATATTCACTTTATGCTGAGGCGGAACGTTGGCAAAGAAAAAGGTTTGCTCCAAGACAAAACCTTTGATATTCAAACCTTAAACATTCTCCAGTAGTCAGTTGATTGTTCTGTTATCTAATAAATTTGTCATTTATCACGAGAAAACGACCATAAAAACACTAACGTCTCCTCCGAGATCGAATTGATGGCGTTCATAATGACACTTTTAATTATTTTAATCGTTGTTCTCAAACAAAAGTCGTTAATTCATTAAAAAAGAATAATTATGGTTATAACTCTTTGAGGCTTGTTACTTTGCTAGAGAAACAGAACATCCATTTTTAGTTGATACGGTTTTTTTCCTTCCGGTTGAATTATTGGCAGAGAAGAGATAGCCGTATTTTTTTAAAAATCTATCTAATCTTGTGAGGATTTCTTTACATTATAAAAATATTGATTTTGACATCCACGTAGGTGAATACTTCAAGAGCTCCAATTGCGTAGTGCGAGTCTTATTTGGCATTCGATCACGTTAACGAAAACGAGATTTTGTATAAAAAAACTGAACTTAACTTTCTTTGTTCTTTTTTTTTTCACCAAGAGTTTTTCTATTTTTTTTAATGCTACATAAGTTATCGTTTTATCGAATGGTAAATAAAACTTGCACTGTGCACTGTGTTGGTGTGCGCTGGGTGCAAGCAATGACAAATGAACTCCAAAAAAAAAGTTAATTTGTTTCTTTTGTTTTAAAATGGAACCATAGTGTTAAGAAAAGTTATGATGAATGATTCTGGAAACGCTACTACTTAAGTAGTAGCTTAGAATAAAACTGTGAAATATAATATAGCAAAGTTTACATTCCTGGAAGCGAGCCAGACAATGTTGAAACTTTTACACCTTGACATCTCCTTTTATTTGTTGTATGCGGCGGAGAACAAATTCTGAGCAAATGTTGTGGTTAAGATGGAACTGCAAATTAATTTTCCGGTAAATGGAAGAAAATATGTTTTACTAATTAAATTTATTGTTTTACGTAAAAACAGATATGAAAATACACTGTTAGTTCTTAGAATAATCTTATGTAGCCTGTGTAAAAATTTTTTTTTCTTTTCATTTCATAAAGACATAAAAATCCTTATGTTTATATATTTTTTTTTAACGTAAATTTTATTGCGAACAAATTACAAAAACACAAATGTTGAAAAAAACTCCACGAGCAGGATTTGAACCCGCACCCTTCTGACATACCGGGTCAGGTGCTCTCCCAATTGAGCTATCGAGATATTTGAGGTATCCTGCTCGTGCAAATTTTTTCAACATTTGTGTTTTTTTTAATAAAAAACCTAATTAAACAAATTTAAAGTAAATTTTAAAATTTACTTACACCCCCGCTTTGCATATTTCAAATTTGCCTCCTATTTAAGTAGAACTTCTTATTTAAATAAAACATATTTTACGGATCAATGCGCGTTCTTCTTACTACTTAATGTTCGATTAATTTGTTTTGTAAACAAGAGTTTCCGTATTAAACCAAAATAGTAGCAAGAACAGGTGGACAAAAAATCGTTATTAATTATTGTAAAATTAAAGTTTAAAAAGTTTAAGTAGCAAAAACAATAACGCGTAGTCACTTTTCTCTTTTTTACAATTTCTTGCAACTGTCAATACTCAACCGTTAATTAGCTATGCCATAAATTTGGAACGCAAACAATGTAACGTAAGCAATGCGTCGCCAGCCAAGACGGCTATTGCGAGTCTCGTTAAGTTTCTGCAAACGTGTCGTGGCAGTTCCGGCTACGTGCTAATCGGCCACGCCCGCCGTGAACATCTCCCAGGTACTTTGTTCTCCTGGTACTTTTACATGTTTAATCGCTCCCGAGGGTACGGGGGTGACGGGAATCGGAGACAAGTAACTTGGAACGCGATAATTTTGGACTCAACGTTTAATTTCTAGTGTTTTTGTTTGGCCTTTACACGGTAGTTTAATGATTAACGCGTATAAAGGATGCCGATACTTACTATATGCATTTTGCGTTACACACTATAAGACAGTTTATGTATAATGAAAAGAAATTTTAATAATAATATTTTCGTTTCATAACTGTATATAAGGTTAAGGTTAAATTAGTTTGTCAAACCTTACACTATTTTGATTTATGATGACATAACCCTACAGCTAATATTACTTAAGATTGTTCTACAGATATCTATTGTAAAAAGGTAAATAAAATTAAGTTTCTTCATTTAAATAAATCAACTTAAGTACCGCTACATTTAACTGGGTCCAAACAAGGATAATTAGTTGAAATCAACATTGTCTGAACGGACACAAATCTTGCTAGTGCGAATCCTTAACTTGGATTTATCTTTGTTTTTCTTCACCCCACCAAGGAACTTTCCAATCCCTTAGTAGTGTTTGTTTAACAGCTTACTGGTAACACTTATTGTGGTTGCGGATCACTCCCGGAATAAAGTTGCGATCAACAAAGTTAAAAAAAAAAAATGTCTGCACACACGTAGATGCTAATTCGTCGTCTGATGAACTACGCAGCGAATGCAAAAAAGAAAATCAAAATGTATTTATTCGCACATCGTATAAAAAGTCAATATGAGTGGCAATAAAAAGAGGATACCGGGAGAAATAATAAAAGATAACCTCTGGAGTGAATGGAATGAGAAAAGCCCTTGTAAAGAATGTTTGCGTAGTGGATAAGAAGCGATCATGGGGACACCTCCCCCAGAGACGCACGTCGCAGCGAAAAATTAATACTGCTTTTTACAACGCCCGTGTAGTCTGGCTTCTCTCATCCGTAGGAGATTAGCCGTACATATTAATGGCATTATGATAAAGGTTTTTATTCAATACTTTTATGTTGTGTCTCGTAAAATGGGTTACGTAATTAAAACGTATTCTTTTAAATAATTAATTTTACCGGAAAATTTCAAAGTATAATTAGAATAAAAGTACGAGAAGGATAAAAGAACTAGAATGACAGAGAACTGTAAAAATAAGATCTCCGATCATGTTGGAGGAAGTAGCATAAAAAAAAAAGTTTAATTAGAAATAGAAATAGAAAAAATATTATTTTGATAAAATAATCACTTCAGTATTACAAGCTTGGCACTGTAGCAGTCTTCTTGGTAGCCTGATATTAATGTATAGGCTGCGAGAATTATTAAAAAAAAACAGATTGTCCTTGACCTTAACAATATCGAGAATAATATAAATGTAACAAATATTTTGATGTCAAACGCTGTGATTCGAATGGAAAACAAAATTATGTTGTGTACACAAACACCTACCTATCAGTTGATCGGTGATCTTACATTGACACGACCTCTGTAAACAGCACTATCATATTATAGTTAAGGTAATGGTGGCAACAAACCAAACAATAAAGTTAAGTAGCACGAACACATTGTTTAAAGGAGATGTTTAATTTTATACCAAGACCCTGTACATTTACTAAAAAAAAACATTTAAAATAAGTAATACTTCAATACGCTATATCGTTTCTATGTAAAATGTAAAAGAAACTGAAAGACATTTACTTAGAACAATAACTAAAGCTCATTTCTGAGGACATTTACGTTGTTTTGACAGCTACTTGACATTGGCAGAATACCGCTGCCATCACGAAAGTTAATTTATTTTAGTGTTTCAGATAATTTTTACATAAAAGAAGAAAATCATTTCGAATAAGCTTATTTCATACATTAGCTATCCTTCGTTATTGTGTACAAGGTGTTGGCATTTTCTCCATAAAAAATTAAAACGCAAAGGAGTGCGTCTTAATTGTAAAAATTTAAAAAGTACTTTAATTATTTATTTTTATACTTAATCACTACTATTTAAAAGTATATTTGTAACTAAGTAGAAAAGTAATTTTTATTTAAGCAGTTACTCTGTCAATGTGTTGTTTGTTAGCCAATCCCATTAAAAGTGTATTTGTAACTAAGTGGAAAAGTAATTTCCCGAGACGAATGCCAACAAAGTATTGGGATCACGACATGTGTGCCTTATTAGACGGTCTCCTCGCAAGGGTTCATTTCTAATTCAGAGTTGTTCTCCCGGTGTGACATTAAGTCGGAGCCGTAGAACCACGACGAACGGTGTTTTGGTACGGCGTCAGTGTTAGCGTTAGCGTTTGCAGTTTATGCTGTGGAACTAATATTATTTGTACAGGCCATTATACGATATGGACGAAAAGAAAAGTACAACTATTTGAATTGTTTGAGTATTCATACCAACAGATGGCGCATTGCCTAAAATAAAAGCTATAGCAATATTTTGGTGTGTACTATATAAGCAGCCCAATGTTGTTTATATATGCCCAATGTTTTTAATATACACGCTCAACAGTACATAGAACAGTTTTGAACAAAGTAGGTGAACCAGTAGGTGAACAAAGGATATTAAAGTACATGGTTACTACTTCAGTGAGTTCTAGGCTCTTTTTATTATTATCAAACAGACAAGCAGTTGGGACAACTGGTCAATTGGTTTATGCTTTGTGCATATACCACTTCTTCAGGCAATCTGTGCCAAGCCACTGAAGAAAGATACCAAGCTTCAATTACTCTACTGCCAAGTAAGTTTTGATAGCTTAAGATTTGTTGATGAATCATATGAAATAGTTTAAGTTTGTTATATTTGTAACATCAATGGAGTTTGAGTAGTTTTAATAACGCTTGATTGTAAATAAGACTAGGAAAACACAAAATGTATACTTAGTCTGTCTGTGTAGTTAGGATTAGTGCTTTTTCTTCCCCTTTGAATACTTTGAACTTCACACTCTTCGTTTTCTTGTTTATTAACTACTCTTTTAGCTTATTTTATTTATCTGTTGTCCTGTTTACTGTCTTATTCTTTTTGTGTATCATGTATCACATTCCATACATGATATACAAAAAAAATAGGACTAAGACTAAATGTATTTGTAACTAAGTATTTGTAATTATATTCTTTCTTTTTTTATTAATTTAAACATGAATCTTGACCACAAAGTGCGCATTAGGAAGTATAACAAAAAGTACACTGTGCATAAATAATATAAGTGAGTACTCACAGTAATAAATGGAAATAGATCTGTCTTCGGTCAGTTTCCCAATTATCCCTTTAATGCCTACGCTAACGCTATCGCCCCAACCTTTCCCGACGTTGTAACTTCATTTCTGTAAGTCTCGTTTCATGAGTAGATTACAAGTAATTAATTTATAAGAATATGGGCGCGAGGTGCGCCTCCGGAATTAGCACGGTTATGTTCGAGGGGCCAGATTAAGCTGTTATATTGTTATTAAATACGTACCTTCATTTCGTCTCGGCGACTACCGTTAGGCTATGAAACCTAATTGGTGTACCATTTGTTGCGGATGCCTATCGACGGGTTAATTACTGCGCATTTGTATTTTTTAAATGGCAGATGATACATAATATATTCTAAAACTAAAAAAGAAGGTGGTTTGAAAGAAAGATATTACAGAAGTTATACTGTACTCTACATTTTGCATGTAATATTTTTTGTAGATGTAGCTCAAATTTTTAGGTTTTCAGTTTCGTTACATACATAATTTTCTCCTTATTGCATGTTTTTATTCTAGTCCAATGAATTTATTAGTTACGCTTTCTTATTTTTATCTCCGCTTTTCTATTATTGATAGTAAAGTTTTTTAAACGGTCATTGGCATTTATATTCTATATATTAAAAAAATGCACATTTTCATTAATATATCTTTGCGATTTCTACCTTTCATATTAACAGAGACCACAGTTGTATCAATAATTATAAAAATGTAAATATCACCGTCAGAATTGTATTTACCTCAACAAAATCGGTATCAAAATATGCGCACAACATTTACAACAGGAATGACACCGGCCTACTCTAACCTCTTTCAAGAATCGTTAAAATTATCCGAAATCTTACGACTCGCCGTCAGTTGTTACTCAAATTCGCAGTAAAGGGTTGGGTGTAACTCCTCGGTTCCCCCGGGTTCCGTACAACCGCTCCAGCTGTTACTTTTAATGCGTTATTCGGTTTGAAATTAATGATTTTAGAACCGACAATTACCAGTGATTGCGGCTGAGGAAGTTGAATAATAAAAACATTAACCCTTCTTTAGGATTTGGGATTGATAAAAATTGTTTATCACCACGGAATTTTCATGGATCTGTTAATCAAATTACTGACAGTTTTTAATACTTATGTGGAAGCACTTTGCCTATATCTCAGCTGATGTTAACTTATGATAACGCCGAAGGTGCAAGCGAATTTCACCCGGAATCGTCAACTAATGAGCTTTCGAAGCTCTAACTGTTGGAACATGAAAGTGTTAGTGCTTTGATGAAACTGTTGTATAAGTCAATACCTCATAGGTACAAAGCTTTAAGGTACTGAGCTATTAGCTTTGATAAAAAAAATTACGAGTCGATCGCAATAGCTTGATTGACTTTGAGGGGCCTGACCAGTATTTTCAGAGGGTATGAATTCAAATCCCCACTGTGGAAATTTTTCAACACGACCTTTTGCAATCCGGCTGACGGCAGCTCTTTCAGGCTGAGTTACCGAGACAATATTGTTATATTTAGTTACAATATTAATTCTATATTAATTCATTTTTCAAATCACAAAATCATCAATCACCGGATATCATAATAAATAATATAATCTAAGACATATAACAAAAACAACATATATCTGAACTCTTCGTAACACAAAAGCGTTTAGATTTCTATTGGAACGTCATATATTTTTATCTCAGGTGCCACATTTCTCTAAATGTGACTTTTGTTTTTCTTTCGTCTGTCACAAAGTTCCCGT
This sequence comes from Eudonia lacustrata, assembly GCA_947562085.1. Lineage (NCBI taxonomy): Eukaryota > Metazoa > Arthropoda > Insecta > Lepidoptera > Crambidae > Eudonia > Eudonia lacustrata. The sequence goes on from OX387317.1 coordinate 17,683,032, forward strand.
ATCAATATCTTCGTGTTTGCATAACTACTTGCTTTCGGTGGGGTAAACATTCTCATCGATACCTGAGACGCATCGTTACAAACAACAATATACCAGTACTAAGCTCAAACGAAAACAAAAACATAAAACAAAAGAGCAACTTACGAAATTCGGATACTATGAAAAGAATCCAATTTTCTATCGAATCGATATTATTGGATGTCCGAAGACGGACGGCAATATCTACGAAGAAAGGGCCGATATAAAACACACTTGCGCGCATAATATACGTTTTATTAATAAAAAAATCTTCGAGAATCACCCATAAATAGCTTTAACGGGCAGTTGGTGATTCCTTCCCGATACACAGTGGCGTATTTGTTTGACAAATCCCCGGGGTATAACGACACTATCCCCCATATTATCCGGCTTGAAGGATGTGGGATCATTTCAGAGGTGATGATCCCATATCGCTGCTGTCTGCAGGCTTCTCTAAATCATGGCCAGGTATTTCGTATTTGACCGAGGGTGCCGAAACAAATGATATGGATTCCATTTATTTATGCCCGCCATCTGAAATGGTTCGATAAAGCTTTTGCTAAAAGTCGACTGTTTCATTAGGGCTTTCATTGACTAAGAAGTCATTCCGTAAGACAATTGAGTGATCAGTATGCAAAACCAGTGTTGTGTATAAGCCGATTTGGCGTGCCGGCACCGTTAAAAGAAAATTTATTGCATTGAAAAGTCGCAAGTAATTAATAAGACATTTGAAGTTGCGTGAAAATGTAATTTAGATTGTTTTCCTCCGGCGAGGGTGGCTCTTCCTGTCTTACAAAGGCGGCTTATTTATATATGGGCCTTTATATTAGTGTCTTTAGGAAACCAGGGGAGCATAATAAAAAAAGAATCAGCATCGATGTCTTAAAGCGTCTTCCGCCGATAGCCCTCCCCGCCGCAAAATGGCGTCCACACTCGAATAAATTATACCACCCCTCGAATCGAATGCGATTGTTCGATTCTTTCAAACGATTCCCAGTTTAAAGTTGGCGCGCCTTTATTAGTGTAAGCCAGACGATTATCTTAAGCTGCCATTACATATTCAAATTGGAGTCATTTAGCTTTGTAAGAATTGACGCGAAATAAAATGAAGCCTTTGAAAGCGTAGCAATGAGATTTTTGGTACACAGCAGTTGCTTTGACGACCGCTAAGTAGGTCTACTAAGCATTACATTTGCATTTATACCATGTAAATGGGCATTTGAGCTTTTATTTGAATTAAAATAGTGACCTTTGTTTTTACAGTTTAGTTTGTTTTTCTTTGTATTATTATTTGTCAGCCTTTCAACGTCCCACAGCTGGGCTCTGGCCTTCTTCTCACATAGACAATAGCATAAGGATAGAGTGGGCTATAACTCTAAACTGGCCCTAATAGGGTTGGTAATACAATAACAACACAGAATACTCATATTACAAATATAATAATAATAGTCGATTAATGGTATTGGTATTTTGCACAAAAAAAACTGTGTGATCTGTGAAAAGCTTTCAAATAACTGTGGAGTAAAATTTGTATATTATAATAATTGTATATATATTATAAATACTTGAAAATAAAACTTTCTGCCTCTTTATAAACACATTGCGCGTATGGGGGAGTGTGAGATTTGGCATTTGAATGATAGTGTTTATTTATGACTAGCTGTGCCTCACGGTTTCACCCGCGTTAATTAGCTCTCAAAAAAAAATATTTTCCCGTTTTTGCAACATTTTTTATTGCTGCTCCACTCTTATTAGTCATAGCGTGATGTAGTATAGCCTTAGTCTTTCCCAATAAATGGACTATTCAACACAAATATATTTTTTTAATTCGAACCAATAGTTCCTGAGATAAGCGCGTTCAACCAAGCAAACAAACAAACTCTTCAGCTTTATAATATTAGTATAGATGTCCTTGGCACTCATTGTTGTTGATAAGAATATTGTACTATCTGTAAAAGGTAGCTAAATTGTAAGTAACACTAAATACTTTAAAAACCTTTGTGTAAACTTTGTTGGCAATAAATATCTTTGACTTTGACTAGGTATTTTTTTATATTTTGTTTTTTACAATCTCTGGGCGATTACTATTATGAATTAATTTAATATTGTTGTATTGCGGATTAGATACCGTCGGAGCGTACAGACGTCTGCACATCAACCTATCCACATCTGTTAAATTTCTTCAATACATTTTCAACCATAAAACTTAGTCATAAGGTCTATTGAGTAAATTTGACAGTCTGTGGAAGGTCGATGTGCAGGCGTGTGTACATGATAAACAGTGTCCGATTCCATAATCTCCAAGTCGTCGCCTAAGTTCTAATACCGCGGAAGTCCAAAATTTGTCATTTTGACTTTTGCATGTCATTCGATAGAGAATCGAAAGATGCACCTTTAGACCAATCAGAAACAGGGATTTTAACCAATGGAAGCGTTTTATTTTGAAAACAAAGACAAGTATTATGATCGCGACATACTCGTATAAAAAGACACGATATTTTTGCTCTCCTGGAAAGTTGTCATTTTTGACTTTCACAGTGTTAGAACTTAGGCGACGAAGTGTAATTTAATGAAGCTTACACGAGCTGGGACTTTTTCCACGCCGCTGGGTTTTCGTGTCCGAAAAACATAATTTTTGCGCGACTGACCAAAGATTAACATTTAGATACCGCAATGGTCTTTGTCCGTAGCGGATGCTGTTCCTTCTGCACCACATACGATCCTAGGAGGTTTTAATGGATTAATTTTAAATGGAACAACACAGCGAAAATGTTTGACATTAACGTAAAAAAAATACTGCTAAAAAAGTTAGGTACATGTATGAAAACGGAGAATTGATTATTGAAAAATAATAATAGCCCTTTAATAACCAAACATTAACATAAAGAAGTTATATTGTTATTTTTTATTTTGATATTGTATAATTTAAATATAATTGTACTGAAATGTTTCTACGCCACTTTCTGGCAAAATACGCTGAACTACTATAACTATACTAATATAATAACATCCTATTATTGTACCGTATTTAAGAAATAAATAAATTCATCCATTCATTTACTCCATCCATCTCCATCCATCTCTCACCCCTCCCCCCTCCCAATTCCTACTCCCTCCTCAAGATCCAACTCCTTTCCAAGGTTGGCAACGCATCTGCGATAACTTTGGTTTTGGTCCATGGGCGGCGGTGATTACTTTCCATCAGGTGACCCGCCTGCTCGTTTGCCTCCTTTTAACATAAAAAAAAAATACTTTAAAGTTTTGTTTGGTACATAGAAAAAAATCAAATAAAAGCCTTAAAACCGTTTGCAGGTAGTCATGGTTACTCTTTTTTTTAGTACCTACTTTGACGATTTGTAGGAGTGCCACTAATATATCCTTGTCACAATTTAAAATTGCTCACTGCAAATACATAATTACCTTGCAGTAATAAAAAATATATAATTTTAATTAACAAAAAAACTTTTACAAAGGAAATTAATCTTCTATTTTAATAATTAAATAATTATTTACATAAAACGAAACAGCCGCTTTGAAGAAAGTAAATTGATATTGTGAATAATAAAAACTGTACAGTCTGCGAATTATTATGAGTAGCGCAAACAAGAGTCAATAGCTGCGCGGTCAATATTGGATTAGCAGCCAAAAGGAGTCAAAAAGCAACGTATACAAAAACCTTTTACAGCGGTTAGAAAAGCCAAAAATATTTATGAAACGCTCGACTTGAGTGGAGTGCACTTATTATATTGACTTGCCACTGTTGAGTTAAAATTGTAGCATTAATTTGTGTGTCGAAAATTTGTCTCAAATACAAAGCCGACGGAATAACACTTTAACAAGCTATTTGCACCTTATACTGAGCTTTCGTAGTGTTCAACTCCTATTAAATAAGTAAATTGTTTCTTACTGAACTTTATTCATAATTCATTGAACTTCAATCAATTCTGTAGTCTAGTGGTTAGACCAACGGTGACTATTCTAGAAGTCCTGGATTCACATCCCATTGAGAGAGTAAATACATGATATTGTATTCGGTTTATAATCATAGTCCACTTACATATAGCAAGTATGTCCATCTTCAAATTTAACAAAATTCAAAGCACTGATTCGAAAAGCGTCAGCGTTGTATATCTACGTTAACGTTACATTATTTGTAACACGACCATGTACGCAAACCCTTTCAACGTCAAGTCTGATATATTGGACAACTCATTTTCGTGCCCCATCTATCTGACAGATATCTCTGTGGTTTATAAAGGGTATAGACATACCTTTATACAAACAAAGTAGTTTGAGTTAATCCCCGTTATGGAGCTTTGATTAAAATGGAACGCGAAAGTTTAAAAGTGTATCTAGTCGTCAGTCAGTCATACACGTCGTATGTAGTGTGATATATCTGTTATTGGCGGGATCGGCCACGAAAATGAGTTGACCGATATGTGTGAAAGGGCTAAAATAGTCATAGTCCACTCGTAACAACAATGTCCTTCTCCATAGCATCAAACCTAACACTGAGCAATAGTGCAGAAGGGTTGGGGCACATTGTTTGCCCAAAGTATGGAATAATATAATCAGAAGTGAAGAAATAGGAATCCGTCGAAAAATCAACAGAGTCCGAGGGAAAATTTGCTTAGGCCAACGGAATAAGTGGCGGAGATACACCCAGCAGCCCTTCCATTGTCTGGTACCGGCTGGAGGAATTAATAGATCCCTGTTTTTGTACGTCTAACCATGTTAACTGTATACGATATATGTAAAGGCATATAGATGATTCGTCTGTGTAAAATGTGTGGCGGTTTAAAAGTTCTTTTGATTTGGATTGTCTTGAACAATATGCCATTAAAATATTTTATTCTTGAGTTTTTTTTAATTCTCAGTAAAAGTAAAAAAAAGTAAAGTAAAGTAAACAGCCTATAACTGTCCCACTGCTGGGCAAAGGCCTCCATCATTGAAATCAAGTCATCGCTACAATTGATGGGTAATTCTCAGTACTAAAATTAAATTTAGGACATCTTTTAATATGCAAACACATAATGTATTTATACGTTATCGTGAAAATACATAGTCTTTTGTGGTGTGTGGTGTGTGGTACTTATGTGCCTATCTGTAAGTTTCAGATAGCCTATGTAAAAGTATCAGATAGCCTATTTGCAAAATCTCAGATAGCCTATCTTTAAGTCTTAGAAAACCTTTCTGAAAAGTATCAGATAGTCTTTCTGAAAAGTCTCATATAGCCTAATAAGTCTTAGATAGAATATATTAGAATTTTCATCTGAAAAGTCTAATACATTATTGGTTTACTATTTCAATTTCAAATCGAAGATCACAATTACTCACTGCTCAATATGACTCCTTGTCCTAATAAAACCTCCAATTTAACTTCCTCATTTCTTTTAGCAGCTGTCGCCGAACTTATTAAGAACGCACCTGTCAATCTACAGGCATTTCTTTTATTTCCAAATCCCTCGTTCCGAATTCGAGTGTTTGGATTCGGGGCAGTTTGTTCCTATTTTGGAATATTTTTTTAGGACCGCCTCCGAAGAACAAAAATGTGTTTTATCAAATTTAGAAAAGTTGATTAGTTGAGCACCGGTTGTTGTTTCGTACTAAGTTTGCTTTGGCTTTGTAAAAAAGGAAATTGATTATTAATTTGGAGTAATATTTTGTATTTTTTTATATCTTTCCGTTTGAACTTGCCCCTTTTTGAGATGTTGTTTTTTGATTTCATTATTATAAAGACAGTACAGTAAATCATTAATAAAACTTAGCTCTCATTGCACCTTCAATCAGCAATATGATTGCTTATTAATGAATGTTTCTTTAATTTTATCATTATTTTCTACGTAACACGGATAGATCTCACGTACCCACAAAATCACATTTATTCGAACAAACAAAAGCTACATCGTCCGTCGATTCTCGACCAATCCTAAACAAACTCCATTTTGAATTGGGGATTCTCTCGGCAGAAGTGCGTCCACACTTCGATTTTCGATTTTGCCCACTACATTAATTCGGGTGTTCATTAAAAATGCCATCAGGCCACTGTAAATAATGGAAAACGGCACCGCTTATTTTTTAATAAGATGATTTGAGGATATCTATAAAACTGGGTGTACTTATGTTTTAAAAACCATCGGATACAATATTAATTTGCATTAATTATTAGATACTAACGTAAATTATGTATTTTTGATAAAACGTGTATGCATTATGAAGTGTTAAAATAGTAAAAAAATATATAGAATCGTGGATTATAAACTACTATATTATTATCTTTACCTGCACAAAATCTAAAATATATATATTTTTTTACGTTAAAAGGAGGCAAATGAGCAGGCGGGTCACCTGATGGAAAGTAATCACCGCCGCCCATGGACACCAAAACCAAAGCAATCGCAGATGCGTTGCCGGCCTTTAGGAAGAAGTTGGATCTTGAGGAGGGAGTAGGAATTGGGAGGGGGGAGGGGTGAGAGATTGGCCTCCGGTACTTTCACTCACCGGACGAAATACAACAGCAACGAGTGACATTGTTTCACACCGATATTCGGTGAGAGGGTGGTATTACGCCGAGCGAGCCGGCCTATTTCGTGCTGCAACGCAGCGTGGCTCTACCACTCAGACAGTGTCACTCATTTAGCACCACTTTATAACTTTAGCCCCCAAAAATTTTCTTTTTGATATATCTTAACTACTACCTTGAAAGAACCGAACTTTAATAAAAAATATTTTAATTTTAATAGTTGGGTAAGGAATGAGATAGGTATATCCCAGGATAAAAAGTACACTATCTATAGATCGCACTATTCGGCTCCTTTTTATACAAGTGGCCCACTCGCGACTTCGTCCATATCAGTGAACATATCCCGTCGAAAACTTTTTATTATACAAACATTGTCCTGAATATTACGAACACAACAAAAAATAAATCAGCCAAATTTGTCGAGCCGTTCTCAAGTGATGCTTTGGCATACATGTTTTGCAATTGATATTTATTAATATTAATTATTAGGTGCGTACCATTTCACATTTTTATATCAGTTAGCAATGAATGATCTTTACATCTTTTTTTTCTGTGGAAAACTTTTTCTTACCTCTCTGAGACCGAACCGAGATACTGCCTCAACATTTCCACCACAACCAAGTCGGCCGTTAACGAAGTGGCGAGCAATTAAAGTCGCCGCTGACGTCACCGAGGGTCTAGAGCACTCCTTGAGGGCCTTCGAGGAACCTTTGAGACGAATTGAAAAATTGATTCGTGATCGACGCACGCTACACGGAATAATTAAAATTAAGAAGGGAGATTATGAAGTTTCAAGTGTTGATTAAGACGTCAGCGTTAATAAGACTGCATCATCTAAGGTGAATATTATAAATTATCATAAAATTGTGTGTTTTAACGTAAAAAAACAGAACGTCAGGCTTGTCGTTACGTTAATGATTACCTACTTACTGTTTGGAATGATAAATTAATAGACGTTATAATGATAGGAGGAGCTCGATGGCGCAGCGGTTAACGTGCCCGGTCTGCGAGTGCTGAGGTTAAGCTACTTTCGCAAACGCCGGTCATCGGATGGGTGACCAAAAATTTATCATCTCGAGCTCCTTCGTGTTTCGGAAGGCACGTAAAGCCGTTGGTCCCGGCTGCATTAGCAGTCGTAAACACCTACCAATCCGCACCGGACCCGCGTGGTGGTTAATGGCCCGTTCTCCCTATCCATCCATAGGGAAGGCTTGTGCCCCAGCAGTGGGGACATGAAAAGAGCTGATGATGATGATGATGATGATGATGATGATGATGATGGTGATGATGACGATGATGATGAAGATGATGATGATGATAATGATGATGATGGTGATGATGATTATGATAAGGTTCATACATGTGTAGTACCTTTATCTGTGTTTCATTATTAATTAATCCTTTATTGTACATATAAAACACACAGACGTTAGACATATACAAAGGTGAGCTTATCTCTAGAATAGATCTCTACCAGCCAACCCCAGCTGTGGTGTGAAACAGAAGTCTGCATTAACTCTAAACGGAAAATACTTGCTGCATTCATAAGTATTACAACACGCGCCGATTTCTTATTGCTCTGCTTTAGTGTAGTAAATGTAGTAAGTACTAAAAACCTCTAGGTATCTTCTGAACTGACGAAATCAAATAATTATGTAAAGTGTAGTGTCTACCCTCTTTTACCAATTGCGTCAAAATACAAATAATGCCGAGTTTCATTAACGTGTCGAAATCTTGTTATTGTCGCCCGCACAAGAACATTAAGGGTCCGAGATAAAACAGACTGCCATTAGCGAGTACTCGAAAAAAAAACGTCGATGCTATCGCATTGAGGTGGCAATCTAATTTTTTCTTAAGTCCCAGTCAATCACGGGAGAAATGAGGCTGGTAGCGATCCTCAAAGAGCCTAATGTTGATTGGCTTATACACCAACAGCGCAATACATTGTAAACTTTATCCAAATGGATATAAAGTTTTAATTCATTCTCAGTGCTATAAGTTCCCGCTTGAGGTTTGACACTGTCACTATAGATATGGGCTGACGAAGATTTATGTGTCTCGATCGCGTGAATGTAAAAGGGAACTATTTGAAGATTACGAACAAATCGTGTTATTTATTGGCAGGTTTCTAACGCCCTTTCTAGTCAGAAACAAATGTGAAACGACTCATACAAAAGGATATACCTTGCTTTAAGAAAGCGAAACGAATCTTTTTTATACTGTAAACATATTATATATTATATATATATATATATATATATATATATATATATATATATATATATATATTGTTTTTAAAGATGAACTTATACTAACATTAAATGGAATTTAAAGAATACTAATTCAAAATCATCTAATGAATAAGTGATTTTACACACTTACACCACAGTCTATTTAACCACATTACTGCCGATAACAGACTAAACTACCAAGCAGATAGATAGAACTAAATATCATTATCATAATCGTCCCGTATCAGTCCACTGCTGGACATAGGCTTCTCCTAATACTAAGCCAATATCCAGAAGTATAATATTAGGTTTTTTTCTCAGTTATTTATAGGTGTATTAGTTCTAAAAGTCAATACCGGTTGTTAATATTATTATACACCTTTAATTAGGACTATGTTACTTAGGCTTCAGTTATAACAATGATTATTAATTTTGTGTCTTTATCGCCCAATTTTTTTTTTAAATTGACTAACTGTTTTGTACGTGGAATTGTCCTTTTGTTTCATTGTAGCTTTGAAGGGTCTTGCTTTATTTCTTTTCAATGTCTGCTATATTTGGCTAGTGAAACAGACACACTACTCTACAATTTTTAAAGTGTTAACATAAATAGATGCTAAGAAAATAAAAAAAAACGTTAGTATGAAAAATATAATTTTATAAAAAATCTTCATACAAAACGTAAATATCATAGGTAAGGACCTAATATTAGTTAATATCGCAATCAAAGGCATTCGCCTCTGTGATTGCTTAACTCATCCATTTATTTTCCCAAGCCGGGCGTGATCAGCCCCACCTCTTTACCATAAAGGATAATAAAATTCCAAACAGTTAAAGCTTGCATTTTTCCGTTTCAGTACAGAGTGTTTTGTCAGGCGTTCCAAACCTGGGGTGGGTCGCGAAGGTGTCTCAATCAGCATAAAACAAAAGAAATCAATAGTCCCCCTCGCGGATGACAAAGAGCAAAGATTTCTTTTCACAATTAAACACCCCTGGGTGACGGGGGAATGATAACTGGTCCGATTTCGGCTTAGCCCCGAATTGAAAGTAAGCTCCATATTGATAACGCACAGAAAATGAGAATGAGACTTGCTATTGTCAACGAAATCGAAAAGAAAGTATGTGGCTTACAATGTTTAACAGTTTAAATAATCATATTCTGTTTTGTGTTACTATTTGTTTATACTACAAACAAACATTTGATTCTATGTTATTTTGGCCAGACTAAATAATAAATTAAAATGTTTTTGTTTTGTTTATATAATTTTTAACGCAAATTTTGTTGCGAACAAATTCCAAAAACCAAAATGTTGAAAAAATTTTCACGAGCGGGATTTGAACCGCGATAGCCCAATTGGGAGAGCACCTGACCCGGTATGTCAGAAGGGTGCAGGTTCAAATACTGCTCCTGGAAATTTTTTAAACATTCGTGTTTATTTTAAAATAATAAATTTTTAAAACAAAGTCCTTAAGTAAAGTAAAGTCCTAATGTAAACTCTTTTGTTTCAATGCGTATGTACTTAGTGTTCGCGTTAACTTGAAAATTATGAACAGGTGAAAAATTTGGATAAATATTTATAATTCTCGTTTCTGGCACCATTATTATAGCAATTAAGAAGTTTTTTAACATGTTAGTAAAATTGTCGTTCCTATGACATATAAATATAAGTATTATTTAATCGCTTATTTTGTACTAATATGTATATAGTGTTTCCAATTAACCCATTTATATCTTTGCTTAAAGTAGTAATTGTAGAAGAAATATCCGGTTAAAACCTATGTGTATCGACACTTTCCAAGTATGAAAGAATGCAAATGAAATTTCATAGGCGCGGGGGGAGAATGTTGTCCTTTTTCAGTCTGTCCTCGTCCTAATCCGACAATCACCAGCGTTTGCTGCGGGATCAACATCATAAGTAACAATTGGACAGTTCGTGATGTTGAATACCGAACGATGTTTTAGGAAATATCGGTACTCATCGAACTTTCAAATCTCTTATCCCATTGTAAATAAGCTTTAGTTTTGATGTGAACATTTTATGATAGATACACTTTTATAGTAGTTTATGCAACTGTCATATAATGAAGGGTATTAAAACACGAGTGTGAGTTTATGAAACGAGCGCAGCGAGTTTCATAATAGTAACGAGTGTTTTAATACCCGTGTTATATGCAGTTGCATACACTACTTTATCTTCACTAATGCAATTAGTCAAACAACAAGAGTAAAAGCTGACAATAGTTTATTTATAATAATTGTTCAAATTTTGGATGGTACAATTTTGAAAGTTAATGTTAATTATTGATCCAGCAGCTGTAGCGGTCGCGGGGCAAGCAGTAGAGCTCGTAGACGGAGTTGGAATATTTATAATTACTTCATTCGTCTTGTTTTCTATACTGTTCAAGATCGTATTTGAGACTTGAATTTTATTTATTAAAGACTCATCAATGTAGCTTTCAGCCACAGTAGAAGACTTCCACCCCCCGTGTCGTTTCAGTGCGGTCAAATCACCACCGCTATCTATGAGAAGGGTCGCCGAGGTGCGCCGGAAGCATTGCCCCGTGTACATTGCTGGGTTAGGCAGATTCAAAAAACTTGCGATAGTTTTTCCCAGAGCACCAAATATATTAATACCAGTTCTTTGATGGACGCACTTCCCCGATGTATAGCTCAAGAAAAAGGCAGGGTTTCGACAGGGGGTGGGTCGAAGTTCCATGTATTTTTTACATACGGCATAGCAGTTGCCCGTCACAACGAAAGAACGATCTATTTTCGTTTTTGTTTTCGAAACTTTCACCATGATTGTACTGTCGTCTATGTTAGAGACTTCATCGAACTGGATGTTGTATAGCTCTTGCCTTCGGCATGCCCCCATTATGCCGAAGATTAATGCAACCTGTAACAATAAACGATATAATAAGCTTGAGGTACATAGCCAAGGCAAAATCTATGATTTATGAAGTAGTAAAGTGTAGGTACCTACTACCTAATTTATACACAAAGCGCTTAAACGGAGTGTCTAGATAACTTGCGTGTGTAGTACGTAAGTACTAGGTAGATTAAATAACAGAACTAAAATACACTTACCTTTTCAAAAAGATATAAAATATCTGGTGAATCTTTCAGGAACATCTTTATTTGACCTGATGTAAACGTCAAGGACTTTTTTTCCTTGTGTCCTTCTAAACTGCGTTTCAGGAACGCTATGACTTTTGAATACTTCGTGATATCAATATTGTTGTAGATACTCAGTGTGGACTTGAGCATAGAATATTTAGCCCACAAGAAGATGGCTTGAATTTGTCGGAGAGGTCTTTGAGATACACAAGAATGACATTTTCAGAAAATGATGTAGTTTTCTTTTCGATCTTCCATGCCAAAAAGTTATTATATTCTTTTTCATATAATTTTCTAGATTTTTCTGGCAAAAGATTGTGAGTTACTTTTGTTGCCAATTCTAGAATATCCGGAGGCGTACAAATATCATCGTCGCTGTCCATTTTTAACTTTTAATTTGTATTTTAAAAACAAAACACATTGCGAAACATTAAATTTACGCGAAGGTACGTGTATTGTCACAGTGAACTTGCCGCCATTAAAATCTAACCAATGACAGCGCAGCTGCGCGCGCAGGGCCAATCAGGAGCGAGCGCGCGCTGTTCTTTTTTTATTTAATTGGCACAAGATCTTACCAAAGAGTTTTGTGTATGTAAGTTTAGTAGTTTCGACGAAGTTTTCACGTATAACCCAACTGTTTTCAAAAGCCAGCCTAATATCAAAATATTATACAACTTGTATGAGGATTTTGACATAAGGCTCGCCAGGTTAATTGGTCGTGTTTTATTGATGTTATAATGAGATTTTACGATATCGATGTGGATATTATACCATCATTTGAAATTGCTTAAATTGAGTGTTTTGTTGTCTGCGCTATAACAGTAGTAATTATAAGTCAAGTATTGGAAACATAAGTAGAATGTTACAACATTAGTGTAGATAAAACTTTTTACGTTCCATTTAAACAAAGTTCTATAGCGGGTATTAACGAAATTAGTTTTTATTTATCCCTGATACCCAGCATAGGTATAATATGCATAACTTTATACCCGATGTCTCGACCGAGTTATACCGGCCGTGGTCACGGGCTGACTCAGCTTGAGACTGACCACATGTTATAATAGACTTATGACTGTGTTATGGTACTCTCTCGTAGGTAGGATTAGTTTGATGTAGACTAAACTAAAAAAAAAACTGCTTAAAATATTGGCAATTAAGTGCACATAAATTTGGACATGCCTTTAAGGCATGTTAAGAGGCAAGCATGCATAGCGGTTACTGGCAGACCTCTTATCCGCCTCCATGGTCTAGTCGTTAGAGCCACCGGTTGCAGAACCAGAGGTTCCGGGCTCGATTCTCAGCAGGGGTGCATGTTTGTGAACTCGGTTTGATTGGTGGCAGGGCTTGTTTGTCCGCCTGGCTAACTACTGCCATCTTATCTTAATATGTCGCCATTCATGTTTGTAGCATTATTGTGTTCCGGCAGCTGAGATATGATAGCCAGTGCCTCAGTACATAAGGAGTCCGGGTAAAGTGCGCTTCCCACATTGGCCTTATCATGAATTAACACCAGGTAAGATGAAGGTACGCTTTCCGTAAGATAACAGAAAAAATGTAAATAACTTCAATAATGACGGATAAAATAATGCATACCCACCACGGTGTAACAAGCATCAAACCAGGTTCCACACAGTGGTACCTTAACCCTTAAATGCATGATTTTATGTTAATCATAAAAAACTTTTTCATGGATACTATGTGATTCCAACACTCCGAAAAAAAAAAAAAATTTTTTTTGGCACTGCACTTTTTTTTAATAAAAAAAGACGAAAAATCTTGAAAAAATGCTCTCCTTAATAATTTATTTTCATTTTGTTTATTTCATTTTTTTTCACTTAATTGTTTTAATAATTACGAATCTATTTCAATTTACATCAATCATTAAAATAGTATTTTTATTTATTTTTTCAAAAAAAGGTTGCATTCTCGTATCCAAAGAGGTTTCCGTCAAAACATCCTTGTCTATGATGTTAAATTTAAGAAAAATTAAATATTATAACATTTGAAAAAAAAACATGTTTTAATTACAGAGTATATTCTAAATACTTATTTTAATATAAATATAATACTATATAAAATATAATGACATTTAAAAAAAGGCTTAAAGTTACCGTTTCGTTTTTGATACGCTATGCATTTAAGGGTTTAAAAACTCAGACTCAGTCAAATACAACAAAGGAAAGAAAGCATAAAATTACCAGAACACTCTATAAAATTTTGCCCTCCACACAAAATTATCTTGTTAAAACAAATCCGCACATTAATAATCTCTTTGTTCTGGTATCCCGTTAGATTTGCATTGGTCGTCTAGGAGGCAGCTTTCATCTGGCAAACACTGTTTCAATATTTAATAATCCGCCTGTAACGAGCTACGGTCTGTTCAGTTAGAAAAGTTTAAATGGGCAGACAACGGCGCGTGGTTCTACATACGTACAGAAAGCCTTAACGCAAAAATAAAACAAAATTGCGAAAGTTGTGATCAAATACAGTGGGAGTGGTTGCAAAAAAATACTGAGCTATCGTCTGACTCCATTGTTCTCTGCATTAAAGGGCTATGAATTAAAATGATGACGTTAGTACCACAGTTGCAATTCAGAAATAATGATGCTGTTTTTATAATAAATACTTTTACATTTTATTAACTACTACTGTTACGGACAGAAGTCTCGATTGTATATTTTTATAAGATTAGTTAGCAAGTTAAACGGCATAAGATGTAATACGGTTAATATAATTATGTTTCATGTTAATAATAAATGATTATTCTTTTGTGTTTTTATTGGTAAAAAGGTAAAGGTTTATTGTTAAAACAGGGGGGAGGGGGCTGATGCCTCACTAAGTAATTAAATAGGTCAATTAAATTTGAATGTAGAAATTATAAATATGTAAGGATTACGAGAGATACCGTAGGGTACATGTTAATAAATAAAGAAAAGGGAGGTCCGAGCGAAAGGGACAGCTGCATAAAATACGACGGTTCATGTGGGTAGTTGGTTAGGGTAAAATGTAAAAATACCTACATGGGCCGGCAGCTGTACCACGACGTCGCTAGTTCCCGACCTAATATGCGTATAAGTCACGGCCGGTCTGAATTTTGTAAGCCCTTCGGACCCCCACCTTGAAAAATAAAGAAGCAATAATCAAGAACCGAGTTTTATACAGTCCACATCGAAGCACAACGGCTGACCTGGTAGTAACTACAGCCAGTCACGAACAACTACAAAAAGTATTGATTTGATTAACACTGCTTGACTATGAATATATATTTTTTATATTTATTACCACATAAAGAAAAGAAACATTTTATGACTAAATAATAAATAACATTAGAAAACCACGAAGTAATTTAATTTAATTTAATTTAATTTTAATTGTGTAATTTACATTTTGTCAATATGTATTGAATTATAAAAGAGAAAGCAAACAATCAGACAAAAACAGATTTATTGGAAGCTCAATGTTTCTATGCATAATATAACTTGTATTTTTGTAGTACTACCTAATGGTGTATCATGAAAACAATCTATATTATGAAAGTACGTTCTAAGTAAATGACATATCTTTTGTTGCTTCTATACCCTTTAAAAAGATCCAAAAAGACCCATAAAGACTTTTTAAGCCCTCATAGAATATCATACTATTTGATAGTTTTACAATTCATAATTTTATAGAGCAAATCGTATATACCATGCAATCGTTATATTTTAGTAGATTGGACTACATTTTGATTTGGTATAACAACCATATTATCAGCTTTTAATCAATGATTACAAAAAATAAACACTCTCATTGTTTTGAAAAAAAAGTCCTGAGTCCAATCTAAAAGTTTAAGCATGCTTAAGCCCCCATAGAGGGGTCAAGCAAATTTGACGAGAGATTATTGTAACTGCTCGCTGTTTGTCTTTCGACTAATGGGCCTATGTTTCTGCATATAAGTCCTTAATTAAAATATGAAGGATAAATCAGATTTCTATGTTAGGGAATTATCTTATTTGTTAAGTGAAGTGAAGTTGAGTTATTTGGAAAGTGAAGCTTAGTTTGGGTTGGGTTAGGATGAAAATTTGTGCGTTAAATAACATTCTATTTTAAAATAATCAGTCTTCTATGGCTATATTTCATAAAGAAGACCGAAATAGAAAACTTTTTCACCCATTTTCTAGATCTTTTTCCATACCGCCCCAGTGTTAATACTAACTTCGTCGAATTTGCAAATAACCAACCAACCTGTCGCCGTCTCGTTTAAAAACAAAAAGTGCTGAACTGGATTAACCAAAAGTATCGACGGTGATTAGGAGCGCAGCGGCAGACAGAGGTCAGCAATAAAGTGACCGTCGTCAAGCCGCGCGACCGCACCGCGACGCCGCCCCCTCACTGATTCAGTTTTATTGACTCCTGCGGTCTATGCGCTCCTGGTGACATTTCGTGTGATCGAAAGTGAAAACGAGACGTGATTACGGTTTTGTCCGTTTTGTATGCTTTTTATTGTTATTTCTTGGAGTGTCACGTCCATGGAGCTTGTTTTGTATTTGTACTGATTTTTAAGGTTTTATAAAAGGCAGTATTGAAATATTTGGTGTTTTCCGAATGTCTAAACGTCGTATCTGTCTGTAATAGGTATAACCTAATGCAGCGAATGAATGAAAAAAGCGAAGGTAAGGTCTTCGATTTAGGAGTTTAAAACTTTACGACGAAACATTACACCACCCACCCACCCACCCCTTCTCAGTCCGTGCGAGTACTTTCGAACAAACGTCCCTAATCGCAAGTTACTAATATCACCCATATTTCAGAGTCGCATACATCTGGACATCGGCCAGTGAGACAGGAGGGGTATACTTCAGAAATAATTAACAGGGCTCCGCCTTTGAAGCCGGATTGGAATAAATTTAATGATCATCATTAATTTTGAAACTTTGTTTTGCAAGCATGACTATTCGAGTATAAACGTTAGTAATATAGTTATTAGTTGTAATCCACATAATTATTAGGGAAAATTTTACCAATTCTACCTATTTTGTTATGTTTTGAAAAAAATATAACAAAATTTTGTGTTTCTGCTGAAGTATTTTGGTTTCTTGATATTTGCCTATTCTAAACTTTTGATACAATGTTTCGTGCTTACTTCCTGTAAGTGTCATACGATTGGAATTAATAAAAAAAGAAACCAGACACGGCAAGGGTGTGCAATTGTCACATTCCCTCAACACTCCCTTTGTGACAGGCCATAAAACGCAAATTCGGCAATAAAAGAACACCCCGACAAAACATCCTTCCTGGACAACGATTCAATACAATGCCCGCCATTCACTGCGGATTATTGTATTTTTCCAGCACTCCAAATATTTAAGAAAGGAATTAATGAATCTTGCGCTCTCCGCCGAAGAATAACCGACTCTAAATTCAAAATGCTGGAGTCTTCTAACAAAAAGTCGAAAGTGTGGTAAGATTTAACAATGAAGCCTCTAATTAGCTGTCAAGGCTCCAGACTTCAGTCCAACTGCGTTCTGCTCTAGACGCGGAAATTATTCAAAAGATTTCTCCACTGGTATCTGTACGTGTGTTTATTCTTTTTGTTAGATTTGTAGAAGAATGGTCGAATTCATGTCGTTATTTCTTTGTTTTCCAATTTTGCTGACTGTCATTTATAATGGAGCGCCGAAATGTTGTCAGTTAGTTCGTCTGAAAGTTTTGTGACGGGTAAAAAACATCTTCTGAGAGCTCTGTGCTTGCGAAGTTCTTAATGTATTTACATATCCGTTACTGATGCTTAGTAATCGTCCTCCACACGCATATTTATCCAATTTACCATGAAGTTTGTCATAAATGAGTATGAATCACCGTCAACACATTCAAAAACAATTACGAGGGCGCGAATTTGGGTGGCTGCCTAATTGGTATGAGATTTGCAAGTGTTTCTAATTGCGTTGAAAATTTACGGATCCAAGGCCATCGCTCACGCCATCAGGTTAATTAAACCATTTGTCTGCTGCTAAACTCCGATGTTGATGTACAAAATTTCCGGGCGATATTTTTAAGTGGTGCAAGCTTTATCCCTATTAGGAATCAGGAAAGTGTTATTGGGATAATACAGTTTTGGGGTTTCGTATTGGAGAGTGGAAACGTTGGAAAACGATTCTTTATCTCTCTATTTAGATACGTCGTGTATCTGTAAGGCAGAAACAACTTTATACCTGCGTTGTGGTATAAGTGTTATTCCAATCACAAATCACAAAAAAATAGACATTCTGTTTACATCAAACACAAATATCTAATATTCTTCAAAAAAGTCACATGTTTCTCAAAATACCTCCAAAATGATGAGCAAAACGTACAAAGCTGGTGTCGTGTGCGTGAACACCGTTCACTTCACAGTGTTTTTTGATTTTTTTGTTATTGTTTTTCAAAAAGGTTCATTTTCATTAGCACCATCGGCTCACATATTTGTCATAACCGTTCGGACCCCGGCATTGTCGCGAATCCTTCTTTTTCGCACATTTTTAATTTGGGTTGTTTCGTTTTTGTTCCTTACACGACGGGGACATAATTGCCCCGTTCCGGTGTCGGAATTCGTTATCGTTAAAATGCCTGTTCGAAATATTGTGGAATAGCTATAATTCTTTTATGAGTGTAGAAAGGATGCTTACGTAAAGCATGATAAATAAAAACTTTTTTCAGACTTCAATTGTTTCGATAGGTACATCAAATTTTTCTCTAACAACTTTATAGTATGAATATAAGCAAATTTTCCTCGATGAGGTAAACATCGTGGTCCTAATCAAATTTACTATAAACTCGTTCAACCGTAAAATTGTATCGGTTGCAAACTCATGCTCATTAATAATAAACCCTTATTTTTATAATATCAAAATAGGTCTAGACTAAGCCTTCACAGTAATTGCTTCCAGCCATGCATAAATATCTGTTAAGAGGTATTGAGATTAATATTTTTCAATGGAAGCATCTATATTATGTTAAGGGCGGTCTGAATAAATGGGTGTGTGTACAAACAAGGGTTGGAACATTTAGTTATCGGGAAAATGTAGATTTTTGATTTTGTTTACTTTAATTCCTTCTTAGAAATACCCTCGGGGCTCTAAATTACGTTGTTTCTATGAAGACATTGTTTTTAATGTCTGTACCATATTATACTCATATTCGCGTTATGGTAATATAGAAAGCTTTTAAGTTTTGTGTGAAGGAATTCGCTTATTGAATTATAGACTTTAAAATGTATGGTGGTAATTAATCGTTTTTTTTAAGTTTTCGGAATTTATGATTATTTACATTATATTGAAATGAAACAACTTTTACGGATCTACTCGCGTTTATTTTACACATTACTTATTTAATGTTTATCCTGACGTTTCGAACCCTTTGCAGGGTCCGTGGTCACAGGGTGACTGAGGTGTTGGTCGTTTCATAATTAGTTGGTAGCTTGTATACCCTCATTTAAATTAATCAGGTGCGTTCCGTTTAACGCAGAAAGAGCTTACAGTATCTTTTGGTCTGGCAGTATGGTGTCGGGGCTGGGATTTAATATTTTGTATGATGGGATCCCAGGCTACATATAATTTTACGTAAATATTGTTGCGACAAATGACGTGTTGATGGCGTAGTTGTCGACATTGAATAGGGCTCCTCTGGCTTACAGAGTAAGAGTAGATGATAGTGTGTGTTGTTGATTAATTTCGGCGAGTTGGATTGAGCCACGATAGCATAGTTGGGTGTGCACCTGACCCGGCATGTCGGTGCGGGTTTGAATCCCACTCGTGAAATTTTTTCAACACTTTGTCTTTTTTCGGAATTTATTATATGTTTATGTTGGCAACATTTGTGTGGTTATCTTTTTAAATATAAAATATAGTTGTTTTAAGTACAGAAAATTGTTAAGATGCCGATTGTATTTAATTTATCGTCGAATATTGAAGACTTAAATTTTTCAATTCGATACAGACTCAAGTTTGATAAAATAAAAAACTGTGTTACCCCAAAATTTAACGGTTGCCCTTTTTAAATTTCAAAACGCGTTCTTTTCTGCACTTCCCTATTACATCCTTTTCCGTCCCTTAAACGTAAGTGTATTGCGCGAAAATGATATAGCTTCGGAGGTCCAAAGTCAGACAATAGGTAGGAATTCATACAGGGCGCGCGCCGTGAATGCCAACTACCTAATTATACGATCGCCAAGATGGCGTCGGTTGTTTAGTTGAAATTTCAAGTTTGACTTCAGGTGTTCAGGCATGGATGGTTTTTAAGATGTTTAGCTGCAGAATGAGGCTTTTTAAAGCTGATATAGATGTAAGTTTATCAGACTATTATGTGCGTAAGGATTTTTAGGTTAGTTGCTTTAGTTAAATGTACTCTATGTTATTTTTCCTACAATGTGTGTGTTTTCTATATGAAGATTTTTTCACTAAATTTCGTTTATGTAATGGAGAGAAAAAGTAAGATTTTAAAGATAAGCAAAAGTAAACTTGGAATTTAGTGATTTAGTTATTTTCGTTGTATTCAATACAGTTTAGTTTCATGTGAGATATGTATTATCGAGTGATAAAAAGGTCCAGCGTTTCCACGATGTGGTAATATCGACAAACAAAAATTCAAATAAAACCGGCTTACTCTCATTCCTATATTAGTTAGGTACTTTAGCATTGTTATTTTTATTAAATTCATACAATATGGTAACATTTAGAACCGAGTAAAATAGAAGCCTCAAACAAAATTACCGAAAGCGAATTAAACTTTCACGAAATCTCGAACGGCCTATCAATAAATCGGATACCAACATCTTTATCGGTAAAGTAAGAGAAAATACATTCATTATACCGTTAGATAGGCTTAGGTAGAGGTGAGTTATGGTTATTTGAACTGTACGAAACAAAATAAATTTAGTGAACGTGCTTTATAACGTTCTGCTCTTTGCATTTTTGAGTGCTTATTTCGGGTGGGATAAAAGTTGCCGTTATTTATGGCGCCGCTCCAAGATTTAATGTGAAGTCAAATAGCGATAATGTGATCTCCGCCGAATATTTTTGTTGGGTGGCGTAGTGTGTGTTGACCTTAATGCGTTGTTCCGAATGAGTTTTGACGTTTTGTTTTGTTTTTTGTATAATGGCGACGGTTTTACAATGACGTCGTGTTTTGTTTCAGTGATTCGGAGCGATAAAGAGCAGTATTGAGTACACATACATTGCTGTGTGTTTAGTATTGTTTACGAGTGTGTATTATCCAACTGGTGTTGCAGAGTCATGATAGCGTAACCTGACCTGGATTGTCTGAGTCACTTTTTTTCAATCGTTAAGATAATCATACAAGAAATAAAAAAAGGTAAAGTTAGTTAGTCAAAGGACAAAAAAAAGAAAAAAAGAAGATATCTTAGGTTTTATGGTGAACACCAAGTAAGATGCACCAGTTAAAACCATTATTTTTGAACTTTATATACCTAAGTTTAATGTGAGATGTTTTTTTCAGTATTGCTATAAAAGCATTACCCATCAAACTATCAGCAATTAAAGTCATAGCTTTTCGGCGTAGCATAGTTCAATTTAGCTTCTATACTTACAACACTGCTACAACGTATTTAAACCTTCTCAGCACACGCACTTCCAAGACACAACAGTTCGACTTTAACGCTAACTTCAATGTTAAAAACGTTAACCAGCAAATTATCGTTACACCTAACCCAATTACTCACTACACGCCATTACATCCCTAAAGTTAGCAAATACGGATGATCATAACAAGCTCTATTTCCTTGTTGTATGTGTTTTATTGTCCATAGGGACTCGCGTGCGGGACTGCGGACCCAGTTGCCGATTCCTTTATCCACTACGTCACTATTTCCTCTGGCTCCCCCTACCGGAATAGTGTAACGTTATTCGAGCCATTTGGCGTAATGCGCGGTTTGACCGGATTGACAGCTTGGGTAGGACCGCAGTTGGTATATGAGCGATAATCTAAGGGATAAGGATAATCGAAAATAGTACTTATGTAGATTTAGTTAATGTTGACTAGCGGATATTTTTTTTATTAATCTCTTATATCCACTACGTTAATAGTGTAACGTTATTCGAGCCGTTTGGCGTAATGCGCGGTTTGACCGGATTGACAGCTTGGGTACGACCGCGGTTGGTGTTCGAGCGATAATTTTACCAAAAATAGTATGTAAATTAAGTAAATGCTGATTAGCGGATACATTTTTATTGATATCTCTTTTATCCACTACGTTACTGTTTCCTCTGGCTCCCCCTACCGGAATAGTGTAACGCATGTTCAACCTATTTGGCGTAATGCGCGGTTTGACCGGATTGACAGCCTGGGTACGACCGTGGTTGGTGTTCGAGTGATTATATTACGGAAAATAGTTTAGTAATCAAATCATTTATTATTTCATTATCACAGAAATACCTACAGGTTGTTATTGTTACGGGTTGAAATAGAGCCTCCAGGATATATTGATATATGTACCTTTAGAAGGAGCAGATAATCCGCTAGATTTTTTATTGATTATTATATACCGATTTGATGTTGTATGCCAAAGTCATATTTTTTTACAAATCATAAAGAGAATGCAGTAAATACTCATTAGAAGACATGTCACACTGTTATCCTGTTACACTGTTACGATCACATTTCTACAAAATCACTCCCACAAATATTACAACCTACAACGGACATTGGGCTTAAAGTGTCAATCACTGGTGGCTTCCCCGACTAACACGTAGCAGTTACAGGATCACACTGTTACGACCCTACTTCCGTCCCTTTTCTACGAAATCACTCCCACAAATTGTATGTATAGAAGGCGAGTGGAAAGATGCTACACATCAATAAAATCGTTCTTGAATAAAAATAGTTATTTACGGTCAAATAATGAACATAATAATAGCACATGTGTCTGAACTAACTACAAATTTACTTGCTTACTCCATTGGTGCAGAGACCACATTTTGTGAGTCTTGTCTTGGCCTCCGATTATTTACTAGATAAATATCGACTAAAATTATTCAGATATCAATAAGCAGAATTAAAATCGCTGTCAACAAAGCCCCGGATCACCGAAAACGCTCTATTTCGCTAACCACCGCAAAACTAATGGCACAATGAATGGAAGATCCAAACTGATTTAATGATGTCTATTAGTGATTCCAACCGAAACATCTGTTATTGCAGTTGTTACCTACGGGCACGGATCATATGTATAATGTTATTTTATATATTTAAATTTTTCTAAAATACTTTTTGTTTTGATGCTATCAGCAGTGCAACTGAAACATCTGTTGCAGTTGTTACCTACGGGCACGGATCATATTATGTATAATGTTATTTTATAAATATAGTTTTTCCTAAAGTACTTTTTGTTTTGATGCTATCAGCAGTGTTTTGTTATAATTTTTTTTATATCTAAAGGGGAAGCACGTAGCCTTCATCTCACCAAATGTTAAGTGATGATAAGGCCAAGGTGGAAGCGCACTTCACCCGGAACCCTGAACTCTAAGGCACTGGTTATCTTATCTCTAGCTGCCGGAACACAACAATGCTACAAACATTGATGATATGGCGACATATTTAGATAAGGTGGTGGTAGCTAGCCAGGTGGACAAACAAGTTCTACGCACCAACCAAACCGAGTACGCAAACATGTACCCCCGCTGGGAATAGAACCCGGGACCACTGGGTCTAAACCGGTGGTCTTAGCCACTAGAACACGGGTTAGTTTCGTTCGGCATCTTCCCAATTCGGTGAAAGTACACTTTAATAGGAATCCTCAACTACTGAATAATTTCTATTTTATCTCTTAATGTCAGACGGAATGCAACAATGGTACTAAGCTAACGTTGTTTTTTTGACGACATTCTTAGATAAAATGGTCATATACATACCCTTCCACCATCCAAATCTTTATCATTTAGTTAAAAAAGAATAAAAAAAAAAACACTTTTAGCTATTATTTTTAGCTAATCTTAACTAACACTCGAATAAAACAGTTATTATTGTTTGTACAATAATTTTTATAATCATTGTCAAATTTGATGAAGGGTAATCTCTGAATAAACTCTACTCCTAAACCTACATTAATTTACAGATAATATCCCGAACAGCCAGAACAAGACATGTAGGAGACCGTACCGATGTTGGGAAAACGCTGGATTAGTTGCTAGTAAAATTTGTTAAAGAGGTCCCATATACGGGCCTGAGGCTGTAGAGCGACCAGTGTTACTTGGTACATAACACGGACTAAATGATGTTGATACTTTTATATTTTTAAAATAATGGATACCAATTATTATTACAATTATCTTTTTTAATACAGCCACTAAAACAAATATGGGAATGATCTGGGCACCTCACTGCTGAGAAATGCTATGCAGTTTTGTACAAGTCATATACAATCTAGTAGCATAATTTTCAAATGCTAAATCAGTTGATGTGATAAAATCTTAGGGCAATAGACATTTGTTCTCATTGTCTATTTGGGCTAATATATATTTTAAAATATTTTTATGGTCATGGAACTTGTCTAGTGTTAAATTTCTATACCTATATTAATATTTAATATATTTCAAATTATGATGATGTTGCCAGCATTCTTGGGACCGTTCCACAATTGTTCCCATGAGCCCATCAAAGTCGACAAACATTTTTGTTTATAATTATTTAATTTTAATTTGCTTTGTTGCTCAGTTATATTTCTTTTAATTTTTTTTATTGTTCAAATCATTTTACAAAAAACAACATACAATACAATAATCCTAACACGGAAACCTTACAAGGTTTATCTGTGTAGGAGAGCCACTCTTAATACTTATAAAAGATATGTTAGACGCAATCAAGAGTATCCTATGATAGATTAAGAAGATGATTATTTTGTAAGAAATATTTTTTAAATTTTGATTTGTACTTAGCAATGACCGTGCCCGAGTACAATTTTTGAAGGTCATTAGGTAAGTCATTTAGATAAGCTGGTATCAAGTAGCTTAATTTTCTACTTCCATGTACATTATTATAATTAGGCAGAACATTTTTTTTAAAATATGTTATTTTTCTTAAGTTATCATGTCTTTTATATACATACAGGTATCTAGTGTCATTACATTCAGTTAAAATGGAATATTTAATTTTATCAAAAATATTTATGATGTTACAGTATCGAAACAGTTCTTGGGCGTTATCTTTATATTTGTTTAATATATGTTTAGGAACAATTATTTTCAATAGTGTGATTTGCAGTTTTAAAATTTATGAATTATTTATTTCAAATAAAAAAATATGAAAGCGCTAACACCTAATGCAACGTGTAACATGGTGTCGTTTGTACATGTTAGTAATATATGAATACGCGAAGGCTCACAGTCACAGTAAGTTGGAGGCGTCGGCATTAAGGCTGCGGACAGGCCGACCCTCAACTATCTCGCACGCCCAGACGAACACTATAATCCCCGATAAAGCCCGCACATTTACATTCAATTCTAATTTCGGAACACCCATTCCAACTCGCTTCTGATTGCCTGGTACTTGTGTGCGCTGATTAAAACGCTTTTCCGACTAACTTCATTGGTTATTTATGATTTAAACTAATTTAATAGGAAATTCTTAAGAATTATTAGTAGTGACCAGGATACGGTTAAGGAAGGATTTTGTTTAGTAATTTTTAGTAACAAATATTAACAAATGTTAAAGAATGTTTAATTAAACGAGTGTTTCTATCATTGCTAGATAGATCAGAACAAAATTGGGTATCACAACAATATACAACATACCATCTTACCATCGAACACAATAGGTATTAATGGCTTAACGTGCTTAGCGAAGCACAAGGGAGCTCAAGATATTTTAATTTGGTCACCCATCTGTTGACTCGGCATTGCAAAAAATGCTTAACTCGCGAGATCGCAACTCAAACGCAGTCAGAAGGATACAATCCATTGCAAGTATGTAATGTAGCCGTCTTATAACCTAATGCGACTTTCAATTAATTGCCCTAAACATAATGATCAAACTTACACATCCTATTAAGAATCAAAAAGAAACATTAACACAAAATTAAAGATTCTAAGGGCAAAGGGCACTTAATTGAGTTTGTTCAGGACAAAACAAAGAGCAAAAACTTTTTAAATTGAGTGTCCGTGAAGTGTTGCCGACATGTTGATCTTTGCCAACTAGGGACTACCTGGAGTCCCGAGTTAATATTTTCTTTGGTACGCTTTTAACTTTATATTGATGTCAGTTAACAACAACACCAGAAAATTTATAAAAAACATTTAAAGTTTCACTAAAGATATATATTTTAATACTGAAGACCGCGCCTTTTCGTTCAGATAAGCACTTGTGAATGAATATACTCGTACTTCACATATTACTTATTTTTTATTCATCAAATCACTACATAGTATAAAACAAAGTCGCTTCCCGCTGTCTCTATATATGTTATGTATGTATGCTTAGATCTTAAAACTACGCAACGGATTTTGATGCGGATTTTTTAAATAGATAGAGTGATTCAAGAGGAAGGTTTATGATGTATAAATACATGCATAATATAGTAGAGAGACGCTGATAGTTTTAGAGGTTTTACATTTTTTTGCGCTTACATTGCAAACGCTGGCTGAACCCTACGAGATAGATCAAAATAATGTACTACAGTATTGTACATCTTAAAAAAATCTACAAAAAAGTCCGCGATGGTATATGTCTATCTCTTAGGGATAACCCACAATAATAATTTTTTATCCTTTACTTTTTACGAGAAATAATGGCTTATTTACGAAGCGATTTTAAGCAATACAGCATTAATCCTTATCCAATTTATTACCTTAAATGCATTGTGCATTTAATATAGATTAATATAGCCCTTTACAGCATGTAATTTAAATGAATATTTTGGAAGATATTACAGATTTAAAATGCAGGGACATAGCGGTTGCGTGTATCAGCATTGCACCCGTGCGAAGCCGGGGCGGATCGCTTGTATTTTATAAATAATTATAATCCTCCTCAAATTAGGACTTACTAAGTACTAACTACTATCATTATCATCATCAGTTTGGGAAAAGGTATCGTTAATCGTGATGTAGACACTACTGATGCCCGTGAAATGCTTTATTCTATTACTAGATGGCGCTGTAGTGAGTTGCAGCTAAATCGCGCTATTGAAATGTGTTTGGTAAACGTATAAAGCGTTCGGGCGTCCGGTATATGTCACTCTGGTTTCTCTTCAAAACGTACAAATCTTTCGCCTTTTACTAAAGATTTCCGTGGAGAGGAACACTCAAATGAGTCTAACTCTATTTTTGTCGCTCTACACTTGTGTAGAGCATTAAATATTAAAATATGCATTTAGCATGAAAAACTTAACTTAATTTAACTACAGTAGTCGTAAAATTTAACTATCTAAGTAAGTAAAGTAACTGAAACAGGTAATTTGTTAATTTATGACAAAACGACAATAACGTTTTGTTGTCAACACCAAGAATATAAATCGTATAAATTTTCAGTTCTTTTATTTACATTTAAAAATCTATTTATTTTTTAACCTACCTAAGCAAGCATGAATTTTTGTAACCTAAAAAGTTATTATTAATTATTAATAATATTATAAATGCGAAAGTTTGTGTGTGTGTATGTTCGTGTATATTTGTTGCTTCTTCACGCTCGCTGCAACGGATAGATGGATTTGGATGAAATTCGGCATACATATAGTTTATAACCTGGAATAACACATAGGATACTTTTTATACAGATATTCTCACGGAAACGGGAACCACGCGGGTGAAACCGCGAGCGGCCGCTAGTTATTAACAAACACTGAATTGACGGAACAAAATAGTGACGTCATAGTTGGCCATTCGCATACAATTTGTAAAAAAATCGTTTTGACGGTCAACTACTCAATTGTTGCCTGTATGGTGTCGAAGTTAATGTACTTACTCCGCTCACCGATGGAATTAATAGGATCCTTTTTTTATTTGTAAAGTTATTTGTTTTCATTTATTGATAAGTTAATAAAGAACAAAGCTATGTTCTTGGCTTGGGTATAATTAGAGATGTAAAATGACTGAATCTGACCAGTCACGATTGTCAAAAACCGTATTTGACCGGTCATTTATTGTCAAATTCAATCAAATTGACTTAAACATATTAATATTTCTAACTGTTAAAGTGACTAAATATAACTAGTGACAACTATTAAATACGATCAGTAGAATGTGTAGCACTTATAATGATTTGGTTAACGAGCCTAGGTTTGCGAACATAGACATAATTTTCGGATTTTTATTGTTATTACTAAAATTCCATTGTATACGAAACTAGTTTATGTTTTATTTTTAGAACGTTATTAGGAATTTGTTTGGTTTTGTTTTTAGCTTCATATGTTTTTTGTAAATGCTGTGTATGCCTGTCATAAATGTCATACATATCTTATTACTACAAACATCTAATTTTAATCAAAACTGTGTGAACATTGTTGGTGTACCTTTCAAAATAAATAAATAAATAAATAAATTTAAATTACTGCCAATTCCCCCAACATCGCGACATGATTTCAGTTTATTTAAAAAAACAAAATTGTTATTCTGTGTTCATGGAGGAGTACGTTTCTAATCGCCCTAGTGGCGGATAAACAACATTTTTGGTGATAGTATAAAAAAGTAAGTAAAGTAAATAGCCTATAACTGTCCCACTGTTGGGCAAAGGCATCCATAATTGAAATTAAGTTATCGCTACAATAACATTGATGGGTAATGACTTAATCACCGCGCTTGCCAAATGCGGGTTGGTGATCACAAACCGAGGCGTTATTAATAATCCATAATTTTTGCTTTTTCCGGCATTCTGCTTATCTGCCATTTCACGTATCTGACTTTCAGCTTTGATACCATAATTGCGTTAATTCAATCTATCTATATAAATAAAAATGAATCGCTAAATGTGTTGCTAATCGCATAACTCGAGAACGGCTAAACCGATTTGGCTGATTTTTTTTTGTTGTGTTTGATGAAGTCTGAGGAAGGTTCTTATCGAGAGAAAAAACGTAAAAATTACGAGGAAAATGGTAAAAACAACATTTTCTTTTCCCATACAAACCACTTTGTCACCAGATGTCAAACATTTGACGTCAATCAAAACAAAATAAAGGCGCGTAAGGATTATCTTTGGTATGCCTTCAAGTTGATTAGAGGTTGCACGTCATTAATAAAAATAATATAACGAGTTCCCTCAAATTTGTTTTATAATCATTTTAATGTATGTATGTTGTCCCTGTAGACGTTTTTACAGGCTGCATTACATTTCCTGTAAATTTTTGTCAGTTTACTGAATCAAAAACTGAGCTTATACAAAAGGTGTTCCCAAACGTCGCTCGAAATCACAGAGATCATTGTTGGTTGAGTGAACGAGCTATATTAGCTGTCAAAAACACGGATGTAAATGAAATAAATTTCAAAATTCAAAACGAATGGTGAATTAAGGACATACAAATCGTTTTTTTTTTAATATTAGAAGGAGGCAAACGAGCAGGCGGGTCACCTGATGGAAAGCAATCACCGCCGCCCATGGACACCCGCAAAACCAGAGGAATCACAGATGCGTTGCCGGCCTTTAAGGAAGGAATAGGCTCGTTTCTATCGATCGTTTCTATCGATTGATTGCGCAACTAACCAAGATGATGTCGTAAACTAGCCACCAGAATTTTTGAACTCGCTGGATTTGCCAGGATTGCCGCCCCATAATCTTCAATTAAAGGTAAGATCGGTGGTCATAATGTTGCGAAATATCAACGAACCGCGTCTTTGTAACGGCACACGGCTAGCAGTGAACAAATTACTGAACAATGTGATCGAGGCAACCATTCTAAAGGGAAAATTTAAGGGAGAAGATGTGTTGATAGGGGTATCCCATGGTATCCCAACTGACGTACCGTTTGTATAAACGACTGCAATTTCCAGTGCGGCTTGCTTTCGCTATGACCATAAATAAATCTCAGGGCCAGTCATTGAATGTTTGCGGCGTTACTATTGAAAACCTATGCTTCTCTCATGGACAGTTGTATGTTGCGTGCTCCCGCGTCGGAAAACCTTCAGATTTATTTATTTACGCGCCAAGTAGTTAAACAAAAAATATCATGTACCATATGGCATTACAATAAAAAATTTCATCACATTAGATATTACTAAAGTCTTTCAATGTTATTTTAATTCTATTAGACTGCGACAGGCCAATAATTTTTGACAGAACAAAATCTGTCGGGGCAGTTATTAACATAAAAAAATCAATGTAACTTTGTTTTAGAGAAATAGGGCAGAACAAGGTCTGCCAGGACAGCTAGTGATTAATAAAAACGTCTGTTATTAGCAGAAGTCGGAATTAGGTAGAGTTAATTATGTACTTACACTGATTTCATACAGCGAAAGAATAAAGTGGATATGCCTCAAATCCCAAGATTAATTTTAAAGAGCAGAAAAATGCCGTGGTTTATTAAATAAAAAAGTTATTTACTTTTACACAATTTAAACCACTGCTGCACGCGCGACGGACGTTGCCAAATTTACATCAACGACAACGGATGTCCGAAGTTGCAAAATTCCAATGCGCACACGCGCGATGTTGCCACATTTGTAGTTCGCACAACATAGCTTGTGAGAACAAAAGAAAACGGAATAGCGGAAATGCTGAGCACTCCCTCCCCGCTTAAAGAAATGGGATTGTCCATTAGAAATCCCTGGAAGATCCATATTAATATCAACATTTCGATTCAAGTACATAATTAACTCTACCTGATTCCGACCTCTGGTTATTAGTACTTCTTAGTCAATGGTGAATCATTGTTATTTTTTCTCATGCAACAATTGTGATCGAAACAAACAATAAGCAGAACTTTTCAAATCCAGTCAACTTTTTTACTACTATCAATCGTTGCCTGTTACACCTATGATAAAATGTAATGGTTTTCCGAATGTATCAATATAGGGGGTGGAGGAGCAGTTTTTGCTTTTTATTCGGAAAGTTTTGGAATGATACTGCATTATGACTGGGATATACCGGTAGGTATGCTAAAAGTGTTATGATATATTTTTTGTTTTGCACAGAACTATAGTTAAAATAACTATATGACCATGTTGACACGAACACTATAAATCAAAACAGCTGAGGTATCAATATACCCTTTAAAGTTTCAAAACATATTAATTTTATTTATATACCTAATCATATTAACATATTGGGTTTTTGTTTTGTTATAAAACAATTGTCTCAATTTGTGGAAACCAACCTAGTGCCCAATTATAGAAATGTTTAATTGTTATACATTTGTAATTTGTTTGTCCGTGTAACCAAATAATAATTTAAAAGTATTTATTTAATAAAAATAAACAAAAATATATTGAGAACTTGCCACTCGCAAAAATGTCAACAGCTGAAATAATTGATATAGCCGGAGTCAGAATACAAACCAAAGAGAAGCAAAGTAGCAAAGATTTATTATACTTTCGTTAGCAATTAACGTTTGAAAGTGAAAAATCTTGCTGAAGTTGCGAAAGCGCGGGTATCCGTCGCTTACTCCTTCTTTGGCCAAATTGGGCAAATTTTTCTTGGCAAACTTTTTTGATTCAACCCTTCTTTGGCAATCAAGCGATTCTTACGGCAGTAGCGTCCCGCACAGAGTAGTGAAGCTAAGAAAGAGTCCCCAAATAAAATAAACTAAAACATTCGTTTTCATTTCTGAATTTAAACTATAGAAAGGTTATTTATTGAGTTATGATTTTAAATTGTAACCGGAAACGATAAATGTAATGTGTGTAATTTTTAAAAATAAATTCTTTTTATATGAGCTACTTTTAGATAAAAAACGGGACTGTGAACTCATTGTATGTAAAATTCTTAACGAGTTAAAGTTTTTTTTTTCAAATTATTTCTAAAGTAACCTCTGATTTTTACGAAGTTCGATAGCTTTCATTTATTCAGAAGCCGAATAAAAATACTAAATCAAATACTTAAAACTGGAGTAATAAATATGGGACCATTCATATTACGCAATTTTGGTTGTAAACATAAAATTACAATTTAAAATGAACTACCCTAGTAATAACTCGGACCGGTCTTTGAAAAAAATCGAACAGAGTAACCACGCAGAAACTACTCTGTATCAAAATCAGACAAACACAACAATAATGGGTGCCGTGGCAAATACAATTAGGTTAATTAATGAATTAAGACCCACCGAGTTTCTTTATCTTGTTATTAATTTGTCTAAGGCGGGCGGGACGTCTTACAAACGAGAGCCGCGCAAATGTTTGATGAAAACTTACCGTTTTACTTAATTCGATGAAACTTGGCACACCTCCGGAACCCTTTGTGAGTCTACCTAATGTCTGCTTCAAGGGTTATTCAGAATAGTTGTTATAAATGATCTTGAATTAGGTCTTGCACGAGTCTAGTACTTGTGCTTTTTTATAAAAGTTAAAATATTGCTTTGTATAATTAAACTATTTATTAGACTAAGATAAATGTTAAATAAGTTTTAAGTATGTAAGAATTAAGTATGTTAAAAAAAACTGAAAGTTTTTTTTAACATACTTAATTCTAATCCCTTTTCTCAAATTTATAATGCAAATTAAGCATCAATAAAACTAGACAACGGATGGAATGTACAAAAATAATATGTACAAATTTATACATCATCCAAAACTTAAGTCTGGGTTTGTAAGTTAGTGTTCATCAAACAAATACATAGTCTTACTAGGAATCTAATTAAGGCCTCTGTGGATATCAACAGTCGGCCATTAAAACAGTCCGAATAGAGGCCTAATACCATAAAAAAAGAAAAGCGTTTTACAGGAGTCTTTGACGCGCTTTTCTTTTGTTTTATTAACAGTTACGAATCTATGATAAAAATAGACATTTGGACTTCTTGGCGGGAAAGTGAAGAGCGATGTCTGTGGTTTTGTATTATTTTTTAAAATTCGTATTATATTGAATATTAATGTGAAATTTTTATAATGGTGGTTAATTAACCGTTAAGTGTTCATGAACGTGTATGAGTGTTGGAAAATATAACAAAACAGTGCAACGTCACTTTTCAAATTCTCTGAGATCTTATTAAAGCCCCACATCTTTACTGAGATACTCAAGGGTTTGGGGGGTATATCATTTGTTACTTCTCATTATTATTATCATTTATCATCATCATGTAATGACAAAATATATTTATCTATTTATATAACTTTTAAGAAAATTACTTTGACACTGGCTAAATGTGCTAACTGCACAAAGCCATCAATTAAAAGAAAAAAATAGGCATACCCTTAATATCGATGCATTGAGATTTGATTAACTATTGACTCTTGTTTGTTGTTCTGTTCGCTTTAAAGTTGCAACCCATTTAAGCTTAATAGTCACTCCTCCCAAGCGCAACAACTTAACACACGTACCATGTGACACGCGTCCTCAAATTTAAAGACGCTAACAAATGGATGCAAAGAAAATAGCATTAATCAGGGCAAGGAGGCTGTATGATTTGAATATAAAACATCTACACTCTTAACTGCGCAATTGCCACTTGAATTTCAATCTTGTGCTGAAGGAGCAAGGGTGACAATGTGAGCTATTTTGCAGTATGTTTGAGGTCTATGAGGTGTGACGCAGCGTGTGAGCCTGTCATTAGTCATAAAGGGGGAGGGGGGAGTGTTTATGGTGAACGTTGCTGGACGTGATCGGCAAGCTTGATGTAAGGTATTCTTATCTAAGGTGCCGTATGTACTGAGGTAGAAACGTGGGTTCATTTGCACTGATAACGGGATATTATTCAAAATGCTATAAGTAGACAATATTTTATGCATTTTTATGTTTACTTGCCAGTGATGTGACTTTGCCATATTTTTGTAAACATAGATTTTTCATCATCATCAGCCTTTCGTCAATTAAAAAGAATGGTGAATAAACTGACATCTTCCAACAACAACTAGGATATAAGATAGATAATAAGATACAGGGCATTTCTAAATGCAATAAAAATGTAAATAAAAATAAACAATAAGTAGAGATAAGAGAGTAGACAGGGCACCGAGCGTGCAATAAAAATGGAAACAGTTTTTGTTGAAATAAAAATTTTATAGACTTAACCTAGGACAGTATTGGTAGATAGGGCACAAAGTGCCAAGGATATGTAGGCGTAAAGCCACTAATAGCATTTATGTATTAGTAGGTACATAACATCTCCGACATTGACCCACGTCGGGGGACAAGTATTAAAACAAAAAAAAAACAACAACTAGAAGCACAAAAAAGCTCTACATAAGTCATATGTTACGATAAAGAAACGTAAAATTAAAAAGCAAACAATTTTTCACAACTTTTTTAAACAAAGAGATCTCACTTTTTTATTGCTCACATAAACTGTTTTAAAAAGAAAATGTCTCAACACAAACGTTGTAATCAAACTCACGCTCCGCAGACCACTAAAAAGTGTGGAATAAATTTCCAATAATTACATTATCGCGAAAATTTTCTGCCACCGCATCTCTGCCAAATTTTTCTTCCACCTCGGAAGCCCATAATTCCTAATGACATGCAATAACCGTACCCCCAATTTTCGACATAAACCCACCATAACAATATCGACATCAGCGAATTTTTTAGGGGCGTATTTTATTTGAGAATAAGTAAGTTAGTGTTGGGACACGAAATATTGAGTACTCGAGTATTAAGATACTTTACCTACACGTTGGAATAAGTTTATGGAAAATGATTTTTTAAATGTCTTTTACTTTATATAACATATAAAATGAAATAATGAATAAATAAATGAATGAACGAATGAAAGTTTATTTGACTACAACACACAGGACAGAATATAAAATAACAAAACTGCAACTGTAGATTTAAAAAATAATAGAATTACGTAATACTAACGTTACGGCCACTTTTAACTATAACGCCATATTTAACTAAACCATAACATGTGAGGTGTTCATTAGGTGACGTAAAAATGCTAAATTACTTCATTCAAATAGTTTGTTGAGCATAATTTGATTTTCTATCTCTAATTACTAGATATGTTTTTTTTTTCATTGGCGGCGCTAGTGTGCTGCGAAAACGCTCTTAAAGAAGAGGCTTATACGTTCAGCAGTGGGTCAGCAGGTAAACGCTCTTAACACACCAATTAAAAGTGTGATTAGGTATGACTATAATTGGCATAGGTACTCATTTTAAACATTTCCCTACGTCATAAATCTTCCAGTCTACGTCAATAGTCTTTTTTATGAACATGGATAGAATAAATCCACAATTGACTAGACTAAAAGGAGTATGGATAAATTAAAATGATAGTTTATTAAAAACTATAAATATTAGTAAACTAAGCAATACTATTTTCCATTATATATCAATTAATACTTTGTACCCGTTCATACTTCTTATCACTACTCATTCGCATCACTATAAGCAACACTTCACATCGCAATCAAAATTTTGGGCGGGTGTTTATCGGCCACTCAATTTGATTCTACCACTGTGCTGATTTCACTCCTTCAGCGGAATGCTTAATGCAAGACAATTTATGGATGTGGTGACGTGATGAGTTTTAGGATATAATCCATGATTATTTTGTTTAAGAGCTGTGGGTAAATACACTGATGTTCCATACTTTGTCCTAATAAAGTATGGATTTTTTTTTATTTTGTGTCATTAATTAAATATCCATTAGTAAATAAGTGCACAAGAATATAATAGTCTGTATGTAAATTATAAAACATTATAAAATAAAGAGCTCTGGCATGGATTAGCTAACTACTAATGTCGTTAAAATTCTAGAAGGCACGTGAACCGTTGTACCTTTTAGAACAAGTTAAAACGAATACTCTTTTGACATAAGCACAATTAATGAAAATGAAAGGATGTAGGTATGAAAAGTTTATTTAACAATATCACGCTAGAACACGAGTAAAATGTATAGAACACAGCAAGCAAGACATTGATAACTGAAAAAAACCATAAAACCTTACCTATGTATTAGGTCCTTACCTATGAAATTGACATTTTGTATCAAGATTTTTTATAAAGTTATATTTTTCATACTAACGTTTTTTTCATTTTCTTAAATGACGTATATTGTGTATTCATAAAAAAACGTTTTTTACTATCGGAAAGTTAAATTAATTTATTGTTGGTATTTATAACAACCTTCTTAAATGGTTTTTGGAACAGTTTATATCCATATCCAGTTTAGTATGTCCCTTCATAACTCTAGAAATCGCTATAGATTTCGAAGTATGTCGTTCATCCGAAGCAATTGGCGCTGATCTTAGCAACACCCACTCGAGTCGTGGCCACTGGTCGCTGATCGCATATTTATATTCAGTCCACTCCCGAGGGCTTTCAATTGTCAAAGCGTACCAAATCCTGTTATTGGAGAAGGGTGCAAAGTTATTTTTTTTATATAGTATTGAAAAGTCTTCTACGTCGTTGTCGTCTTGAATATTAAGGGTGTGAATGTTTTTCGAAGCAGAAAGATGGATTGATTGTTTTTTCTTTGGTATGACGTAATAACCAAATATGGTGTGATAGTGTTTTGTTTTTGAAACTAGTAAAAGTTCTCAAGAGAAATAATATTTATATGTGTTTATTATTGGTGGTAATTTGATGCTGATGCAGATGATTTTTTAATAATAATATATTTTAAAAGCACTTTGCCACCATCACACATGACGATAAGGTCGAAGAAGTGCGTTTCCAACACATCACTCGAAAGTGTCAACCAATTGCTATCCTGCTGCAGTTTTTCTGAAAACAATGATGGTGTTATTTTTTTTGTTACAACAACAGACCTAAATCATCCTACTAATATTATAAACGCGAAAGTTTGTAAGTATGGATGTTTGTTACTTTTTCACGTAAAAACTACTGAATGGATTTAGATGAAATTCGGCATACAGATAGTTTATAACCGGGAATAATACATAGGATACTTTTTATCCAGATATTCCCACGGGAACAGGAACCACGCGAGTGAAACCGTGAACCACGCGGGTGAAACCGCGAGCGGCCACTAGTATTATTAGATCGTCAGCTAGCCAGGTGTTGAATCTGACACTAGCGAAGACTAAGCATGTTAAGTAAGTTATCACATTGGGTATCGAACCCGCGGGACGCCTATATTTATGACCGAAGGTTATACAGATCACAGAGGCGACAGATACTTATTATTCAATGAAAACGACAAAAAATGTACCAACAACTGTTTCTATCAAAGAAAACTACCAATACGCGTACTACTGCATAAAAATCACCATAACTTTCAAACTCAAAAATTCAAGCACCCATATATAATGTTCGCAACAAACAAATACAAAAAATTATGGCTCATACGTGCCCCCCTGTCCCATAAAACGTACCGGGACCTCATATACTTAGTTACAGAGCAATAAAGCATAAAAGGCATTCAAATGCGATGTTATTTTGCCGCCAACACTGCGTAATTTATTTCTGCGCGATTCATAATTTTCTTTTATTCACTTTATGTTGATTTTCCTTGGAGTAAGTGCGTAGTCGGTAACGATAATATTATTTCAACGGCCCCATGCATCATGTAGGTACTCAGGTTGGGCCCGATGTGTTATTTCTTGTTGTAATATGGGGCGTTTGTCTTTATAGAGGGGGGGTAATTAAATAATGTGTGCCCGAATTTATTTGAGAGTGGGCTGTTTAACTTTTGCGGTTTGCACAGATATTAAAATTGACGACCTCCGTAGCCAAGTGGCTTGCACGCTAGACTTTGGGCGGCGCTAATTCTGAGGTCCCGGGTTCGATTCCCGGTCGGGTCTACGTCAAAACGAACTTTTCGATATTGTGTCGGGTCTGATATCGTCGTTGTTTCTGATTTCCATAATAACGAGTGCTTTATCTGCTCATTTTTGTCCCTACTGTTGGGGCATCACGAACCTTCCCTATGGATGGATAGGGAGAACGGGCCATAAACCACCACGCGGGCCCAGTGCAGATATTGGTGGTTGTTAACGACTGCTAATGCAGCCGAGACCAACGGCTTTACGTGCCTTCTGAAGCACGGAGGAGCTCGAGATGATAAATTTTTGGTCACCCATCCGATGACCGGCCTTTACGAAAGTCGCTTAACCTCAGCACTCGCAGACCGAACGCGTTAACCACTGCGCCGTCGAGCTCGTCAAGAAGTAATAAAAACCAATACCTGTAAAAGGTAATTAAGTGGTAAGCACCAAATACTTTAAGACCTCTATTTAGCTGGCTAAATACTAAAAATTATATAAACATTTTTGGCTGAATACTTTTGACCTTTCCAGGTTCTTCTAGGCGTTCAAGTTGGATGTAGAGAGTGGTACAGAGGGCGATATCTAAAACAAATAATAGTTTATAGTAAGAAGTTTTTGAGATAGCCTGGTCTTCAGTGGTTGAGGATTCCGAGTGAAGTGCGATTCTATTTTCGCCCTTATTATCCTTACCATAAGGATCTTTCTACTGTTACCATCAAGTGAAATAAAGACGTATCTAACTAAACATTTATTCTATGCTGATATAGGAAGATTGCAATCATATAAGATATAAATCATTCTTTTTCGCGACACCTAAAAATGGAATTAGCTCCCAGAACAATATTTCTTCCTTTAACAACATGAGAGGTTTTTCTTGAATTTTTTTATATATTTTTTTTATATTAGAAGGAGGCAAACGAGCAGACGGGTCACCTGATGGGAAGCAATCACCGCCGCTCATGGACACCCGCAAAACCAGTGGAATCGCAGATGCGTTGCCGGCCTTTAAGGAAGGAATAGGCTCGTTTCTTGTAGATCCCTAAGTCGTAATAGTCCGGAAATACTACCACTGTTAGCTGGTTCTACAGCACTGTAGTTACTTACCGGGTCCTTAAAAAGAAGTGTGAAGAAAGAACTTGCGAATTGATAAGGTGATCGGTAAGGCACAATCCTGCTGTCCTAGCATCTGGACTCTAGCTCTGTTTAACATCAGGCAGAGCAGTCATTTGTCAACCTTTCTATCATAAAAAGCCTTACAGCTATCAAAAAAACTTGACCCAAAATTAACCTTACTTACTTACTCCGATGGCTCAGCGACCTAAAGTGAGTCTTGGCTTCCGACACAAGGTGACGCCACTGCTCCCTGTTTTGCGCGATCTCTTGCCAGTCACCGGTTTCCAGGAGCTCATGTAGATCCTTGGTGACTTCGTCCATCCAGCGGTAAGGGGCGTCCAACTGGTCGTCGCCCCCTAAGGACCCAAGTATGCAAGATTTGCCGCCCGATCCTCTAATAATAATAATAATAATAATAAAAGTAATTCAGTAATTCCATCAGGATGGAATTTGGTGTAGACAAATGTGCAGTCATGCATGTAAAGCGAGGCAGGATTGTAGAATCTAAGGGATTACAACTCTCAGATTCTATAAACCTGAAATCGCTCTCCGCAAATGATACATATAAATACCTGGGTATGTCAGAGGGGGTTAGGAATAAGTGTGGCTGACATGAAGCAATCGTTGCTGGAGCGTTTCTTTGGTCGCCTGAAAAAGGCGCTCATAAGCTCCTTATCAGGCGGCAATAAGGTGCGCGCCTTCAACGGTTGGGTCATGCCAGTCCTGATGTACTCCTTCGGCGTACTCAAGTGGACTCAGACAGAACTGGATACCCTGGATAGGCGAGTCCGTACATTGCTGACCGCAAATCGGATGCATCACCCACGATCGTCGGTAATGAGGCTGTACATCCCGCGGAAGTGCGGGGGTCGAGGTTTTTTAAATGCTAAGACCCTCCACAACCGTGAGGTGTGCAGTCTCAGGGAATATTTCCTAAAAGCCGATGTGGGTATGCACCGAGATGTGGTATCAGTGGACAAGGGACTCACCCCGCTGTCCTTGGCTAAAGAGAACTGGCACAAACCCGTAGTACTTAGTGCCAATGACCGCAGGGAAGTATGGCAAGGCAAGGAGCTCCACGGGCGCTTTTATCGGGCCCTCCACGGACCCGATGTAGACTTTTTAGCGTCTGTATCCTGGCTGCGTTTCGGTGACCTCTTCGGGGAAACTGAAGGTTTTGTCTGTGCAATTATGGACGAAGTTATGCTAACGAATAACTACCGGAAATTTATTATGAAGGACGGGACGGTTGACATATGTCGGGCATGTCACCGTCCGGGTGAGTCTATCAGACATATTATTTCTGGCTGTTCTCGTCTGGCTAACGGCGAGTACTTGCACAGGCATAATCAAGTGGCCAGGATTATACACCAGCAACTTGCTTTGAAATACAAACTTGTGGATTCTGAGGTACCGTACTACAAGTATGTGCCCGACCCAGTTCTCGAAAATGATCATGTCACGTTGTACTGGGATCGATCTATCATCACCGACAGGACTATTGTAGCTAATAAGCCAGACATTGTGGTGATAGATCGATTAGCGCGCCGCACGATGATTGTCGATATCACCATTCCCCATGACGAGAACCTCGTGAAAGCTGAGAAAGAGAAACAAATCAAATATCTCGACTTAGCACATGAGGTTGTCGACATGTGAAATGTGGACTCGGCTGTCATCGTGCCGATTGTTGTTACGGCCAACGGCCTGATGGCCAAGAGCCTCGATCAACATCTCATGAGGCTCTCGTTAGGCGGCTGGATCAAGGGCCTGATTCAGAAGGCAGTTCTCCTCGATACGGCACGCATTGTGAGGAGGTTCCTGTCTCTGGAGCCCTAATCACCGGTAGTTTGGACCCTGGTCCCGATGCCGGTGGACCCCTATTTTTTATATTTTTAAATTTTTGTTTTGTTTTTTAGAAAATATTTAAAAATGTAAATTAATATGTAAAAAAATAAATAGAGAGATAATAATCTCTTAAAAACTCAATAGAAATAATAATAGTACAGTAGTTTTACTAACTTTAAGAACAACTAACAGAGACGATAAATTGAAACAAGCCTTAAGGGAATCTCCCCAGCAAAGTTTCAATAAAATGCCAGCCGGCTTTTTACACATGTACGCCGTTGCCGAAGTTCAAAACGTTCAATAAAACGTCACGCGGAGCGGCGCTCAAGAATATTTAGATGGCAACATACGTCAACAGTTCACGTCGATCTTCAGTATTGGTTAGAAAGCCACGGAGAAGCTAGCTAAATTTACAATTACATAATAATAAACAATTTAATAATTGTATGTTTGGTATAAGTTTTAGACTCGATACTTAATATATGCATGCTTCAGAAGTCAAGCCGTTTGTTCCGGCTGTTGTTATAACACGGCAGACGTCATAACCCGTGCAAATTGGGCCAGTAGTGGTAATGTGATGGGATACATAAAGTGCCGATATTTGCTATTTATTGCCTTTGTGAGAAGTTCTGAGCCCAGCTGAAGAACCTTTATAGGCTGATGATGACCTACTACTTCAGTGATCCAAGTAGTTCGAGAATTGATAACACAGCCCATCTTATGAAAACTTAACCTAATATTTTGTTTTCTTATTATCAACTTGCAGATCGACAAGGTGGGGACGGTTACAGCACAATCTGTCTTCGCATCTGGATTCCATTTCCACATCAGGAGTAGCGAAGTCATTTGCCTAACCTTTATTAAATAAAGTCGCGTTCGTTGCAATACTATACCGTGTTTACTGCAAACACGCGGGGCTACGCTAAGCCGAATATTATGAGACTATTG
Organism: Eudonia lacustrata; assembly: GCA_947562085.1. Classification (NCBI taxonomy): domain Eukaryota; kingdom Metazoa; phylum Arthropoda; class Insecta; order Lepidoptera; family Crambidae; genus Eudonia; species Eudonia lacustrata. The sequence continues at coordinate 17,724,606 of OX387317.1, forward strand.
CTTAGCGCAGGTGCCGCTAAACATCCAACTTGAGAATCGGCTTGTCAGTCACGTCTTGGAATACGACTTAACACAACTGCCCTATTTAAGAAGAGTTATATAGTATAACCATGTTGCTCAGACATACTATACCGCCTCCGTAGTCTAGTGGTTAAAGCTCAGAGCCAGAGGTTCCGGGTTCGATTCCTAGTTAGGTACATGTTTGTGTACTCGTTTGGTTGGTGATAGGCTTGTTTGTCCTGGCTAGCTACCACCATCTTATCTAAATATGTCGCCGTAACATCAATGTTAGTAGTAGCATTGTTGTGTTCCGGCAGCTAGAGATAAGATAGCTGGCTATCCTCAGTAGTTGAGGATCCCGGGTGAAGTGCGCTTCCAACATTACCCTAATCATCACCATCAGGTGCTTAAAGGCAATATGCTTGCCAGTACGTTAGATATATTTAAAAAAATCTCCTCCGTAGTTCGTAATCCTCATTGCAAAGGGTCGTCACCTTCTTCACCATATCACGAACGACGTAGAATCACTCACAGAGGTGTCCAATGTGATGTAGATTTGATCATCGGACTAATGCATCGGGATCTATTAGGATACCTTAAGACGCTAATTGATCAAGTGAAAAGTAGGTAACATTTTGAGACGTAGACACTTTTACGGCTTAACACTTAGATTAGTGCGTGCTAACTCGGCACCAATCCTCAACAACCCAAAAACCTACAAAACATAATACGAAATATCGCACAGTTCACAATCAGTTAATAGTTCTGTATCACCTACTATATTAATAAGGTTCGCGATAATTTATAGCAATCAACTACAATTAGTAAATGGTGTGTACACCTCAAACCGCTATTGTCTAGGGAAAACAAAACGATATTCAAAAAAGTTTTTAAGCCGATCCCTATTCACACATAAATACTGACCTACAGGATACAATATCGGAAGTGCCCAACCAACCCCAATACACTAAAACTTGTCGAAAATCCCCTGTTTTTATATCCTCGGCTTGTTTCAGCTATCAGCAAATCTACTAGGCAAACATGAAGCGTAGGATCTGCTGAGATTTGCGAACAACCGTCCGATAAATTGACCGGTAATAATAAAATGTAAGGGGTAAGAATGTAGATTGCTATTTAGATAATTGTTGGCTGTGTTCGCAGTAGTGGGCAGTGTATTGGAAAAGTAGAGAGATATGGGCGGCTTTATTGCCACCCCGAGGTGGTCATTTATAGGAGAACTATCAACGGACAGAACTGATGACGGCGCGTTACATTTCTGTTTTGGCGAGAAAACTATTTGTTGGAGATTGATGTGCTCTTTTTGATGGCATCTTTGCCGTTTTTTTGTCGTTTAGAATGGCATTAATGGTCTACGGAAAAACTAGAACAAAAGCTGTTGTGAATTTCTACGGTTTCCTTTATAATAACGAGCTTTATGCTTCTGTTTATTTATAATTTTATTAGTGGATACAATTAGGTATATTTTTATTTGTCATAAGCTAAGGATTTGAGCGTTATAGAAAACAAAAGACAAGATTCACTAAAATACGGTTCACAGAACCCTTTTGGATAAACCTACTGGCTTCGTAGGTATCTAACTATCTATAGCATATCGAGCCTGTTATCATAACCCAATGAATTAGCAAGCTGACGTGGCAGTGGCCAGGTAACCAACGAGCTGCCTCATAGAAGTGTTTCCTCAAGAACTTGTCTTGAGTAGATACCGTTACTTGGAAAATGTGGAAACCAGAGTGCGGAGACAATTGGATGCCAAGAGTCATGGCTAAGACAATGTGGCGTTGATTGATGGGAAATTCATATCCAGTTGTGAAATGGTTTAGGTATGGGCTGATGAAGAATCATTAACTAGTTTGTTTTTATCTAACACCAAAAGGTTTTTATGTTATCTGCACATTAGAATTGTGCAAGAGAAAGCGTTGTAACATGAAATTCGTTTGTTTGCCGAACCTTTTCTAAAAGACCCAACCAACGTCAGGTGAGAAGTGTAATGGTGTGTTTCCTTTTTGCGCTTTTCGCCACTGTTTACGTTGCCCGGAGCGAATATTTTATGCGCCACTGCGCGCATACTGCGCCCGAATTATGACGGTCAACTGGCCAAGCGTGCGCGTAATCAGATCGACAAATATTTCGTCCTTTCATAGGTACCTAGAGATAAATCTTTGTGCGGGCATCTCGTTATCTTGACGGCGGTGTCTTTGTTGATATTGTGTAACGTAACAATGGTGAATTATAATGTCTAGCTAAGTCCTTCTTTGTTCTTTATAAGAGACACTATACTATTTTATATCATTTTTAGCTAAACTATTTTAAAGTTCTTTTCAAGAATCTGTGCAAATAATGGTATAGTAAAAAGTTACGAAAAAGTATGGTAACAATGTGATATTAATTCTTTCATGCATTATCTTTATAACTAACATAAGTATTAGTTAGTAGTTAGAGCTTTCAGTATTAAAAATGTCAAATCTCTTTCTGTTCATCGTCGCAAGTAAATAAGTTTACAAAATCAATTACCAATAGCCCTATGTTTTCGGTCTGCGGGCATTTTTCGAGTAACATGTTAGGCTGCGTCTTCTGAGTGAGTATGTATAAATTTTCAAAGATATCACGTATATTCTGACAGTGTGGTCGAAGAATTAAAAAATTCCGAAGGTCGAAGTGATTCTGAAGCAATAAGTAACGAGAGTTAAAAATGTACAGTCGAGTTCAATAATATGTATACACTTTTGACAAATGTTGATTCTTATTACAAGGTAAATAAAGGTTACTAACTGTCAAAAGTGTATACATATTATTGAACTCGACTGTACCTTGTGGAATATCCAATTATGGAACTATTGATTTTACCAATCGGTAACTGACGTTAATCCAGATAAAGGCCACAAATCTTGGTGCGACAACGGCCGGTTCCTTGGCACAATGGTGGTGACTTTAAATAAGTCCCCTCGTTGACAAACCGGCTTCCCGCCCGGCTGTAGTTAATGTGCTGGACATTCAGAATTCGGACGTTTGTTCAAAGGATCCGGATTGTAGAGTTAAGAATGCGCTGCAAAAGACTTTTCTCTAAGAATTAAAAAAAAAATCGTTACGCAATTTTTTTTTGTAATGAAGCATACAACGACAGCTTCTGTGTTAATCTACGTGTTCACAAAGTTACGTTTACGTTATGTACCTAATGTGAATTAATATATTTTTGTAAATGCTTACTATCAAATTCCCGAGAAAATGTCAATTGAATGACAATTTACATGTCAATATACAATAATGTTTATTAAGTCTACAATGACATATGAACACAAATTATTATATACAAAGAACCTATAACTTAATGCTTACTTATATATAACGTTGCGAAAATTGTGTTGCGATGCGAACACACATGAATCTTTTTCATATTGTGATAAACTTTTGTTTTGTCATAATAATTTCACTCCATTTACTTTTGGTTTTATATGTACACTTTAATGATTAAGTATTCAACTGCTTTGCTAGTATGATAAAGTACTCTAAAAACATATTATACAAAAAAGCCTGTACATAAAGTATTTAGGGGAGTAGTCAATAGTGAGGCATAACTTTTCTCATCATCATCATCATCTCAGCCAAAAGACGTCCACTGCTGGACAAAGGCCTCCCCCAAGGACCTCCACAACGACCGGTTTTGTGCTGCTCGCATCCAGCGGCTTCCCGCGACCTTCACCAGATCGTCGGTCCACCTTGTTGGAGGCCTGCCCACACTGCGCTTTCCGGTACGCGGTCGCCACTCCAGGACTATCCCGCCCCAGCGGCCATCAGTCCTGCGAGCAATGTGACCTGCCCACTGCCACTTGAGCTTAGCAACTCTTCGGGCGATGTCGGTTACCTTTGTTCTTCTGCGGATCTCCTCATTTCTGATTCGATCACGCAGAGAAAGCCCGAGCATAGCCATCCATTGCTCTTCGAGTGACCTTGAGCCTTTTTATGAGGCCCATAGTGAGCGACCACGTCTCAGTCCCGTATGTCATCACTGGCAATACACACTGGTCAAAGACTTTCGTCTTGAGACACTGCGGTATATCGGAAGAGAAGATATTTCGTAGCTTACCGAACGCTGCCCAGCCTAATTGGATTCGACGATTGACCTCTTTGCTGAAGTTGGACCTACCTAGCTGGACCGTTTGTCCCAGGTAAACATAATTGTCCACAACTTCAAGGGCAGAGTCCCCAACCTTCAGAGGAGTGGGTACGACACGTGAGTTCGACATAACTTTCGTCTTCTCCATGTTCATTTTAAGGCCCACTTGTTGAGAGAATCTGTTGAGGTCACCGAGCATTGCGCCGAGGTCTTCCAGGGTCTCAGCCATGACCACTATATCATCAGCAAACCAAAGGTGAGTGATGTATACGCCGTTGACGTTGATGCCGAGTCCTTTCCAGTCCAGAAGCTTGAAAACATCTTCCAGTGCAGCAGTGAACAGTTTCGGAGACAACTTTTCTGCTACATTTAAATTACCTATAAGTAACCTTAAAAATCAGCCCCAGTTGAGAATTCCGGGGGTAAAGAACGCTTCCACTATCGGCCTTATCATCACTTAAATCAAGTAAGATGAAGGCCAAGTGCTTACTCGTAAGTATTAAAAAAAACCTTCAAAATATCATCATCATCCTGATCATGATGAAGACATCAGCATATTAATCCACTGCTGGACAATAGTCTATCCAAAAGCACGCCACTGAGCACGAACCGCGGCTACTCTCATCTTATAAAAATATATATAATTTAAATCACCTTCCATGTCTATACGATTTTTAGGTCTACAGCACAATATTCTTGGCCACTGTCGATTGCTGACGACCGTCCTCACATTGTCTCGGCCGGGGGCGAGACAAAAGAATCGCATCGCTCACCGCCCCCGGCCTGGTCATTCAGGGTAATGTTCATACAACCACTATTTGTCTTCCGGATTAACTTGCTTATCATGAGGACAGACCTTTAAGTTATTGGGTTTTACCATACGTACGTGGTATTGCAAATTATTGATGAGAGGTCAAGAACTAATCCAGATATCGATTGATATACGTATTCAGGAGATGACTTAATTAAGATGTGAAATTTTCTTAATTCTCGTCATTATGTTTTTATTTAAATAATAATTAAGTAATTATTTTATTTACTATGTGCTCAAGTATAATAGAAAAACATAAAATTATGATATGAAAAGTCTTTGTTTCGTATCAGAAGCCTCTATTAGATACTTTTGGTTGGTTTGCAAATGAAATACACTAAATCGTAAAAAAGTTAACGTTTGTGATCCACATGTTGAATAAACGCGAAAGATTTGGAGAGATATAATAAATAACGCCTCGGTGGCCGAGTGGCAGAGCGCTCGGCCCGATACCCGAAGGTCCCGGGTTCAATTCCCAGGTCGGGCAAGAAATATGTATTATCGGATTGTTTCCGATGCATAGCCCGGGTTTGTGATCACCAACCCGCATTTGGCAAGCGTGGTGATTTTTAAGCCATTACCCATCAATTGTAGCGATAGCTTGATTTCAATGATGGAGGCCTTTGCCCCAGCAGTGGGACAATTATAGGCTGTTTACTTACTAATAAATAATTGCATGTTAAATATTTTTTTTCCAAGGCAACTTTCTTGGTTGGTAGAGCATACTTTGTTTATAAAACTAATTACTCTAACGACGCCACCCCGAATCACAGCCGTGGAGTCCGCACACAATTATGACATTAAGCTATTCGGTCGACAGGACCCAAGAGGGTTCCTAATGTCCCTCTTAGCACTTTAATAGTGCGAGCTCAAGCGGTCAGTACGGCCGGAGGCGGTCTGGGGACATTTACCAAGCCCAGACCCTCCCCTTGCTTGTAACCTCAAATTAGTGGAACGCCCCTAAGAAAGCTTAATTCCCACCTTTTTGAACACTTTCGTTTCTCTTTCGTAAACGTTTTCTGTCCCTGCGGCTTTGGTTGGGTGCTAAATAAGGCGTTGAATTAATGAGTAGCAAATTACTGACAACTTAATAAGACGTATAGCTAAATATTATAAATGAAATGTTAAATATATGTTTCCCACACTCACACCAATTATCTAGCCCCAAGAAAAGCTTCCTTAAGAAACTTGTTAAAATGGTTAACTAGACAACGGATAAACATACTTAATATACTTAAATACATACTTATTATACATAGGAAACACCCAGACCCGAAACAGTTTAGAAAAACAGGTATTTCTAAATTGATCCGACCGGGGATCGAACCCGGGACCTCAGAGATGGCGACACCATGAAAACCGGTGTGCAAGCCACTCGACCAAGGAGGTCGTCGATGATTCACAAGTAGAAAACTCAGTGGTCATTTTGATTAAAATAAAGTTCTTTTTGTCCCACACTACCTTAATCGTTAACGGGAAAGATAATAATTGGACAGCATCAAATAATCCACTTTTTAATTAAACACCTTTCTTTCGTTTGAATAGCTTACAACATCTTGTGATAAAATAAACAATATTTTCTAGGCTAAGGCACCACCCCTGCTGCAGATTGAGGCAAAGAAGTCGTGACGAGCTGAACGTATACCAACCAGATAAGTCCACTTTGGCGGCAGGCGTAAAGGAGCGAAAAGAAAAAAACTAAAGCTTTTGACTAGATTGTGGGAAAAATAGGCTGATATATATGTTTATATACATCGCTATTTTTGAGTTACCACTATACCTTTAAGAATAATATTTCCCCATCTTTATGCACAGCTTTGACTATGGAACCAACTTATATCTTAAAAAACATCAGCAGTTCCAAAAAAAAATTTCCAGATCGAGATACCTAGGAATGTTTGGAACAGATTTTTTTGACAAGTTCAAAATTTTTACATTGACACCAACTGTTCACAAAGTAAAAATTGTGCAAAAAGATAAGCTGAGACTATTCAATATCGTTACTGTAATAACCAAAAAATAGCTGCTTTGCTTAGCACTATCTATAAGCATACAAGTATGACAAGTAATCAAGTTGAAACGTACAAAGCTTTGTCCCTACACTTTGCTTCCACTCATATTTCATACCATAGAAATGCGGAATCGTTTCAAAATATTAATATCGAGCGACGCAAGGGGGTGAATACTAAATTAACATTCGCTACCTTAGCAAACATGTCTTAGACAGGAGAAACAATGTTTGCTCCATGTAAGGTATTCCGTCGCATCTTAATCTTCATGACTCAGGTACCCCTAACCCGCATGTCTTAATCGAGCCCTTTTCCCTAACTTGCCCCTAATTGTTTGCCTTCGATATTGTACGGCCATGTATTCATTGTTGAAGATTTCTGTGTGCAAACAACATTATTCAATCAAGGGTGCTTTTAATTTATTGGTGTGTATGTGTTGGGTGGAGCAAACATGAGAGTATAGTGCTTGTTGTGATGAGATTGCCACGAAATAGTGGGTGGTCAGCGAAAATATTATTTCTTGTAACGATAGTAAGCGAGGTCATCGTACGACCTGATGTTGGTAAGGCTAACAAGATGACGATCCGGTGAGTGATGACAATACTGAGAAGGAAGGCGCACTTCTCCCTGAATCTGCAGTTTTGAAGTCATTGTCTAATATGGAGGCAAACTCAGTTACTACTAACCAATGAGAGCTCAGTAGTAAAAAGCTTTTACACTAACCAAACCTAGTTTCTTTAGTACTAATTAATTAATAAGAGTTTAATAAAAAATCGTGACGCAATAGAAACTAGAGAGAGACTGGTCTGGCCTGTTGTATTCCATCAAGGAAGCCACCGCAATGCATTTTCAAGTTCCTTAAATGGTAATAGCAATAAACACGACCAACTACAAATCAAACACTAGATGAAAGAGGCGGTTATTTTAAACGATTCAAGTTTTCCAAATGACTCCTCATACTGTCTCATTGCTAATATAGCGAGGGTCATGACATGAGGAGTGTTCATCGCCGTGACAAACGGCGCGCATAAACTCGACGTCTTACACGTAACGTGCGTGTAACTCGGAACTTTTCGCGTAATTAAACGGAAATAGCAATTGCTCCCGTTCTTACCTGCAAGGGTCGTGTTCTTTATACGTTTTCCACTCGTTAAAGACTACAATTTACTGTGTCACATTAGAGGAGATGTTGCTCTTGAGACAAAATTAGTATTTCAATTGGTAAAGTTGCTGGTTTATGATGTGGAGTTACTTTTATGAGTCTCATTTTAGACAGAAAAACGACGCAATAAGATATTTTAAACATATTTCAAATATTTATTAATTCGTACACAAATATACAGTTACAATTGATAACATTTTTGATCACTATAGTGCAGGTAAGCTTATCTATAAAAAGATTTCTTCCAGCAGACCATGGTGACAGTATATAATTATAGTAGTTACAGATATTAAGAAAATATAAAAGCCCATAGTACAATGTAACAGAGTAAGGGTACCAATTATTTTACACTTTTAAACTGCGTTTCCGAAACTCTGTGGACAAGAAAAACATCTCTTTACTTTGTCCCATCTCCATCCTACTAATGAAACGAAAACTCTTCACGGGGAAATGAATTAGTATTTTTAATGGATCCGTAATGGATTCCACGTTGCACCGTGGGAAAAGGAACATGGTACAATTTAAAAAAAAAGATTTGAACCGTTACGTTTTGAAAACAGAATCGCAAACGGAATTTTTGAAAACAAATACCTAACGTCTCGTCTCGCTAAATGTAAACGCAGTATCTTGTTTTCCTTTAATTAGCATTTCTGTGTTGTCTTGCGCTCCACACTCATTTCCATATGGAAAAATGATACGGATCGCGCGTTCTCGCCCCAATGATACAATATGTCGGGGTGGGTCCTCGCAAGGAGCCCTCCCGACGAAATTAGGAGCGTTCCCGTTTAACACGTCACGAAACATTAAAAAGTAATAAAACATAATTGAACAAAAATATTCAAATATTATTTTGATGTTAGTAGTTGTTATATCATGTGACGGTAAGAAATATTGATTAGATTTTAAAAGATACTAATAGTATATTGAAATTAGCTTGTATATTTATATACTACATAAAATATACTTCATTGTGTGGTTTAAAAAAATAAAACAAACTTTCACATAATTGTTTCATTTTAAGTACAGGAATTCTAGGAATATCTTTTTGAATACCGACGTTTCGGCCGAAACGTTGACCTACCCAAAACTATTTAAATATTATGAAACGCCTACGTGTTAGAGTGTCGACTGCTTCGTATTATATTAAAAGTATGTCCAATATTTCAGCTGAAACAATTCGCATATAATGAGTCAAATCTTAACTGTCTACCACGTGATTTAATTTTGTTTCGAAAATTTCTAAGTACCTACTGTTTTATTGGTTATCGGGAGCACACCTAAAATTATACGACAACGAGAGGCATTAATTTGCCATATTAATTTGGCCGTAAAACTCTGTTCGCGACAAGGCGACGGGGAATTTGCGAAGTTGCTCGGTCCCATGGTAGCTTGTTCACACAATCGGTGGGAGCTTTATGGGCCTGCAGCTATAGGAAATACCTTGGAGACACGCACGTTATGGCTAATAAAGGTTGTTGAGGCGGTAGTAACAATATTGTTTTATTAAAGTGCTTTGGCGTTTATCGTTGTTCGATGTTGTAATAGTGTTAATGTGACTTTACCTTTAGACACTGTTTAGAATAAAGCTTTAAAAATGTAGTTGCTTTTAGATTCTCATGCAAAAAATATTATAATATAATTAAAAAGTACAGGTATCTTTTACGCTTATATTTTTGAGTACTCGACGTTTTGGCCGAGTTGCACCGGCCACGGCCTACTTTAGAATAAATATTAAGTCATAAATCAAAGTTTCAAAAGGCTTGGCCAGATATAACACTTCCTAGCCCAAAGAAGAAAACAATAACAATTGTTTTTTGTTACTGAGTCGGTAAACGAGCACGGTCCTGTTTTTGACACATTGAAATTCATCACAGCTTGTGATTATTAAGTATTTAGCCCATTAAGAACGATCCGATCTGAACCCTTCGGAGAATCTAGTAGGGCACGGGGACACGCACTTTTAAGTGTTCTCTCTAGAAAGCCTCCGAAGGTGATTCGTTTCACACGGCTTGAGGTACCCTTTACGTACCTCGCCGCTCCCAAAAAAGCCGTGCAAGTGACGCTGAAAATGCAGTTTAAGGCAATCAGCAATCTCACTCAAAAAAAAAGAAAAAAAAGCCCATTAAGATTCTCGCCGCCCCTAAAAAAGTCCACCAGGTAAAAACAATACAATAACAAAAGCGGCGTTTAGACATGCGTCTCGTCTTCACAACTGCAATAACATTGTACTAAAACTGCTCTAAGAGCAAGTAAGGCCCCTGTTGTAAGTAGGTGTATTACCAGATACGAGTAGTGCAGTGAAGTGATCAATTATTCCCGGACAGTCGGACAGCGCCATTTTTAACCCCATTGTGGACGTGTCCGGCTTAAGCGATACCGTGGGGTATCCCCAACACCCTTGATCGGCACAATCGAATGTAATTGATGATGGTCAAGAATGTGGTTGATGCACTAATGTATTTGTGTGAAGTGAACTGAAGTGAAGAGATAGCGATCGATTCGTTTAGAGATTTGATTGTGAGATTTATTAATTTACTCTGATTTGTAGAATAGTAAAGGCAATATCAATACTTTGTTGAAATATGGCCTTTGTTAAAATTTAAGTTAGAAAAAATATTAATGAGTGCTGATTGGATGATAATCACTCCAACAAGTATGTAATGTACAGTGTCAAATGAAATAACTATAATTTGTTTATTATTTACAAACAAAGAAAATCACAAAAAATTTTAACTTATAAAAATTATAACTATAAATAAAAAATTTACCCCTAATCATCCCCATCAGGCAGAGTGTCCAGTAAGCTAGCAGCATTTGTTTATCTATATATTAATACGTGAAGCAAAAACTTTGAACCCCTTTTTTACGAAAATTGCTCGGACGGAGGAGTATGAAATTTCGCACACTTAAAGTTTATATAGAGAAAAGAAGGTTATCCGAATGTTAATTTTTTTTTTAAATTATTCCTAAAAATACATTAAATCAATAAAACTAACATTACACACACTACCATGTATTTGACACACACGCATAAATGTATTTGACGTCACGTATAAGTATATACTCTTTTCAAAATTTTAAAAATGGAAGAGGAGCGGCCGAAATCTGTCAATGCCAATCCAAACTCACATTATATATTTTTAATTTTTTCATTGCTTAGGATACAATCCGTGCAGTCTTAATAAAGTTATTGACCACTAGTTATTGTATTTTAATATTCTATTTTGTGTTGTGAAGTAAAAACTTTTTCTATTTTCCTTTGTGTCTTCTCTTCTAGGGGCCTGCTAGAAGTTACACTTTCAAAAAAGCAGCGAATTTGTCTATTCTTACTATGTTGTCCCTTTTATTTATTTGTGTGTACTTACATAAATTATACATGAAATGAATTAGATACTTTTGAAGGGTTTTTCAACACACTTCTCTACCTAAGAAGTAACTAATTTTGGACAGTCAGTTACGAAATCTTGTTGTATATAAATAAATATAAAACACAGCTATATAATTATATTATCAATTCAAAATCAAATACAGAAATAGCTGTCAAAAAAAATGACGTAAAGTGCTTGATTAAATATGCGTGTTATGCCAAGACATTCGCCCGTAATAGTTGCAGATCACCAACCAATATGCTCCGTTATAATTCATCCCGTCGATCCTTCCTATCTAAGCCCGTGATAAGCGTTTTCTCATGACTTGCATATTTGAGGCCACGGCCACTGGGCCGTACTGAGAAGTAATATGTTAGTTAGAAATTACGACTTTATATATTTTTTTAAAGTTATTAATATAGCTAAGTTAGTATTATTATTTATTTTCAGAGTTCCTATTAAACTGCTTGCTAACTGTCAATGTTGACTTTGATAATGTTACAAAGTTAAATATTAGGTGTGTGCCTTAAAGGCCTTGTATAAATTATTTATTTATTTATTTTATTTTTTTGTTTAATCAAAACGGTAAAAAATCAATTACATTAATTAATTACATATTATCAACACAATTCATAAACACAAAAAAAAATATATAAACAATGCATTTAATTGCATTTTAAAAAATATAAAAATTAATTAAAAACAAATAAATTCAATTACCTATACAATAAAATATTACAATTCAATCATTCACATTTAATTACAAAACAAAAATAACAAAGGGCTTTTAGAATTTAACACTACCCCATAGTGATAATTTCCTTATTCCTTCACCTCTCACAATACGACAGACACTCCGACAATATTTTAAGACCTTTTAAGCCTTATAATGGCTTATATGGCCTTATAAAGGCCTTGTCTTGACCGTAACATTATGTGTTATTTATTCTTCTACAATATTTTCTTTTTCGCTATTTATTGTTTTTCTAAGTACCGTGTGAGAATTTTTCGTGTTAATTATTGATGTAATTTTTGTCACTGATTCCAAAATTGCATTTCAGACAACTATTGTCTAAATTTTAAAAGTAAAGAACCAATAATATTATTGACTTTATAAGAGACCATAGAAGTGCGACCCTAAGACTACCTCTAGAAGACTATAGTCTTCCAGACTATAGTCCTAGAAGACTATTACAGACTATAGTCTTCTAGGGGTAGTCTTCCTTTCACCCTGAATCCGTCCCAAGGAATCTGCGTAGCGAAGGGGGCGCGACCACGCGTGACTCTCGCAATCGACATGTTTATCGCTTTAATATAAAATAAAGGGAACGTTTCCCGCACCTATCGATAGATGAGAAACGTCCACATGTGATCCCTACACGAGAAATTGTATTTGCGATACACTGTGCTTACATTTTCGGAGGAAAATTTTAGGTCGAGTTTGAAAATGTTACGGAATTTTCATAATAATAATAAATTCGTTTTCAAAACTGTATGCAAACTACTCGCGTTTACTGTTCATAAATTATGTAGGGTCAAATGCGTTATATGAGCTTACCTACAGTATCACTGAAAAATATAACTGATTTTCAATATTCTTAAAAAAAATTGTGTCCCAAAAAAAATTATTAACAACACACATGAATAAAAAAAGAGAAAAGAAGAAGCAGACAGTATATACACAAGAGAACAAAAAAATCAGATAAAACAAAAAGAGTATTATAGAAAAAAAAAAAAAAACAATGTGAAGTTTAATTACGTACGTATAATTAAATGTAATATTAGTAGGCATAATCCTAAACGGGCTTCAGGGAATACAGCACCGTATATTTGTGCATTCACACATCAAATCATGTAGAGTCTTCCAACCGCGATCATAAGGGTTTACAGAACTGAATAATTTTATTTGTTTATAATTTTAATAACTCCCCGCACCGCCGTATATTACGGGCCCCGGGAGGGTGCCATTTTTCAAGCGTCGAGTACAATAAGGAATATTGTCACTTTAGAATTTGCAAGGCGAGCGAGAGCAATATTTATAGATTATCCCCGGATTTGTTGCTTGAAATATTCGCACGTTAGGCTATAAACATATTTTTTGGGCCGTAAGGGAGTTTTTGGCGAATAGAGTTTTGTTTTTAGTGTTTTATAGTTGTAGTATTTTATGAGGGTAAGGTTTCAAACTAAGACTTTTTATAATAGGTCCTTACCTATGAGATTGGAGTTTTTTTCTCACTTATTAATAGGTGTATTACTTCTAAAAGTCAATACCGGTTGTTAATATTATTATACACCTTTAATTAGGACTATGTTACTTAGGCTTCAGTTATAACAATGATTATTAATCTTGTGTCTTTATCGCCCATTTTTTTTTAAATTGACTAACTGTTTTGTTCGCGGAATTGTCCTTTTGTTTCATTGTAGCTTTGAAGGGACTTGATTTTTTCTTTTTAATGTCTGCTATATTTAGCTAGTGAAACAAACACACTACACTCTACAATTATATAGTGTTAAAACAAATAGATGCTTAGAAAATAATAAAAAAAACGTTAGTATGAAAAATATTTTTTTATAAAAAATCTTTATACAAATCTCCAATTTCATAGGTAAAGACCTAATATTTTCTAATAGCGTGTGTTCAATTCTAGGTTAGGACCTGTGACAAATCTTCTGATAGCGTTAGGTTCAATGGTTTAACGTGCCTTCTAAATTATTAAAGGAATTTTCCTTCAACGTTAACAACTATTTCGAGAATAAATTTTTAGATACCTAGATATAATAGATAGATAGATAAAACTTTTATTGCAACACTATGAAACACAAGCATGAACACAAATATAAATAACTTACAAAGTTACAATTTGGCGGTCTTTTCGCTTTAAAGCGATTTCTTCCAGAACAGTCGGATGGAGAGAGCTAATAAACTGTAAGATCAGAGGTGAAACTACTAAAACAACCTATCTTATTTTGTTCACCTATTCGAGTGAAACGTTAAGCTACTCTGTAGCTTAACTTATTGTTTCAAAAAACGTCATCGTTATTACATATTTATCAAAAAAGTGCGAATGAAGTTAATTCCTGCAAATAGGTGTTAAAAGAGGTTTTAATAATGAACACATTCATTTTAGTTACCGTATTAAAAGTAAGTAAGGCTCTTTTCCACTACAACGGTTTTATTTAAAAAAAGAATCATCGCAAAAACAAACGCCTATCGCTTAAAAACACATTCGGAAACGTTCGCATTCGTTGCCACCCATCGACGAACCCGTCAAAAAATATGACCCCCAGTCCTCTATTTTCCGATTGTTCATTGCGTCGCGGCGCAAAGTCAACGCGCGAGATTTGAATTCCAAATTTAAGTCGCGGTGTTCCGATTCACCTTCGTGTTTTTCTTCTTATTGTTTATTTTCTTCCTTTTATTTTGTTATCGAGGCGGGATATTTGTTTATGCATATGGGTACCGCCGGTTTCATATGACCTTTTCAAAACGCGCAGTGAATGTCACAAGCTTTTGTTATTGTTATGTTCGGGCGTATGTTTCGTTTAAAGCTTTGATGTTTTAGTTTCTTTTCCGAAATTTCGAAAACTGAAAACATATCTAACGCGAAATCACAATGTCCGTATAATTAATTATTGTTAAATATACGGTACAATTAATTCCAATATACTAGCTAAAGAACAACGATGCGATACGGTCATCGCCAGGTTATTGGCAAAACTTTTGAGTTTTTTTTAGACAAATATGATTTTAAAAAACATTTTTTTTTTACCTTTAGCGTCCCCATTAATGAAGATTGATTGGAATTACTTACTTACAAGTAAGTAGTTACTTACTCTCAAGCACTTTCCCCCGCAGTAAGAGCGTAAGTACTAGGATAACAGCAATAGTGAAGCGGTCACCCTTGTTGTCTTAGTAAGCAGCAGCCAGGTCAAGTAAACAGCCATAATGGATTCTGCCCGACGTAAATTATCATCTTGCCGGATATTGAATATATTAAGGCAGTGCCATGCAAAGCCGGGTATTTGTGTAATTGCTGATCTCAGAAGCTGCATGATGGAATGTTATGATTATGGAAATGTGATGGCGAATCCGCGGAAGTTTGGTCATAGGTTTGCGTCTGTAATAATAACAGGTTTGCGTTGACACAGAATAGTTAATGTTTGGGGTGGATTCAGTCAACTAGGTACATAGTTGCAATTTTTTTAGTGTTTTTAAGATGAGTGTGTACTCTGTGTGCTTTATTAATTACTAGTGGCCGCTCGCGGTTTCACCCGCGTGGTTCCCGGTTTCACCCGCGTAGTTCCCGTCCCCGTGGGAATATCGGGATAAAAAGTATTCTATGTGTTATTCCCGGTTATAAACTATCTGTATGCCGAACTTTATCCAAATCCATTTAGTAGTTTTTACGTGAAAGAGTAACAAACACCCAAACAAACTTTCGCGTTTATAATATTAATAGGATTTGTATTACAATTTTTAATATAAATTTATACATCCTCAATGGGTTAGGCACCAGTGATGGAACAATTAAGAGGTTTCTATATGGAATTAATAAAGATGATTAAAATTTACGAGTAATAGCTTAAAAACAGACTAGGTGGAGCGACGATCTTCGCAAGGTGGCTCGCAAGAGCTGGATGAGAGTAGCCGCGGATCGTGCTCGGTGGCGTGCACTTGGAGAGCCTATGTCCAGCAGTGGACTAGTATAGGCTGATGATGATGAGCTTCAAAACGCTTTTTTATATTCTTTGCGCCTATGTATACATATGATATATCATACACCTTGCAATCGCTATAGCATACGTTACGTTACTTACTTTACGTAACATATACGCCTAAGAAAGGCTATTTTATTCATAATATGTTATCTATATTGTAAAACTGTCTGCTACACTAAATATTATCAGCCGAAATGCTAATTCCAAAAAATGCTAAAATTTAAATATATCAACACAGTCAATTTCAAAACCATCTCTCTCGTTACAGATTCAAAAGAAATTCATTTCAAAAATTATAATTACCAGAGGAGCGTCATTAGTTTCGAAATCAAAGTCGGCGGTGACGACGACGTCCAAGCAATAACAGCCGAGGAGATGAGCCAGACCGTTCGAGCCCTGAATATTAATCGGCGAAGGAAATGGATTAAAAATTCCTTGTCCCCATCACGATCTCTTGTAGGCAAACAACCTTTTTTTTTGCAAACCGCTCCAGCCACATTTGCATACTTAGCTTTCTTCTTCTTGTCCGTGCCCGTGGTCCCTCGTGAATAATTTAATGAATCTGGAGAAATATTGTTCTGTGGCTGTTTTTTTTTCTGTTGCTTTATGGTACTCAATGAAGTTGTTAGGAGGCATTTGTTTTTTGGTATTCTAATTTTTTACGGTACAAAACATAAACAAAAGAAGAACATTGAATGCTGATAAATGTAATAGGTGCCGGTTTCAATAAATGGAAATATATAGGTACAAAGCTAGAAAAAAGGGATACAGAAGCTGAAATAAAAGAACAAGTCAATCAACTATTCATCTTAAAAAACTACTAAAAATAGGTATTACCTTAAAAAATATGAAGTTCTTTAGTGCATTGTTTTGTTTTGAGATTGATTACAGTTAGAAATTAAGTATTGATTCATCCATTCGCGAAATAGTATTTTGACATTATTGTCCTTTTCTTTCATCGCTTTTAAAACCATTATGGTTAATAAGAAAAAACTAATTTTCACCATAGCCCGATAACAAGGTTTAAAAGCCGTGAGATTTTTACTCTCTCAAACCTCTTTAAAGGTATTACCGAGCGTAACAAAATTTAACGGATATTAAAAAGTTTAAGTCGCCCGGAGTTAATATTGACGGGCGTAGCAGATGGGAAGAAAGGGTTCCTTCAAAAGAATTCAAACGGTGACAAAAAGGCGTAAAGAAAGGGGGGGCTCGAGTAACTTATGCGGCGGCGAGAGAGCCCCGAGAATTAGCAAAAATAAAAGGTGACGGCCGCCTGTTTACGGGCAGTGGTACCAACCTTTACAAAACTACGGCAAAAAGTTTTACTAAGTGTAAGTATTAAAAAAAAACTAAAAATAAATGGTTGGCAATTAACGCATTTAATTCATTCATTGAATATTTAGTTCAAAATGATTGAATTTCGAATAATAAAGTCAGTTATAACTAAGTATATTAGATTTTATAATTGCTATTATGAGTTTTACGTGAGATGCCAAAAGAATTCTGCTCTCCAGCGAGCATCTAGTGTTAACTTACAAAAAATAACTTTAACAACAACTTTAAAAAAAAAAGCATAACTACGTGTTTAATTCATTTAACCGTTATCCATACCACCATACAGCGCCAATTCAAAAAGTTTTTAGTAAATTCATTTATTCCTTACTACGTTATTTATTAAACTTCTACATAAACAACTTACTCTGTAATATGTTACTGAACATAGCATGTTGTAAATTAAAACATATATTGGATCAAAATCAAAACATATTAATCATCAGTATTATCAACAGCCTGACGACCACAGTTGGGTATTGACTTCTTTTTCTCGGGCCATTCAAATAAATACTACTTACTATAAACAAACTTCAATTAAAATAACGTATATAAAATAAATTACATATTTTCTTTAGTAATGCTTATGTCACCATCGACAAATAGATAAAAATAAAAAAGGTTTCGTTATTTTTAGGTTGGCACCACTGTCGAGGCGCGCGGCGACCCTTAATTAAAGGCTTTCTTGAACTTTTCGCGATGCAATTTGCCTAAAAGACAAGAATTATTTTTATTGAAGTCATCACTAATTTCGAAAGAATGGTGGGGAGAGGGACAGGACCTTTTGTTTTGGATAAATGGCGCCGCCAATTGTGCGGTTTTCGGTCATTTGGGAATATTGTTGCCGACCGATTACCGATTGTGAAAAGGACGGACATTTTTTATTTTAATCGCTGTTCTATTGTTTTGAAAAAATAATCCGTTTTTTGTAATGTAGGTAGCTTCTTGATGACGCATATTGTATTTTGTAATTATTGTCTTTTTTTACATTATTGTTGGTTAGGTAACAAAATAAAAAAAATAACAACAGAGGATCAGTTGTTTTGCTAGGTTTATTTTTATCTACTTTTTAACGGTATTTTCTACAAGATAAACCAATAGAATAAATAAAAAACAAGTGCAATTAAAACTCGCACAATGTCTTGTACAGAAATACTTATGAAAACGTACCGGATGCGTATGGTCGAAGGTTCAATTAAAACAACGAAAAATTACAAAATAAATTGTTTTCAAAAAATTTCCAAAGTCATGCAAACATAAATGTATAATACGTTATTTTTTTTTTAAATTATGTAAGTATATAAATAAATAGTAACATAAGCCACTTCTATCCATAAACGATCACGATTTGACCACTTGCATTTGACGTATGCAAAATAAAAAAAGAAAGATAATATTGTCAAAGTTAAAGTTAAATAAATGTTTTATTCAAATAAACTTTAGAAAAGTGCTTTTGAATCGTCCAAACATTTTTTTACCCATTCAGCCTATGGCAAGTCAATAGCACAAACTTTTTACTTTTTTTTGCAATCAATCTTAAAAGTCATAGCAGTGTCCTTTTATTTATTCCCAAAATTACTTTACCGACCAGCTGCGTCAATGTTTTCGTTTCGGTTTGAAAAAAAGATTTTCCTAATTAAGTTTGTGAAATTCTTAAACAAAATTTAAGTAGTATTAATTATCTTCGTCCTTTATTAATAAAAGTCGTGGACTTAGTAGAAAGAATCAAAGTGGAGACAGTTGTTTTAAAATCCTTGATTTGAAACGAGGGTGCCTGTAGTGATGCGCTTTCGATTTTATATCGAATTTTATATGTTCATTAGAACATAAATATAAGTGTTTGTAAATATGTACTTAAATAAGTGTTTGAAAACACTTATACCATTTTCCTTTATGAACTGAATCATATAAAATCAAACCCGGCAATCTCCACTATGAAGACATAGTGGAGATTGGTTTTGATTTTATGTGAATCACTGTAGCATGATTTAAACTGACATGGATCGCGGAACAATCTAATGGCTAATCATTGAATTGTACCGCAATTGTTAAACAATTACCAAAAATATTTCATTATTATGTAACATTATTTAAGTAAGGATGGTTTGAAGAGTATAATAAATTATTATTCTGGTTAGCCGTAAAACAGGATCCTCTTTGTATACCTAGCTAGCACCATAATACATATACAGACGCCTGCAAATCAACCTGTTGCAAATAAACAGGCATTTATTTTTGTTGGAAATAAAACTTTGATTTGTATTATGGACGAATCGATTATCGAGATTCAATTTTGTTTGGTGGCATAATGGCCCCATCACTAATTGTTCTTTGTTTTTTTTTTGTTGGTACACTTGTCTCTGGAAAGGCAATATGGCTGGTTGATAGGTTATCGTGTGTTGATAATTAAATGTATTTTATGTAGTAATAAGGGCATTTGGAGCCGTATTATTTTAATTAAGTATATTGTGCAACGTGTGTTTTGTGAGTGTGTGCGTCGTAAGCGAATCGCATCGGGAGTACAATTCGCCATCCGTGTTTGGATGTCGGCCACACCGCTGCTGGAGTGAACAGGTATTCCTCGGGGGAAGAGTGCACTTGGGGTAGTTTGGGTGTGATTAGCAGTGGTCGGAGTAGGTATATTGAATTAAGGTCACTGACATCAAACGTATATGTTAATATGGATACTCCTCCGAGTTTCCGGATTATTATGATAAAAATACCGAAACATCGAAATTATTACATGAAACTAGTTAAAATGTATCAATACTCTCAACGCTATGCTGCTAGTTTAGAGATTAGAGATAGAGAATACAGCGAGAGTATTGAAAAAAGCGTAGCAAATAATCAGAAACTTTATTTCAAATTCGCTCCATTGACATCTACAGATGTTGAACGATCATTTTCCACTTACAAATGGATCTTAGATGTTAAAAGAAATAGCTTAAAATTAGAAAATATTGAAAAAATTATAGTTATTTATTTTAATTGTATAGAGACAGAAAATCAAAATGTAGAACTTGTAACCGATGAGGATTAAAAATAATTATTTTTAATAAAACTGTAATAATGATTATTTGTATTAACAATAAACAATTTTGTTTGCTTACATATGGTTTTTTATTTTATTACTCTATTTACCAAATTTTTGGAAACTCCGGTACATTCCGGAAGAAATGCATGTCCATGTTATGATATCATGACGCAAGTATCTAAAATCAATATACCTACTCCGACCACTGGTGATTAGGGAACCTTCGAAGACCCGGACTCGGATTCGGGCCCCATCGGACCATATGGATCCCGTTCTGGACGGCGGGAGCGGCATGGAACTGTGAGTGGATTTTTCGATTTTAATGTGTAATTTTAAGCAATAGCATAGTGTGTGTTGTGGGTTTCCGCAACACAACCTATCCAAAACTTTAAAATTTCTTCAATTAATGTTCAACCATATTAAGTACATACAAATAAAGTTCAAAATTTATTGAGGAAATTGACAATTTGTTGTAGTATAGTATAATGCACGTCTGCACATCAGCAGACGTGTATGCCAGTTCTTCGCTATTTTCTACCTTTTTTGTTTTCTTTCAAGTAAAATATTTATGGATCACTATAGTTTGTCTATTTTATAATCTACTGTTGTAACTGTTACAATATGGTATTTTGTACATAAAGAAACGATAAGGTTATCCATCACCTATATCGTTATTAGGTCGATTAAGATTAAGATCTATCGACTACGCGTGACGCTACACACATCACTAGCTAAACAGAAATTAAAATCAAAAGAAAATAATTAAAGTCCGTAAGGGATTTATTGGACACAGGCGACGTGATTAATTGCTTTTCTCGGATAAATTTGCTCGAACGCAATAAGTGTCAATTTTACGCGTTCGCAAATTCATTGGAGGAATTAATAAAGTAAATCGTAATTAATATTTTTTTATCATTGGTTGTGTAAAATTCATAAAAGTTTATACATTTACGAACAATAATTATAATGTGGCATGGTAGCAAAAATAGTTCTTAGAAAAGTGGAGTGATGTGGTTTAGTGGTTAGACGACCGGTATCCAGTCCAGAGGTCCCGGGTTTGATTACCAGTGGTAAATATTGTCGTAATCGAATTATTTGTTGGTAAGTAGAGCTTGTTTAAAGTCTGCCTGGCAAGGTACCAAGATCTTATTATCTAATATATAAAATTCTCGTGTCACAGTTTTCGTTGCCATACTCCTCCGAAACGGCTTGACCGATTTTGATGAAATTTTTTGTGCTTATCCGGTATCTATGAGAATCGGCCAACATCTATTTTTCATCCCCCTAAATGTTAGGGGTAGTCCACCCCTAAATTTATTTTTTTATTTTTTAGACAAAATTTTTAATTTCTATTTTTTTATGATACAACATACAAAAATACATACAATCCTCAATTTTCACCCTTCTACGATCAACCCTTATTTGTGGTACGAAGTCCGCCGGGTCAGCTAGTATTATTATATATAGCTTTATGAACAACATTAATAGCTTTGTTATGTTCAGGCAACACAGAGATAAAGGTTCCTCGAGATAAAGATACTTTATTTGCTTGCACACGTGTCAAAAAAGATATTATAATTATTTTTAGATTCAACATGCCATACCATAAACGGTGTGCAAATTAAGATACAAATTAAACAACAAATCCATGCTTCTTACTAAAATAAAAACTATAACAACATTTCAAACAATATTAATTTTAAATATAAGATATGTCAATAATAATTAATTATATCATCATCATCGGCCTATCTTAATCCACTGCTGGACATAGGCCTCCCCTAATGAGCGCCTTTGCGCCCTGTCCTCAGCTTGACGCATCCATCTTATTGATTATATAGAATTAAGATAATAATAGATATGATAACAGTAATAAGTAATTGAGGATTCCAGGAGAAGCACGGTTACACTAATTTCTAAACAAAAATTTTGGGGAATTGTTTAGCCGTGGGAACATATAGTACACTAACTGCCGTACTCAAAGACGTCAATTAAGTTTTAATGACAATGAAGTCTCTTAGCACACCCATAGGTGGGCTTCAAATACAATTTTTAAATATGTAATTATTTTTCTATTCCACGAAGCACACCTACGAATTGTCGGACACTCGGCATAAAGTGTCGATCGAATGATGAAATTGATTTGAGAGTTTTCACCCGAGTTCTTCCCGTAATAACACGTGTTGTGAGACTCCATTTTAATTTATAACTACCTCTAATAATAAAAAATACTTAAAATTGGCTAAATGCTAAACGCGAAGCCATTAATTGTGATAAATAATTAAAGTGTCGATTACTGATGCCACTACAACACATTAATTTTATATTTCCATTCATCATCATCATGATCAGCTCTTTTTAAGTCCCCACTGCTGGGGCACGAGCCTTCCCTATGGATGGATAGGGAGAACGGGCCAATAACCACCACGCGGGCCCAGTGCGGATTGGTGGTTGTTAACGACTGCTAATGCAGCCTGGACCAACGGCTTTACGTGCCTTCCGAAGCACGGAGGAGTTCGAAATGATAAACTTTGGTCACCCATCCGATGACCGGCCTTTGCGAAAGTTGCTTATACCTGAGCACTCGCAAACCGCGTGTTAACCACTGCGCCATTGAGCTCCTCATTTGTTAATTACATTTTATTACTTGTTCAAAACTCAGCTTTAAAATTTTAATTACATCGTTCTACTATCAATAGCAAAATTGCTAATCAAATTATATTGAAACAGATGACATCATTAGTAATTCAGTTAGTTGGCTGGTGCCAGCTTGAGGGCGGCTCGTTTTGAACTTGACCATTAATAAATGGCTACGATACTCCAAAGTTAACCCTTCCTCGGTTAATGAGAGAGATCAGTCTTTTCACTCGGATCCGTACTTATGATCCGGGTCGGGAAAATCTGTTTATAATTGATTGAGGATACATTGTTGACATTAATGTCCAAAGGTAAATATTTTAACCTTAAATTCTGTATTAAAGAAATATTTTACCTATAAATCCCTGTACCTGCACAAAGAAATAACAATTTATGGTTATAAGTACGATTGTAAGTTTGCTTGCTATTTACAATTATTAAAAAATGTAAATGTAGCTTGTCTTCAAATTACTTTTTAACATAAAGTTTTATATTTTTAGTCAAATTAACTATGGAAAAATGAAATTGTAGCTTACAATTCCATTTCTTTAATAATTGTGAACATAAAGAAATAACAATTTATGGTTTTAAGTACGATTGTATATGTTTGCTTGCTATTCATAATTATTAAAAAAAATGTAAATGTACCTTGTCATAGTTTGACTAAAAATTAAAAACTTTATAAATTAAATGTAATTTGAAAAAAAAGAAAAAAATCTTCAAGCGGGATTCGAACACGCACCCCATTGACAATGGGGTGCGGGTTCGTTCTGGGGTGCACGAACACAATAATTTGCGTAAAGTTAAGTATAACCTTATCCATAGTTGAAATGTAGTTATAATACGATGTATTTTTTGTTACATATGACATACAAAGGTCTAAAAGTATCCCTAGGCGATTTTAACACCACAGTGCTATCTTTGTTTATATCTACATACGATATATTACGATTAAGTTAGACAGTTTTTAATATATGGGTAGTTCTGTTCTTCTTCATAATTCATTACGCTATAAAACGGACATTAGAACCGTTACACACTTAAAATCGCATAAAGTACGGCGTTCCCTAACCTTTTTAATGGTCCGCGCTCACCCTCACAGAAAACAATGAAAAAAGTTTGCGAAAAAAAATGTAGTGTTCTATATTTATTATTGTATTAAAAGAAACCTAGGGTAGGAGCGCCGCTGGCGGATAGTAGAAAAAACTTGGGAAGTTGCATTGTAAAATGGCATCTATTACAAGTGGCGAAAGTACAGGTACCCGACTTAGCTGGATCTTGACTGTACGCGATTACTGCGGCCACCAAATTTATGGTCAAACTTCGGGCGGAGGCGACGGCGCGAGTTTTTATTATGATCAGCCCAGTGGACCGTGAAAGCAAGTTGCCGCGGGGAAGCACAATTTCCATACCTCATGTCTGTTTCTGTCGCCCTGGTACTTTCTTAATAAAACTTGAGGTTTGTCTTTATTATATTATTTATTAAAATTGTTCCTTCCCATCTCTGTCTACTTGTTAGTTTGCTTTGTAATAAGAGTCCGTCCATCCAATTCAATTATGTAGTTAAAAGTAACGTTGCACTGTTTTGTTTATTTGCCAACACTTATGCACACTCACGAACACTTAACGGTTAATAATCCACCATTATTTCACATTAATATTCGACATAACACAAATTTTAGAAAATAAAACAAAACCGCCGTTATGACGCTTCACTTTCCCGCCAAGAATGAACCGTCTTACCTTGGCTTGTAAGATGGTAGACTTTTTTTTAAATACTTAATCATAGATAAAATTTTAGAAAACAAAAGAAAACATATTTTCTAAATCTCTAAGTATTATTTGACTATTTTGTATTAAGATTTCTATGTATAAAATGGGTATGATTTTATCAATTACCTAATGAATGCATTTTCAGTACCTAACCTAATAAATAATATTTGTTCATTTGTTCCTAAAATAGTACATCTGTCACTTGAATTAAATCACCAAATAATATAAAATGCTTATCATCATCATCAACCTCATCAGCTCATTTTAATGTCCCCACTGCTGGGGCACGAGCCTTCCCTATGGATGGATAGGGAGAACGGGCCATAAACCACCACGCGGGCCCGGTGCGGATTGGTGGTTGTTAAGGACTGCTAATGCAGCCGGGACCAACGACTTTACGTGCCTTCCGAAGCACGGAGGAGCTCGAGATGATACATTTTTGGTCACCTATCCGATGACCGGCCTTTGCGAAAGTTGCTTAACCTCAGCACTCGCAGACCGGGCGCGGTAACCACTGCGCCAACGAGATGTTTACCTAAAAATTAGTGGGGTTGCATTTGAAATTCGCATCTTGATTTATGGGAGGGGGAGGGGTGAGGGGGGCATGCCTCCCCCCCCCCGTTTTTGAGCACCACACACCACAATCTTATACCACTCCCCCCTTCCGTGACTACGCTCCCCTTTTCCGTGACTGTCCCTCTGAAAAAAATTTTTTAACTGAACCTAACCAATAGTAAGGATTTCTGTATTAAGTTTGGAATAATAATAAATAAATATAAAATAATAAAAATAAGCGTTAAAATAACCTAAAAGTTATTTTACTGTAACGCAAAATAACCTTCCGTTACACGTATAACTTTAAACACGTGTAAAAAAAACCACGCATCTCCGTAACCAACCAATAAAAAAATTAAGCCTTATCAATTCCTAATTCGAGATACGTAATACTAATGCCAGCCCTTGATTAGATTTATAACGTGAAAGATTTACTATTTTTAGGTATAAATGTATTTTGCTGACTTACTTTTTAGAGGACATATCTTATATTCAGGCTATAGGTAAAAGTGATCAAATTATAATTTAAGATACATACTTACATTAATCCGATGATTTATACTTGGAGACAGTTTTGATGAGTATGATGACTAATATCTAATATTTTTTGGGTATATATAGTATTATTAGGGTATTGCAGATTAGTGACACATCTAAACTTAGGTGACAGAAAATATTGTTCCCGTATAAAATTATGCATATTCACTCATGTCATAACCTACCATCTCAACTGCTACTTCTCCCAGTATCTGTTTCTTGATAGCTTAATAGCCTTTCCCTTTGTACTAACTAATAAATAAAGTTAAATCTATACATATAATAAAGCTAAAGAGGGTCGAAAGTCTGTACATGGAAGATATTCGAAAAAAAGTTGGCTGGGAATACTTAGAATCGATAACAGAACACGTTCCAACAGTTTTTAGAATTTTTGTCTGTTTATCTGTTTGTCTGTTTATTTGACCGCGCATGATATAGACCCGGAACAGGATATAGGATATTTTTTATCCCCGTAACAGGTTCCTGTGGGATAGTGTAGTCTTCGCGAACGAAGTCGCGGGCGACAACTAGTCTTTAATATAACTTTACATGACGGCAACAAAACACGGTTTTTTTTCCAAGCATATACTCTGTTTATTAGTTAGGCCCTTAAAATTAAAAGAATCAAGGTTTCTCCCATTAGGCAAAGAGATCCTTAACATTGCTTGAAATCAAGCGAAACATCAATATAACATCAGCAAGGTACGACGACAAAGCATCAATATTTTTCTTTCCAAATTAACAAACGCAGAGGAGAAAAACAAACAGACGAATCACAGCAGGCAGCGCCAGAAAACTTTAAGACGTGAAAAATGGGAGTAAGTATGAAAAGAAATAATTTTCCGCGCGACTCGCCTGCGCAAATGAGCTGAATGAGCCAACTCAGGCGGATGATTGACTGCGATGAAACAATCCTGCTGGGATTTGGTAAAACATCAGTACCTACCTACTCTATAATATTGAGATTTGGCCTGTTGACTTAACAATGTAGGTTTTTTAAAGTAAAAAGTTTTTATGTTTCTCACTTCCCGTCCCCGAAAAATGTCCGGTAACGCTGAGAATGCAGTCTGAGACAAACCGCAAACTCTCCGAAAAATATACCTGAATAAAATAAAAAAAATAAAAAAATACCTTTTATTTCTTTACAGGATTTTTTATTTCTATTAGGTTAGTTTTTTTTTTATATTAGAAGGAGGCAAACGAGCAAGTGGGTCACCTGATGGAAAGCAATCACCGCCGCCCACGGACACCCGCAAAACCAGAGGAATCACAGATGCGTTGCCGGCCTTTAAGGAAGGAATAGGCTCGTTTCTTGAAGATTCCTAAGTCATATTGGTCCGGAAATACCGCCGCTGAGAGCTGGTTCCACAGCACTGTAGTTCGTGGTAAAAAATTACGTGAGAAACGCACAGTAGTAGATCGCCATCCATCAAGATGGTGTGGATGGAAAGACAGTCGATTGCGTGTAGTGCGGTGAAGGAAATCAGCGGCAGGGATCAAACCGAACAATTCCTCAGAGCACTTCCCATGATAAAGGCGATAAAATATACAGAGAGATGCAACGTCTCACCGAAGGGCCAGTGGATCGAGCCGACCAGAGGTTACCACGTCGCCGACAACTCGAGCAGCTCTGCGTTGAATGCGGTCAAATGGGAGGAGTTGGTACTGGGGCGCTCCAGCCCAAAGATGGGAACAGTATTCCATATGAGGCCTGACCTGTGCTTTGTAAAGCTGTAAGCGATGGGTCGGCGTGAAATACTGTCCCGCTCTATGTTGTTAGTTTGTTTAGCTTGGTTAATTATCTTATATTAGTTGTTAGTTTTTGTTAGATTATTTATGCAAGAACCCCAGATTAAGTGAAGGCCTCATACAAAGACACCCATTTATGTGCTATCTGGCCCCAGTTAGGCCCGGCTGGTTTTTTTGATGTTGTCTTCCCATCGTGTCAGTGGTCTCCTTCTGCCTCTTTTGCTTTGTGGGCCTTTCCAGTGTATTACTTTTAGTGTAAAAACACACTATGCCGAAGGTACGCGACCGAAGTTCCGCGGCTGATTTTACGTTCCGACGTATTCGGCTGATATGACACACCATAAGTGCCGAATTTACGCCCCGCCCCCGGATCTTCGAAGGCAATCGAAACGAACTTCGGTCGCGTATAATGTGTGCTCTATAGAATAAGTTGCCGCTGAACTTACGCCCGACCGAAGTTAGGCTGTACGCTATAAAGCAACGTAATTTCGGTATTATGTGTCGTCAGTAATTCAAATAGCATTGCAAGCGTAATCATGCCGAACTTCAGTCGCGTAATTTCGGCATAGTATGTTCCTACACTTACGGTCCATCGCTGGTGTGAAAGCCTCGCTATATGACCTGCATACTTCCATTTTAGTATTTGCGCATGTCTCAAGGCATTTGTTGCTTTTGTTATTGTTCTTATTCTCGTATGTCTTATAACTTCTTTGTCTTGAGCATGCTACGTTCTAGTCCGCTCTGACAGGTGATGATTTTGTTTTTTGCTTTGGCTGTAAACTTTCTCAGAACATTATCTAAAGCTATAGAAGGATGGCTAAAATAAAAATCGTGCAACTATGTTTAGTTCCGTTCTATCTTATGGCTACAAAAGGAGGTTGGAGTGCGACAAATGGTTGACACTTAGTTTTTATTTTTTGTATTGTTATGTCAAACGGTCATCAGATAATCGGTGATCAAAAAAAATCTTTCGAGTCTACTACTACTACTACTCACTACATTACCTCAAATATGACGTCACAAATCTGGTGACACCTTTGCTATTTTAGTCCGGTTTCTATAGCTTTAGTTATTATTCTGAGGTAAACTTCGATGTCTGGCATCCGTATGTCACCGTATGTCAAACATCAAAATATACCTAACACACGCACTTTACCTTTTTGGGGGTGTAAAAAGAGTTAAGTGAAAGGAAGGTGTTAATAACTGTAACCATTTATAAAAAGGTTATAATCCACCGCCATAAGCAGACGCACCCAACCGGTACTTAAATATTAGTAACTAGCCTAGGTATGTATGTAGGTACTTACTGTGATTAGACGTATGTACTCTATTACGTTAGGAAAGATAATTAGCTCTAGTGCTATTACGTACTGATCACAGTGCAATATATTCAAGTCGTACTAATTTGCTTCTTCAAATGCGCTTTTTTTAATAATCATAGTAGTAACCCGGAATTTTGTATTGATATATATAAGGTCAAAACCGTTGTACCGTAAAATGCGGTAAAAGTAAATTACGACAAAATTTTATGTGTTTATAAGAATAAATAGGCCTATTTCCAGCAGTGAATAGCTGATGATTATTATGTTAATGGAAAAAATAAATAAAATTTGTGAAAATAAATCTTTATTTTATCTGATCAACCACTGTTATAATTCACAAGGATTCCGTACGCAGTTTGTTAACTTTATTCTTTAAATCTAAATACTATTTGAATGACTCGTATTGTGTTAATAATAATAATAATAATCCTTAACTTTGTTTCATTGGTAACACAGTGCAAAGATGGATGCTAGTGCCATCTAGCGTTGTGGATTAACACTATATGTAAACCCTGTACGCATAGACTATGTATAATATCCTGTACGCCTGGTACATTTTACTGTAGCAGCGCCATCTACCGTCGAGTAGCAAAGCTTGTAAAAGTCATTGCGTGTGTAGATAAGTAACACGACGACACTAAAATAGTAAGCGGCCTTCGTGATCAAGTTACTGTTCTCGCTTCATGTTTTCCTGGTAATTTACGAACAATGACTGCTACGTTCAACATGACACATGATATAAATTTGACTGGCAACGTTGTCATTCGTTGCGTTCCTCCTGCCTGACAGACAGACAGGTGTCGATTGAAACTCGAACGTAAACTGCCAAGCGTGAGTCGAAAATAGCGTTGTGGTTTCTTAAGAAGCCATAATGACTGTGCCGTTCTTGTTGTTCGCGCATTTATTTTAACTACGAACGGAATTATTTTAAGACGTCGATTTTTTTTTACTTTTTGTCAGTTTCTTTGAGTTATTGGTTGTCTTAATATTTGATGGGGATAGATTACTATCTTTACAATTTGCTGTTTAAGAATGCAAAGAAATAACAATTTTAGTTTTTAGGCTCTCTAACATAACATTGATGGTTAACCATCGCCATCACCTTATGAATTAATCACCGTACTGATATCTGAAAGTCCTGGGTTCACTTTCCAGTTCGAGTCAAGCGTGTTTCGGATTTTTCAACGCCCATGGTTGATGATCAGCAACACGCGTTTGGCAAGCGTACTTAGTGACTAATACTGCCTTTAAGATCTTATATCTTACAAATTATTATTGATCTTTAAATCTATTTTTATGAATAATATTCCTAAATATATTTTTTTTTTATATTAAAAGGAGGCAAACGAGCAGGCGGGTCGGTCACCTGATGGAAAGCAATCACCACCGCCAATGGACACCCGCAAAACCAGAGGAATCACAGATGCGTTGCCGGCCAAAAAGTAATATTAAAGTAAGTAAAATTATTTAAATTGTTTTTTTGATATTTGATGATTAATATACATTTTGTTATAATAAAAAATACACCGGAATTAGGACGCACTAAATTAGGTATGAAGTTTTCGCTTCACTTATTAACATATATATACACAGTTACGTACTGGGACGAGTGGTGAAATGCTTAGAATATCTAATAATAATAGTTTTATTAATAGCAACAGTTTCATCACCAGCTTATTTTTATGTCCCCACCGCTGGGGCATGAGCATTCCCTATGACCACCACGAGGGCCCAGTGAGGATTGGTGGTTGGTTAACGACTACTAATGCAGCCAAGACCAACGGCTTTACGTGCCTTAAATTTTAGGTCACACATCTAATGAGCGGCCTTTGGGAGAGTTGCTTAACCTTAGCAATCGCAGACCGGGCGTGTTAACCACTGCGCCATCGAGCTCTTCCTCTATTAGGTCCCATTGCTGGGCAAAAGTCTCCCTTCATTCTTTCACTTTTTCTGTCCGGCGCTGAAGTGGGCCGCCCCCCTAGACAAGTATAGTATAGAAACTATACGTACCTATACTGCCGCACAATTTATGAACGCAGTAAGCACCACTTACTGTGTTTATGATTGTGATATTTGAGGTGCTGACATTAGGATCTATTTTCTCGAAACTGTTCACATATTCTTTACTGCGTTCTTAAATTGCGCGGCAGTATATGACATTTATGTCAATCCCATACAATAATCATTCTATTTAGTTTCTATTCTGCTGTCGTAATGCCGCTTGTCCATGGGAGCTGGTTGATATGCATCTATACAGCCATATCTGTCTATGACTCCTAGTCACAGTGCTTTTTTTTCTTAGGGTCTACTAATAAACAGCGAATGAGCAGCGAATATGTAGTAATACCGCGTTTTGTTTTATTTCCGTCAATTGTAAGCTTCATTTTAAATTAGAGTAAAAGAGACAAAACACGGAATAACTTTTCTTTTTCTTTTTTTTTTAAATCGAAAATACAACTTTACAAGTATATTTAGACAACTTTACGCCTTTAAACCTAAATGGTTTGTCTAGGCGTTGCACATTCGGTTCGGACGCAAACATTTTCATATTCTATTTAACACAACTGTTCGTAGTTTATTCTCTGTTTGTTTGTAAGGACTTAATGTCTTTTGGTAATCATCGCATTTCCGAATGCAATTGAATATTAATTTCCATGTCCAATAAAACTATTATATTTATCATGTAGTGTAATAAATAACTTGAATTCAGAACAATGTACTTACTTTGATTTGTTTTTGATTTCCGTGTGCTCACACGGAAATCATAGATTAAGAATAGTCTTTTTCTTCTTTAAAGAAGCTGTTAAACTTTAAATCGTACATCAATTACGTAAGACACAATAGTCTTTCCCTTCAGTCTAAAATTAATTAATAATAAGTAAAAAGGGTAGTATCAACTGAATAAACTTTATAACAGAAATCTGACTACGGCCAAATACGAAGTTTGCCGTGAGACATTAAAAGCGTTTACGCCGCACACTAGCGCCACTAATGAAAAAAAAAACATATCTAGTAATTAGAGATAGAAAATCAAATTATGCTCAACAAACTATTTGAATGAAGTAATTTAGCATTTTTACGTCACCTAATGAACACCTCACATGTTATGGTTTAGTTAAATAATACGTTACGGCCACTTTTAACTATAACGCCATATTTAACTAAACCATAACATGTCAGGTGTTCATTAGGTGACGTAAAAATACTGAATTACTTCATTCAGATAGTTTGTTGAGCATAATTTGATTTTCTATCTCTAATTACTAGATATGTTTTTTTTTTCATTGGCGGCGCTAGTGTGGGGCGTAAACGCTCTTAAGAAAAGCGATGTACATATCTTTTAATACTACCAGACCTAAAATGACATCTGTAAACACCGATAGGCTGACGTTACTGTATTTTTTAACCTGAAAATTAGCAGACATAATATGATTTTGTTTTTTTATTGCATCAATTTAAAGTTCGAAATAAATACGCAATCTTTTTCGTACCGCCAATGTATGAAGTTCATAAAAGAATTTTTAAATAAATATAAGAAATGATGAACCTGTAGGCATTGAGATTTTGAGGTTAACAAGAAAGTATAGACAAGAAATAAATACACCATTTAATAAGTATATAATTATAACCTTTATATTTTATAACAAATATAGAATTATATACTGCAGCAGTATGCATTAAAGTGGGACCAAGACAAGGTATTTACAATAGTTTGTACTTAAAGCTAAAATTAAATTAAATAATATCATTTGCCTTAACTATAATTTTAACACGGGAATATGTACAGAAAAATTATTTCTAAATTATTAATACCAGTCATCAAATAAAGGCAGTTGATTTACATTACTCATAATAATACTTAATGTATATACATTCATTTTTGTTCAATACATAACATTTATAATATTAAAATGGACGGAATGAATAGTCTTCTTAATGATAAAATTAACAAAACACCCACCAATGTTAAGGCACTTGTTTATTCATATACTTCAATACGACGTCGAACTGCTGTCAGGTCTCAGTTGCTTGGTCTGAACTTCATCGTAAGCAATTGTGAAGACGCTCTTTTTCTCAGTTATGGGTAACCTCTTTATGTTACCAGTTTGATGGACAAGTGTATTCATGGCTATTCCCGAATCATTATCATCAATGTTGGTAGTCACACTTCTGTTAATGTCAGGAACATCTCCACCAATATTAATTTTCGAAACGTGTACCTCTGGCGCAGTATTTTTATCTTCTTCATAACTCGTGGAAATAGAAATACTATGTGTTAAGGCACTTTCGGAAATCTCTTGCTTTTGGTCTTTTTTCTTTACATCATCTTGATTTACGTATATGGGTTGTTGAACGACCGATGACCTTTTAGGTAAAACTGGAATATTTTGTTGCCCACCTAAATACTTTGGAATATGGGTAGGTTGTATATAACACAGGGGATTTTGATTCTCGTATTGATGTTCATATCTGTGTTCAGAATGCTGAAGTAGAGGGTGAACATCAGGCAAGGGACCTTCAGGCACGGGTGTCACTTTTTCTTCTTTTAGTAACCGAGGATGAATAAACTCATTTTCTTTTGTTTTGGAGTTTTTTTTTACCTCTGAATTGTCACTTTGGTCCTTGGTTATAATTTTACCGTAACGCCCTGTTTTTTCTTCCTTGCCGTCTTTATCGTGGTCAGATTTGGTTTTTGAAGGTCGTTTAGGTTTAGAAGGTGGAACTTTTTCAGTAACCGTTGGTTTTGCACTAGAACTTCCCTTTTTACCATACCACTGCATATATCGCGGTAGACTTTTTTGTGCTATTTTTGGAACTTCCGGTGTTTTTATTGTATCACTATTTACATCAACTTTCTTTGTACTTGAATCAGTATTGCTTGAATTAACTTTCTTCGGAGACATGTCATCTAAATCTGTGGTTTGTATGTTTGCAGATTGATCAGCAACTTGACGTGCTTCAGTGGATGATCCTTGCCTAGAAAATACTACATTACGATTGTCTTTAGATGCTGAACTACTTCTGCTTTTGCTACTTTCAAGTTCAAGAGCAAGAGACTCCTCAACACGAGGTTGTCTTTGTAAGTTTCTTTTCGCACGTGAAGTTGATTCTACATTTTCCTCTAGGGAATCAGATATTTCCATTAATATTTCTCGTTTTAACTTAGATTTTCTATCACCATCGGACATTTTAATTTGTGTTGAGCATACAGTTTCGTTTTTTGAAGTCGTTACTGTACTTTTAGTTCGGTCTCCAAAGTTTTTAATGTGTTCTTCTCTTTCGTTAGTTTTACTTACTTTAACGTGTTTTTCACTTTCTATAGAAGGGGAAACTTCACTTTCTTCTATAATAGGAGTCTTAATTTTACGTTTCAAATCATAAATTCTTATACTTCTTCTGGGATCTTTAAACTTTATTTTCTTTTTTGGCCTTTTCTTCTTTACCCACGCTACTTTGCTTTCATCTTCTTTCTCCATTTGAGATTCATCTTCACTATAAGAGTCATTATCACTTCTTGCTTTTCTTCTAGTGGGTTTGATGAGGATAGGTTCTGTTTGAGTACCTATATGGCATTCGGTTTGCGTAGCCATAACAGAATGTCCAGGCAGGCTTTGCGTCTCTAATTTACTTTCAACCTGAGAAGCAGTTTCTTGGTTTAGAAGCATTCTCTCACGCTCTATTAATATTTGGTGCAAAAGTTCATTTTGTTTTCTTAATGATGACTCTAGCAGCTCTTGATGAATAGTAGATTTATTTTGCATTTCTAATAAAGCTGATTGCAAGTAATCTGTCTTCAGAGGAACAACTCCAGGTACCTCGGGTGCAACATTTAAGTAATCATGAAACTGATTATGTGTTTCGCTGCCTACATGTGATCTATGCCCTAAGCTTTTTTTACCATCTTTTCCATTTGACATACTATCCATCTCTTTACTCATTTTGTCTCGAATATTTTTTGCTTCTTCTCCTTGTTCTCTAATAAATCTTTCCATTAGCAAATCTTTTCCACTATCCACTACGACATACTGTGTACGTGGAATCAGCGTAACTGGTCGTTGTTGATGAATGGGAAGATTAACGTATCTTTCTTCCTCATTTTTACCTCTAGTAACAAGTCTCAATATTTCAGTATTACCTTCTTTTATAAAATATTGATCTTTACCTAGAGACGATGGAGCTCTTTGCTTATCTTGGTATTCAACTTTCTTTGTTTCTGTTTTATCATTAATAATTTTGTCATCAGACTTGAGGAAGACACCAACTTCTGAACCACGGTCTATTTCATGTCGACGCATTGAATCGTTATCTTGCTCTCTTTGATAGTGCAATGTAGCAATCCTGTCGTAACCATTTTCTAGATCTTCTATATATTCTTTGTGTTTATTTGCAAATGCCTCTTGAAGTTGCATTTCTTTCGTGTAAATTATATTTGGACCATCCCTGTAACAAATGAAAAACAATTTAATTTTACTAACACTGATTAATAGTTTTAATAATATTATCTTAGTACGTTCTGGATAAATATAAATATATTATAAAGTTAAGTATATTTATAGATTACTAGCTGACCCAGCGGACTTTGTATCGCTTTGAAAGTTTCTTTGTCAACAATACAATCAAATCGTTTCTATGACAACATAACAAACAAATCGTATGTTTCACACCAAAGAACATTTTGTATAGGAAAATTAAACAAAAATTGGGGTGGACCACCCTTATCACTTAGGGGAATAAAAAATAGATTACGACCGATTTTCAGACCTACCGAATATACATATAAAATTTCATAAAAATAGATCGAGCCGTTTCAGAGGAGTATGGCAAATGTGACACGAGAATTTTATGTAAGAAGCAAACGCTCTATGATAGCACCTACCTTGCTCTAAAAGAGTGCCTCTCGTTATTGTATTTGTAATCATTGTCAGCGGCTGCATGCACAAACTCGTGATGGATATCACCAGGAGTCGATGCAGGCTTTAAAGGTTCTCTTGACCTGTAGTTCCTCTTGTTAAATTTCCATTGTGTTGGCTTCGTCCTCAAGTCTGCTTGCTCGGCGCTCCAAGCCTCCCTTCTCCGCCACTCAGTAGCTTGTATTGACTTATTTTCTATATTTTGCGTCGACTTGTTTTCCCTGCCAAGTCCCTTGTCGTGTACCACTAAACGCACGTCGTCCTCTGTGGAGTTGACACGTATCACTCTTTTCCTAGAATTTATTAATGGATGTCTATGTACCTAGCTGTTCTGTTACAATATTAACATGTAAATATTTACATTTGAAAACATTAAGGATGGTAACGTGTAAGCTGTTTGCTGATGAAGGTTAAAAGCCGTATGATGGGTATGTAGTATCATGAAAGAAATTGGTGTGATTAATAGTATAATTACCTAAGATGTAGAAAAGCGGGTGTGTAACATGCACTGGTTAGTTGGTGCGGTGCATTTAAGTCTGTTAACGATAGAAAAGAAGAAAGTTAACCTTTATAAACTACGTGGATGTGGTTGCAGAATGGGTTAAAATTTCAATTCTTACATGAGACAGTACAGACTTGTACTAAATATTTATTTTGAAATATTTAATATCAAACTCGTTAATTAGCAATATGACAAAGCAAATAATATTAAATAAGTAAGTGTAAACGTTTTGATAAATGATAAATTACAATGACAGAACAAGAAGTAAGTAAAAAATTGTTACTTATACAACAAAACGATCACATTCACTTAAGTAATTTAAGAATAAATATTATTACTATCTTAAAAATCAAAATCATTTACCTGGGTGGCATATAGAGTGGACATCCCTCGCAAATACAACAACAAATAAGTAGTAGCAACACCAGTGCTACTATTATTGCCAATAATATTAAGAGCCAGAATAAAAGACGACTCTCCGCTCGATATAGATTCTGAAACAAGAAATTAAAACATAAGTAAGTAGTTTCTTAAGTTTCTGTAGCACAAAGAAAAATTTAGAAATAAAATAAAGCATGCTGTGTATACACGGGCGGAATCGCTTGAAATCAGTTGTGTACGACTAGCGCTAGAAACACCTACGGTGAACGAACAACCGGCTGTCTTGCCCCTCAACTTTCGAATTTACTACCAGACGAACTACGGTCTGTTGATAATATTACCAAAAAATTTAAAATCGAAACTTAAATCCTACTTTTTTAGTTAGTAATTTAACATTCAGTGTGAATTGTAATTAAGTGCCACAACTGGTTTTTTTTAGTTTACTGTTATTTATAGCATTTGTTATAAACCTAGTTGGTTTTAAAAATGCTTATTGCAAGTTAAATTGTAATTTTTATATGTTATGATAAATAAATTTAAAAAAAATTGAGTTGTGTGAATACAAAACTGATGATTTCTGACAATATAAAAATACTTACAGAATCACTGCTATCGACTGTCGAGCCATGGTCGCTCTGGCCGGTGCCTCCATTTATTCCTGTACCGGTGTTGGTACCGTGAGTAATACCAGGATAGATGTTGACATTAGTACCGGAATTTCCAGAATTAGGGTCGTTGTTGCTACCGGTATTTCCGTTACCGGAACCAGTATTTCCGTTACTGTTACCGATGCTTCCGTTACCGGTACCGGTGTTACCGTTACCGTTGTTGCCGCTACCGGTGTTACCAGTACCGGTGTTTCCGCTACCGGTGTTACCATTACCGGTGTTTCCGCTACCGGTGTTACCGTTACTGTTTCCAGTATTCCAAGTATTGGTGCCAGTATTACTGGCATTGGGTCCAACCCCACTGCCCGTATTGTATATTGTCATGTTTTTCGCCAGCTGCTCTTGAAGCTTTGCCACATTGATAGCCGAGTTTCCTGACATTCGAACGATAGCTATCACCTCACTCCTTCAAAAAAAAAAGGAATTGTAAAATGTAATGTAAATTATGTTCTTTCCTTAAAAAGTGATGAAAGATTCACACTTCATAAGTTACATAGCTATACAGTAGTTTTGGATCTCAACCCACCCAACTCAGGTCTAATTGAAAGGTAAGTCGCCAGGCCTGGTACGTTTGTCGACGGTATACACTGCATATCGGTTATGTTATGTTACGGTGACTTGGCCTGATAAGTTGTTAATAGGAACCCCTTTGGAGAATTTAGGAGACGCATTTGGTTAGTAGTGGAACATTTGGCAAGCTATGTAAAAAAAAACCTTAATGAGGCAATAAGCACTTACTTTTCTTGACTAGACTCCTGCCCATACGAATCCTTGGCTCCATTGTCACTTCCTTTATAAGGTTTTATTTCTATTATAGTCACCTTCCCACCGGAAAGTGTACTCAGTACCTCTTCCAGCTTCTGCCTATCAAGATTAGCACCAGGCACAATAAATGACATTGTTCTTGTCTTACTCTCAGGCGGATAAATCTTAACACTGGTGGTCGATGACAAACTAGGAACGCCCAAATCGTAAGCTCTGATAGTCAATCCAAAAATTTGACTTTCTTGCTCAGATTGACGTTTTTGTCTGGCAACATTTTGTTTTTTTGTTCGCTTTAAAGCTTCCAGCAGGTACAGCTCACCTGAAACAGAATTAATATTATCTTAATAAAAAGTTCGTTTAAGTACTTAATAATTTAAAGTTATTTGTTTATTATCGCAAAAGCTTATATTATTATTAAATAGATTTGTTTTGCAGTGATAGTAGTTACCTGTTTCTGGATTGATAGCAAATTTTCCATCATCATTTCCTTGGATAATTTCGTATCTTACAACATTATTTGGTGGTTCGGCGTCTTTATCAACAGCTTTCACAAATGCTGCAGACGTGAAGTTGTTAAGGCTTGGCGACAGCACAAACTCGTACAACGATCTCTCAAACTCTGGTGGGTTGTCATTTACATCTAATAACTTAATAATTAATGGCACTGTTACTCTTAAACCTACTCCTTCGTTATCTCTAGCCTCTACTAAAAAATGCAAATCTGGCATCGCCTCACGATCGAAACCGTGATTGTTGGTAGCTACAGTTATCACCCCTGATATGGGATCTAAATGTAGAGAAGTATTTAGGTATCCTAATATGGCAGTATATTGGATCTTTCCATAGGATCCTGTATCCACGTCGTCGGCTTGCACTTGTTCTACCCTGGTGCCGACTGTCATGTTCTCTGGAAGTTCAACGTCGTAGGACTGAGCCAGAAATACTGGAGCGTTGTCATTGACGTCGTTCAAGTAGACAGTGACATTAGCGGTTGCAGACAAGTTAGTTGCCGGTCCGAGCTCTTGAGCCATAATCTGGAATGAAAAAGAAATTTTAATTTTATTTCTAGGAGCTCTTACTATAATGTGGCTACCACCAAATTTGCTCCTGTTTGTAGTGTGTCGTAAATAAGCTGTAATTTATATTTACCTGAAATATAACAGACTTGCGAGCTTCGAAGTCCAGCATGGTGTTGTCCCTCACTTTGATGATAAACGGTGCGTGTCTCTCCGCCACCGTTGGGGATATCTCGAAGGTACCATTGTTCCCCACCAGGGTGAGCGAGAACACACCATTCTTGCCCGCATCGTTGTCATTCACTTGAGGGATGTACGGGTCGTTGAACGTGAGTGCCGTACCTTGAGGAGCGTTCTCATCCAAATATGTGATGTAGCTAGAATTAAAAATTGTTCATCTAAAATTATAGAGCAATGACACTGAGAAAAAATGTAAAAGTCATATATAACACAATCAAGATAAAAGGTACCTAAAAAGCTTTAGTTTGCTTTAGTTTGATAGAAGTGTAATTATGGAGTATGCAAAAATCGACATCACATACCTACTACCATAAATTCAAGACTCTTAAACAGAACTTTGACTGCGCGCGTTCTCTCATCCTAAACCGTTTGCATATTATTATTATGTTTTTTATCTACACTAATGTTGTAACATTCTACTTATGTTTCCAATACTTGACTTATAATTACTACTGTTATAGCGCAGGCAACAAAACACTCAATTCAAGCAATTTCACATGATGGTATAATATCCACATCGATATCGTAAAATCTCATTATAACATCAATAAAACGCGACCAATTAACCTGGCGAGCCTTATGTCAAAATCCTCATACAAGTTGTATAAAATTTTGATATTAGGCTGGCTTTTGAAAACAGTTGGGTTATACGTGAAAACTTCGTCGAAACTACTAAACTTACATACACAAAACTCTTTGGTAAGATCTTGTGCCAATTAAATAAAAAAAGAACAGCGCGCGCTCGCTCCTGATTGGCCCTGCGCGCGCAGCTGCGCTCTCATTGGTTAGATTTTAATGGCGGCAAGTTCACTGTGACAATACACGTACGCGTAAATTTAATGTTTCGCAATGTGTTTTGTTTTTAAAATACAAATTAAAAGTTAAAAATGGACAGCGACGATGATATTTGTACGCCTCCGGATATTCTAGAATTGGCAACAAAAGTAACTCACAATCTTTTGCCAGAAAAATCTAGAAAATTATATGAAAAAGAATATAATAACTTTTTGGCATGGAAGATCGAAAAGAAAACTACATCATTTTCTGAAAATCTCATTCTTGTGTATCTCAAAGACCTCTCCGACAAATTCAAGCCATCTTCTATGTGGGCTAAATATTCTATGCTCAAGTCCACACTGAGTATCTACAACAATATTGATATCACGAAGTATTCAAAAGTCATAGCGTTCCTGAAACGCAGTTCAGAAGGACACAAGGAAAAAAAGTCCTTGACGTTTACATCAGGTCAAATAAAGATGTTCCTGAAAGATTCACCAGATATTTTGTATCTTTTTGAAAAGGTAAGTGTATTTTAGTTCTGTTATTTAATCTACCTAGTACTTACGTACTACACACGCAAGTTATCTAGACACTCCGTTTAAGCGCTTTGTGTATAAATTAGGTAGTAGGTACCTACACTTTACTACTTCATAAATCATAGTTTTTGCCTTGGCTATGCACCTCAAGCTTATTATATCGTTTATTGTTACAGGTTGCACTAATCTTCGGCATAATGGGGGCATGCCGAAGGCAAGAGCTATACAACATCCAGTTCGATGAAGTCTCTAACATAGACGACAGTACAATCATGTTGAAAGTTTCGAAAACAAAAACGAAAATAGATCGTTCTTTCGTTGTGACGGGCAACTGCTATGCCGTATGTAAAAAATACATGGAACTTCGACCCACCCCCTGTCGAAACCCTGCCTTTTTCTTGAGCTATAGATCGGGGAAGTGCGTCGATCAAAGAACTGGTATTAATAAAATCGGTGCTCTGGGAAAAACTATCGCAAGTTTTTTGAATCTGCCTAACCCAGCGTTGTACACGGGGCATTGCTTCCGGCGCACCTCGGCGACCCTTCTTATAGATAGCGGTGGTGATTTGACCGCACTGAAACGACACGGGGGGTGGAAGTCTTCTACTGTGGCTGAAAGCTACATTGTTTGTTTGTTTGTTTGATGAGTCTTTAATGAATAAAATTCAAGTCTCAAATACTATCTTGAACAGTATAGAAAACAAGACGAATGAAGTAATTATAAATATTCCAACTCCGTCTACGAGCTCTACTGCTTGCCCCGCGACCGCTACAGCTGCTGGATCAATAATTAACATTAACTTTCAAAATTGTACCATCCAAAATTTGAACAATTATTATAAATAAACTATTGTCAGCTTTTACTCTTGTTGTTTGACTAATTGCATTAGTGAAGATAAAGTAGTGTATGCAACTGTCATATAATGAAGGGTATTAAAACACGAGTGTGAGTTTATGAAACGAGCGCAGCGAGTTTCATAATAGTAACGAGTAAAACTAAAAAAAAAAAAACTAACTTTA
The DNA here is from genome assembly GCA_947562085.1 of Eudonia lacustrata. Taxonomy (NCBI): domain Eukaryota; kingdom Metazoa; phylum Arthropoda; class Insecta; order Lepidoptera; family Crambidae; genus Eudonia; species Eudonia lacustrata. Next base: position 17,766,565 of record OX387317.1, read on the forward strand.
ACTAACTAACTAAACTACTATTATATACTAGACTGAATTGTATTTATAGGTTACTAAGTCGGTAAAGAAGCTTACAGACGCCTGATCGAAATTGGCCATCCAGCCCATCGATGCTTGTAAGTGCCCTACAAATAAACAAAGAATACGCTCCGAATAGTTTTATTTTTATTTATTTAATTAAGATACAGCTACAGAGTACAAATTAAAACTAGAACTTAAGATTAATATAATGTTAATAAACAAATTGAATCTGCACTCCAGTTATAGTTGAACACGACTTGTGCATAAAAGAAGTTCACGCCAGAGATTAAAAGGGAACAAACAAAAAAAAGTAGAATGGAATATAAATTGGATTAATAACAATTTAAAGCAAAACAAATCAAACCTTTTATAACTTACTCTTACACATTTTTAAATAGGATGTGAAAAATGTCTAATTTCTTGGGTTAAGTTATTGTAAGCTCTACACATTCGGAAAATAGGGGCATGGTATGTTAACTTATTACATATTGGTAGAGAAAAATGATTCTGAGTTCTTCTGCTACCTGGCTCAATAGATCCTGCGGAGCTCCACACAGAATTAACTATTTTATAAAGTTAGTGTTATTCCGTGTTTTGTTCCTGTCATGTAAACGTCATTTCAAATTAGAGTAAAAGAGACAAAACACGGAATAACTATTCGAAGCTTATTCTTTGTTTATTTGTAAGACTCCTAGGGTAGGTACAACCCTGAAGCTATACCTCTATGCTCTGTGATTGGAAAACAGCAATGCAAAACAGGTACCTATAGGTATATGGACGGTTTTCATTCACTCAATTTCTAGGTCAATCCTAGCAATATAACTAAGAATGCAAGTTATAATTTAACTAGAAAAAACAACCAGTCCCAGGAAGTCCGAGACCCCAGAAGACTCGTTGAATTTTTAAGTACTCGTGATATACGCTGCAATAAAAATTACTAGAATAGTTTTGAAACTTACAACTGGTTCTCGAAGTACGGCGGTGAGTTCTCGCGTTCCGGCAGTATAAAAGCAAGTTGCACCGTCGAGGACATAGCTTCGGGCTCCTCCCTGGACAGCCGGACCTCTTCAGCCACCACCGTCAGCAAGATCGGAGCGCCCGCGTGCGATATCGCCGCGATCTCTTCTATGGGCCTCTCTAATGTCACTTCGCCTGGAATGAGAACAAATGGTATGGGTTGTAGCATTTATTTCTAGAATGAATGGTTTTTATAATGTTCATTTGTCCAAAGCGTTACCTACTGCTCTTACAACTGTTTTATTTTATAAAATAATGGTTATCGTTAAGCTATTTCAGTGCCGATAAAAAACAAAAATTTTATTACAATAATATGTGTAGGTATACTTTACCAAACCATTATCATTGTAAAATTTATTTCAGTTATTACTAAAACAGATAAAAATTTGGGATATTCTTAGGCACCATATACTATATTAGTTGTATGCCATGTTATTTTATATTTTGTTGGCACAATAACTACAACAATGTTAAAAATAAAATCACTACTAGTGACATCTATCCAAAGTTGTGGACATTATAATACGCGCTTGAAGCACACGCGCTCGCTACGCTAACCAGATCATCGTTTCGACCTACAAGTAGATGTCGCTAGAAGTAGTTTAAGTAATTTAATGCCATATTTGAAAACACAAAATATATTTTCTGTTACGTTTTCATTCTTACAGAAACAAAGAAAAAAGATCGAAGCAAAATATATAAAATAATTTTAAATGCATGTTACGCGAACTAGTTTGGACATTTGAAGTTTGTCACATTAGGGAACTTAAAAATAATAATATGGAAAATTGTCTAAATAGATTATTTATTTAAGACATTATAAGTAATAAGTAGATTTTTTATGTCAACCTAAATAATGTTTTAACAAAATATCCTAATTGTGAATAATTATAAATTGTGCATCATTGTGCAGTAGGTACGTCACAACGTCCTTCATTGATCAGTATTTCAAAGACTAGTAATAACACATTTTCATGTGCAATAAAAAACTATCGACGCGGCGACGTCACGTCACGTCCGGTATTTATTGCCACGAACATTAAAAACGCCATATTTTTATTTTATAAACTATTCCGCCTAAAACTTTTTAATCTTATGTGTCATGCCATTATGTGTTAGCATAATATGCGCACCTTTAAATTAAACGATTCTGAATGCAGTGACAACTTGTGAATGCCTTACAAAAGAACTGCCCTCGATTTCACTTTCATTATACTCCAGATGACAGTTGGAAGTATGCCTAATTACCATACAAAAGTGTCCTCACGACCAGCCTCCTTGCCCGCGTCATCATGACAAGGCGTAAATTAGGTTCTCATTAATATTTCATAATAAACGTCGTGTTTGCATTAATTATGTCATTCCTAGCTTCATTAGGTGACACATAATGCTGAGTTGCCTTGTTCCTTTGGTTGTCTACTTAATTTGTTAAGGAAGTTCAAATTTTATGCATTATTATATCGCTCTGCGTATAATTGAGGAGATCGATATTCACACGCAATTTATGTCCCTGAATGGTGGACCAATTAATAAAATTAAGTAGAATTTCTAATACGAGAGTACTTACTGGCTGGTATTGAGTCGGAAGATCAAAAGTCTTGAACTTAAGAAATGGGTCAATAAAACTTTAACTATTTCATCATCATCATCATCATCAGCCTATACTAGTCCACTGCTGGACATAGGCCTCTCTAAGTGCACGCCACCGAGCACGATCCGCGGCTACTCTCATCTATTTATAGTTGTATATTTACTACACTCAATTGCGTGGGAAAACAAGCATACGGTCTACTTAAGCATAGGCAGTCACAGAAACCTATAGACGTTTATTATAACACAGACATAACTCGCACTTTACGGATCCTGACGTCTGAGTTATTATATCTCGATGGGAAGTAATCTTATAGGATCTCTCAATACCCTTCGAACAAAACAGCTATTTCAGGACACAAACTTGTCGTTTTGCGGAATAATTTAATCGCTTTATCTTAAAAATAATACCTAATAGTAGCAAGATATGTAGTACTTGTTCAACTTTACCAAACGGATTTCGATTTCATTCCAGTTTCCAATGCCATCAGGATAACTTATGCCTTTCGATAATTGCTCATAAGCTTTCTGAACCTCCGCGTACAAACTTCGGCATACGCGAGAGCAGAGTTTTCATTCAGGACTTCTTATAAGGCCTGATTAATGCGATAAATTCACCAAGTATGCCCGCTCTTCCAATGGCGGACAAGTTTTAACGGTTCTTTCGTACCTCCAGCGTAGTTAGGGGCTGATAATGTCGGAACTGGGCGATATTGTCAGCCACCACCAGAGATATTCAAAGGTAGCTTATTATGAGCTATAACTAAGGCCCGGCTTTACAAACAATAGGTACAGGCGACGCAACCGGTATGGCCTAATGAGCCATTATGTGGTAGATAACGGTCCCCCAAACAAACCATTTGTAGTTCTATAAAGCATTGTTGCCAAGAATCGGGAAACGTCCAAATCAAGGTTTAAATGGTGATGTTAATTGTTTTGTAAATGACGAAAGTTGCGAACTTTGGAATATAACTGCCTGTGAATCTGATAGTGTTTGTTAAGCGGGTCACGCGACTGCCAGGTGGTATAGTTTACTACGTATAGCAGTTGATGATAAGGAAGTAGGATATCCTACGGAAGCGGACGGTCCGTCGGACGTAACGATGTTATCGGACTATGAAAAAAATACAGCACACTGCCGTTAGTCTAGTGACCTAGTCGTCGTCGACGGTGGTGTACGAGACGTTTCTTTTGATGGTTTCATGACATTATTCAAACGAACGAACGTGTAAGGTTGCAGAATAAGTCTTTTTATGTCTCATTTTTGGTGTATGCTTTGAAGTAGACAAGGATTTTGAAGTAAATTCATAGCTACAAAATACATGACGTACCTAACGTTAGATTTTTTTTTACGAAAAAAGATATTTTCAGAAAGGGAGCCACTTTAGACTTTTTTTTTTCACTTTACTAACAGAAAATTACATCAGTAAATGGTACAAAAATACCTTTTATTTATGCATAAACTTTTCATTGGAACCAGGCGTGCTGCTTTTTACAAAATTTAGTACATTCTCCTCTTTCAACATAAATGTCTGAGGAAGGCGCTTACCCAATTCAAAAGCGAAAAATACTAGTCGACCCGCCAATTTAAGGTTCTATATAAATAAATTTTACTGCATGCCGATATTTATTTTAGTATTCCAGTGCCGTCAAAGCCATAAACATAACACCAGCTCTTACAACCTAATTGAGGGCTCACTTTCTATTTTGAACTTTGACGTTCTAGCTTTAAGGGTTGTTACTTGTTAACAACATACTGCTTGTTTCACATGCGAAATAGATTATAGAAGTAATTTAACCCGACAAAGTTATTGGATAGAATTCTGTTCTAATCACAAGAGAGTTCAGTGTAATTAATAAGAAACATTTGTTAGAACATTGAGTGAAGGGTGGGAAGTAATTAATTTAAATCTAAAGGTACGGATAATAAAATTACTCTAAGACAAGACTAACATTTCTGTTTTATAACACAAATTGGTAAGACACCATATAATAAAAGATTCAACTGAATATTTCCTGTAAGTGATTAAAAACGTCTCTTTTGTCTTTGTTAGAAAAAAATAACCAAAATATTTTTAAAGAAACCGTACTGTTACCTAAAATAAACAAGCATGTTGCTTGAAAACGTTCTGTCTATCTAAGTATTGCAGTTTAAAGAATACGTAAAATATTTACAAGACTTGAGTCTTCTCTCTAATTTTGTTTTAAACGTTAACGTCTGGACGAGCATTTATCTCTAAGCAGTCGGTTGAATACAAAATAACCCAAAAAATTCTTTAGGGGTTTTTGAGAGTAATTTACTAAGATCGACCTCGCATTCTCAGCCAAATAAAAGAACTTAGACAACCAAGTTTAAAATATCAAGCGATAACATCATCATCATCATCAGCTTATATACTGTAACTGCTGGACATATGCCTCTTCAAGTTCATGCCACTAAGCACGATCCACGGCTACTCTTGTATAGCTCTTCAATCACCATGCAAACCCCCGATCCGATCCGAACCCTTTGGAGAATCTAGTAGGGCACGGGGACACGCACTAGTGCGTGATGTCGTTCCCTCTAGAAAACCTTCGAAGGTGATTCGTTTCACACGGCTTGAAGAACACTTTAAGTTTCTCACCCCCCCCCCCCCCCCCCCCCAACTAGCCCGGTGAAGCTGAAAACGCCGTTTGAGGAACTCTCTCAAAAAAAACTTTGCGAATCTATCAATTGCTATACACCAATAAAAAACCTGGAATCTGATTTCTTAATTTAGCTTACCGGTTGTCTCATTGATGTTGAAGAACGGAGTAAACGGGTTTCCCTCAGACACTAATCCGTATCTAATGGATCTAGGTGCTCCCTTATCTCCATCTTCAGCTCGAACCTTCACCACTACGTCTCCTGGCGCCACTTGCCGCGGAAGATGAGTTACGGGAGGAGCAGCGGTGAATACAGGAGGCATGTCTTGAACATCTTGGACTACCACCACCACTTCCAATGCGGCGATGTTGCGAGTATCCTTCCCCAGTTCAACGAAAGGATCCTGTAAATATAAAAAAAGAGCTTTGTTATTTTTTAACTTGAGGTCCAAGGAATCAACTAAATATTCATTATTTCTCTTTTACGAGTAAAAGCCTTTAGCATTTCGTTATGGCGGATTTAATTATCTTTAAAATGTATTGTACCTACGTATTGTAATGTATTTTTACCCGTTAGAAGACGTAACTAAACAACTTGAAACTATAGTTGAAAATTTCATATAACTAATGTTTTGAAATTATCTATTACAGTAAAAGGAAGACTATAACCGCACGATTACATTACCATTAAAAATGGATTATCCAAGAAAGGAATACCGTTGTAATGATCCCTGGGAGAGTTGAATAGTTGATGATCATTGAACTTGCGTTTAACTCACAGGAATCCTACATATACCAAGATGTATACGACTTTATTTCCCGCATGACCTTTCCTATGGTCAGTCGTTCGTTACATGCGTTTGCAAATTAACTACGGCAATTGGCATATTAACGACGTTAAAGTAGGTTAATTAACAAGCTCGGATTTAAATAAACGCATACCACAGCGAGGAGTGTCAGGTGGTACATAGATTGCGCCTCGAAATCCAACGGTCCCACTAAGAATATCGTGCCTTCCGTGTTCTCTGTAGATACCCTCCTTTGTCTTATAGCAAAAAGCGGTGATCCCTGCAAAGAAAATGTATATAAAGTGACAAGATAATTGGTACATGCATTTAAGAAAACAGAAACAAGACCAGCCCAAGTAATAGACGATGGTTTAAAATTATAGTACGTGTAAGGACATGCTCTCCATTATTATAGCATTTAAGTGGCCGACAAAACGACCTCAGGTTACGGCTGCCTAGCCGTTCTCCACGGTGTGAAAAATTTAACACGCCTCAAGTCTTCTTAATGCCCGGTAATTGTGCAACATCATTGGACAGGGAGTCGCGATCCCGAGCCCTACCCATTCCATTGTCCGATGCTATTTTGAGTCTTGTGAATTTGTAAGGCTATGGATCCAAGACTTCATAAATATAAGCGCAATTTTAACAGAATATTCCGAAATTGCACATCGTTCCAAAGTAGGTACAACTCAAAGTTTTCAAGCCACAAGTAATGTTTGGGAAGAAGCTCTTCGAAGATGTAATAGCCTTATTAACTGTTAATTTCTCCGTAGTTAAACCAGACGAAGCGGAGCCAATCTTGAAATTCATTAAGTAATTTTCACATTCAATTTAATTAGATCCATTTGCTTCCCCATAATGGTGAGTTGTATAATATAAACAGTCACTGCAATATCATTAACAGTAACAATGTAAGAAATCTAACGACTCCGGTATAATTACCTATGTGTTCATGTGTTATAACCACATAAATTGTAAAATTAAATTCGTCGAGGGCGTCAGGATCCGACGCCTCGCGAAAATGAGATCTATTAATGTAAACGAAACGCTATTACGTGGTTATACCAGAATGCGTGGCAAACGCGGTGTCAGCTCCGAAAATGACATTAAACAACTTTAATGGCGGCCGTATAACGCGTCTTTTAAATGCAAAATGGATAATGACTCACCCACAACTCCAGTTCCAAAGGTTTTGGCGACAATGGATTCTTTCTGGCGATAACGATTTCAAGGTCCGTTCCCCGTTTTGCATCCTGTAAAAATATTTGATTCAGTCACAAACACAATTTTGTGTACTAATAATTTTTAACTGCTTCCCTATCGTTATTTGTGTTAGTTAAGTTTAGTAGTTAAACTCAAGATTTTTAACTAAATATGTAATGATAATGTCTGATATCATAAATTCAAAATTTCTATTGAATGAATACAAATAAGTTAGGAGACACGTAAACAAAAGCCTTATTATTTACACGTAGGTAGGAAGGTTCGTGATAAGATTGATAATTTTCGTGTACGTGGCCCAATTTCGCTCATACTGCGAATGTGTGACATTTAATAGAGTGCAAGTTAATTTCGATATTTCATCTCTGTGGTAGGGAGCATTCGCCGCCGTCATAAATCACCTCGCATCTCACGTCTATATATAGCCTCATTTATTGGTATATGGGACAGGTGTCTTCTCTCAGATTTCTGATTTCATTATATATGTCTATATAAGCTCATGATTGTATCTAACGTTTCCTTTTAAGAATGTAATTGGATACTGTAGTTTCTGTACCAAATGGGGTTTACAATGTGTCTCGATAGTATGTAGATAAATGCTTAGTAACCGTTGCAAAGTTTAAAAATAGCAACTGATTTTCTAGAATTTAAGTTCTCAGTATAACTGTGAGCTACGACTTCATCTTAACTAAGAAATTATTTTAAAAAGCCACTACAGAAACGACTGATATGTGTTTAAAAAATAATTACTTGTGGAATGCATTATAGGTAGTACTTAATTGTCCTTGAAGAGTTTGTATCATTCAGTCCATTGCACAAACGAATATATATATATCAATCATTAATGTATTATCGTCTTTTTATTAATAATTATTCTGTCGTTCTGGCCTTTTTGTATATTTGTAAGTGATTGCAAATATTTTTAAAGTTGATTCTTGTTTGATCGTATTATCCAATTATTGCTTATATAAATGTCTAATTATCAACATCATTGAACTTATCACACCGGTTAATAACCATCATACAGGCACTTGTTTTATTGTTGTTGTAAGTTGGTACCTACCTACCATATTGAGTTTTGTCAGATTTATCTTTACGGACTTATATAAGAAAGCCGGTGTTTTCCTGAATTGTAGTTATTTTAAATGTATTAATAAACAGCCTTACTGTCCAGGTACAAGCCTAAAGAAGTTGAATAGACGTGTCGATGAACGATTTTCTTTTGGGTTAAGTATCACTAACCTCGAGGAACTCGATGGCGCAGTGGTTAACGCGCCCAGTCTGCGAGTGCTGAGTCACCGGAAGGGTAACCAAAAATTTCATTTCCTCCGTGCTTCGATAGGCACGTAAAGCCGTTGGTCCCGGCTGCATTAGCAGTCGTTAACAACCACCAATCCGCACTGGGCCCGCGTGGTAATTTACGGCCCGTTCTCCCTTTCCATGCACAAGGAAGACTAGTGCCCCAGCAGTAGTGGGGACATTAAAATGAGCTGATGATGATGATCACTAACCTCAGGAACTAAAATGATGCTAGGCTGATGGGGGAAAATGGTGTCCCTCGGGGTGGTCGCGTTGGTTCCAGTGATGGAGCAAGCGATGCGGGAGCTTCGCCCCCTAGTGTTGCGCACGGACAGCCTGAAGTCGACGTAGCGGCCCGGCTCCAGCCTCCGCAGCAGCACCACGTTAGCTTGGCACACGGAGTTGTAGCGGGTGCAAGGCAACGTGATGATGCCGATGTCCAGCCGACCCATTTGACCTTGGTAAACGATAAATGGTGAGAAAGTAGTAACAGATTTATTGTTGTTTCAAATAGTACACACATCATTTTGAGTTTTTGGTCAAGGAGTGCGCTCAGTTTCATTTTTCTTGGCAGGCAACGCAGGCCGTATATACATACAGTATATACCAACATACATACAATTAACAGTTGCACTGCTGCAGTACAAATACATGCAAAATAATGTATACTTACTTGAAAAAACATTTTTCACTTCTCATGCTCGTAAAGTTATTCTTTATGTCGAGAGAAGGCTGCATAAAATGAGTTTTTATGCTCTTGTGCATGAAGTAATTTCTTCTTCTAAGACTAAGGCTATTAGGCCTTACAGCCACATTATACACAATACATCTTTATTTAATTGATATATTTTTATGAGACTTAGGTTATATCTTAATTTAATTACATTATGTATTACTATCTACAAATTTACGATTAATACGGGCTTGCATTTACGTAAAAAAATATATACTTAACGCAAATATTTTTAATAACTTGGCATTGCGGCTCAGACCATAGTCGAACATCACGTAGTTGAAAATTAAAAAAAATAAGAAAAATTGTGTGGCGGGAAGCTAATTATTCGTCATTTAAAAAAAAAAAAAATTATAAAATTTTCTTGTATATGCTTCAATTCTTGTTTTATTTCCTTGCAATCGAAGTGAAAAGCAGAGTGTAAAACTCGAGTATAAAACTCATTTTACCCTCGACTCGGGTAAATTGGCTCGTTTTATGCTCTTGTTGTACAATCTACTATTTATTTGCTTTTAACCATTGTATTATTATTTTTCGTTTGTGTGTCTGTGGTTTTTGAAAGAAATGTTTTAGTAGACATATAACACTTAATAGCTATACCGATAGCCAAAAGGGCCTGGAACTTACGGTGGCAACCATACGTCAGACTTATAAGATTATGAAACCGATGGCCATGGCAGATGGCACGAGTGTACCAGCCACATCAGCTAAGCACCTAACTAACACTAATATACCGAATTTGTAACTTACCAATAAGTTCGATGTGTAACGGGTAGTCGAAGTCGGGGTCGGAGGCGCGGACGCGGTATATGACGGAGCCGACGGCGGCGTCGGCCGGCACTAGCATCAGCCGCATTAGGGTGCTCGCATTAACCACTAGCTTACACCAAAGTACCGAATTTGCAATTCACCAATAAGTTCGAAGTGTAACGGGTAGTCGAAGTCGGGGTCGGAGGCGCAGAGGCGGTATATGACAGAGCCGACGACAGCAGCGACTTTATCAACATGAGGAATGCGCTTTGGCGGGTTCTGATTTCACTTTATGACCTGACGCAGATAGTCCCCAGTGCTAGCCTTACTTGAAACTTGAAACTCACCAATAAGTACGAAGTGTAACGGGTAGTCGAAGTCGGGGTCGAAGGCGCGGACGCGGTATATGACGGAGCCGACGGCGGCGTTGGCCGGCACTAGCACCAGCCGCATCAGAATGCTCGTATCAACCACTAGCTTACACCAAAGTACCGAATTTGAAACTCACCAATAAGTTCGAAGTGTAACGGGTAGTCGAAGTCGGGGTCGAAGGCGCGGACGCGGTATATGACGGAGCCGACGGCGGCGTTGGCCGGCACTAGCACCAGCCGCATCAGAATGCTCGTATCAACCACTAGCTTACACCAAAGTACCGAATTTGAAACTCACCAATAAGTTCGAAGTGTAACGGGTAGTCGAAGTCGGGGTCGGAGGCGCGGACGCGGTATATGACGGAGCCGACGGCGGCGTCGGCCGGCACTAGCACCAGCCGCATCAAGGTGCTCGGGTCGAACACCGGCTCGCCGCCGCGCGCCGCCGCCACCGCGCACGCCAACACCAGCGCTACCGCAAACGTCATCCTGGAAAACACACAATGAGGTCAGCAAAGAACAAGTTTGAACCAGGCAGCCCCCCGTTTCCCATAACAAAAACCGTAACGATATAAAGAACGTAGCGACTTAGCCGTTGAAACCATTTTCATACTATGCCCTTTTAGCAAAATAAAACATTGAAACACTTTCCGTATGCTAAAATTCCCATTATGTTAAATGGATTGAATTTAAAGAATTGATTAATAAACGCAACTTTAGAGACTGCTTAAAATAAGGTTTTCCAAATGGAAAGTTTTCCAAATGAGGAGTAGACGAAAAAATAAATTATTTATCGCACAAAGAAATAACTTTAAAGCTCACTGTGCTTAAGATAACGAGAATTAAGAAAATTATTTACTTTTTTTCTTTCTACAAACGCTTACACTGTAACGAAACTTAACTCTGTTACATAATGTTGAATATCACACACAACACAATTCAAACAATAACGCTACTTAAATCACACAATCATAAGGTAACAAACATGTAAGTATTTTGTAGACGTAAGAAGAGCCAATTTGACATAGTAGCTAAGAACAGCTAAAGGCGCGATGCACACCAAAGAGCTTACAAAGATCTTTGAAACGAAAAGCAGGCTAAGTTAGGCTCAAAGTTGCTCATCTATTTGGCACTAAGCACTTTGAGCTAGACTGCCGCGTGTTTGAATAGCGCTGTCTTCCGTTCTCTCGGCAAATTGAAGAGAATGAACATAGCCTATTTTAGAAACGTTGGTATTAAATGACGACAGTATTTTTTCATTTAGTTATAGATAATAGTACGATTAATAAAGTTTCCTACAAATAATAAGTCATAATCAGATAAGTCTAATCAAATAATACAACTCTTCTAAGATTTAATAATAAGATTCCAATATTTCTTTTGAAGGTATTCTCTCAGTATTTAAATGTCAGTAGTCATCTCAAGCTACATCTTAAGAAAATTCGTAACCTACAAATTGTTAAGGAGTGTTACAATAAAACGTTGTACCGTAAGCAACACCTTTAAGTTAGCGTGGGCAACTGACACAAATTGTGTTCGCCCTATTTCAAAGTGCTTCTTTTATAGGTTTTATTAATTTAGACGCTATTGTCTCAACGCGAGAACCTTTGTAATTGAATCTCTCAGTTCCTTACATCTATAATCGACCTCACGCTTTAGACAGAACAAAAGGGGAAGTCAAAGTGACGTAGGACCAGAGGAGTTTGAAACAAGATTGCTTTGTTGCGACCCAGTTTGTTAGTTTGAACCGCGCCGATAAATTTATCGAAATGGGGAAATCAAAAGTTGAAGTGGACGCATCTAGGGATGGAATCACCGCAACCTTTACTATCATTTTATAAATTATTAAATTATCCCTCTATCTTATAAATCTATTCTTATAAATCTATCCCAAAATCCTTTACCACGAAACTATGGAATTGCCTTTCTACCCTCTATCACTAAGAATATGACTATATCTTCTCTAACTGTCGAACCACAACTATGTTGTTTTACCACCAAGTATATGAAGCACATGATACAAGGGCGACACTGAAAATTCTTATTATTATTATTCCCTTTATTTATTTTTTTATATATTAATTTACATTTTTAAATATTTTCTAAAAACAAAACAAACATTTAAAAATATAAAAAATAGGGGTCCGCTGGCATCGGGACCAGGGTCCAAACTACCGGTGATTAGGGCTCCAGAGACAGGAACCTCCTCACAATGCGTGCCGTATCGAGGAGAACTGCCTTCTGAATCAGGACCTTGATCCAGCCTATTATTATTATGAGCCTGTAGTGTTCCACTGCAGGGCAAACGCCTCCCTACCCTCCTTCCATTTTGTTCTATTTGAAGCAACAAGTGACCAATCTTTTAGATAGGAGTCAAGGTCGTCCTGCCATCTCATTTTCGGTCTGCCGCGACGTCGTTTTCGGTTTTGTGGGACCCATTCGGTAGTTACCTTGGCCCACCGTTCCTCCGACATGCGACAGACATGTCCAGCTCAGTCTCACTTTAGCATGGCAGCTTTTTGTGTGACATCAGCAATTTTTGTTTTTGAGCGCAGTGTAGTGTTCCTGACGTGATCCGTAAGTTTCACGCCAAGTATACTGTGCTCCATGGCTCGTTGACAAACCTCGAGCGCAGACCTCTGACGAGCTGTCAAAGACCACGTTTGTGCTCCGTATGTCAGAATGGGGAGAATGCACACGTCCATGAGTTTTCTTTCATTTTAAGCTACTACGTGCTATGCATTAGACTTATTATTGCATTTTTTTTTATGTTAAAAGGAGGCAAACGAGCAGGCTGGTCACCTGATGGAAAGCAATCACCGCCGCCCATGGACACCCGCAAAACCAAAGTAATCGCGGATGCGTTGCCGACCTTGAGGAAAGAGTTGGATCTTGAGGAGGGAGTAGGAATTGCGAGGGGGGAGGGGTGAGAGATGTGCCTCCGGTACTTTCACTCACCGGACGAAACACAACAGCAACGAGTGCCGTTGTTTCCGCCCCATTTTCGGGCCCATTTCGTGCTGCAACGCAGCGTGGCTCTACCACTCAGAAAATTACAGCATTACCGTTTACGTCTCCTATCGACGCCGCCGCCTTCGAATTAATACCGCGATCCGAACTTAAATACCGGTATGTTAGTAAAATTCACCAAAATGCGCGAAAACGATATAGGACAAGTAAACGGTAATGCAATAATAAGTCTAATGCATTGCTCGTAGAAGCTTGAATTGCATGTGCGCCTTAAAACCCTTTTTATAGGGTTAGCCTCAACAGGGTTTTCGGATGCGGTTAATGCTTACCCTAATTAACTGTATCAATTTGGTTAGCCTTTCGATGCAGTAAGTCGACGAAATGCTTACCGTATTGATAGGGTTAGTGAAAACAAGTCTATGAATTACCCAATCAAAAACCCCTTATATGGAAAGCGGTTCCGGTCCCTGGCCAGGAGGCGTTGCTTCAATGCCATACTAATTATCGTTTTCGTAAACGTAATCGAATGAATATGGATAGTAAACAAAACTGACAGTAGGCACCTGACCGCTAAATATTCATGGAGGATTTTGTGCACTTGACTCATACCGATGCCTAAGCTTGTCCGAATCTGCTGATAGGTCACTCTCTTGTCAGTCTCTATCATACGCCGCACAACACTGATGTTATCTTCAGTCGTCGCCGTAGAAGGCCGTCCCTCACGCAGATCATCGGTGAGATTAATTCGACCACGTTAAGACTCATTAAACCAGTTGTAAACAGTGGCACGAGATGGGGCTTCATCGTAAAAGGCCAATCGAAATCTATCGTAGGTCATCTAAAATCATTGCACGAAAATTTTCTCGCGAATTTTCTTCGCGAATTTTCTCTCGAAAAAAAAGCAATTGACAAATCAATGAAATACATAAACGATAATATTGGCAAAGAGTTCCATTTTCATAATTGAACCTATTTTTTTTATTAAATATACGATACAGTGGCCAGTTCTAAACTTTCAGTGTCGCCCTCTTATACCGGAATGCAACTCGAGACCTTGGGGTTTCAGGATGATGCCCTTACCATTAGCCTAGTGGCCGTTTGGTTCAATAAATACATGGCACAGTCAACAGCAAAGGTAACTGATGATTGGTCAAGTCAAAATATGAAATCCGTATGAAAATCAAAACTTTTTAAACGCATATCGAAAAACCTTCGAGTGTCTACTAGTACCTGCAGACTTGACTGTAGTTATATAGAAAATACCGACTTACACTATCGAAACTTAATTTTCAAATTTAGTAAACATCATCTACTTTTGCTGTTGACTGTACAACATACAAAGGTACAATTCAGGTTAAATTCTGTCTATCTGTATTAGGAGTCGAAGCCGAGATTCCTGAGATGACGTTACTCTGTGGTAGTGGCATGTTAATCTCTTTGCAATGGGGTTGTCGAAAGTTTTTAACTTTTTCTACAAGAAGGCTAGGAAGGGGGTCCGACTGAAATCGCACCGCTTCTGTACCGACCAGGAAGCAACCGCTCTTTGTAGCTTTGCAGGTAATAACTCGCTTAAGGATGCTATAAGATTAATTTTATTTCTGTTCCTTGCAGTCAGTCGAGTTCCCTCGTTTCTAATCTCGCTTGGGGAATAATTTACCGTCATACGGAATCGAGATGGTGAAGTGGAGTAGACCGCTGCGAATGGCAGTCTTATCTACTTGGCTGCAGTTGTAAGTTATGTTGACATGACTACGGCAAGTTCGCTGGCACGTTAACTCCCAGTACGCTTGTGAACTTTCCGGCGAATGGTTTCATCATCATCAGCTCATTTTTATGTCCGCGCTGCTGAGGCACGAGCCTTCCCTATGGATGGATAGGGAGAACGGGCCATAAACCACCTCGCGGGCCCAGTGCGGATTAGTGGTTGTTAACGGCTGCTAATGCAGCCGGGACCCACAGCTTTACGTGCTTTCCGAAGCACGGAGGAGCTCGAGATGATACATTTTTGGTCACCCATCCGATGACCGGCCTTTGCGAAAGTTGCTTAAACTCAGCACACGCAGACCGGGCGCGTTATCCATTGCGCCATCGAGCTCCTCAAATGGTTGGTTGGCGAATGGTTTATGATGCCGATATGAGATTATCTGTCTCGATTGGTTGAGCTGAAAGGTGCCTATTGACGCATTAATAAAGTACATAAACCCTTATCATAGAATTGTAGGTAAGTAAATATTAAATTAATATTATCGTTATCATTCTTGCAATTTGGGTAGTTGTCCAAGTTCTTTAAAGTAAATTAAATTAATTGAAGTACGGAAAATTTATTGCATTGTAATTTTGTATTGGCAAAAGTTTAATAAAAAAAAATGTAAATAAAGACATGCATTATCTTCTATTCTAAAGTTAACACGAACACCTGATTTTACCCTATAACGGATTAGAAACATCATAATAAAATCAGTGTAAAATAAACGCAAGAAAATTTTCAAATAAGTAATAAGTTGTTTTATTTCAATAATTTATTCAGACATTGAAAATCATTACTGTAGTCTCATCCTATTACACATTATTAATCAAGATTTATCTAAACTTCATTTCAAATTACGCTGCTCTTGAAATATTAGACGTTCCCAGAACTCATCCAGACAGTAATTATTCAGTGGCAAAAGTTATTGCGGGCCCAAAGCTCCACACCGCTCGGGAGATACGTCTCGCACAAATGAGAGACGAAGCAAAGACGCCCGCGTCTGATTTACAAACGGCGCGTCTCTGGCCGTCACGTCGCCGTGTTTCCGCCCGGCGCCTGCCGCAGCCAACGTGAAATATCTGTCTGACACAAGACCGCCGCCTGCTACTCTAAATCTTGTCGCGTGCTCACAAACCGAGCCATGAACCTCACCGAGCTCTAGATATCGACGACACCCTGATACACTGTGACGATTAAAATCTAATGGCACATAAAATTGTAATCCCACACTGCGGAACAACATTGCATACCGGTATATCAATCGGACGTAACATAACACATCGTGGGTACACTTCAAATGGTACTTAATACCCGCGATTGTAATAATTTTATGCAATATTAACAAATAGTCTTTCGGAGGAAATATGGGCCCATATTACCATCTCGATGCCAATTAAACCCGTTTTGGCCAGACAGAAAAGCAATTACTGCCATTCGATCATTTGGAAAAGCTCGGGATCGTAATTAAGGGATTATTATCCCGTGGTTCTAACAAACGGTGGATCTGGCACTTAAATCATCGAAGACGTTCATATATTTCCCGACTGTATGGTTAGCTTACACGTAAATTTTAGTACGCCCAGCATGTAACCAAAGGCCATTCAACACATTTTGTTTCAAAGATTTTGCCATTATACGTTTTCGGTCGCGCAGAGTCGTGAAAGGCTACAAATGGGGCATGCCGAAAGCGTGCTGAAATATATCGTATCACATCCCCATAAAATAAAAAGTAATGAACGGTCTAGGTGCTCCAGGAATGGTTGGTGCGATCGCAGCGGAATATCATTTGTCATTGTTATTTATGAGGAGTGTTGCGTTGGAAGTGGGGAGTAGCGGCTCGGTCGGCCGCGGGGCAGCATGGCTCGCAGCAGCGGGAGATACGAGGCAAAAATGGCAGGCGCACGATGTCGCCGACTCGACCCCGGCCGCACAAAGCACAAGCAGGTCCCATTTTGGTCACGGCACCCCATTAACATAAAGCTAAATGTGTGAGGAGTGGACGTGAGGCCGACACACCGCTGATAGCTGGAGCCCACGCTTATTATAATTTCTAATATACAATCTCGTAACCACGCGTTATGCGCTAGCTGATCGATTTGTTAAGATACCGGGTCATGGTTCTTAGCCTGAAGCTAGCCCAACTATCGAATCGTAAAATTTTATTGCTAATTTACTCCTTTATGCTTGCCTTGAAATTAGAGATGAAGTATTGAAAATAAAACGTTTTGTTTATGTTGTAAATGATACTTGGACGGACTGAAATGGTTAGGCTTTCCCATTTCAAATTATAGCCATTGAAACACCTTAGCAGCGGTAATTTAAGCCAGATTGTATAAGTGAATGAAACAAAATCTTGGGCTTAGGATTATGCGATTTCATAACTTATCCAAGTTGCCATAGTTTTAAAGGCCAACGCAAATCCAGTAGTGGAACTTTATTGGCTCCTGTTTCATTTCAACTGTACCGAGAATTATGTGAAAATTGTTAATAACATCACGACTTTACGGTATTCTAAACGATACAAAGGTAAAATGATGTGCTATAAAATATATCGTTTTGTGTGTCTCTTTGTTACGGACTTCGGTCAGTAGTATCGATTTTCTGTCTTTCTCGCGTGTAGTAGCTTACTATATAGTAGCTGATGTTCATCCGTTTAGCTTTAAACCTTTTAAACATTATTGACTACTTATGTAATAGTAACACATAAACACCATCCAAGTTTAACAACATAATTAAGATATACTACTACTGTTGCTGAATAGGTATGTGATTATCTGACCATGTATCTTAAATAATATGTTTTATGACCTATGTAGTTTTTTTAGAACTAGTGGTCGCCCAGTGATCGAAATTCCACCGTAATTTTATAAAGGCTGCAGGATTGTATCTTAAGCAATGAAAAATTAAAAAAGATAGAATGTGAGTTTGGATTGGCATTGACAGATTTCGGCCGCTCCTCTTCCATTTTTGAAATTTTTGAAAAGAGTTTAAATGCGTGTGTGTCATATACATATATGCGTGTGTGTCAAATACATGTAGTGTATTTAATGTTTGTTTATTGATTTAATGTATTGTTATGCACAATTTAAAAAAAAATTTACATTCGGATAACCTTCTCTATATAAACTATAAATGTGCGAAATTTCATACTCCTCCGTCCGCGCAATTTTCGTAAAAAAGGGGTACAAAGATTTTACTTCACGTATTAATTTATAGATAATAATTATTAACGGGATTATTATCATGTTTTTTATTGTGTGAGTTTCCGATATTTCCACATATCACTATATGACCATGATAGTTTAAAAAGTTATACGTAGTTACAGTTGTAAGACCAGTCAGTCTCTGAGACCCAAAAATACCGGGTTCTATTTTCAGAGAGGTATTGTATTGAAATTACATTTCGGTTTTTACTGATTAAAAAAATAATCTAACCACTAAACTTCAAAGTGAAATATTTTTCTAACCAGTAAGCCAAATGTATTAAAACTTTCTATGCTTAAGATACATTTCTATTATGTACAAAATATTTGTCATTAACGACATAACAGTACTAAACGAAAGCCCCACAATATCTAATTGTTACGAATGCTTCAATACAGTTAAAGCTGGTTTGGTGGTATTGGTTTGTAAGAACGTGAACGTGTACTTTAATGAAGATAGCTACCAAGATAAAGCCTTTTATAGAGCAACAGTTACGGCAAATTGGAGGTGGACTTATTAAAGCATTATTAATAGTGTATTTAACTTGTGACCTCTATATAGTATTGGTCGGTAAATCCCGACAAAAAGGGTTATGGTTGGGATCACGCGATCTGACCTCTTCTGACCTAGTGGCGTGAGGTTGTAGCTGATTTCGATAGCCACTGCTAACGTGACTTCTGGTAATAGTTTGGGGAATAATATCATATTAGTAAATTACGCAATAATTTAAAAGGTAACCGGGATAAACTAAGTAAGGCGTTCTAAATAGGCCTTATATCAATACGATTTAAAAGAGAAGTCCTGATTCAATCACTGAAACACTTAATGGCCCCAAGCCCATACCTTTAGACTTAAAAATCTAAAACTTATCCAAACCAAGAATATCACTTATAAGATTTAAAATTGGTCTCAAGACCTAGATCTAACTACTGGATAAGATTGTCGTTACAGATTTGTTTGTTTTGCAACTTTATTTATTTTAAAATGTGGTTTTAAATTAATACTAGAGCCACTACCAATACAATTGCCGTCCATTGAAGCAATGACTTGATTACAATGGTGAAGACTTTTGCCCAACACTGGGTTAGGTTATAGGTTACTAGCGGCCGCTCGCGGTTTCACCCGCGTGGTTCCCGTTCCCGTGGGATAATCAGCATAAAAACTATTCTATGTGTTAATCCAGGTTATAAACTATCTGTATGCCGAATTTCATCGAAATCCATTCAGCAGTTTTTACGTGAAAGAGTAACAAACACCCATCCATACTTACAAACTTTCGCGTTTATAATATTAGTAGGATTACTTGTACATTACTTTTGACTTTATTTAATCCTAATAATTGTTAACTAGCAATTGGTCCACTTTTAAAAATAAAGTAATGTCGTATAAGTATTCTGTTTTTGATGGTACACGCAAAGTGAGACACGTCACAATATATTTAGAATCTTTAAGCACAAATGCTTCTTTGAATCACTCTGTATCTCCAAATCTTAAATACGTTCTTTACCAGGGATTAAACTCCAGCCGTAAATAAGTCAAGGACGACAACTTCATTAGATAATTTTTCTTGGAAGGCTTACGTTAGCTGGAATCGCTAAGAACACCACTGTAAAATTAACTTTAGAAACTGGAGCAATAAAAAATATGTCTGCTTTAGTATTTTTAGCTTTGCTCATTAAGAATTTATGTTTGTCAGTTAATTAAAACATTAAACGTGTTTAAAGATATCACCTTCATCATAATCAGCCTATATAAGTCCACTGCTGGACAGATAAACGATACATACTTACTCGTAAAACCGAGACACTAATTTCAATCATCTTATTTTTGAAAATGGTTACTAAGCAATAATTCTAATCGGAGATGTCGTTAACCTTTTTTTCATTATTTTAAGATAGACAAATATTTTGTAAGGTACTTGCCTTGAACTTTGCGGTGTTCTAATACAAAATATCACCTAAGTAGGTAAGTAACTCGCCTATTCACAAGGGTAACCTTGTCACAAATTTGTTATTTCTATATCTGATTCAATATAAATCATGATAAAGAAAATTCCACCGTGAACCTACATAAAAAACTAGTTAATCTTTGTGCCGGTAACGACGTTTTTCTACTCGATGTTATTACTAAGAAAATTTGCTATTACTATGAAACAAAGAAAATTGATGACGGCCTTTTGGTAGACGTTGTAAAAATAAATATAATGATCTTCATTTGTTTTTGGTAACATAGACTATGTACTTTTAATGAACATTACATAAATGTTAATTATTAGAGCAATCTATGGCCACATCAGCTCATACAACTTTTTATTATTAATAGGATGTGAACAAACAAATTCTTGCACAACCCAAGGCGGCGCTACTAACGAATATCCAATAAAAGTGTTCTAGATTATATTCAAATTGATTAATAGTGAGGTTTCGTGTATTCTACTCGGTGTTGAGTGCAATTTGTCACGAAGTGTTGATAGTATCATGCTTTCGGCTCAGATGGAAGGCAGTGGAAGGCAGCAGTGTTACGCAAGAAGTAGCCTGACATCCTTACGATGCGGTTGATAAATACGCGGTCTGAATACACTTTCTCTGGTCACGTCTTTTGAGTACTACCGTGTACTTAAATTACCAACTGTTTACCTGTTCGAATAATTGTGGTTGTCAATGTTAGGTCACAAAACAAAGAAACCCCAGACGGTAAGCTTAACATTACTGACATAACGTTCTCGATCAACGCACACATAGACCTTTTCACGCATACGGAATCTCATCATCATCAGCTCATTTTATGTCCCCACTGCTGGGGCATGAGCCTTCCCTATGGATGGATAGGGAGAACGGGCTATAAACCACCACGTGGGTCCAGTGCGGATTGGTGGTTGTTAACGACTGCTAATGCAGCCGGGACCAATGGCTTAACGTGCCTTCCGAAGCACGGAGAAGCTCGAGATGATAAATTTTTGGTCACCCATCCGATGACCGAGCTTTGCGAAAGTTGTTTAACCTCAGCACTCGCAGACCGAGCGCGTTAACCACTGCGAAGCGAAGCGAAGCGGCACCGAAAGTGTCGAAATAATTACCTACTAACATAGATTAACTTTTCTATATTACTAACAAAAATTGTATATTATCTATGGGCCTGTTATTTTATAACTTTAAATTGTTGCCTGAAAATAAACGAATTTATTTATTTATTTACTGCGCCATCGAGCTCCTTGACGCACGGAATTTCGGTCCATCTCAAATCAGTCCGAACGCACGCGCAGCTGTTGCGAGATTCCGTGTCCGTAAGAAGTCTATGTACAGTCAACAGCAAAGGTAACTGATGATTGGTCAAGTTTCAAAATATGAAATCAGTATGAAAATCAAAACTTTGTAAACGCAATCGGAAAACCTTCGAGTGTCTACTAGTACCTGCAGACTTTGGCTGTAGTTATATAGAAAATACGACTTTCACTATCAAAACTTAATTTTGAAATCTAGTAAACATCATCTACTTTAGCTGTTGAATGTACGAAGCCTACCTTTTGCAGTCTCCTTAGTTTGTGGTTAGGTTTGACGCGACAAAACAATCTATCATTGTCTTCATGCAATGACCAAATTTTTTTTAAATCATTAGAAGTAAGAGAGAGGTGCACTTATAGAGATTTCTCCACGATTCAACAGGATTTGGAAAGTTTTTATTTAAAGGCTTATAAAATATTTTTATCACTCATTAAATCAAATTACTTCATTAAATCTGACGTCTTAAGATGAGAATGTTTAAGGTTATCTGATTACTTTCGGGGAATTAGTTAGTGGACATATTTTTGGGTAGCTTCTTTTATGGAAATGAAAAGCAAACTTTGAAGGTGATGTAAAATATCATGGTGGATTAATTACTTTCTCGTGTCCGTAAGTGACGACAATTGCCCTAAATAAGTGACTGGCCGACAAAGACCTCCGAGTAGAAGGTGCTAAGAGAACTGAAACGAGTTTGTGTAGGTCTCGTAAGACTGGTTTCTCTATATAAGTCGTATTGCTCAATCGCTTCGGAAGACCAACTGGATCTCACTTGTTACACAATGTGAGTATTTTTGCTCAACACTGCCCACTCAAAGCTCTGTGTGTCCTAGAGACAATGAAAACTTTGTAAGGCATTCGTATCGTATGACTTGTGTTTATGTTTTTGATTATCGATTGAATAATGAACATCGTTTCGACTTGTATAGTCGATACTATATGTTGCTACACAAATCGGCCATTTGCCGCAATTAAGTTTATTATTCTTCGGGTCAATTGTTGCAAGATTTAAACGTTGGGTTCATTAGTGACTTGACTACGTATATAGCTGCTAAATAATTTTTAAACGCGGGTTTTTTCGATTTAACATCAATCTTTTTTGGTAGTGATGGCGGCAAAAAAAACCCTATTTAAAATCAAGAACTTGCATGGTGTAATTCTTTGTTGGTCAACAATCGTAAAATGGTTATTTTAATGAATATTGGTAATTCTATTGTTTTCTAAAGTTTACGCGAACACTACACATTGAGATGAAACAACTTTTACGGATTTACTCGCGTTTATTTTATACATTACTTATTTAATGTTTATCCTGACGTTACGAACCCTTTGCAGGGTCCGTGGTCACAGGGAGAGAGAAAATAAACGCGAGTAGGTCCGTAAAAGTTGTTTCATTTCAATTGGTAGTAATTCTATTAAGTAATGTTTAATAAAGTAGTAGGTAATGTTTAAATATACTTAAATTATTGTTTTTTTGAGATTCAATACATATTTTTATTATTATTATTATTTGCCCTCACTGTCCCACTGCTGGGCAATGTCCCTCCATTTATATGTATTAAATGGAGGCACAAAGAATATCATCATCATCATGAATGAGTCAGCATCCTCATCAGCTATTAAACATACCACTGATGAGCTCAGGCCTACCCTCAAATTCAACAGCACATGGGGAGATCTGGCCATAAGCCACCAAATGATTGGTGGGTATAAACCCGGCATTGACGAAATGGTTTAACCAGCAAGATGCGCCCTCGAGCTGTTTAGTGATAAATATTTATTAGAGCGTCATAATAATCATTATTATCATTAGTTACAACACTGTTCTGGCATATATCAACTCATAATAGAATCACAAAACACACCTCCGATAGCAATCACGTTTGGGACAATGACAATAATATCGGTGACTTAACAACCTCCCATTTCAGTCTGCAAAGCGTTTTGGTACACAGTTTTTTTTATCTTATCTTATCTTTGTAGAGCCTGCTGAGGTTACGTCTTTACCAGAAGCACTTCAACCCATCAGGATCTTTTGTGCAACCCCATCCTTTCACTCTTCTTCCTCTGTAAAGATAGATGCTATAAGTTTGTCAATATCTTTAAAAGCAAATAGCCTGAGGTCTTTTGGTTTCGGATAGGCCGATCCCAGGAATCCCATTATTTTCCTAGCTAGAGAGTCGCAGTCAAAAAGTAGATAGGTGATGCATTGACTCCGTTTCCTCTCCACTTGCCCTAGCTGTTCGCTGATAGACATATTAGTTGCAGCGCCGTTCTGGCACATAGCAATTCATAATAGAATTACATAACACACCTCCGATAGCAATCACCTTTGGGACAATGACAATAATATCGGTGACTTAACAACCTCCCATTTCGGTCTGCAAAGCGTTCCGGTACACAGTTACTTTTCTATTACCAACGTACGGTTGTTCACAGCACATCGACGTGTTCAATTACCTGACGCTAACGAGATGCCTCCAATTGTACACCCGGACGCCTTTCGGAGCACCAATTGATTGGCACCGTTACTTAGATCAACGTGTACGTACACCCACAAAAAGTTAAACGGGTCAATGTCATTCTTTACGAGACCCGATTTGGTCCGTACTCCGCACCGAACCGACAAAACAAAAATCAAAGAGCCGTAACGAGTTGCAGGAACACAGAACCGAGAGCTGAACCATGATATAAGGAGTTTGCGGAAAGTAAGCAGCATTTGTGGTATTTCATATGTAAAAATGAATCTGCATAGCCATCGTTTGCAATAACCGTTGGATAGATGGCACTGTGCCGCTAAAAGCACTCGAAAATTAAAAAGCAGTGTAAAAATTCAGTGCTCACGTCAGCCTTTCCGGTAGCTTAATGGTCAGTGCAGCCACCCGGATTGCGGAAGACCCAGGTTCGATTCCTGGCTGGGTCGGGTAGGTATTTAATTTTTTCACTGTATTTTATAAATAGGTAAGAATCAAGCAAACGCGCTAAGGATATAGTTGTAAACCAGCGGCTTGTAAGCCGGTAGTTACCGAAACCAGCGGCTAGAAAAGAACAACCAGCGGCTTGTAAGCCGGTAGTTGCCGAAACCAGCGCCTAGAAACGAATAACCAGCCGCTTGACACCGGGTAGATACCCGATTTGAGCATCGAAAAAAAAGAACGATTTTTATTACAAATATTTTATTGTTAAACTCTTATTTTTGTTATACAGCACTTAGCACTTATTTGGTTCTGCTATTTTTTTTTAATTAACACCGAAGACACCGTTTATACCTACTGATTTACTTAATTCAGAGACGAACAGGAAAATATGAAACTGCGTTTGTGTTTAGGTGGTGGTGTATGAAAATTATAAGAATAAAGTTACCTAGCTAAATGATGTATGAAAATTATAAAAATAAAGGTAGCAAATCAGGCGCACAGGATTTAGGTGCAGTAAAGAAATACAACTAAATGCTTACTATTACTAGGTATCTGTCAACACAAAGATCTCTCACAAATAAATTATTGAAATAGTCCTGTTCCACTGCTGTGTCACATTTTGTATGAAGTTGAGTTTTTAACACTAATTAATACAGATGCAAATGTCATTTTGTGTATTTACGTAAGATGTATGTCCTATAGGATACATTTAATATCCTATAGGATACATTTAGGATACGTTTTTTGTTGTTTCAAACAACAAAATAGTTAGTTAGTTCGTTAGTTTTTTGTTTTTTTGTTTGAAACAACAAAAAAAAAAAACTAAATCATGTGAACATATCAATGAAATTTAAGCAGCCGTTTCCAGCCGCTAGTTATCGCTAGAAATGATAATAAGCCAAATAAGCCGTTTCTAGCCGCTAGACTAGAAATGTTAGTAACCAGCTTCACATCTATAGCCGAACTGTTCCGAGATTCGTGTCATTCTGGTCTTAGTATGCTTGAGTGCGGTATGAATTAAACTTACTTTCTGGATCTACTTATTTTGTGGCAGAACAGAAAATGCCAACTTCGACTTGGTAATATAAATCACAACGCACCATTTATCTTCGCAGCTGAATTGATTAATACAATACGCTCTTTTAACACTCGCAACTAGTGTGGGAAACGTGTTGACGTAATTGGGAATTGAGTGACATTATTCACTCTCCCGACAAATACTGGATCCGAAGTGATTATGTAACATTACATTTTTCTCATTCGCTCCAAGTCCCACAGCGTTAAGTTGAAACGAAATGATTGCCTATTTCATGTTTAATACCACTTTAATAGTTTCGAAGACTTTTTTTTATATAATTATGTCGCTTTCGATGTGAACTATACGAGTCCGGAACTCTTTGGGAACGTACGTAATTGAAACGATCGTAAACGTTTTGATTCAAGAATATTTTTGGGGACCGTTTTTATTCAACCGTTTTTAAACACAGCTCCTTCATCCCACGCTTTCAGAACAAAGGTATGGTCCCGGATGAAATGCTTAATAAAATTATTATAATAATAAGGTTGTATGTTGTCGTCGTGCCTGCGACAATGCACGGGGAGGCGCCGGATGTTAAAATGTCAACGAAATTATCATATTACACACGCTCAAGTTAAGTTTAAAGAATTCATAAATTTGTTAAGTAACTTTTT
Organism: Eudonia lacustrata; assembly: GCA_947562085.1. Classification (NCBI taxonomy): domain Eukaryota; kingdom Metazoa; phylum Arthropoda; class Insecta; order Lepidoptera; family Crambidae; genus Eudonia; species Eudonia lacustrata. The sequence goes on from OX387317.1 coordinate 17,792,789, forward strand.
TTTATTTGATTTACAATGTCAAAATCCCATTATCATAATTTCTAACAGTTCGGTTCTTGATTTAACGTTACTCAACGCTAACAACGACGTCATAAATCTCGTAAAAACATTCAAAAATGTATATACAGCGACTCGGATTACGTATTGAAACAAGCTTTCGCACTTTGACTTGTAGTTTAACATAAAGGGAACCGTAATAGCTCTCGAGCATATCTCAGGGCACAGGGACGCATAATAACGAACAGCAGGCACGAATCCAGAAGGATATTTAATGAGCGCGAGCGAAGCAGATCGTTACGACGGGCATGTGTATTATTATGCCCAAGAAGGAATGCGCTGTCTGAACCGAGGTCACCGACAGAAGTGTACCGGTAGCAACTACTCGTACTAGCTGACCACGACGCGATGCATGTGGAACCTATGCGGTGACCCGACGGCAGAGATTGCACCGGCAATCGCATTGCCCTCACTTAAATCCAGTTCACAATGTTTTTTCGTTGTATGCACGATAATTTGCTTCTGAAGCACTAGTTAGAGCATTCATTAAGAGCACAAAAACATTGACGTTGCCTCGTAAATTTCACAACAAAGAATCGTGAAACAAACTTTTGAGAGGCTCATTCTTTTCGTTCGTTTGGTAAGCCTTTGTGTAAAAAACGGATCGTTATTATAATAATTTATCTTAGCCATAGAGATGGGTAGATTAGTCTGGTTATCGATAGGAATCTTTGACCTCTGCTCCGCTAATAATCGTGTCGAGCGCTCATCGTATTTGGTCGGCGGGATATTATTGTTATATTGCCTATCTCGTTATCTGCGTTCGGTGCTTTTTACAGTAAACAGTCACTTGTTGAACGATGACGTTGCTCCTTTTTGGTTGCGTTCAGGAATTGTAAGACATAGGGTTGTCGCCGCGTAGAAGTTAAGGCTGTGCGGTTGTAATAAATACTTATTTGCGATATCGGAGGTTGTCATCGTAAGGTACAATCAACGGACAAGAGGCGAGTCGGCCGCGGTCGGTCACAGCCGCTAGCCCGCGGCATTGTTCCCACTCAAATCTATATTTGCTTTCAACTCCAAACTAAACTATCCTGTGCTGTGTTACGACTGATAAACGTCCCATACGATTGTAAATCGCAGTTATTGAATGTGACGTTGATATATCATTGCATTAGTGCTTAAATGATGGGGTTTAAATCGGAATCTAATTGCAATAACGATACATTTAGATGGTTAACCGCCTTTGATTTAAGGGCTCGCTCGTCTGTGCTAGGTGCAATGATTCACAGTGCGTTCGAGCTCGTTCATTAGAATAAGGTGGTGCGTGCAGCGAGATGACGTGTTTTAAAATTGTAATTTATGGCTTATTTGAGTGTCGAAAGAGTAGATCGTGTGGGCGGGACCAGTTGTGGAACATCGTGTACGTATTGCCGGCTATCGGTATAATGTCCCTGTGGCATGCATTGTTCATGTTCGTATCACGTTAGCTTACGTTTGGAACGATATGCAGAGTTACAACTTTTTAATGCACGAATATTGCAAACCTTGCACTGCAGAACCAGTTTAAACGAGTTTACACACATCAACGTCGGACGGAAGAGGTTGAATGTTTTCTTCGTTTGTTTTTTAAACAATTAGTTAAAGTAATAGGTAATAGTGTGGCTATGAGTAGGGGTTGGATCAAAAGCGAGGCGCGTTAGGAACACGCTTGCATCTCCTGTGACGATAAGATCGAGGCGTAAATGATGTGCTTGGGCGCGTGTAAGTCTCGGTATCGCGGCGCGGGCGCGGATACGATCGCCGGTTAGGATAGCCAGCCCTTAAAGGGCTTTACCATAAGCCGTCGGTACTGGTACTTTAGCTTTTTAATTGTGCCGGATAATTCACCGTGTAAAGTTCTTAACGTGAATAAAGACGTATTTGAATTTGCAATTTTTTAATAATGTTTTACAGCGACCAGTGATATAAATGCCAGAGTATGGATTTGTACTAAATATATTAATTTAATGGAATACTCGTACTTATAGAATTTTATACAAAAAATAGCTTAGATGATATCCTTATAAACTACTTTTTTAGTTTAATACTGATTTCAAAGCCCAGATTTTTATTCTACGTTCAACAGTGTCTACACAATATTTCGTAAAAAAAAATGTGCTACAAGTATATCTAATCATAAAATATGAAAGTTTTATCAACCACGTAATTTTTTATTGATACCAAGATTTAAAGTTAAGGGATGTCTTGAACAGTTTGGCAAATAAATGAATCGGGTAAATTCCCAAAGAGGTTGGTTCTCGCCAAAATTTGATTCGACAAAGACGGATAGACGTAACCCAAAATTGACTAACCAAACTCAATTATAGAGCCCTGACGCATTAATTTAACAAGGGAAGTGAAGAGGTCATTGACTCAACCTCTTTTTTATATTTTTGCCGAGTTATTGCGAACTACATGCGGGGAATGTGTAATGTACACTCGGGTATGCTGTTGCGTGCATATCGCTTCTAGTTAAACTTAAAGTTTAAAGGGTACCTGAGGCTGAATTTAAATGGAGGTATGCAACAACGAGCTTTGTTTTGAGTTCTGAAATGGAGAACTAGGTATTTAATAAAGCTTTCGGCTTTAAATTATGAAAATTCCTTGCAAAACTTTTTTAAAGTAAATTTAAAATCGTCGTATTTTGTGTTCATCATACTAATAATAATATTATAAAGAGGAAAGCTTTGTATTTTTGTATGTTTGCAGCGAATAAACTCAAAAACTACTGGACCGATTTAAATTTTTTTTTTCACCATTAGAATACTACATTAGCGCTACATAGGCTATATTAAAAAAGAAATGTCCGACCGTGCGAAGCCGGGACGGGCCGCTAGTTGAATAATAAATGTAGGGAGAGAAGCTCTGCTCTAGTGGCCTTCAATAAGACCATCGATTTTAGTCCTAGAGGTTCCGGACCTGGGTTCGATTCGCAGCGAAGGGCACAATGTACGGACGCCTGCACATCAACCTACCCAAAACTGTAAAAAAAATTCAATACGTTTTCAACCAAAGTCAAAGTCAAAATCAAATATTTTTTATTCAAATAAACTAGAAAAGTGCTTTTGAATCGTCCAAAAACTTTTTTACCTACTGGGTAGTATTCAGCAGGACGTCTATTTTTTAGCTGTGGAGAAGAATGGGCGCAAGAAACCATAACCAACCAAACCGTGTAACTACGCATCAGCCTACCACAAACTGCCAAATTTTCTCAATAGACTTTGATCTTTATAACTAAGTTATAATATGACTTAGTCACAATTTGACCTTTATGACTAAGTCATAATATGACCTTTATAACTAAGTCATAATATGACTTAGTCATAATTTGATCTTTATAACTAAGTCATAATATGACTTAGTCATGATATGACTTAGTTGTAAAGATCAAAGTCTATTGAGAAAATTTGGCAGTTTGTGGTAGGCTGATGCGTAGTGACACGGTTTGGTTGGTAGTATGACTTTTGGAAGTGCTGGTGCCATCACCTTATCTAAGTCTGTCGCCATAAAGTTAAGGCGACGCATCGCTAAACAATTAATCCAATACGGAGCGTTTGCGTACCATAAGAAAAACTGTTTTCTTTTCTTGCCAATTAAAACTACAAATTATTAAAAAAAATTTACTAGCATATTGAAGTATGTGTTAAGACTAATCTACTAAGAAAATTTAGATGCTTAAATCGGTCTGGTTTGCCTGTAAAATGCAAATCTATGTTTTAAAAGAGGTTACTTTGTGTATAATATTATTGATGTGTTTCAGCAATTCTTTAGTTGTTCCTCAGTGGTCGAAACATCCGGGTTTTATTGTCACTTATCATCAGGAGAGACGAGCGCCAAGCGCTTCTATGTTTAAAAATAATAATAAAAATGTAACACCTAAAAATTTTATACATATTAATCTTTATTTAAAAATGCCAGTAAAAAAAATTGTACAAGTAGATTGTAGTTGGTGTAACCGCCAACGCTAAAAGGTTGGCTATTCTACACGTTACAAATCTTAATAATAATATATTCGTACAAATCAATCTAAGTGTTCATTCATCAAATCAACGGGTCCTTAATTTGAATAATTTAATTAAAATCAACTACATCAATGTAACTATACTTGAACGATACTAATAAGGAAGTCATTATCTCGATAGTAATCAGTAAGTTATTAGACAAGATTAATTATATATGTATACTGTATCTAAAAAAAATTGAATTTAAAAAGTGTTGTTGCTTTTCCTTGAAGTTTTCGCAAAGCTTTCATGGTTGATTGCTTAGTTTGAACCACAGTGGCCTGAACTGGCGAAACTTGAAGTTTGTTAAGTTTACAACTTCAGACTTATCGTCACTTACCAAAAGATTAGATGTAGCCCAAAGTGCTTGGCCGCTGAGAATTTAGATACTAAAGCAAATCTCCACCGTTAAACAGTACAATTACAGATTTTTCTACTTCTTTAAAATACTGATATTTCGAAATAAATTTTTTGTATGCACTTTGCATACAAAACATCTATTTGATTATCTATTTGACCTTTTCATATCAATCGGACAGGTTCAACAACAAACCTTATTACTTCAATATATTGTGTGTATGTAGTACGACAGGTGATGTATTATACTATTATGTGTTTCTTTGATTCCATTGTTATCTTTTTGCCTTTGATAATAGATCGGTCACGATCTCGTTTTACGTTATAAGGCCCACCGCACATTGGCAACTATCGCTTATGCAACTTGATACTTCAGTCGACTTTGAATTGGACACGAACTTTTACAAGCGATCGCGTTTTAGACATTGCTCTTGTATCCTGATAGGTGCTCGACCACTATATTGTTGCTTGTAGCTTTTTGTACTGTTGACATATAAATCCTTATAGCATAGGCTATATATGAAATGAAATGAAATGAAATATATTTATTAGAACACAGTACAAACTTATGTAGGTATAGGCTCTATGCAATGGTTTGATTGCCGCCTTTATGGTCTATAATAATTAGACAACGCAACGTCTCATGCCCACATGTCACAGGTTCAATGATCAGCTGAGGGTATATAATATGTCCGCCTTGCTAACTGTCACCCCCTTTTTTGTTTATAGTAACAGTGTCAGTTAAAGTTAGTCATAGACAGTTAAAGGATAAGCTAACCAGTTCCTTAGTTAAGGATTCCCGATGAAATGAACACCATCGTCACTAGTATCTGGTAAGATGTGGACAAACGTATTAATCAAATAAAAATCTATGTTAAAGCAATAACAATATCCTTAGCCCAAACAGGCGTGTTGTTTGTTGTTGTAAATGAACCTATAAAAGTATTATAATAAGGTACATCTTTATAATACTTCTAGGGGATATGCAGTACAACATTCATTTAAGCAACAAATTGCAAAAGCGTTAGTAGCTGATGCGCGATCAGACTTAGGCTAATTTACTGTTTGAAAAATTTACTTATAATACGAATGTCAAGGCTATAACATTATACGTATTTATATTTGAAAAGACGTTGTTACTCTTTAGTAAATACTTACGTTGCAGAAAAGGTCAGTGTAGTCGTTTTTCATGTACGAAAGGAAGTAATTAATTTGTTTAAAGTAGTCTTGATGGCAAAACAGTCCTTATGCCTATTGCTACCACCAACCAGCTGTATACAGGTTTGAGACGTATGAAATCCAGTAGAACTACTGGGTATTGAGGTATAATGACTTAAACTTCGGGAGCAAGTTATACTCATGGTTATAATTATGGATATGCATAATATTACGCAACTTTGGTTCCAAACAAATTACAATTTTGAAAAGTGTTGAAAATTTTTTTATGAGCGAAATTCGAACCCGCACCTTCTGTCAACCGGGTTAGGTGCGCTTATAATTACGATATCGTGGCTTAGTCCAATCCGCCGCAATATATCAACACTATTTACTCTTACTTTGTAAACCAAAGGCTATTTAATGTCAGCTATAAGGGTTCGAAGCAGATTCGAGATTTGTTCATACAAATTTAAAAAAAATTGAAAATGTAAAAAAAAAAGGTTTCAGAAAGGTTTCAGAAGAAAGGTCATGAGACCATGGATACTAGTCCTTCAGTCGAAAACTTAATTTATACGTTTCTCAAAATTAAACTCTATTTAGGATGATGATGAATTATAATAGAAATGAGAAGTGAGAACTATGTAGTGAGAAGAGTTGTACTGTTTTGTTTCATTTGCCAACACTCATGCACATTCACGAACACTTAACGGTTAATAATCCACCATAATTTCACATTAATATTCGACATAACACCAATTTTAGAAAATAAAACAAAACCGCAGACGTGACTCTTCACTTTCCCGCCAAAAAGTCATTTTCAAATTATTATACCCATGGTGTTGCAAGCTGTGGTGACCGCGTACCATAAGCATAAGCATTTATTACAAGCTTTTATTTAGCTTGCCCTGACACAGTCGAATAAAAAAAAACTTTCTAAACAAAAAGTCAGATGGTTTATTAATTGATCAATGGATTTTTACTACCATAAACTATTACTTTTCTAAATGTTTTATGGTCATGAAGTTAGCAACGCATGTGATGTCCGATTTGTTACTGTTTCACTTTTTAAAGGAATATACCAGAAGTTTTAAAAATGCAAATATGTTTTTGGATTGCTTTAAAGGAATTAAAATACAATTTTGTATATTCTAATGAGGTTCAAAGCTGCATTTCTTAACTTTGACTAAACCATACATGGACTGGATAAACTAAGATATATTTCATTATCTATATATTAATAAGTGAAGCAAAAACTTTGTACCCCTTTTTTACGAAAATTGCGCGGACGGAGGAGTATGAAATTTCGCACACTTAAAGTTTATATAGAGAAGGTTATCCGAATGTTAATATTTTTTAAATATGCATAAAAAAATGTATAAAATACTTTAAATCAATGAAACAAACAGTACACACTCCCTACAAAGATTTCAAAAATGGAAGAGAGCGAACGAAATCTGTCAATGCCAATCCAAACTCACATTCTATCTTTTTAAATTTTTAATTGCTTAGGATACAATCCGTGCAGCCTTAATAAAATTACGGTCGAATTTCGACCACTGGGCGACCACAAGTTATTTTTAATAGGCAATCAATATTTTATGCTCTCTTTTTTCCATTTCTTTTTCTAAATATTTTCTTTTATATTTCATACGAATAATTATTGTTTTCATAAAAAGATATCTATAAAAAAGTTGTAATTATAAAAGTTTATTTCATTAACACACTTAACAGGTTATCACTCGCTAGTCGCTAGTATGGTATTAAAGAGTATACAGTATCTTTATCGTAAATAGGTATCATGCCTTTCAATCGCCGTCCATTGTCATTACATTTACGCCATTAGTTCCGGATTAGGCTCCTCAGATAAGGCTCACCTGCCGCATTACAGCAACGGTATCTAATAAAAAAGTTCCATCATCGATTTCGGCAAACAGTCATGCTGAGTTGCGGCCTCCTCCGATCTGATAACGATACAAAAATCGAGTCGATCGCGAGTCGTGATCGAAAGAAGATCGAAGTGTCACGAGCGAGGTCGTCGACCCCGTGTCAGGGTCGGGGTTGCTTGTTCGCGTTGCATTTGTGCGCCCGCGCCGCGACCGCTGATGCTGATTTAGCGACTTTGTCGTGCAATCTGAAGATTTAACGAAACCACATAGCTTTTGTGTGTACTTTATCACTAGAAAATTGTTGACGACTTAAACTTATAGCCATAATATTTATTAGTTTACATTACTTTACTAGAAACTTGTTTGGTGGTAGCTACTTACCGTTTCGAAAGGCTGATTTTGTGTTTTTGAATATTTGCTGACCGTGCTTGTAACGTTTCATGATCTAGTATTTTATTGTATGTACTGTTAATATACAACACTATTAATACTTATACCGCATAACAAAAAACTTTCCTATAAAGCCATAATTAACTGATTTTCTTTAAGTAGAAAATTAATTTAAAATACTGGCAACACCGGCCAAGACGGATACGTCGTTACGTGCAACAGATTTTAAGTTACTTCATTGTTATTCGCCCTCGTGATAGATGGTATCCCAACTAATAATTATTATTGTCGGATGTTATGACGGGCTCTCTGTTATTGTTCTTGGTATGGTAATGTGTTTTGTGAGAGCATCTCTGTTGGCAGATGAACGTGTCTGTTGATGCTGGTGCAGTGTTGCAACACATTTAACCGAAAACATAACTTAGTAGTTTTGTTAAACTTTGATTCAATCGTTCATTAAAGCTTAACTACTACTAGTAAGAAGTGAAATTCAAATTCCAAATTCAGTAAGTAAAATTTAACAAGTCCCAAGTAGACAATTTGGTTTGTGTTTAAATTTATATGAACATTTAAAATAAACTAAATATGCAGTTTTCTCATCCAATATCTATATTAAATGTGTTTATGCCTAAAACACAAATGTTGAAAAAATTTCCTCGAGCAGGATTCGAACCTGCAACCCTTCTGACATCGGTATGTCTGTTGGATTCGGGTGCTCTCCCAATTGAGCTATCGTGGTTCTAACCAGCCTGCCAAACTTATTCAGAGCTATTTACTTTCTTTTTACTTTGAAAGCCAAACTCAATGTTAAGTCAATGTCAAAAACTACTGTCATTAACATCCGATCATATTATTTTTACAAATACTAAAGATCAGTTAAGAAGTAGGCAAGCTATTTATAAAAAGTTTTTGTTTTGTTCATACCTATCACGTACTTAATAATAATACTCTAAAATTAAAAAGAGGTATTAAAAAAAATATACGTTTAAAGACGTGAAAAAAAGGTTAAGAATCGTTGTCAGTTCAGAATCTAGTAATAAACTACTAGAGTTACACACAAAAGCTACTCGGCCACATTGTCTTTTCATTTGGCGCTTTTATAAGAATTACAGTTACTAGACTACCGTAAAAAATTACTCGATGATCGATGCGATGACTGATTTCTAGCACAGTATGAACCAGCCGTGAAAAATTTATTACCTAGCCTTGCTTAGCCTAGGATGTTGGATATGCTCCCCGCTGCGTATCGTTTCATGTAATAGTTTGCTTTACTTGTTTTTTTTAGTTTTACCGTAGGTACGTAAATCAATTTACTTTTAATCGTGATAAGGAAAGAATTTACCAACAATTATAACCAAAACATAGAGAATTGTCAAATATGTCTTTTTTTATTTTTTATTGATGGCTTCGTGCGATTAGCACATTTAGCCAGTGTCAAAGTAATTTAACTTACAAGTAATACATAAATAAACAATATTTCCATATATGATGATGATGAATGATATTAGAAATGGGAAGTGAGAAATGATATACCCCCCAACCCCTCGAGTATCTCAGTAAAGATGTGGGGCTTTACTAAGTCCTCACGCGAGCTTCTTGAGAGAATTTGAAAAGTGACGTTGCACTGTTTTGTTTCATTTGCCAACACTTAAGTACACTCACAAACACTTAACGGTTAATAATCCACCATTATTTCACATTAATATTCGACATAACACACATTTTGGAAATTAAAGCAAAACCGCAGACATGACGCTTCACTTTCCCGCCAAGAAGGCCAAATATGTCTTTATTAAATTAAAAGTGTTAGTCCAAAATCGTCATATACAAAAGTTGTTATTAATTAAAATACTAAGGTCAAGATAAAAAAATGTTTGAGTATAAGATAAAATTTTATTAGAAAAATCAACCAGCCCCAGGAAGCTCCAGTGGGAAACGAACCTATGGCCTTTAGATAACCGATCCAATGATCTGACCGCTGAGCTACCGCTGCCCCAGAAGACTACTCGAGCTCCCTGGGGCAGGTTGATTTTTTCTAGTAAAATTTTATTTTGTAACTATTTAAACTATTGTGAATGCAAAATTCAAAATGAAATAAATGTTTGAGTATAGTTGTAGAAAGAAAACCAGAGAAATATAGAGCCCTTCTCGAGTTTATGCGGCTTCTCCTGGGTACGAGTTTATGAAGCCAACTTTACATTGAACAAAAATTAACATCAGCCTTTTTAAAAAGCGTTTGAAGGAACACTACCTGTCTGGTTGATTCTGTCGTCTTATGTATATTGTTTTTTTTAACCTTTTATTTTTGTTTTGTAATTTAAATTTCCTTTGTTTATGCAATTATTAGTACGTATGTGTATTATAAATATTTAAGTAAGTTTATTTTAAATTTGCAGGAGGTAGATTAACTCTACCTCTATTTATAATGTTTCCTTTAGCAGGCCTGCTGGAAAATATTTCAGAACTGAAATAGCAGCGCCCTTGTACTACATTTACCCGTAGAGCATATTTTGTTACCTTTTTATGTGTGTACATAAACTTGTAAATAAATAAATAAATAATGTTTTGTTTTGTCTAAAGAAAAATACAGATTATATAATTTTATAATTATCTCTGGCCGTTATAATTAAGAGCGTTTACGCCGCACACTAGCGCCACTAATAAAAAAAAACATATCTAGTAATTAGAGATAGAAAATCAAATTATGCTCAACAAACTATTTGAATGAAGTAATTTAGCATTTTTACGTCACCTAATGAACACCTCACATGTTATGGTTTAGTTAAATAAGACATTACGGCTACTTTTAACTATAACGCCATATTTAACTAACTAACTATTAGGTGACGTAAAAATGCTAAATTACTTCATTCAGATAGTTTGTTGAGCATAATTTGATTTTCTATCTCTAATTACTAGATATGTTTTTTTTTCATTGGCGGCGCTAGTGTGCGGCGTAAACGCTCTTAAGTAATATTAGTTATGCTACACTTTCATAGTTACGCTTGCCGCAATAAAAAAAGAAGATCGCATGTCGTTTCCTTTTTGACATCCAAACTGTACCGCGTTAATTTAATTCGACAACAGCGTGCCACTATTCTCAGAAAGTGCGATAAAAGATTGGCTCCAATCCGATCCGGAACAAAGTTGGCACTTGAACGCTAAACGCCAATTTCGAAGTGAATGGTATCGAATCACCATAAACTTATCTCAGATATGGCTGAATATGGAGCGCACGCTGTAACGGCCTGTTGGATTCTAAGAACGATGTAAGAATCGCGCCCTCTAACCTCGAATGTTTTGTCGAGATTGAAGCAAGTCCACTCGCGAGATCAGAGCGAGTTTTGCATATAACATTTGATAAGAATGCCCGTATGCGACCGATTTAGAATTTCCTAAGAATAGAGCTTTTCTAACGAACAACATATACGTAAATTCACAAAGCGCATTTGCATATTACGTGTGATAAAAACGCTTTGTGGAACCCTTTCTGAAACAGTTTCAAGAATAGAAGACAAGTATGTTATTTAGAGGCTTGCTGTTTCAGCTATAAAAGTTTTTACTAAAACAAATGGAACTAGAAAAATTCAGCGTAAGCCTACCAACTAAATGTAGAAGAAAAATTAAATGCTACGTAAAGATTAGTCAATAATAGGGCATTAGTCAATGCTACGCTACGACACGCCCTCTTTGAAATTAACCTAAGCCATAATTGAGTCTTCATTTTAGATGTTGTCGAAATGTCTGAACGTCCTACTCCACAATGGATACTCGTCAATATGACACGTGCTATTTATAGTAAATCACCATAAGAGTAAATCTACCAAGATGGGCGTTACTAAAAGCAAATTCCTGTTCGGCAGGTAGACGCGATGTAAATCAATCAAGGGCCCATTGTACCTGTCTGTGGGGTAAAAATGTAATTGAGTGGGGTCAGGTTGGCCAGGCACTGTCAGGCGCTGGCGTCAGAGCATAGGTTAATCGAGTGCTCGCTAGGACGCGGAAGCGTGCGCGTGAGTCGCTCCCCCGATAACACCGTACCATAATAAAACAATACATGCTCCGGTGATGTCTTGGCTTGCATTAAAATTCAGTCTCGTGCAATCTAACCACAATACTCTATTAAAATCCCGCTTCGCTCACGATCAAATTGATATACTCAGTTTTCCCACAAAATTCAATAGTTTAGACATTTCGACGTACGAGTAAGGCATCGGACTAGTTGAACGTATGTGATAAAAAAAAATACAGCATTATTTCATTACACTAAATGTAGGAGTTAATGTTAAATGAATCTATATGATTTGAATTGTAACTGTTATTGAAGCTTAGTTAAAGCAGTTTGGTAAAGTGATATCCAATTATAAACGTCCTACGCATCGTATAAAACGCACTAAGAACACGACGATAGCGTGTTCGGTTACCCAAAAAAGCAAAAAGGGTGATTATCGAATTTTTAATGAGGCAATAAATAACGTTTGTGCGTTGATTATTTCCAATACTGGACAAATTGGAGATGCACCCTCGGGCCTCTGCTCCATGGCTAACAATGCTCAAAGAAGCGCAGGGTCAAATTTTTTCTCGCCCAAATAAACCGTCTTCAATAGAGGCTTGATTTTATGATTTATAGGACCCTTTAACCGGTCTCTGCTTCTTCGTATTTTGTTTTGATTGAGGCTCCTTTCAGAGTTCCGAAGATTGATTGTTCTTGATGGTGTGGGAGTTTTTGTTGATTGCGTTCGAGTGTAAATATTTTAGTTTTATTTTGTCTCACTAGAAAATGGGTTGATACCTGCGAGGATAACAGTTACGATGTTTCGATTTCGAAATTTTAAAATATTGCAGTAAGTAACATAGTTGTTAGAAATGTTTGAAGTAAATATAGACATTTCATTTCGAATTTGCTTGTAGACATAGGACGAAGCTATTTATAGCAAAAGCAAATTCACATTCAAGTGTCGGCAATGAGATATGACTGTTCCCAGCGATATCGATTGCGGACCATTCCCGCTCCGTCGCGGACTTCGAAGAGACAATTGAGCAATCGCCCACCTCAGGCTCCAACCTTGCTACATAATTCCTCGAAGCTGTACCCGTATACCTTTATCTTCTTTATGATAGACTTGCGAACTATACAGAAGTACCACAAAATTACTCGCAAATTCACCAACTCACGATCCTTGTAGCAACGGATACGTATATAGATAAAACACAGAAAAATAAGTGCGTAATAACGTCTAAACGAAATTGCTTTCCGGAGCCCTTATTCAATATATCATCTGGCCAAGTAACTCTAGCCTGTTGAGTTAGCGGACCGGGTATTTGTTAGTCACGCACCAGTTCTCACCCGATGGCATTTCTCATTAGGCACCTCGTAAACAAGGACACTTCGACGCTTACTAATGTCTCCACGTCACACTTTTACGACTATCGACCACAATTTTAAGATGTGGAATAGTCTTTAACTGCTATGAGATCGTAATAAATTACTCAACGGGGGAGTCGACAAGTGTGAGTTCGATTACCATTAACGATAAGCGACAGCCTGATATTTCTGATAAGGTTGACTTTTGAAATATCACTCCGCCAGTCTGTTCTACAACGGGAATTCGATATTTTGAAAGATAATTCTAAATTTATAGGGAAATGTTTTTGTTTTGTTTATATAATTTTTAACGCAAATGTTGTTGCGAACAAATTACAAAAACACAAATGTTGAAAAATGTTGTTTTTTTTTTTATAGGGAAAGTCAAAAGCTATGAGCGCGGTCGAGGGAAAATTTAAAGTGATTAGACTTACACAGCAAATTGCATGTTCTGAAATCGTTAAAGTAATTGCGGCGCTTGAGCTTTCGCGTTAACTCTGTTACATGTTGTGTAAATCTCTGAGGACTAGCTGCAACGTTAATGAATTCCGCGTGGCCTGGCGCAAGGACAATTCTATTCCATTAGAGATATTTGCCCACCGGGTAGGAGCGCAATTGAAATGTCCCGCAAGCGGAGTGGGTGCGAGCCGTGTCCATTTCCGCAATTTCAAGACGTACAACAGGCGATCGTGTACCGACAATGGGCGCTATCGTGTGGCGTCTAATCACGCGGGGTACTGTTAGGCCGCTGTATCGCCCGCGGCCTCGCTGCGCCAGCGCCGGTAATATGCGTGCGAACGCGATGTGATCGTCGTTGTCTGCTGCATCTATGGATAGCTTGCTGGAAGCGCTGCCGATGCGCTAATGGCCAAGCGATCGGTTACGTATACCTTTACTCATACTTGGAATATCTTTACCGGTTAAATACTGGACGAAAGCCCCCAGAATTCGGTCGAGCTAATAAGCAATAATGTCGAATTACTTGACACTTAATTAGGGCCTGCCATTCAGCCGGGCCTTGTTCTGATCATTGTAATAATTGTCGTTTCGTAATGTCGGTGGTGTGCAAGCCCGCTGCAGCACAACTGCGCCTATGATTTATTGGAACTTAATCCCAACTGCAGATTGAACTCTTTGTACTACTGACAAATTATGTTGCTACTAATTTATGGCTGCCAGTAAATTTTTACTCTTATCCGGTTACAGTTTGATTAGAAATTGTTTCAATGAGATTAGAATTGTAGTGCTCACTGGCTGTAAATTGTTTTAATATGCATAGGAATTCGATTTACATTATCTACTGGTGGAATGTAGCTAATTAATTTGTACATTGCATTATTTAGCAACATGTAAATGATTAAGGACTTTAGTAAATAATTATTAGCTTCAACTACCTTAGCCACACCTATGTTTAATTGAATTAAAAAGTTTATTTCCGCCTTATAAAATCGTGTAAACTCGTTAGCAAAGACACCCAAATGAATAAAACATTTTATAAAGGGCCCAATGGCGTACAGAATTGCTGTTATTCCCAGGTATCACTATAAATTTTTCATGCCCACTTCCATGTAACAATACATTCTCCTTACGACAAACAACATTTATTAAGGCCAACCACAAAAGCGGCGATACCTCTCTACAGTTCTATTCCAGAAATAAACACTTATAAATCTCTGGAGGGTTATATTTAATCACTGGTGCGGCTCACAGAGTGCACGTTTGCAGTAGAAGTCTGAATTATTTTAATCCTCAGCGTTGGTATCTTTTATTGTAAGCAGACGCTTTGTTGAACCACACTAAATCAGCTTAGTCGCCGGATGGCACCGCTGCCTGCTATCTTCCTAGCTTTGTGTTGTGCAAATCTGTCACTATTCCTCCATTTTCGCTTGGCTCGATGCGTTTTACACCCGAGCTGAGATTAAACCTTGAAGGTTCTTTGATGTACAGTAAGGTACGGATTGCGGTGCATAGTTAGACTGTATAGCTAGCATCCTTTGTTGTGATTATTATTAAGTTTTCCATTTAATGGAGAAAATTGTTATGTTAATCTAACGTCTTTCCTTTGTTGTACTTTGAGATATAATGGTATATATAAAATTTTATATTTGTTTTAAGTCTTCTTTGTTTACCTTTTACTAACATTAAATTGCATTTATTTAAATTTCCGAGTTAATGTTACGTATTTCATTATACTTTTATAAACATTTCTGTTCTATTGGCACTTTGCACTTTCGTGAAATGCGTATTACAGTCGGCTCAGTTAATCTTGAGCTTATTTTAATTAAACCGATTGCATACTTAGCTCCAAGAGAAACCTTTTGCGGTAAAATCCTCTTTAATGCTATTATTAAATGGATTGGGTTCAACGGAGAGCCACTTCTGACGTTGTAAATAATCCTCCTTAAGTGTGCTTTAAAATAGCTGGCAAATAAACGTAGGTGTTAAATCTAATTAAGAAGCCGCTAAAGTAGATGTTGAAAAAGTCACAGATTACTCCATTGCTACACACCACATTCTGTCTACTACAGTGATATACAAATATTTACTGTATGTATTTCTTCTTAAGCTTATGAAAAAACCTTATGTCTTCACAGTAAGTTACTACTATGTTCTTTATTTTGTAATTTATTATGAACTAGCTATTTTTTAAAAATTTATTTATTAGGTTACACAACAGACATTAATCTTAACAAAGTATAATAAATACATAATAGGTTTAACAACATTTTATACTAGACTAATGTCCTAATTGTGTTAACACAAGTAGTTTATGTGTGCTTAACATGTGTAAAATTAGATTTAACTTTAGATTTAAAAAGAAAATAGAACTAGATTTAGAGATGTAATAGTTCCAAATAATTTTAAAATTACTTAAACTATTTGGAAATACTACACTTGGGTCGTTAGCCATTTGGGTCTTGAATACACTATCTCGCAAATTCAAATTCAAATTCAAAATTAAAATTCAAAAATCATTTATTCAGTTTAGGCTACAAGTAGCTCTTATGAATGTCGCTATGCCATCGGTTCGTAAGTCAACTCTGGGCGGGAGATCTTGCACTGAGAAGAACCGGCAAGAAACTCAGCAAGTGTCCAGCTCTTTTCTCCCTTATAGCGTCAAAAAAAAAAAAATTGGAAAATGCCCTATCATAGCAGGACACTTTCCATTACAAATAAACACAAAAAATATAGAAGACAACCACAACATGTAAAAAAATAAACAAATCAAATGTAATAAATAATAATATAATAATAATATAATAATGTATCAAATTTACATCCGCAGTAACCTGTTACCTGAATTTTATTCAGTATCCTGTGTTCTAATCCTGGACATAGTCTGTCTATGTGCTGTCATCCAAATCTGTTCAGCCTTTCATCAACGAACAGCATTTCATTTTTATTTATATAGAAGATTGTATAATAAATAGGATGCAAGTTTAATCCGCTTTCCATTATTCCAACAGAAGTATAATGCGTGTCGACTTTCAAAAGTGATATACGATCCTCTTGTGTGGTGATCTCTACTCTCCATTTGTACAAAAGGTTGTGCTTTGTTTAAAGCATGCGCATTTAAGTTTTATTACTTGCGATATAAGAAGCAGTGCTGTTTATTTATCGTTCAACCGTTTTTTGTTTTATTGTGTGTACCGAATTCTAATAAAATGATACATAATCTCTTTTTTATTTTGCGTGCAACTTTGTCTGTTCACTTTCTCTTCATCTGTCTATGTAATAGATTATTAGGGACGGATATAGAGGCTATGTAGAAAACTATGGCCTCTGAGTCGACAACGCACGTGTTTTAGAACCATGGTGTACTAAATGTAACTTAATCTGTGCCTTGTCGCTGTAAACGCCAATAAGCTGCAACGTAAGCATGTTTCTGACTCAGTTAATTAAAAAGAAAATCAGTTTCTACTAAGACTTTTACTAAGCTTTGCATTTTTTACTCTTAACAACGAAAACGCCCTTGTCTTTCATCACAACTGATCGTAAGTGATGAAGATAGAATCGAACTTCACCGAGAATCTAAAACCGCTGAAGATCTGGCAGTCTTATCTCACAACAATGCATTGCATGCACTGGCATTGACTGACGACTATTTGACGACCTTCTTGGTCGAGTGGTTTGTACAACGGTTTTCATGGTGTTGCCATCTCTGAGGTCCCGGGTTCGATCCCCGGTCGGGTCAATTTAGAAATTATTGTATTTCTAAATTGTCTCGGGTCTGGGTGTTTTCTATGTAGGTACAATATGTATGTATTTAAGTATGTTTATCCGTTGTCTAGTAACCATTTAACGAGTTTCATAACGAAGCTTCTCTTGGGCTAGATAATTGGTGTGAGTGTAGGAAAGTTTATATATTTAGTTTATTGTTGTTATAGTGATAGACTAAGATAAGATAAAGCTAGCAAAACTTAGAACAGCTTTCCTGCCAACTATACCGAAAACGATATTTTCCATGTTACTAATAGAATCCGAGACATCATAGTATTCGAGCAAACAGTAAGTATGCCAAGTACTTTTTTCTATTCATATAATTTTTTTGTCTTTCATACAATTCATGGCATATTTAATATTCAAAAGTGCTTACGTGCTCAGTTAATAAAAAAAATACTTTGTTTTTGCTTCGTTTTGTCTAAAACATTTCGCTATTAATAATTCTCTGGCATTCCTTAGCTGCATCGTTAGTCATGTAACACAAATTACCTATAGCCCAATAAATCTTGTGTGCCGGTCTGTATTCACAACGATCGAGAGCCACAATTGCGGTCAAGTGGTCTGTAAGGCGCTTACTCGACCCCAGCCAGCCGCTAAACGGTGAAAATCAGATTAAAAAATATAATTCCTTCCCCTCCGTTTAGCTTGTAACCCCCTGAACCAGATTTCATGTTTGGTGAAAATGGATCAGGTTATGTGGTACATTTTAGGTTGTATTATAAACAAAATAGAATCGGTAAATTTTTCTCTTAAACGTTACATCCTACTAATATTATAAACGCGAAAGTTTGTTGAAAGTTGATGGATGTTTGTTACTCTTTCACGTAAAAACTACTGA
Source organism: Eudonia lacustrata (assembly GCA_947562085.1). Taxonomy (NCBI): domain Eukaryota; kingdom Metazoa; phylum Arthropoda; class Insecta; order Lepidoptera; family Crambidae; genus Eudonia; species Eudonia lacustrata. Next base: position 17,811,047 of record OX387317.1, read on the forward strand.
ATGGATTTGGATGAAATTCGGCATACAGATAGTTTATAACCGGGAATAAGACATAGGATACTTTTTATCCCGATATTCCGACGGGAACGGGAACCGGGAACCACGCGGGTGAAACCGCGAGCGGCAACTAGTACTTTATACATAAATTGCTAAAGATATAACAAAGTATATGTTAATATCAACACGTTTAAGGGTTCTAATTAAAGTGTTAACTTTATATGGAACCCTTTAACGTGTTGTAACAATTACATAAAATGGCATAAAACGATTCTCTAGCTTTCTCTTAAGTACACAAAAAGAAACTAATAGAAGTAAGAAAACCGCTTGATTGAATCTTCCGTAGAACATGATTATCCAGTTAATCAATTTCAGTTAGTTGCTTATCTCCAGCTTCATCGTAACTTTCCAAAGATATGATTAAATAAAACATTTGGGACAAACAGTAAAAATAACAAAACGGTTTAATTGAAAAACCACTGTTGTTTCCTCAAAGTGGGTCGAGACGATAAGGCAAACACTTCTAATTTGGAGTAGTCGTGCTGTTTGGCTATTTTGAGGTGTACTCGTTGCTTAATCTTGACTGATCGCTTAATATACCCGCGAGAGTACCACAGGGTTCATTGTTCATCAGTGCTAACAAGACGGTCAAGCCTATTGACCCATTTGCGTCATTAGCTAATCATGTAGCGGCACAAATAGCATGGGAGGCTGTATTGTTCCCTTAGTGAGTTTGCATAACACCTTCGAAACGTCTTTCGAGATATTAATTTATGGTTATTGGTCGCGGTGTGGGCATTATGAACTGCTTTGTTTGTTACGAAATTTTTGAGGTCAGTAGTCTCAAGTAAACTGTCTCTTAAACGTTGGTCAGTGGTAGGTTTAAATTGTTTTTGTTTTAAAACAGTTTGTGTTGATGTTTAACTTCTAAGGTACTGATGAGGTTATGGTAGGACGGTGGGAGCCTTCTTCTCCCTTTCTTTACAGTAGCGAAGAATTATAATAAAATATTTCCCCTATGCTCTGTTATGAGGAGCTCGATGGCGCAATGGTTAACGCGCCCGGTCTGCGAGTGCTGAGATTAGGCAACTTTCGCAAAGGCCGGTCATCGGATGGGTGACCAAAAATGTATCATCTCGAGCTCCTCCGTGCTTCGGAAGGCACGTAAAAGCCGTTGGTCCCGGCTGCATTAGCAGTCGTCAACAACCACCAATCTATCCACATCTATCCACCCTATCCATCCACAGGGAAGGCTCGTGCCCCAGCAGTGGGGACATAAATGAGCTGATGATGATGATGATGATGACGATTTCCCCTATCACAGAAGACGTTCCATTATATGCATACCTAAAGTGAACCAAAACAAAAAGTAAAACTTTCTGTAACAGTAACGAAACAAAACAAAGTCACATAAAGATATATTATTACACATTCTTGAAGTTATTGAATCATATCACAATAATTTACCTCTAATTGTGATGGTGTTTCATAAAAATTATTGGTATTACTTAAGACCGTGGGAGTCCGCGCAACTATCGCACTAAACATTCTGCTATGAAATTGTCTATGATTTATAAATTGTTTTCTCATGTACCGGTATACGTAATAGTTGATGGTTTTTATGGCCAATTATTATGATTAAAATACTTTTTGCTTAACGTGTAACAATTTATTATCTCTTTATGGTAGGCTTAGGGTGAATGAAGTCGATAAAAAGGTAATATGATTTTGCAAGGTTTAAAGATAAAATCTTTTAAATATTTTGATGGTACCTAGCTATAATAAATTCTTATGATATGACAGTCATCCCCATGCGTGTTAAAAATACTTTTTTCTTCTTCTTTATATATTTTTTGTTAATATTGTTAATGATTTTAGTTCTTAGATGCTATATATAGCTACAAGATAAAATTTCCATCCAAAGGTCATGGATTCGATTCCTATCTTCTTTTATTATGTCAACTGTCAACTGTCAACTTTGCTTACATGTTTTTGTAATCGCTGTATAATCAATTTTAGTATAATAAAACTCGTTTACAAAGCGCCTACATACACTTCAAAATTGCTTGTCACAAATAGCTTTTGTCAAATACATGTATATATTATTTGCAACAGTGCTAGACAATCACAAAATGTTTCATCATCATCATCATCATCTCAGCCAAAAAGACGTCCACTGCTGGACAAAGGCCTCCCTCAAGGATAAATCATTTTGAGGGGAATTTGCCATAATCGCCACGCTTGGCAGGCGGGTTGGCGATCGCAGTAGGGTAAGAATAATCACAGAGAGACGCTGCTGCCCATCCTCTGGAATGGTCTCCATAGTCACCTTCTACGACACACATGGGAAGAGATGGGGTGGTGCAATTCTTTATCCCCGGCACCACACGGGGCACAAAATGTTTGCTTGAATCTATTTGTACCTTATGAAATTATGTTTAGTGTAATTGTTGTTTTTTTTATTTACGATTGTATATTGTGTGTGTCTATAGTGTCCAAATAAAGACGTTATCTATCTATCTATCTATCTATCTATTAAAAGTCTAGTTTTACTTTGAAAAGGGTATTTTCAGAAGTTTATCCTCCAAACGTTCGAAGCGTCCGCTCAAGTAGCCAATCACGTCGGATGCAGGCAATCCGGATGCTGGCTGTGAGTTCGGATTCGGATAATACTCCGTTCGTATTCGTAGCTTTTTCTAATTTGGCAAATACCGGAGTTGTTGAATCTAGTACCTACATATAAATATGATAAGGATAAACCATTGTCATCACCATTGGCCTATTTGTCCCACATCTGAACCACAGAACTACTTATCATCGCCACACAAACAGCTCTTTTTATGTCCCTACTGCTGGGGCACGAGCCTTCCCTATGGATGGATAGGACGATCGGGCCATAAACGACCAAGCGGGCCCAGTGCGGATTGGTGGTTATTAACAACTGCTAATGCAGCCGGGATCAACGGATTTACGTGCCTTTCGAAGAACGGAGGAGCTCGAGATGATAAATTTTTGGTCACCCATATGATGACCGGCCTTTGCGAAAATTGCTTAACTTTAGCAATTGCAGATCGGGCGCGTTAACCACTGCGCCATCGATCTCCTCTTACTTATACTGTGTCTGAACTCGGACCTTCCTACATCAGCAATAACACATGGCCCCGATCCGATCCGAACCCTTCGGAGACTCTGGGAGGGCACGGGGACGCGCAGTTTTAAGTGTGCGATGCCGTGCCCTCTAGAAATCCTCCGAAGGTGATTCGTTTCAACACGGCTTGAGGTACCTTTT